>JANHMN010000001.1:193524241-193570602 GCA_030674055.1 Rhabdomys pumilio | reverse complement strand
TCTCTCTCTCTCTCTCTCTCTCTCTCTCTCTCTCTCTCTCTCTCTCTCTGCCAGAGAACAGTTTACAGGAGTCAGTTCAGTTTTATCTTCCTAGCAGGTGGTTCCCAGGGATTAAACTCAGGTCATCAGTCTTGACAGCTGGAGCCTTTACCCTCTGAGCCATTTCTCAAAAAGTTAATCTTTGGAGATTTTTAATCTCAATTCAGGCACTAAAATCCCAGAGCATCTTCCCTGGGACTCGGCATGTGTTTGTGACATACATATGACCAACAGAGAATGGAGCTCTATGCGTCCCCCTGGCAACCCCCTTTGTTCTCAGGATAGTGTGAGGACTTTATAGCAATTTATAATTGTGTCTAGATTAGTCCCATTACTATACCTAGAAAGAAAATCCATTAATTTCTTAGTTGTGAATTATTCAATAAGACTCTATGAAATTTCTATTAGTGCTTTGATTTATCAAAACAGCCCTTTATATCATTCAGCCTAACGGAATTCTGTAGTCCTTCATCTACCAGAATAAATTATTCTTTACTTTTTATAACAAAAAGCACAACCTGGCAGCTAAAGGTGCATGTGATTGATGCCAATAGACTGGATTTGGATCCTTGCTCTTGGCTCTGTAGTTGTGTGGACTAAGGCGCTTTGTGGGAGCTCCCTACCTGTGTCATGCATGTCAGAACCAGACTTCTCCCAGAGGGCTGCTGTGAATAGAAATGAGGCCAGAACTATAAACCTGGTAGTAAGGACCCACACCTTTAATCCCAGCACTAGGGAGTCAGAGGCAGGTGGATTTCTGAGTTCAAGACCAGCCTGGTCTCAGAGTGAATTTCAAGACAGCCAGGGATACAGAGAAACCCTGTTTTGAAAAAAAAATTATGAAATATTTAGTATGATCCCCGGCATGTAGCAATTTCTTACACCAATACTTAACTATTGTGGTGGTTTGAATATGCTTGGCCCAGGGAGTGGCACTATTAGGAGGTGTGGCCTTATTGGAGTAGGTGTGGCCTTGTTGGAGGAAGTGAGTCCGTGTGGGGGTGTGTAATGGCCAGCTCCGTTCCGTTCTGCCCCTCACTTGGGGGCCACTATGTTGCAGACCACTCTGCCCCACGCTTGGGGCTAAGTGCTCTGGTCAAGAGAGAGAGTAGAGATGAAGGGGCAAGAAGAATGGAGACAAACCAGAGTGTGTAGTCAAGTCTGGTTACTCCTTTATTGCCCCCTTTGACTCATATTGACTCCTATTGTCTCCTCTTCACTCATATTGACTCATACTGACGCTTATTGATTCCTATTGCCATATTACAAGGAAATCCTGGGTATTTATAAGCACAAGCAGGAGAACACAGGTGAAGACATTTTACCACGTGCACCATGCAGCTGGGGTCACTAAACAGCAAAACAAGCTATGTGGGATAAACAAGATATTTGTTAAAGTGTGCTCAGCTGTTGTAGGCTGTTGAAAAACAAGTCTCTATCAGGGTATATGGCTCCAGATGGCTGCAAAGTTGATCTAGCCGCTTTCTGCTAAAAGTTGACTCCCAACAGGGGTGGGTTTTGAGAACCTCCTCTTAGCCAGGTGAGAGCCAGTCTTCTCCTGTTTGACTTCAGAACAAGATGTAGAACTCTCAGCTCCTCCAACACCATGCCTACTACTACACCATGCTCCTGCCTTGATGACAATGGATTGAACCTCTGAATCTATAAGATAGCTCCAATTAAATGTTGTTCTTTATAAAAGTTGCCTTAGTCATGGTGCCTCTTCACTGCAATAGAAACCCTAACTAAGACAACTATTATGACACCGGAAACCAAGAAAGGTAGTAACATGTTGTGAGAAAACCCTGCTAATTAATGCTGAAGTCTACCATGACTGGAGAGCTTCTCTGAGCTCAGCACAAAATGGAGGACTCCCTTTACCAGCACGTTTTCCTCTTCTCTGACCTTGTATGGGAAGACAGAACCCCCACACCTTCAACTTCCTCTCCACCCCCACTCCCATAAGAGCTGGCCCAGTGGGTACCTGGGATTTTTGGAATGCCTCTCCAAACAAATGAGGCATTTGTGGAACTTTAAAACTCTAGTCCATGATTTTTTATTTACCCCCCCAAACTCCTTCTTACTCTCCAAAGTACATATATATCCCTGGTTCACCTCGAATAAGGTGTATGCATACAAGCTTACCCCGAATAAGGGTATGCTCACAAGCTAGGATCACCTAAGAGACGTGTTTCATTGAAGACCATTGAAGAAGACCTTTGTCTAATAGATCTGTAACACTAAGATACTCCGAGAAGGCCGTCTCCCTCTTGGGCCCCTATCCCTGACCAGACCATGACCCTCTAGAACCCTACCCGTTCCAGACTCCACTTCATTTCATCCTTCCAGCCAGGTGTGTAGTGGCATCTGGACACCCTGAGAGGGAGGAAGTGGAGGACATGGAACCACAGCTGGCACCATTCATACCACAGCATGTAAAGGTAAAGTGATGTTAAGTCATGTGTCTTAGTTCGTTTTCCTGTTGCTGTGATGAAACACCACAACAAAAGCAATTCAAGAGAGGAAGGGTTTACTCTGGCTCACTGTTAAGGGTGCATACAGTCCATCATGGCAGGAAACCCAAGGCAACAGGAACCTAAAGTCACATCACATCCATGATCAGGAAGCAGACAAAGATGACTTCCTGTCCCATGTCCACCACATACAGGTGAGCATCCCCATCTAGGGAATGATTCCACCCACAGTTGAGATGGATCTTCCCACATCAATTCACATAATCAAGATAATTCTCTGCAGCCATTGTCAGAGGCTACCCTTAACCTAAATATCTCTCCGGAGGAATATCTTCCAGGTGATTCTAGATTCTGTCAAGTTAACAATTAACACTATGACAGCATATTAAGATAAGGTGATATCAAATGGTGAAGTTGGCCTCATGTCCTCAATCCCCCACTGTCCTTAATTGGAATAAGCAACCTGGAAACAAAAGACAGCAAGGCAGGGTGTGGTGGGGACCGCAGCCCCCTGAAGTGAATGTCTGGAGCCTGTCTCCTTTCTGGATTGTGCACCCCTAAGGATGGAGGTGCTAGAATGGCATGTCAGTATTGAATGCTGAGACTTCAGAAGGGAATCCCATTTAGTGGAAGGGACACATGACTATGATGTGTAATTTCTTTTCTTTCTTTTTTTTTTTTTTTGGTTTTTTGAAACAAGGTTTCTCTGTGTAGCCATGGCTGTCCTGGAACTCACTCTGTAGACCAGGTTGGCCTCGAACTCAGAAATCCGCCTGCCTCTGCCTCCCAAGCGCTGGGATTAAAGGCGTGCGCCACCACCGCCCAGCATTTTTTTCCTTTCTTTTTTTTTTTTTTGGTGATGTATAATTTCTAAGTTTTCTGTTTTCTAAGGAAATCAACTGGCTTCTGCTTGCTGCATTTATTGTATAAATGCAGTTGAAAATAAAATGCTTGTGTTGTGATTTTAAAATCAATCAAGCCCATCTCAGGGGATCCTCACAGCGGGCACTGCTTGGTGTTTAACCATGTGAGTCAGTGAGTCTAATCACAGTGGAGTTTGGAACATCAGCTCCTCACTGCTGTAAGGTCACCTCTTACAGGCAAGAGCTTGGAAAGGAGGAGATGAAAGTACCAGAGGCATGCTGGGTCACATTCAGCTCACAGTCTCACTTGCATTATGGGGCAGGGATGTCTTTTCTTGATGAAGGACTGCACATTGACCTGGCACTCATATTCATACACTGAGGATCAGAGAGGCAGAGCATTCAAACACTAAAGGGACAGTCTGTCCAGCTGAGCTTGATTTGCCTTCATGCTTCCTGTGTGACCCTTAAGGTAATGAACACTGTATTGGAAAACTGTCACACGCTGTTACTTTTCTATCACTGTGAAGAGACACCATGACCAAGGCAATTCATATGGAAGAAAGCACTTCATTGGGGTTTGCTTACAGTTTCAGGAGGTGAGTAAAGTCCATGGCCGGCATGGTTGGCAGTGTGGCAGCAGGCGGGTGTGGTACTGGAGCAGTAGCTGAGAGGTTACACCTGGTCCACAAGCAGGAAGCAAGAGACCGGGCCTGGCATGGGCTTTTGAAAGCTCAAAGCTCACCCCACAGTAACACACATCCTCTAACAAGGTCGCACTTCCTAATCTTTCCCAAAACAGTTCTACCAAACTGTGGACCACACATTCAAACGTAAGAGCCTGTGGAGGCCATTCTTATTCAAACAACCACAGTGACCTTTCCAAAATGAAGTCATGCTTGCAGGTCTGGGTGAACATGCCTTTTTAAATAACTGTGACCTTCACTTTAGGTGTTCGCTCTGTGCTGCCTCCTCTGTGATTCTGTCATCCAGCCTCCGCCACCGTTCCTTCCTAGACTCTGCCAGGGCTCTTCCCTGAACTCAGTGTGGGTTGTTGTGTGACAGCAGAGCTTGTCTCCGGGTGGGTTGCTTTACTTCCACAGATCTCTTTCCCCTCTTTTCTTATATTTATTTTTATTGAATCTTGGAAAAGAAACTGAATTCCAGGTTTTCCTTCCCCAGCCCCAGCTTGCACAATGCTGTGAGACTAAGTCTTTATCATTAAATGCCTAGGCTGTAAGCTTTCGCTCATTCCCTGACTAGCTCATACCTTGTTTAACCCATTCAAACTAGTCCGTGTCTACCACATAGTTGGTTACCTCTTCTTCAGTTCCAGCCTGCTTCTTTCTTTGAGTCTTCCTCAGCGTGTCTCTCAGAGTCTTGCTGAATCTCTCCAAGTCTCTCCTTGCGTCTCCTTTTATTCTCTCACTGTTACCCAGAATCCTCTCTCCTATCAGTGTCCCACCTCCTATTTCCTGCTTCAGCTCATTGGCCATTGAATTTTTATTGACAGGTGGTCGCCACAGAGTACATATAAGTATTTTGCCTGCATGTATGTTTGTGCATTGTTGGTGCCTGAGGAGGCCAGAAGAGGGTTGTTGGATCCTCTGGAAGTGCAGTTACACATAAATTGTATAATAATAGTAACAATAACAATAATAATAATAATAGTAGTAGTAGTAGTATACACTGCACAAACATATCTTCCCTAACCAGTACATTAACTAATTATTATTATTACTACTATTATTATTATTATTATTATTATTATTATTATTGTCTTTAGTTTTATGTGAAACCAAGCCATTATCCTTGGGAATTCAAACTCAATAAGTGTTTCACGGCTGGTGTCACACCTGCGCAATCCTGCCTGAAAACTGTGGCTTTTCTAGGGAGAGATGAGGTGCTATGGTGACTTGGGATTTGCTTAAGGTGTGTGGGGTGGGGGTTGGCAGGTTATGCAGAGTAAGCACAGGCTTCTTCCCGGTGCCTTAGCTCTACCCAGTCACCCCAAAAGGGAAATGTGGCTTACTGGGCAGTGAGCAATTTGAGTTCAAGCAATTATTAAAAGGACAAGAATTCACTGAATTTTGATCTAGAAAAGACCTTCAAGCGATTCGTAGATCAACCTCCATATTCTTGTGATATAAAATCCCTGTCTGGAAACTGACAGCTCAATGCAGACTTAATTAGAACCATGTCATTGGCTCCCAGGAAAAAGACAAGGCTGCACTAAGCAGAACTGCCACCAGATTAAAAACTGTCCTCCAGCAGCCTCACCACATTTATGCAGATTCTTGGTTCTCTGGTACTTCCTACGCCAAAACAAAACAAAACAAAACAAAACAAAACAAAACAAAACAAAACAAAAAACCCTGCCTCCAACATCAACATTGGTTAAGCACCTCAGGTTAGCTGCTGTAAACAGAACCTGCCAGTATACACTGCACTAACCAATACATTAACTAATCCGATGTATTTGAAGAAGCAGTCCCTGGTCCTCTGCGCTGAGATGTACTTACACCCCTCCTGGGGTCTGATCCCCAAAACCTATTTGCTCCCCAAACCAGAAGCTCTTCCTTCCATAGAGAGGAAGGAGCGCCCCCTAGTGAAACAGTCTTTCCTAACATTTCTTCAACACTACAGTTCCATCTACAGATCTTGTTGATTTCTGATAAGTAGTTCTCCGGGTTTACAGGGAGCCATGCGGTGTTCTGATACGTGTATACATTGTATCACGACGAAAATCGTTGTAAGGAGCACAGCTATCACCTCAATGTTCATCATTTATTTCTGGTGAAACGTTCACACTTTTCTAGAATTCTATTTGAAATATTCATGATTGTTAACTGTAGTCACCCTAGGGTACAGAAAGATAGTGAAACTCATTCCTATTTATCTGTAATTTTGTGCTTGTTGAAGAGGCATCTCTATTTTTCTTTCTAGAGTCCAGGCCTGGAACTTGTGTGACTGTGACTTGAAAGGCTGAGGTCTGACGCCCAGGTCCTAGAAGGCTTTAGCTACTGTTTAAGAGTTGCAAAAAACCCCTACTGTTCCTGAGTTTTTATGTGCATGCATGTGTGCATGTGAGCGTGTGCCTGTGTGTGTGCAGGTGTGCAGCGTGCATGTTCGTGGGGAGGTGTGTGTGCACACATGCACAGGCATGTGGCAGCCAGAGGCTGACCTCACTGTTCTTCTCCATTACTCTTTACCTTGTTTTTCTGAGACAGGATCCCCTAGTAACCTGGAGCTCACAGACTCAGCCCCATTGTCCAGTCAACCAGCATAGGGGATCCTCCTGTTTCTACCTCCTAGTGCTGGGATGACAGGAGCACTTTTGGCTTTTAATGCTGGAAACTGAGTTCAAGTCCTCATGCTTTTGTGGTGAGCACATTACAGACTGCATCATCTACCCAACACCCCCAAAGTTTTAAATTCTCAAGCTGAAATTGGTAAATGTGGCTAAATATCTCCGAATATCAACTAGATGTATCTTAGTTACTTTTCTATTGCTGTGATAAGACACCTGACTAAGAAATACCTAGAAGAGTTTGTTGGGCCTTACAGTTCCAGAGAGTAAGAGTCCATGACCATCATGGTGAGCAACGTGGCAGCAGGCAGGCAAGCATGGCTCTGGAACAGTAGCTGAGAGCTTACATCTGATCCACTAGCAGGAAGCAGAAAAAGGAGGGGAAGGGAGAGGGAGTGGGAAAGGAAGAGGGAGAGAGAGAGAGAGAGAGAGAGAGAGAGAGAGAGAGAGAGAAACATAAAGACAGGGAATGATGTGTACTTTTGAAACCTCAAAGCCCACCCCCAGTGACACACCTCCTCCAATCAGGCCACACCTCCTAATCCTTCCTAAGTAGTTCTACCCACTGGTGACCAAGTATTCAATCATCTGAACCTATGGAAACCATTCTTATTCAAATTACTACTAGTTGCAAGCTATCAATGTTTATATGGAAATTACACTTAGTGTAGGCTGTGTCCCATTTAAATATTTTCTATAATTTATAATTTACGCTTACATTCCATTTATGAACTAAAGATATACTATGTGACCAAAATAGGAAAAAAATATACTCTGCAGGTTAAGTGTTCTGTTTGCAGTTAAGGCTAAGTTCCTGGGGATGCAGTGGTTAAGAGCACTGGGCTTCTCTTCTGGAAGACCTGAGTTCAATCTTTAGCATGATGTTAAATCATTTAGCATGATTTAACATGGCAGCTCACAACTGTTTGTAACTCCAGTTCCAGAGGGTTTGACACCTTCACACAGACACACATGCAGGCACAAAACCAGTGCACATAAAAATTTTAAAAAGTATTTTAAAGCTGGGTGGCAGTGGCGCACGCCTTTAATCCCAGCATTTGGGAGGCAGAAGCAGGCGGGTTTCTGAGTTTGAGGCCAGCCTGGTCAACAGAGTGAGTTCCAGGACAGCCAGGGATACACAGAGAAACCCTGTCTTGAAAAAAACAAAACAAAACAAAACAAAACAAAACAAAACAAAACAAAACAAAAGAGTAAGTTCTTGTGGTCCTCTGTTTATCTGACCCATCTGGATGTGCTTGATCACATGTAGGCAGGAGGTACGCAGGCAGGAATATGTCAGCTATATGCTTGCTCCTGATTGGACCTGGTGGGATATATGGTGGTCCCATGGTTTTGCCTTTTAAGCCTTACAAAATTTTCTAAGAACCCAGAGATGAGCCCGGCCAGAATTCATTCTCATGGTCAGTATTTAATTAAAGCTGCATCAAATTTGGTCTAAAATTGTAATTGTGGTCTTATTCTTAACTGGTGAGATTAACAATATATGCCTTTATTGAGACAAGATCTTACTATGTAGCCTTGACTGACCTGGAACTTGCTCTGTAGACCAGGCTGGCCTAGAATTCATAGAGATCAGCCTGCTACTATTCCCAAGTACAGGGATTTTAGACATGTGCCATTTTGCCTGACCCATATTTTTAAAGGTTTTTATTTACATGCATGAGTGAGTGTGTGTGTGTGTGTGTGTGTGTGTGTGTGTGCGCGCGCGCACGAACACACACACGTGCGTGATGTGTATATATGTGCTCATGGAGGCCAGGAGAGGGTGAACCTGGAATAAGCAGCCTAACATGTGTAGTGGGATCTGAACTCTGACTCTGTAGAACAGTGAGCCCTTTTACTGCCATTCCATCTCTCTGCTCCTGAAAGGAAGCTAGAGAGACAGGCCTTGATAAGGAGAATGCTGGGAAATGAACTTGTGAGCTTTAGAAGATGAGTGGGAGATCGTATTTTCCAGAGTCTACTCCTAAAAACCTTTCATAGCTCCTGAGGTGGTGCCTGCCTGTGCGTCCAAGAAGCAGATCTTGAAGCAATAGGTCTCTAAACAAAAATCCCCGTGCCATGTGTGGGATAACTAAGTAGTTGTTGATCCAGGAGGCCACAGAGGTCCCCAAAACAACACAGTCTGTTACCATTCCTCGTGCGCACCAGAATCAGTTGGTAAGACTATTGCTAGACTGGAGAGATGGCTCAGTAGTTAAAAGCATTGGCTGCTCGTCCAAAAGATCCAGGTTCTATTCCCATTATCCACACAGTGACTCACAACCAACTGCAACTCCAGTATCAAGGGATCCAGCACTCTCTGCTGGCCTCCATGGGCACCAGACACACATAGTGCACGCATGTGCATGGAAACAAAACACCCATACACACAAACTTTAAAATTGTATTTACTTATCGTCTTGTTTGTTTGTTTATGTTTTGAGACAGAATCTCACTGTGTTTGTTATTTTTCTGCTTTTCATCCCCCCCCCCCCTTTTCCTTTCCCCAAAGTAAAAAACCAAGACCAGGAGATTATTATAAATCTTCAAGCAAAAATAAGCCAGACTTAAGAGGCCTAGTATCAGTGTGAAACGACACATGTAGACCATTAACGGGGACTGTGTGGAGAATCTGGGTCTAGTGTCAGATGCTTTGAATAGGAGTTTATAACCTGGGACAGGTGTAGTGTACTCAGCTACCGAAAGGGGGTAATGAGAACACTTCCCTGTGTGGGGCATAGCTTGGAGGTGGGATGTTTGGCTGGCATGCTTAAGGTCCTGGGTTCAGCCCACAGCACCTCAAAGGACTGGGAGAACACTTACGCTCAATGCTGTAACATTTAAATAAGTTCAGATATGTGAAGCACTTGGCCAAGTGTGTGGGGCCTACTAAGGACGCTAGCAGTTAGCTCTTATTCAACGGAACCATGGCAACCTTCCATTCCCAGCAACAAACAACTTAAGGTTTTAGATAAACTAGTGTTTACCAAAACAACAGAAACATCCACAAAGACAGTCACTACCCTTATTTTTAAAAATTTTCGCTTGAAATGATTTTAAACTTACAAATGTCACAAAGATCAAAGCAGAAGAAATATTTCCATACTGGGTTTTTACCCAGATCTGCTTGTCATTAACCTCACCTTTCTTCGCTTTGTCACTGACCTGCAGATCACTGCACACCTGTCTCTGCTTATTATTGATAACTTATTTTTTGTTTGTTTTGGGGTTCTGAGACTGGGTATCATGTGGCCCAGACTGTCCCTGAATTTACTAGTTAGTTGAAGCTGGCCTTGAATCGATTCCCTTGCTATGGTCAAATGCTAGGGTTTCAGGCATGGGCCACAATGGCTAGATTATTCATAAATCATGATTTTCTCATTTTTCCATTGCTAAGCAGCAAACTGCCACACATTTATCTATTTACAATACTATCAGCTCCTAAGATCACACTTGTACATAGCCCAGATTTGAGACAATGTAACTAAGAAAATTGCTAAACATTAAATCAAAAATTGGCCTTTCTAATCACAGAAGGAAATGCTCAACATTCTTAGCCTCAAGGAAACACAAATCAAATCGAAACCACACTAAGTTGGGTGTGGTGTTATATAACTTTATACCCAGCAGAGGCAGGTGGATTGCTGTTAGTTCCAGGTTAGTCTACATACCAAGTTCCAAGTCAGCCAGAGCTACAGTGAGCCTGTTCGAAACAAGCTGACTGACAAAGCCCCAACCAGCTTGAGATTTTCTCATCACCCTAGTCAGAATGGCTATAAGTAAAACAACAAAAGCCAAAGACCGGTAAGGATTCTTGGGCGTGAGTTAGACATCACCGGTGAGAATGTAAATTATTGCAATTTCTATGAAAATCGATATGGAGAGTTCTTAGAAAATTAAAAACAGAACTCACATGTGATCCAGCTATAGCACCCCTGGGCTCATCCCTGAAGAAACTGAGGCACTAATTGCTAGAGGTACCTGCATATTCATGCAGTATTCACAGCAGTGCAGATTATATCAACAGAGTTGCCTGTCGGTGACGAATAAATTAAAAACACACACACACACACACACACACACACACACACACACACACACTGGAGCATCGTTCGGCTATAAAGAAGCACAAAATCACCTTATACATAGAACAGGAGATAACTGTGTTAAGCATAGTAAATTAGTTGCAAAATACGTATTCAAAGAAGGAGGGTACTGATAGCCCAAAGAGCTGCACATGACCACATGAGGTTGGGTTCATTAGAATTCTACATAGGGAAGTGTCCAAATCCCTGAACCAATACGTTTACTGCAGATACTTATAGTGCAAGGGTACTGTATAATCTAAGGATATCAAATGCCCTAATAAAACTGTCTTTGACAGTGTTCTATTGCTGAGAAGAGGCACCATGACCATGACAACTCTTATAAAAAGGAAAGCATTAATTGGGGCTTCCTTACAATTTTGGAGGTTTAGTCCATTACCATGGTGGGGAGCATGGTGGCACACAGGCAGACATGGTGCTGGAGAAATAACTGAGAGTTCTACATCTGGATCCACAGGTAGCAGGAAGAGAGAGCTACGAGACCTGACTTGGGCTTCTGAACCCTCAAACCTCACCCCCACCCCCAGTGGCACACTTCCTTCAACAAAGCTACACTCCAAGGAGGCCACCCCACCCCTGCCCTGATCCTTCCAAATAAAGCTGCTCCTTAAGCATTCAAATCTGTGAGCCTATAGGAGCAAGTCTCAGTCAAACTACCACAGAAACTCAGTATTTTGTACAGTTAGTATGAGATAAACAACAATACACAGTGATTCTAGAAAGATTGCTCTTTCTAGAAGCTTGAGGAAGAAGCAACTTAAAAGAGCATACCTTTATTGATGGACAAATTTAATTCTTCATAACCATAGAGCTGAGGTGCCCATTTCTTTACTATCAAATGTGGCCCACTCTCAGGCCCTAGTGACCCACATTTCTTGTACCATGCCCTACCCTATCTTCAAAGTCAGCATCGAAAAATCTTCCCCATGATAAGATCATCGCATGCTCTAAAATCCCTCCCAAAGAGCAGCCAATTCTTTGTAGCAAGCAGCTCAGCAGCTAGGGCCATGCTTCGTCAGAATATTCTCTTTCCTAACGATAGACTTGGAATTTTAATTACATCGGCAAAACCCAAGAGCACCTGGATTTGGGTTTAGACAGCTGGGGGATGTGTCAATGTTGAGTTCTTAGGATAGGGATTTGGGGAGTCCCCTTAGAATTCTGCCATATATGATGGGTCATAGTTAAAGTAAAATCTATTTTAGAGGCTGGAGAGATGGCTCAGCAGTTAAGAGTGCTTGTTGATCTTTTGGAGGTTAGGGGTTTGGTTCCCTGCATCCGTATCAGGACTTTTAACAATCATCTGCAATTTTAGTTCCTAAGTTGAATGAAGATGGCTCCATTGGCCCATAGGAACTGCCATTATTGGGAGGTGTGGCCTTGTTAGAAAAGGTGTGGGAGTAGGCTTTGCAGTCTTAGAAGCTCAAGTCAGGCCTAGTGGCTGACTTTCTGACTGCTGTGTACAGACCCATATTTAGAATTCCCAGATCCTCTTTCAGCATCATGTCTGCCTACGAACCACCATGCTTCCCATCGTGATGATAATGGACTGAACCTCTGAACTGTAAGTCAGTACCAAATCAAATGTTTCCCTTTATAAGAGTTGTTGTGGTAATGGTGTCTCTTAACAGCAATAGAAACCCTAACTAAGACAAGATACATCAACACTCTCTTCTGGCCTTTTCAGACACACTCACACACACAAGTGCACATAGGTACATGCACACACAGAGACACACAAAAGGGGGTGGAATATAAATAATAAAATAAAATTAATCTGTTTTAGTTAGTTTGGGATGCCACAGCAAAATATCACAAACTGGGTAGTTTAAACAATAGAAATTCTCTTCTTCATGGTTCTGGAAGTTGGAAATCTAAGACCAAGGTACCTGAGGTTTGGTCTCTCCTAAGGCCTCCCTCCCTCCTTCCCTGGTAGATAGCTACCTTCTTGCTGTTCCTTTTGTAGCCTTTTCTCTGTACATGCACAACTCTAGCGTTTGTGTGTCCTCACTTGCTATCCTTATAAAGACACCAGATTTATTGAATTGGTGCTTACACCTGTGACCTTTGGGGGACAAGCCAGCCAAGTTCACTTATGAATACAAGAGTCCCTCGTCTGTCAGGTTGGCACTGAGCCTGCAGCTCAGTAGGCTACATGTTTAGCATGTTATTAAATTAAATCATGCGCTATTATATGAAATTCCAGCATTGTCAAAAGGATCTCGGAGCTGTCTGATTCTAGGACATGTTTCTCAGGCTCCACTCTTAGGGTGGACTGCTTCATTAACTAAGATCTATTGAGCAAATGAGATTGGAACAGAGACAGGAGGATGAATAATTAACATTTTTCTCTCTGAAGCAGTAGAATCAAATGGGAAAGACGTTATTTTCAGCCTCCAAGTTCATTTTGAAATCTCTTACATAAGTGTGTCTGTTTATAGAACCATTCAGCACAGTTAAGTTCCTAAGAAAGCCAACGCACTGGGATTAATGATTTGAAGAAAGACAAATCTCTAGATATTTGCTTTTGCATTATTTTCTTGAGTCGTGTGGACTCTGTTTGCAACAGAGTTCTGTATGTAGCTGACGGTAAGTTTTCTGTAACTGCTAAAAATCTACCTGAGGTTTGACGGTGCAAAATAATAACAGAAATACCACATCTGGGTGGGTGGGATGACTCAGTTGGTGGAGTCACTTGCTACCAAGGCTGACACTGAGTTGGATCCCTGAGTTCCTTCCACATGACAGAGTAAGAGAACCTGCTCTTGACAACTGTCTTTTGACCATCGCAAGTTCTCTGTAGTGTACACATGTTCATGGAGACTCCGACAAACATAATAAATATAATTAGAGATTCCAAGCCTGAGAATCTGGGTATGGTGGTAAACCCTGTAATACCAGCACTTGGCGGGCAGAGGATATATAGGTTGTGGTCAGCCTGAGCTACATGAGAAGAGAAGAGAAAAGGGGGAAAAAGAGGAAGGAAGGAAGAAAAGGAAAAGGAAGGGTGAGAGATAAGGCATTCCTTTCTCACTGAGAGCCATTGTCAGTCTCTTCCTGTGTAGTCAGCCGCATCGCTCCTGACTCAGCCCCTCACCAGACTGGCCCTGCCTTGCCTCTGCTCTCTGCACAGAGAGCACCAACACTCCTCTGACACTCCCTGTGGCACCCATAGCATCCAGGATGCCAACAAACCCCGTTTCAGAATGTTCTGGAATTGTGCTTCAACTACAGTACAGTAAGTATACTTGCTTTTAAACTAGATGCTTCTGGGTGCACAGTTTATGTTTTAAACATGAAAACTAATTTCAGTATAATGGTATAGAGAGAAGTTTAGATTGCCCTATTCTTTTTCTGTTTTTTTTTCTTTCTCTCTCTTTCTTTTTCTTTTTCAAGACAGTTTCTCTGTGTAGCCCTGTCTGTCCTGGAATTCACTCTGTAGACCAGGCTAGCCTCAAACTCAGAAATCTGTCTGCCTCTGCCTCCCAAGTGCTGGGATTAAAGGCGTGCAGCACCACTGCCCGGCTCTTTTTCTGTTCTTAATGGATTATAACTAATGACAGTCTGACTACTTATAAAAGGAAGGACCAATTATTGGTCCCCTAAAAGAAAGTTCAGAGTTGTGTTGTTTATACCAACACACTGAAGTTGTTTAAAAATGGCACTTTGGGCTGGAGAAATGGCTCAGTGGTTAAGAGCACTGACTGCTCTTCCGAAGGTCCTGAGTTCAATTCTCAGCAACCACATGGTGGCTCACAACTATCTGTAATGGGATCTGATGCCCTCTTCTGGTGTGTCTGAAGACAGCTACAGTGTAACCACATATATAAAATAAATAAGTCTTTTAAAAAAATGGTACTTAGGACTTGGTAAACACTAAAGATATAATATTAAGTTTTATTTGCAGTGGGAAGGCTGGGCATGGTGGTGCACACATTCCTTTAATTTCATCAGCTGAGAGATTAAGGCAGGTGGATCTCTGTGAGTTTGAGGCCAGCCTGATCTACATAGTGAGTTCTAGGTTAGCCAAAGCTATGCAACACTCCACTCCATCCCCCTAAAAGAGAAGAAATAGAATAGTGAGTTCTTATGGTGACAGGAACAATAGATTACACTATCGAAAGAGGATCCATTTGTGCATATTTTATATTCCACCATCTTCAGCTCTGCCTCTTTTTATGGGAGATCTATCTGAACTGGTACATAGAACTTCTGGATTGGTGTGTAAGGTATCTTAAAATTTTGATGAAGTCAGGATAAGAAGAAACTAACAAAATTTGTGAACGTGGATGGTGATACATGCCTTCAGTGCCAACACTTGGGGCAGAGGCAGGTGGATCTTTGTGAGGTCAAGGGCAAGGTCAGCCTGGTTTACATAGAGAGTTGTAAGCCAGCCAGGATGAAATAGTGAGATCCTGCCAACAAACAAACAAACAAACAAACAAATAAAAGCCTGGCGGTGATGGCACATAATTTTAAGCCCAGCACTTAAGAGGCAGAGAGGCAGGTGGGTCTCTGTGAGTTTGTGACCAATCTGGTCTACAGAGAGATTTCCTGGGTAGCCAGGACTACACAGAGAAATCATGTCTCAAAAAACCAAACCAAACCAAATAAAACAAACACAAACAAACAAACAAAAACAAGATAAAACAAAGTTGGTGGTATTTGCCTGTAATCTCAGCACTTGGAAGTTGAGGAAGGATTATGTGTTGGTATCAGAAACCCATTTGGCAGACTGTCTCCAAACCCAGTGACATCACTCACAGGCAACAGGGACCAGCACATGTGTTGCCATGGCAATCACCATACATTCCCAGAATCCACTTGGCTCACCTCCCACCTTTCCCTGTGAGCAGGCAGGACACCCCCCACACACTTCCGTCCTCTCTTTCTCTGTTTCCCCTTCCTCTTCGTTGCCACCTTTGCACTCTTGCCCCACAATAAACCTCCCATGTGGAACTGTATTGGCCTGATATTGTCTGTCTGGATGTGAGCCGCGATTCTAACACAACATTATGAATCTGTTTCCTTGAATTGTTGAAATCTAAAAATCCCTGCACAAACCACTCAGAGACAGCTCTCAGTTAAACATGGCTAGTTTATTAAATGCACAACCCAATCCTGATCAATCAGGTCAGAGTCTAGACTCAGAAGCTAGACTGGACCTTGAATATTTCTCAGGGTGTATTTATAAAAGAAAAAACCCTCAACGGGCTCATGTGCTGGTGCAGAAGTGCTGCCTGGTGGTCAGCTCTGACTCAAGCTATTTTAGATAGCTAGACAGAACAGTTCCAACTGACCTTTATTCTGATTGGTCCTAAGTGGAGCTTATGATTGTGGAATTTATTAAGATTAACAAACCTCAGAACATACAGAACGTAACAGGGTATATGGTCAGCATGACCCTGCTCTAAGTCATTTTTTTGTCAACAATATGAACTAGCCGGCAGGCATGGAACAAAGTGGCTACAGCTATGATAGGGGGGCAGGCCTCAACAAAATCATGTAGTGAATACATACATACGCACATACATACACACATATGCCCCGCCCACGGGGATTCGAGGAGACCTTAGGGAAGGGGACGAACGAATGAAAGGACAAGAGACACAAAGAATGAGAGCAAGTCTGAAGTTCTGATCAAGCTCTGAAACTTTAATTTTGGGGGCAGGTTATAAAGACACAGCAAACCAGGAAGTTTGGGCGAGGGTCATTGCTTAGGGCTATCCTACTATGGAATCCTTATTGTCTAAGACCAGTCCACTGTCATATCCTTATTGCCCTAGACCATCCCACTGTCATAACCAACTCCAAGGAAATGCCAGACGTTCTTTAAGTTCCTGGGACCTGAGACCTGTGAACGTCCTTTCTTAACCTTGTACTGACTAGTCTTTCTAAAACAGCAGGTAATTTCCTGGGCCTGGCTCCCGGCACACATACATACATACATACATACACACATACATACATACACACACACATACATACATGCACACACACACACATACATACACACACACAAACATACATACACACACACACACATACATACTATGTACATATATACTTATCAGCTCTGTGGTGGTGACTCGGGGTTCTTTCAGTGTTAATATTTTAAATTGTAATTGCTCATCGGAGCTTGGATTGATCTCTGATTTTCAAGGAGTAGTCCACCCCACAAGAGGTTGTCTTGTGTGGAACCCACCCCAGTTTCTTTACCAGCTTAATGGAGAATGGAAAGTTGGAGAAGAGAGTGTGTAGGGCCAGTAAGAGGAGGAAGTCATTTAATGCCATGTGATGGGCTGGCTGGTATCAGGTACCTTAGCATTGCTTACCAATGAGCTATCCTGGGACCACACATAAGGACTGTGAAGGCAGAGACTTGATTAAAAAAAAAAACTTTCCCTTATCTTCAGCATCCAACAATATATATCATTAAGTATTGTGATCTATATTGGAGTTGGCTTGGTACCTTCTAGAATCTTGGTAATAATCTACATAATACCATACTGGACTTCTCTACAATAGATTTGTGGTTTTGTATTGAAATATGATCTAGCTGTATAACTTAGGCTGTTCTTAAACTTAGAATCCTCCTGCCTCAGTCTCCCAAGTGCTGGGATTATAGGCATGTACTACCACATTGGACTCATATTTTGTTTTGAAATGGGACCTCATGTTCCTGAACTGGCCTCCAACTTTACATGCAGCCAGGGACAACCTTGAACTTCCTAGCTTCCTGTTACCATCTCCAGAATTCTGAGATTACAGGTGTGCATGACCAAGCCTGATTTATTCTGTCCTAGGAATCGAACCCAGGACTTCATGAGTGCTAGGCAAGCACTCTACCAACAGAGTCATGTGCTTAGTTCTCCATCTGTAGTCACTCCTATTTCTTAAAGAATAAGTATGTCAATGTAAATCTAACTAGCAGTGTTTTTGTATTCTATCTTTACCAGGCTCTTCTGGAGGTTAAATACCCATTTCTTACGTCTTAAATAAGGACAACAGTGAACTCTAGTCAGTCTTGCTATGAGTATGAGTGAGAGAAAAACCTAAAAAAAATCTGAGAATTGAACCTGAAGTTTTTATTTTCTTTTGTCTTTTGAGGCGGGGTTTCTCTGTATAGACTTTACTGCCCTGGAACTCACTCCATAGACCAAGCTATCCTCAAACTCACAAAGATTCACCTGCCTGTTTACTAGTGCTGGTTTAAAGGCATGCACCACCACTACCTGGTTTAGACCTGAAATTTAAGAAGCTGTTACTTTAAAAATAAGTATAAAACAACATTTTAAAATTGTCATCTTTGTTAATATGGGAAGAATAGAGCCAGGTCTTGTTTGTTTTCAGTTTCTGTAAGATTTTTTTCATCTCTAGCCCAGCTTTCCAGCTAGACTATTGGTAAGTCCCAGTAGAGACTAATTCTCTCATTGGCTTTGATGGGCAGAGGCCTGCCACCCCTCATACTGAGGATCTAAGAGTCTGAGGCCTACTCCCCTGACCTAACTGCAGCCATTTTATTTTATGCCTGTAGACAGCCATCTTACACGGTTACAAAGAAACTCTCTCAGGTGCTGTTACTAGGAAACTTGATCATGCCTCAGTTCTTTGCATATTCTGTTATGTTCTATGCTTGGTTGTTCTTGGAAAGCAATCATAGGAGAGGCCAGTTAGAACTGCTTTGTATAAGTAGCCACAATAGGTTTGGATCTGAACCAACTTCCTAGCAGCACATCTTGCACCTATGTTTGGGCCTTGTTATTTGATTATACTGCTTTGTGTTCCCAGCTGGATACACTCATGCACCCACTCAGGAGCTATCTCAGATCCTCAGATAGAAAACGCGCACACACACACACACACACACACACACACACACACACACACACACACCAATTATTTTCAAAATGCCTTTGCTAACTCAATGACTCCTAAATCTCCCCTTGCTACCCTAGGCCCAGTCAGGGAAGTGACCAGAGGCCACTTACCCGAAACTCACTTGGCTGGTTGATTTTATCTCCTATGCTACTGCGTCCCCTTCTCCTCTCTCTCTCTCAGTCTTCCCCGATTCTCCAGTGTCCTTCCTGCTCAACTCTCAGTGTCCAGCCCCGTGCTCAGTCATTGGGTATTAGCAACTTTATTGATAGATCAAAAACCAATTGAGGGCAAGGACCTTCAGCATCAGTAAACAGATTCCCAATCAAAGCATCAGAACCACCCTCTACATTGCCCCTGGGACTTCAACACAAGAGAGATACCTGCACCAATATAAGATGCCATTTGGAATAATACTTCCATTTTGAATAGGGGTCCAATAAAGTTTGAAGTCCCTGAGACCTCCCTGGGAATTGGCAGAAATAGTTATGTACATGGGTAACTGACATCCTGGTTTGGCAAGTTAAGAAGTGATTGCTAGGTGCTGGAGAGATGGCTCAATGGTTAAGAGCACTGATTGCTCTTCGGGAGGTCCTGAGTTTAATTTCCAGCAACTACGTGGTGGTTCACAACCATTTGTTGTGAGATCTGATGCCCTCTTATGGGGTGTCTGAAGACAACTACAGTATACTTACATATAATAAATAAATAAACCTTTGGGGTGGAACAAGCGGGGCCAGAGTGAGAGGGAGAAGGGAAAGGGGTAGGGGGGAAGAAGTGACTGCTAGGGGCTGGAGAGGTAGCTCAGCCATTAAAGGCTGGGCTCATTGCTAGGCAAGTCAAGTTGCCCTGCCACAGTTGAAAAATCCAACCAATTGAAACAGGATAAATGCACAACAAAGACATGTTCCTAAGGAAGTCCCCTATCCCTAAATCCTGAGTGGTGGAATAACAGATGTCTATGGGTTTCAGGCTTAAAAACTCTGTAGCATTCTGGCTTGGGGTTGAAGTCTGTCTAGCTCCTGAGTTTAGGCTACATCCCTGGGACAAATGTTCAATAAACTATCCCTGCTTGTGGAACAACACCTGGACCTCAACAGAGAGCTCATGACAGTAGCCCTCGTATTTTGCCCTGGGAAAGTAATCTGTACAGGAGCCAAAAGGTATGAGGACAAATTTGCACACTACCCCACGGTCAGCTCTCTGTGTAAGAAAAGGAGCATCTGCATGAAAGCTTACAGGAGGAACAACACGCTGTACTGTTGTCTGTCAGACTGCACACAGTGCAGAGCTCTGTCCCACACTTTATAGTCCCCGGGTTAGGATAAAGGATCAGGATGTAGTCCCCAGGCCATCAAGGAACTTAACTGGACTTTTAAGGCTTGGTTTTAAAAATGCACAGTGGTGGCACACACCTTTAATCCCAGCACTTGGGAGGCAGAGGCAGTTGGATTTCTGAGTTCGAGGCCAGCCTGGTCTACCGAGTGAGTTCCAGGACAGCCAGAGCTACACAGAGAAACTCTGTCTCGAAAAACCAAAAAAAAAAAAAAAAAAAAAAAAAAAAAAAAAAAAAAAAAAAAAAAAGAAAGAAAAAAGAAAAGAAAAGAAAAAACCAACAACAAGCCTTTGCAGTCATCATGACAAGATGTCATAAACCCAGGGACATTGTTGTGGGTTCTTTGCAGATATGAGGGTAGATCAATCTAAATGGGACATTTCTGGATTTGCTCAGGAGGCATCTCTGAAAAGACTGCTCTCTCCTGCATCTCCTGCAGAGGAAGCCCTGGGCTGATGTTTGTTCTTTCACCATAAAGGTGGTAGGAGAGCTGAACGAGCAAGCCCCTTCTGAAAGATGACACCAGCTTCTCCTCACCTGGAGATGCACCAATTATTCATTTCTTCCTATGAACACTGCTGTTAGTATTGCTTATTTATATCTGCTAAATTGATTGGTGAAGCTTACATTGTCTAAATTTATATTTTTCTGATATATTAGTGAGATTAAGCATCTCTTCATAAGCTTATAAAATGCACATTATATCATTTGCTCAATATTCTAGACATTTTTTTGTTAATTGCTTTTTTTTTGGGGGGGGAGGGGTTTCAAGACAGGGTTTCTCTGTGTAGTCCTGGCTGTCCTGGAACTCACTCTGTAGACCAGGCTGGCCTCAAACTCAGAGATCACCTCTGTATCCCATGTACTGGGATCACAGGTGTGCACTACCACCTCCTCGCTCTATTTATCATGTTCTAAAAGAGGCTTTTAAAACAGTTTAAAATGGTTAGTACATAGAAAGTCTACTTTTCCTTTGTCTGTAAAAGTCTGGAATCTTGCTTGGTGTCTTAGGGTTTTACTGCTAGGAACAGACACCATGACCAAGGCAACTCTTATAAGGACAACATTTAATTGGGACTGGTTTACAGGTTCAGTCCATTAGCATCAAGATGGGACTATGGCAGCCTCCAGTCAGGCATGGTACAGGAAAAACTGAGAGTTTTACATCTTTATCTAAAGGCTTCTAAAAGACTGGATTCTACAAAACTAGGATGAGGATATCAAAGCCCACACCCACAGAGACACACCTAATCCACAGGGCCACACCTACTCCAACAAGGCCACACCTCCTAATAGTGCTACTCCCTGGGCCAAGCATATACAAACCATCTCACTTGGGAAGGCATTCCCCGCTTATACCACATGATATAATACTAACATTCATTTTTTTGGTGGGGGGGTTTCTTTGGTTTTTCGAGACAGGGTTTCTCTGTGAAGTCCTGGCTGTCCTGGAACTCACTCGGTAGACCAGGCTGGCCCTGAACTCAGAAATCCGTCTGCTTCTGCCTCCCAAGTGCTGGGATTAAAGGCTTGCGATATCACTGCCCGGCTAACCTAAACTAAAAGATTTGGTCTCTCATAGATACCCTTTAAATTCCAGGAGCCAGAGGCAAGCAGATCCTTGAGTTCAAAACCAGCCTGGTGCTGGGCAAGTTCTAGGTACAGAAAAAATTAGGTCTAGGTGTTGTGGTACATGCCTTTAATCCCAGCACACAAGAGACAGAGGCATGCAGATTTTTGAACTCTAGGCAGTGGAGTCATTGAGTTGAGAGCCAGAGCAGGGGAGTTAGAAAAGACTGTTGAGTTAGTCTGAGACTAAGCAGAGCAATTCAGTCAGAAGCCAAGAAGCCAGTTTGACTCAATTAGCTTGGAGTGGAATTGAACAACATCTAAGTTGAACCAGTTAGCCAGAGTTCAAAAAGAACTAGAAAGAGTGAGTTCATTCAGCCATAAACCTCCAAGATGGCAATTACATCAGGCAAATAAAAGATACATTTACAGATTATAATTCAAGTCGGAGAGAAATTGTACTTTGAGTTGGAAGTAGCATATGTCTTAGTCAGTGTTCTATCTCTCTGAAGAGACACTGTGACTACAGCAACTCTTACCAAGGAAAGTCCTTGGTTGGGGCTGCCTTACAGTTTCAGAGGTTTAGCCCATATTCATCATGGCAGAAATAATGGCCACATGCAGGCAGACATAGTGCCAAAGAAGCTAAGAGGTCCACATCTGGATCTGTAGGTAGAAAGGAAGGAGGGAGGGAGGGAGGGAGGGAGGGAGGGAGGGACAGACAGACAGACAGACAGACAGACAGACAGACTATGGGCTTTTGAAACCTCAAAGCCCCTCCCCAGTGACACACTTCCTTCAAAAGTCCACATGCCTCCTAATCCTTTCAAATAGTGCCCCTCCCTGGTGGCCAAGTATTCAAATCTATATATCTATGGGGCATCCTTATTCAAATCTCCACATTCAGCTCCCTGATCCCATTAGGGATAGGCTTGTAGCCATATCACAATGCAAAAATGCAGTCAATCCAGTCCCCAAAATCACCATAGTCTATCTCAGTCACAACACTGTAAAAGTTTAGTTTCTTCAGAGACTCAAGGCAATCTCTTAACTTTAACTCCTGTAAAATCAAAATCAAAAAGCAGACAGCTTACTTCCTACACACATGGCAGAAAGCATACATTACCATTCCAAAATGGAGGGAAGGGAGCCTAGTAAGGAAATACTGGACCAAAACAAGACCCAAAGCCAGCAGGGAAAAATTTCAAATTCTGTATCTCCACATCTGATCTCTCTGCAGCTCTCCAACTCCTTTCAGCTTTGACTGCAACACATTCTTTCCCTTGGGCTGTTTCCAAATGTATTAGCAGCTTTCTGCAGCAGATAGCTCATGATGTTAGCATCTTCCACATTTTGGGATCCTCAAGGTAATCTAGGCTTCACCCTCTCAGCTTCACAGGCTTCTCTGAGCCTCCATGAAAGGACACTCATGACACACGCCTGACCTCAGTGGTTGTTCTTAGGCATGATGGCAAAGGTTTCTTGAATCTTTGACTCTAAAGCCAGAACCTTGTGTCCAAACCTGTGAAGTCCTGCTGTTTGCTGGGGCTGGCACTTTGTATCTCCTTGAGAACTGGACTCAGCTCCATTACACTTCCTGGTGCTCCTTTTCTCCTCTTACATATTTTGTATTTTTCCTTGATCAGCTTGTTTCTTTTCATTATAGATCTGTATAAGAGTAACCAACAAAAACCACACAACGGAGTCAATACTAGACTGTCTTGAAATTTCCTCCTCCAGAGCCATTAATCTACAACTCTTCAATTTAATCCCAGGCAGATTTTTTGGACAAGGGCAGAGAGAAGTCACATTCTTTGTCAAAATTATCACAAGAATGGTCTCTAGGCCATGTAAGCAGTATTCTTTTCCTCTGAGACCTCTTGAGCCAGTCTCTCATAGTCTACATTGCTCTCAGTACCACTGTCCTCATGGAGGTTCATTAAAGAGTACATGCCCATTAAGCCTCAATTAAAGGGTTTAACTGCTTTTTCTAGTCCCAAGTCCACATTCTGCCAACAAGCAGTACAGTCAAGTTTGTCCCAGAATACCCAAGTAGTTGTGTTTGTTTGGGAGTCTTTGTGCAGCTATAGCTGCCACAATAATGCTGTCTTTACCATATCCCTATCCTAAGGGAGCATTCTAACCTTTCTGGCCTCTAATCCTAACTGTTTATTCCCACAGCCAGAGTGGCTCCCTCTTCTCAGCTCAGCCCTCAGACAGGGCAGCTCAGGCTTCAGAGAACATCACCACACCCTCTACTCCTGGATACACACCTGGTCCAAAGTGCTTGAGCTAAGGCAAGACAGAGATGCTTTTACAGCCTTGATCTGTTAAGTCTTTTCATTCCAACCTTTTACCTCCTTGAGAGCAAACAATGAGTCTGCTCAATCAAGTGGGTAGGGACAGTGAGAGGGACTTTGTTAGCTTTCCTTTCCAACCCCACCCCAGCAGAAGGGGAAAATGTCTCTAGTCTTTTATTTTCCAATTTTTATTATTTTATTTATTTACTTTCCAGTCATTTCCCCCTCTCCCACAGTTCTTCATCCCATTCCTCCTCCCCCTTGCCTCTTCGAGAGTGATCTCCCTTCACCAGACTTCCCCCTTCCCTGGGGCCTCAAGTCTCTCAAGGATTGAGCACATCTTCTCCCACTGAGGCCAAACCAGGCAGTCCTCTGCTATATATGTGCCAAGGGCCTCTGACCAGACAGTATGCTCCTGGTTGGTGGCTCAGTTTCTGGGAGCTCCTAGAGGTCCAGGTTAGTTGAGTCTCCTAGTCTTCCTAAGGGGTTGTTCTCCCTTTCAGCTTCTTCAGTCCTTCCCCTAATTCAACCATAGAGGTCCTGATTCAGATCAATGGTTAGGTGTTAATATCTGCTTCTGTCTCCGTCAGCTGCTGGTAAGGCCTCTCAGAGGACATCCATGCCACGCTCCTGTCTGTAAGCATATCATAACATAGTAGTTATGATATAACATAGTTGAACCTCCTTTCCTTTAGTTGGTCATTGGACCTCCTTTCCTTCTTTCTCTTCTCCATTTTTGTCCCTGCAGTTCTTTTAGACAGGAATAGTTCTGGGTCAGAAATGTTGACTGTGAGTTAGTAACCCTGTCCCTCTACTTGAGGCCCTGTCTATATACTGGAGGTGGATTCTTTGAGTCTCCCCTCTTCTATGTTGGGCATTTTGGCTAAGGTCACCCCCACTGAATCCTGAGAGTCTCTCACCTCCCAGGTCTCTGGTACTTTCTAGAGTGTCACCCCCCCCTTCCTACCCACCCCAGGCTGCTTATTTCAATTCATTCTCCTGGCCATTTGGGCTTCTCTCTCCCCCCACCTGATCCTATTCCCCTTTTCCCCTCCTTCCCTCCCTTTCTCCCTCCCTCCCTCCCTCCCTCCTTCCCTCCCTCCCTCTGCCTCCCATGAAATTATTTCCTTCCCCCTTCTAAGTTGAATTGAAGCATCCTCACTTGGGCCTTCCTGCTTGTTAAATTTCTTATGGTCTGTGGGTTGTATCCTAGGTATTCTGTACTTTTTGGTTAATATCCACCAATCCAATCACTAATCAGTGAGTACATACCATGCATGTCCTTTTGGGTCTGAGTTACCTCAGAATATTTTCTAGTTCCATCCATTTGCCTGCGAAATTCATAATTTTAATAGCTGAATAGTATTCCATTGTGTAAATGAACCACATTTTCTGTATTTATTCTTTGGCTGAGGAACATCTGGGTTGTTTCCAGCTTCTGGCTATTACAAATAAGGCTGCTATGAACATGGTGGAGTGCATGTCCTTGGGGTGTGGTGGGACATCTTTGGACATATGCCCAAGAGTGGTATAGCTGGGTCTTCAGGTAGAACTGTTTTCAATTTTCTGAGGAACCACCATATTGACTTCCAGAGTAGTTATACCAGCTTGCAATCCCATCAGCAATGGGAGAGTGTCTCCAAGGGGGGTAAGGGGTACCAAGGCCTAACACTCCTTTCTCCACATTCTTGCCAGCATGTGCTGACACTTGAGTTTTTGATCTTAGCCATTCTGCTGGTGTGAGGTGGAATCTCAGGGTCATTCTGGTTTGCATTTCTCTGATGACTAGGGACTTTGAACATTTCTTTAAGTGCTTTTTGACCACTCAAGACTCTTCTGTTGTGAATTCTGTTTAGATTTATACCTTATTTTTAAATTAGGTTATTTGGGTTTTTTGGAGGTTAGCTTCTTGAGTTCTTTATATACTTTGGATATTATCCCTCTGTCAGATGTGGGGTTAGTGAAGAATCTTTTCCCAATCTGTAGGTTGCTGGTTGGTCCTACTGACAAAAAGAGTTATGGAAGCTTTTCAGTTTCATGAGGTCTCATTTATCAATTGTTGATCTTAGAGCTTGAACCATTGGTGTTCTGTCCAGGAAATTTCCCCTGTGCCAATGAGTTCGAGGTTCTTTCCCACTTTTTCTTCTATTAGATTCAGTGTATCTGGTGTTAAGTTGAGGTCCTTGAGCTACATCTCCATCCCAGCCTCTTCCTTGCTACCTTTATTGATCTATGTCACAATCTTCTTTATAGCTTACTATGAGCAGTTGCCCTTCATTTTTAAATTCAAAAACATGCTGATAATAAATACTTGTAAAGCAACTAAAATTCAGGGACTGAAATCCAGGTGAGTACTATGTAGTAGATGCTAGGGTTGTCAGTCTTAGTCCCCTACCCACATGGATTTCACTGACTAAAATAAAAACCATCTGTCAATGATAGTCATCAACTACAGTCATGGCTGCAGAGCAAGACCACGCTGTGCTATGGAACTCTGAACAAGGAGGCTACTTTGTGTTACTGTGGATGTGGGGAGGGCAGTAGAGGAGAGGTCAGGGGTCAAAGGTGAGGTGAAGTGTGAGGCTGGAAAGTGACTCAAGGTTGAACTGTCCAAGAAACCACTGAGTGTTTTTGATATTTAGTCTCTACTGAATGGTCTCTGTTCTTCCTCCTTCCTCTCCATCACCCTCCTTTATTTACAGACATACAGAGTAAGCAACACATCTCTAATCAGGAATTCATTGTGCCTGTCACTGTCGAAGCACGGTTTTGGAAGTTGACCTCCATGCCCTTTGGAAGAGTCACTCACTTCCTTGCTATGGTCGCCTTTCTGGTTTCACCAAGAACTGCTACAGCTTTATTGACCGCAGAACTGCAGGAGCTTCGTCAGCGTGGTTTGGTTCACCATCTAAGCATAAAGTTGGGTATATCCTAGAACACTGTAGTGTGATTTATCTTGTGCGCCTGGCCCTTTAAAGGATCCCCAGCAGCTAGTCAAGTGGCCCTAAGATTTCCTAGCTGTTAGTAAACTGCTCGACCCTGTGACTTTCAGTGTCGGTTGCCTCTTGGATTTCTGGGAACGTGATAGAATATAAAAAAGCCAGCTGAGGCAGAGAAAGTGAATTGGGCTAGCAGAGTGAGAGAGGAGAAGGCAGTTCGAATGGAATTGGGCTAGCAGAGAGGACAGGCAGTTGGTGGAAAAGATACTGCTAGGAAACAGTTGAGCCAGGAGAAGCTGAGCTGAGCAGATAGGCTACAATGGTTATTATAGCTTGAAACTGCTAGTACTGGGAAAACTGGGAGAAGGGATTGTGTAATCAGACTGTTGGGGAACTGAGGGAGAACGGTTGGGAGAAATATTTGAAGGGGCTCGGGCTGGAAACTAAAATGGTGGGGAAAGAAATTAGATTCAAGGATCTCTCTTTCCTTCTTTCTGTGCTCCATGAACTATTACTTTGAGAACAGTTGTAGTTTCTTATCCTCTGCTTATGTCCCAGTTTCTCCATGGAGACTGTTCAACCAATTCTAGTGCTCTGTGCTCTTCTCTGGGATGGAACATGGAACACAACTCTTAAGGCCTATCCTTTGCTCTGTGGAGATCCAGTATATGTTTCCTAGTAAGTCTGAGTGAAGGGACAAATTCTTAAAGGGACAAATTCTGCTTTTTACATACTTGGGATAGTACAGTCTGGATATTTGCATAGCAGCTGTCCAAAGACAAGTAGCCATGGTCTTGAATTTCTTTCAGGTTCTATTTGCTAAAAATGGTTAGCAATTTATAAGTGCACACAGAAATGTGCTTATCATTGGGAACTTGCAAAATTCAGAAAACATCTTTCTATGCTATTACTGACAAATTTTTGTGGAAATGTGGAGTACGTTTGGCAAGATCTTCATGTCAAATCTGATGCCCGGGTTAATCTCAATTTCTAGTAATCTATGGTGTCTTACGAATGGGAAAAACAACATTGTCAAAAGTTAACTGAAAACCAAACAAAAACAAAAAAAAAAAGAAAGAAAGAAAGAAAGAAAGAAGGAAAGAAAGAAGGAAAAAGTTAACTGAAGCTGAGTATGGTGGCCTCTGCTGAAATCTCCAGGAAGCTGAGGTAGGAAAACTACTGGCTCAAGGCTAGTTTAGGATATGCATACCAATTGCTGAACCAGTGTTGGAAACACAGATGTAGCACACTCTCCTCCTTCTCCATTGAAGACACCCAAACTTGGGAGACCCTTACTCAAGTCTCGGGAAATCACGGCCATCCACAAACTCCAAGACACCGTACCTGGATGCAATTAGCAGAGGTTTATTAGGGAGCTGGCAGCCATCGGTCAAGCTGCATTCTCGAACAGGAGTAGAGTTTGACCTCGAGAGATGGGCTAAGGGGTCTTTTAAAGAGGAAAACCACAAACCAGGGGAGTAAGGAGGGGGTGAGGGGTTGCCAAGGATACATAACATAAAAATAGTGGAACATTCCAGAGCCCAAACCCAAATGATACAGGATCATGTGGAAAGCACTCTGCTCACCCATTTCTTCTCAAGACCAAAAGCCCTGTCTTTCATTTACATATCAATTCAGTCTTTACCCCAGGTTCTCCTTTGATTATCCCATGAATCAGCACACCCTGATCCAGCTCCTTGATTCTCAGAAAGAGACTGCAAGCACACTTTTTTTTAAATTTATTTTTTATTTATTCACTTTACATCACACTCACTGCCTCCCCTCCCCCACTCCCAGTAACCTGCAAGTGAATTCAGAGCTCTGCCTACCTTTATTAAGCACAGACAATAAACTAGCTGGGTGGGATTTGCCCCACCCTGAAACTACCATCCCTTCTAGGCCTGAGCCTGAACCTAAACTTCCTCTGTCCTAGGCTGACCTTGAACTCAGGAATCTGCTTGCCTTTGTAAACACGAACAAAAAAAACTTAGCTGGGTGGGATCTTGCCCTGTGACACCACTCCCTAAATTTCTTTATTCCTTAGTATCATTCTGACAAGCTGGCTCATAGTGCAGCTGCCTCTGTTCCTTTAGATCTGTGAAGCTCCTTACAGAATTCATATTGCATCCTTATATTTTGAATAGTTAATAAATTATATATATATATATATATATATATATATTTTGTTTGTTTGTTTGTTTTTCTTTTTTGGGGGGGTTTCGAGACAGGGTTTCTCTGTGTAGCCCTGTGGTTTTTTTTTTTTGGTTTTTCGAGACAGGGTTTCTCTGTGTAGCTCTGGCTGTCCTGGAACTCACTCTGTAGACTAGGCTGGCCTCGAACTCAGAAATTCGCCTGCCTCTGCCTCCCAAGTGCTGGGATTAAAGGCGTGCGCCACCACCCGGCTAAATTATATATTTTTGAACTCATGTTTTTAGAGTTCTTTCCTAAAGTCTTAAGGTCTGTTCTGAAGGTCTCAGCATTTACCATTTTGCTGAGACATAGATATACCTTCAACTCCTGGACTAGTGCTGTTTCTAATTATCATGGAGTCATTAACATTATCAGGGAAAACATTCCCTGAAGGAGAACAGTTTGACCCAGCCAGTCAGTCTGAGGAGGGTTTTTAAAGGGGTAAACCACAAACCAGGGGAGTGGGAAGGGGGGTGAGGGGTTGTCAAGGATACATAACATAATAGCGAAACATTCCAGAGGAGCCCAAACCTAAATGATACAGGATCATGTGAAAATCACTCTGCACACTCATTCTTCTCAAGAATGTAGTCTTACCATGTTATTATGGACTATTTCAGGTTAAACTATTTCTCACTTGCTTCAGTCGCAGTCCCACCTAGGTGACTTGCATCTTTTTGTGGTCAGGAATGTGTCTTCCTGCTTTGGGCTTTCCTCGCCCACAGGTGGGTTCTTTTCCCTGAGGCTTGAGGAATGTAATCCAGCAAGTGTCCTCTGATTCAGGGATAACGCCCTCCACCCGGAATATCTCGGGGCAATGAAGGCCTGGAATCTTACATTCAGTTCCTCCTTCTGGAGCCTGCATTCTTTTGCTCAGGGTAAATGGAAAGCCTATATATATTTCATAAAATGGTCTTTATAATTTTTCACTCTACAAGACAAACATTTGACTATTTTTACTTGTGGAGAATTATTAACGCAAATGCTCAAAAGTGAAACTTTAAAGGATATGGCTGTTTTCAAAGTGTTGGCATAAATTGCCAAATTCTTTAAGCATTATCTACAATATGTTCTCCTATATCAAATTTCCTTCCAACAAGATATCTAACCATTTTTTTCCCAGATCTCCAGCAGCGTTTAAAAAATTGAACAGAAGGCTGGGTGGGTATAGTGGCATTCACCTTTAATCCTGGCACTTTGGCAGAGGCAGAGGCAGGAGAATCTCTGAGTAAGAGGTAGCCTGGTCTACATAGTTACAGGACATCCAGGGTTATATAGTGAGACCTGGTTTCAAATACTCCCCTCCTCGTCCCTCCCCCCTGCCTCTCCCATCCCCCCTGCTGACACATACACCCTAAAACACCAAAACCTTGGTTTGGCTAATTCAAATCATTGTATTGTTGGTTGGTGTGTTAGTTGCTAAGATGTGAAGATAAATTCACAAATCTTGTGTTCAAATTACTGACTTTTCATTTGGGGGTGCTACCAGATGAATGTCCTGTGTCAGGATGTAGCTTCCCATCTGGAGGCAATTAAGCCCTGGAGGAGACAGATATGACACTGCATTGCATGAGCTCTCACTGAACCAAGAACCCTGTGCACTTGGACCAATACTCAGTCCAGAACCCTGCCATATGTTCTTCAAGGACAATCAAGTGGCCTGGGTTTTTGTAAAACATGGTTTTCAACGGAATTCCCTCCAATGTTAGTGCACACAATTTTGTCACTACTGTAAGAGAAGGGCTGCTGTCCTTCTGGTAAAACTGAAACTCGGAGGTCAGATGAAATGTCTATGATCTCAAAGTTATTGGTAGAGCTGTCATTTGGGCTGTGACTCAGTTTCAAAGCCAGTCCTTTATCTGGTGTACCAGGCTACAGTTGCCACCTCAGCGGCCAGGGTTAGGAATGGTGTGTACCCCAATGGGTCAAAAAAGCATGCTAAGCTTCCCTTAAATGCAAGAGTCACTCAGTTGGGACTGGGGCTATCAGGCAGGGCATTTCATTATTGCTTGTTAATTGGAATCTATGTTTTCCTTTGCTGTTCACACTTCAAGGAGGAAGTGTTGGTTGAGGGCTGGGGCACAGCTCAGGTGAAAAAAGCTTTGCTCAGAATGTAAAAAGGCCTTGGGTCTGATCCCTGGCACCAGAATAGTACTAACTTAACAAAATCTCATTGATGCATGTTAATGAGCACTTGGTGGTGTTTGTTTGATGGCTTCGGGTGCAAAGGGAAGAAGAGTAGTAGCTACTTGTCTCCCTCACCGCTGCTGCTTTATGTTTTAGGTAACTTCAAACGTAACTTTCTTGGGCCAGCGTTATGAAATGGGGAAACTGGATCTTCTTATTATGTCAGAAAACATTTTTCTTTTATGTAAAATAATGGCTGTGTTTCTGCGTCCAAGGGTGTCCAGAAGGGATGCTCTTCACGTTTGAATGTAATGTTCTGAGGTATGGTATTTTTATATAAAGCCTTAAGGAAAAGCAAATCAGTGGTTATCCCAAATGTCAGACCCCGATGCCCGGTTCCTCAAGGAACTATAAGAGGAGCATCTTGCCCTGGGGTTTGCTTTGGTGTGCATGGTTGCACTCCCATCCCACGGCCTTTCCTGATGGTAAGAAGCCTGTTCCAGATGCTCAGGTCCGCAAAGCCTGTACTTACGGTATCTGCATCACTGTACTTACGGTATCTGCATCAGTGTACTTACGGTATCTGCATCACTCGTTGCTTTACACAAAACGTATCTTCTGGAAAGGAAAACTTTAATGCTCTAAACTGAGACTCTGGGGGATTTCCCACCCTAAAGATAGAGATTCTTTTATCTCTTAATAATTCACCTTCTTTGGCAGTCTGCCATCCTTCAGGATGGAAACCTCCAAATTGGCAACTCCCTAGCAAGGAACAAATACAACTTTGCCATTAGCAGTGCCCTCCAAAATTATAGACTTACAACGATGTCCTCTTTATCCCTTTAATTTTTTTTTAAACTGTTTGGGGACAGTTAGAACATTTAGTGGTATGAAATGTAACTACACCACTATATCCAGTTCAAAAATACTTCCATTGTTTCAACTAAATCCCTGTATCATTAAACAGACTCTGAAGTTTCCCAGCTGCCTCTAGCCTTTGTTGTCTTCATAGATTTACCTATTTTGGATCTTTCATCTAAAGACAGCCTTTTACCTCTGAACCCACAACTTTTGGTATATGCCTTCCTTTTTAACTGTTGTGGCACATCCAAATTCCATCCTTTTTGGCTGAGTAACACTGTATTGTGTGCATACACTGAGATTTCAATCTATTGGTGGCCATATAGCCTGTTTCCATCTCTTCACTACCATAATTGCTACTGCAATTCCAGTCTGCACTCCATCCCTGATTTTGGTTTCGTGAGGGAATCGCTGGGTTGTATGGTGATGTCCTAAACTTTGAGGAGCATCCTGCCTGCATCTAATGCTGAACCCACTTCCTGTTCCCTCTGGCAATGCCACATTTGACCATCCACATCCTTGATGTCAGTTGTGTATTCTTTAAGAAAAGCCATACAGCTCATCCATGATCCTGAATTCTGGCTGATCTTTTTGGATCATCTCCCTCATTAGCCCTGGAGCTAAATCAGGTAACCACTGTCAGATTTCCCTCTCTCTTCCTTTCTAGCTCTGCATCTCTGAAGGAAGGATCTTATGACTCCAGATATTTCAAGTTATTCACACACTAACAGGTTATTGGTTTTGTTTGGGTTTCATTTGTTTTGCCTTGTTTTTGAAACCTGGTCTGCTGTGTAGCTCAGGGTGGCCTTGAACTTACGATCTTCCTGCTTTAGCCTCCCAAGTGATAGATTATAAGCATACTCGGTTCTAACAGTTTTTGTTATTTCTTCCATTAACCTCCTTCTTTGCTTTCTGTCTGCAAGAATGTCAGATACTAATTCCAAACAAGCAAAAGTCCTATGCTACCATAAGAAGCAATTCATAGTACTCACTGGGTTGATGGCTGTTGCCATCAAACGAGTAGGGACTGACTGACATTTCTCAAGGGAGGGCATCTGATCTATTTTCAGTGCTATAAATCCATGTCAGTCATGTCATAATGATTGTTGACACCCAAGACTGTGAGAACAACAATGATGGAGATTTTCTAATTGCTTCCTATGTGTTAAAACCAGAAACTAGTAAAACAGCTGTACCTTGTCTAACACTAGGAAAACAAGACACCTTGCAGAAGTGGGTGGATCCCCAAAAGTCATTTTTTGAGGGGGGTTGTTTTTGCTGATGGCTAAGCATTCACCATGCTGATAGCATCACTCTTAGATCATGCTGTGTCACTCACTGGGATAACATTCCATCCATATTTCTGCTGGGCCCTGCATGACCGCAGGTAGTATCCACAGGCTGGAAATACTAAAGTAACTTCTGCTCCTGGGTGTGTGTTTTGGGAGAGGGTGGCTATAGTGTCCCTCCTCAATTGTCTTCTTTCCTGGAAAGAAATGTTACTTTTAGATACTCTCAGAAAACTGGGCATAGTAGCACATCCTTGGAACCCCACACTGGGAGGTAGACACAATGGTGCTAGTCTGTGCCCACCCTGGGTTTCTTAGCTAGACCATCTCCAAAACCAAAGACAACAGTACTTGAATTTGGTGTGTTTTAACATTAACTGTTCTTATTGCTAAATATTATAGTCGGGTGTAGTGGAGCACATTTTAATCCCACCACTTGGGAAGCAGAGGCCCTCTGAACTCTGTCAGTATAAGACCAGCATGGTCTACAGAGTGAGTTCTAGGACAGAGAAATGCTGTCTCAGAAAAACAAAACAAAACAAAACAAAACAAAACTAAACTAAACTAAACTAAACTAAACTAAAATTAAAACCAAAACTAACCAAACAATCAAACACCCCTCCCCCCAAAAAATGATTATATATACTTGGCACTTAGATGTCTTTATAGGTTCCAAAGATCTTTCTGAGATCTATGTAGCATTTGAAAACATATACCCTATTCTAAAAGGCTTTAAGAAAGCCTGAATATATCATCGAGTACCTGGAATCATAGTGGTGTGTGCACAGCAGAGAAAGAGCTGGCTGCTTCTACACTTTCTTTAGTAGTTTCCCATCTTTGCCATTGGCCAACAACCTCTGTTATTTTCTGCTATTATGCTATTATTCAGGATTGTTAATTTTAGGAACATTTATTTGTTTGTTTGCATATTTTTGAAGCAGAGTCTGTTATGCAGCCCAAAGTGTACCTGTGTCATTCCATGTGAAGAACCATGCCGGGCAGTGGTGGCGCACACCTTTAATCCCAGCACTTGGGAGGTAGAGGCAGGCGGATTTCTGAGTTCGAGGCCAGCCTGGTCTACAGAGTGAGTGCCAGGACAGCCAGGGCTACACAGAGAAACCCTGTCTCAAAAAACCAAAAGAGAGAGAGAGAGAGAGGGAGAGAGAGAGAGAGAGAGAGACAGAGACACAGAGAGAGATGGTAATTTATTTATTTATTTATTTTATTTATTTATTTATTTATTTGTTTGTTTTTTTTGTTTGTTTTTTATTTTTTGTTTTTTTTTTTTTTTTTTGAGTCAGGGTTTTTCTGTATAGCTCTGGCTGTCCTGGAACTTACTCGGTAGATCAGGATGGCCTCAAACTCAGAAATCTGCCTGCCTCTGCCTCCCAAGTGCTGGGATTAGAGGCATGCGCCACCACTGCCCGGCGGTAATTTTTTTAAAAAGGAAAATTCTTGCTTAAAATGACTCATGTGTTATTTAAACTTTAAAAAATATAAAAAAAAATGAACTTATTTCAGAATCTGAAATATTTCAGGCTTTGCTAGACTGAGACATTATGGATTAGTTTTGTAAACATGTAATGCATTAAAAAGCATTCTCTGGAGAGAGCAATACATTGAAATTTCAAGTAACTGCATATCTGGGTACTATTTGTAGTATTACAGCTGTAGTAAAATTCGTGTATAATATTTTGTCTTCTGGCCCTTCTGCCTCTCTCCCGGATCTGAGGCCTGAAGCAGACACCCGCCCAGTCTGCTTCTGGGGACACCGGATCCCTCCTGACCCACCCTAGAGGGTACAAGGAACCCAGAGCAGTAGAGGATCCACTGAACCCAGAGTGGCAGAGGACCAAAGGAACTCAGAGCGACAGACAACATATCCCAAGACATAATAGAGGAGCCACGGCACTTAGAGCAGTGGACACATTAGCCTGAGACATCCTAGAAGAGACATTACACCCAGAACAGTGGACACCTAGCTGAACTGCTACCTAGGAGACACCATATTCTGAGTTATCCTAGAGCTACTATTGTATTCAGAGCAGCTGGAGAAGATCACAGAGACATTGGGACCCAAAGGAGACCAGAAACAAGCAAGATAACTGGAAAGGGAGGCCTCAGTCAGAGACAGAAAGTACAGGGAGCACTAGAATTAACCAAATGGCAAAAAGCAAGCGCAAGAACATAAGCAACAGAATCCAAAGTTACATGGAAACATCAGAACCCAGTTCCCCCATCATAGCAAGCCCTGAACACCCCATCACACCAAAAAAGCAGGATTCAGAATTAAAATCTCTTCTCATGATGATGTTAGAGGACTTTAAGAAGGACATAAATAATACTCTCAAAGAAATTAAGGAGAACACAGGCAGACAGATAGAAGCCCTTAAAGAGGAAACACAAAAATCCCTTAGGGAATTGGAAGAAAAAATAACCAAACAGGAGAAGGAATCAAACAAAACCTTCCAAGATCTAAAAAACGGAAGTAGAAACAATAAAGAAACCACAAAGGGAGAATATCCTGGAGATAGAAAACCTAAAAAAAAGATCAGGAGTCATAGACACAAGTATAACCAACAGAATACAAGAGATAGAAGAGAGAATCTCATGTGCAGAAGATACCATGGAAAACATTGACACAACTGTCAAAGAAAATGCAAAATGCAAAAAGCTACTAACCCAAAACATACAGGAGATCCAGGACACAATGAGAAGGCCAAACCTAAGGATAATAGGTATAGATGAGGGGGAAGACTCCCAACTTAAAGGACCAGTAAATATCTTCAACAAAATTATAGAGGAAAACTTTCCTAACCTACAGAAAGAGATGTCCATAAATATACAAGAAGCCTACAGAACTCCAAATACTATAGACCAGAAGAGAAATACCTCCCGTCACATAATAATCAAAACATCAAATGTACAAAACAAAGAAAAAATACTAAAAGCAGTAAGGGAAAAAGGTAAAGTAACATATAAAGGACGACCTATAAGAATTACACCAGATGCCGGGTGGTGGTGTCGCACGCCTTTGATCCCAGCACTTGGGAGGCAGAGGCAGGCAGATTTCTGAGTTTGAGGCCAGCCTGGTCTACCCAGTGAGTTCCAGGACAGCCAGGGCTACACAGAGAAACCCTGTCTTGAAAAAACCAAAAAAAAAAAAAAAAATTACACCAGACTTCTCACCAGAGACTATAAAAGCCAGAAGATCCTGGACGGATATCATACAGACCATAAGAGAACACAAATGCCAGCCCAGACTACTATACCCAGCAAAACTTTCAATCAATATTGATGGAGAAGCCAAAATATTCCATGAAAAAATCAAATTTGCACAATATCTTAACACAAATCCAGCACTTCAAAGGATAATTGGGGGAAAACTCCAACACAAGGAGAGAAACTACAACCTAGAAAAAGCAAGAAAGTAATCTTCCAACAACCCTAAAAGAAGACCCCTACACAAACATAACTCCAACGCCAATAATAACAAAAATAACAGGAAACAACATTCATTATTCCTTAATATCTCTTAATATCAATGGACTCACTTCTCCAATAAAAAGACATAGACTATCAGACTGGATACATAAACACAACCCAGAATTTTGCTGCATACAGGAAACGCACCTCTGTGAAAAAGACAAACACTACCTCAGAGTAAAAGGATGGAATACAATCTTACAAGCAAATGGTCCCAAGAAACAAGCTGGAGTAGCCATTCTAATATCAAATAAAATCAATTTTCAACCAATAGTAATCAAAAAAGATAAAGAAGGACACTTCATATTCATCAAACGAAAAATGTACCAAGAGGAACTTGCAATTCTGAACATCTATGATCCAAACGCAAGGGCACCCACATACATAAAAGAAACTTTACTAAAACTTAAAGCATATGTTACACCCCAGACAATAATAGTGGGAGATTTCAACACCCCACTCTCAGCTATGGACAGATCATGGAAACAGAAACTAAATTGAGACACAATGAAACTAACAGAAGTTATGAACCAATTGGACTTAACTGACATCTATAGAACATTTCATCCTAAAACAAAAGAATATACCTTTTTCTCAGCACCTCATGGTACCTTCTCCAAAATAGACCATATAATTGGTCACAGAACAGGCCTCAACAGATACAAAAAGATTGAAATAATCCCTTGTACCCTATCAGACCACCATGGACTAAGACTCGTCTTTGACATGGACAAAAACAACAGAAAGCCCACATACATGTGGAAACTGAACAATGCTCTACTCAATGATAACTTGGTCAAGGAAGAAATAAAGAAAGAAATTAAAGACTTTTTAGATTTAAATGAAAATTAGGACACTTCATATCCAAATTTGTGGGACTCCATGAAAGCAGTACTGAGAGGAAAAATCATAGCTCTAAGTGCTCACAAAAAGAAAATGGAAAGAGCGTACATTAACAACTTGACAGCACACCTGAAAGCGTTAGAACAAAAAGAAGCTAATATACCCAAGAGGAGTAGACGGCAGGAAATAATCAAACTCAGAGCCAAAATCAACCAAGTCGAAACAAAAAGAACTATACAAAATATCAACAAAACCATGAGCTGGTTCTTTGAGAAAATCAACAAGATAGACAAACCCTTAGCCAGACTAACCAAAGGGCGCAGAGACAGCACTCAAATCAATAAAATTAGAACTGAAAAGGGAGACATAACAACAGAAACAGAGGAAATTTAAAAAATCGTTAGATCCTACTACAAAGGCCTATACTCAACAAAATTGGAAAATCTGGATGAAATGGACAGCTTTCTAGATAGATACCAGGTACCAAAGTTAAACAAGGAGCAGATAAACCATCTAAACAGTCCTATAACCCCTAAAAAAATAGAAGCAATCATCAAAAATCTCTCCACCAAAAAAAGTCCGGGGCCAGACGGTTTTAGTGCAGACTTCTACCAGACCTTCCAGGAAGACCTAATACCAATTCTCTTCAAACTATTCCACAGAATAGAAACAGAAGGAACAATACCCAATTCGTTCTATGAAGCTACAATTACACTCATACCAAAGCCTCACAAAGACCCAACAAAGAAAGAGAACTACAGACCAATCTCTCTTATGAATATTGATGCAAAAATACTCAATAAAATTCTCTCAAACCGAATCCAAGAACACATCAAAGCAATCATCCATCACGATCAAGTAGGCTTTATCCCAGGAATGCAGGGTTTGTTCAATATTTGAAAATCCATTAATGTAATCAACTACATAAATAAACTCAAAGAAAAAAAACCACATGATCATCTCACTGGATGCTGAGAAAGCATTTGACAAAATTCAACATCCCTTCATGTTAAAAGTCCTGGAAAGAGCAGGAATTCAAGGTCCATACCTAAACATAGTAAAAGCAATATACAGCAAGCCAGTAGCCAACATCAAACTAAATGGAGAGAAACTTGAAGCAATCCCACTAAGATCAGGGACTAGAAAAGGCTGTCCACTCTCAACCTACCTATTCAATATAGTACTGGAAGTCCTAGCTAGAGCGATTAGACAACAAAAGGAAGTCAAAGGGATACAAACAGGAAAAGAAGAAGTCAAAATTTCTCTATTTGCAGATGATATGATAGTATACTTAAGTGATCCAAAATTTCCATCAGAGAACTCCTAAACCTGATAAACAACTTCAGTAAAGTGGCTGGATATAAAGTCAACTCAAACAAATCAGTAGCCTTCCTATACTCAAAAGATAAACAGGCTGAGAAAGAAATTAGGGAAATGACACCCTTCACAATAGTCACAAACAATATAAAATATCTTGGAGTGAACCTAACCAAGCAAGTGAAAGATCTGTATGACAAGAACTTCAAGTCTCTGAAGAAAGAAATAGAAGAAGATCTCAGAAGATGGAAAGATCTCCCATGCTCGTGGATTGGCAGAATTAATTTAGTAAAAATGGCCATCTTGCCAAAAGCAATCTATAGATTCAATGCAATCCTCATCAAAATTCCAAATCAATTCTTCATAGAGATAGAAAGAGCAATTTGCAAATTTATTTGGAACAACAAAAAACCCAGGATAGCAAGAACTATTCTCAACAACAAAAGAACTTCGGGGGGAATCACCATCCCTGACCTCAAACTGTACTACAGGCAATAGTAATAAAAACTGCATGGTATTGGTACAGATTCAGGAAGGAAGATCAATGAAATAGAATTGAAGACCCAAAAATGAGCCCACATACCTATGGTCACTTTATCTTTGACAAAGGAGCTAAAACCATCCAGTGGAAAAAGGACAGCATTTTCAGCAAATGGTGCTGGTTCAACTGGAGGTCAACATGTAGAAAAATGCAAATTGATCCATGCTTATCTCCTTGTACAAAGCTCAAATCCAAGTGGATAAAAGACCTTCACTTAAAACCAGATACACTGAAACTAATAGAAGAGAAGGTGGGGAAGACCCTCGAATACCTAGGCACAGGGGAAAAGTTTCTGAACAGAACACCAATGGCTTATGCTCTAAGATCAAGAATTGACAAATGGGACCTCATAAAATTGCAAAGCTTCTGTAAGGCAAAGGACATTGTCAATAAGACAAACGGCAACCAACAGATTGGGAAAAGATCTTAACCAATCTCACATCCGATAGAGGGCTAATATCCAAGATATACAAAGAACTCAAGAAATCATACTTCAGAAAACCATATAACCCTATTAAAAAATGGGGAACAGATCTAAACAAAGAATTCTCAACAGAGGAAACTCGAATGGCTGAGAAGCACCTTAAAAAATGCTCAACATCCTTAGTCATCAGGGAAATGCAAATCAAAACAACCCTGAGATACCATCTCACACCAGTCAGAATGACTAAGATCAAAAACTCAGGTGATAGTAGATGTTGGCGAGGATGTGGAGAAAGAAGAACACTCCTCCACTTTTGGTGGGATTGCAAGCTGGTACAACCACTCTGGAAATCAGTCTGGCGGTTCCTCAGAAAACTGGACATAGTATTCATTACCTGAGGATCCAGCTATACCACTCCTGGGCATATACCCAGAAGACGCTCCAACATATAACAAGGACATATGCTCCACTATGTTCATAGCAACCTTACTTATAATAGCCAGAAGCTGGAAAGAACCAAGATGTCCCTCAACGGAGGAATGGATACAAAAAATGTGGTACATCTACACAATGGAGTATTACTCAGCTATTAAAAATAATGAATTTGAGAAATTTATAGTCAAATGGATGGATCTAGAAATTACCATCCTGAGTGAGTTAACCCAATCACAAAAGAACACACATGGTATTTACTCACTGTTAAGCGGATGTTAGCCCAAAAACTTAGAATAGTGAAGACTCAACCCACAGACCACGTGAAGCTCATGAAGAAGAAAGACCAAGAGGGGATGCCTCAGTTCTTCTTAGAACCAGTAACAAAAATACTCAAGGGAGCAATTATGGAAACAAAACATGGGACAGAAACTGAAGGAGGAGCCATGAGGAGACCATTCCACCTGGACATCCATCCCATGTACTGTCACCTAAGCTAGACATTGATGTGGATGACTGGGAATGCATGCTGTCAAGAACTTATTATAGCTGTCTCCTTAGAGATCTGCCAGAGACTGACACATTCAGAGGACGATGCTCACAGCTAACTACTGATATGATCAAGGGTTTCCCAATGGAGAACTTAGAAGACTGAAGGAGCAGAAAGGGTTTGTGACCCCAAGAGGAAAGCAACAATACCCAACAATCCAGAGCCCCCCAGGGTCTAAACTACCAGCCTGGGAGCACATAGGGAGGGACCTACGACTCTAGCGGTATATGTAGGGGAGGACAGCCTTGTTGGGCATAGGTGGGAGAGGAGATTCTTGGTCCCATGAAAAACTAACACAGAAGGGGGGGAATGTGAGGGTGAGGAGGGGGTAATGGGGGTGGTGGGGTAGGTGTGGGCACAGCCTCATAGAAGGGATATAAGGAGGGGGGATGGGATAAGGGGTTCCTGGGTGGTGGGGGAAATGGGATAAGAGGATAAAACTTGAAATGTAAATATTATAACCAACTACATAAAAGGGGAAAAAAAAAGTTGTTAGAACCAACATCTTTAAAAAAAAATGTCAGCCCTCTTGGAAAAAAAAATTATTTTTCTTGATACTAAAACTTGTCCAGAGAATTGTATATTGCAGAATACACAGGCTTGGTGTATCCACTCATCAAGCAAAACGAGCAGACCTATTCAAACCTCCAGTGTCTGGGAATTCCATCTGGATGCAATAAAGACACAGCGTCAGAAGCTTATCAATTTACTCTTCCCCCCACCCCTCTTCTAATATCTCAACACCGGTAATCAGCTTGAAGAAGTTAAAGAAGAGTCATCGCCCCTATTCCCCGGGCTTGGGGACTAAGGTGGTTAATATGGGGCTGTCTCTCTGGGGAAAAAGTGATTTTGTTGGAACTGGGAGGATTAGCTAGGATTTATGGCATAGCCATAACCTGTTGGTAGAAATCTGTATAATTTAGTATCAGGATGAAGTTATAATTTCTTAAATGGTACAAAATTCACTTGGATTTCAAATTTAAAGTTTTCATTGGTATAAGCTTCTTATTGATATGAAAGTGAAATGAATATTGATACTCTCATGGGCATTGTGCCTGTATAACACATTTAGAAATACAAGGCTTAGACCCAGTCCTTCTTTAACTGACTTGGGATGATTAGCCTGTTAGTTAAGGGACTATAGCAAATTCATGACTTTGATTTTATTGTTAGGGTGTTTTCTATATTTTATTTAGAAATAGCTGAGAGGAGATAACAGACAACAGTCTAGGTTACCTTACATGGATAGTTGGATGTAAAAACGTCAGAAATCCATAGAATTGACGTCACAAATATTTCTATATTAATGTTCATTTTGATTAGAGACCTGTCTGCTCCTGAAAGCTTCCTGTCTTGGATTCTAAGAAATTGAGCATCCTTGGAGTTACTCCTGTTGTGGTGAGACAGCCACCAGGCAAGAATTGCCTCTCTCCATCTACAGACAAATTACTGTCCAGAAAAGGACACACTTGCAGAATAGAAGACTGATTATATCTGCCTAGACAGAGTAAAGTCTGTCAGATGAGTTTGGGCCAGAAGGCTGAAGATTTGATGCTCCAACATTCGGTAGTATAGGGGTTGTTCAGGTGTTCTGTGGTCTCTATAAATTGGCTAAGTTTTAGAAGCTATGCTTAGTGCTTCCCATAACTTCAGTTAATTTAGTCATTCTGGATTTTTGACGGCATTGAAGACCTATAGACTCATAGCCAATCCTGGCTATTTACCTTGAGAGAAAAGATCTGAGTGGAGGGTTCTCAGCTGACATTCATTCTAAAGCCAAGAAAAAGCCAGGTTCAAAACTAAGTGTTCTAGTAAAGAGAGATGGCAGAGGTTCTGGCTAGTCAACAAAAGGATGGACTGGGTATTAAGACTATCTTGTACCTCACTGGTACAAATAGGAATAATTATGCTCTAAATGTATTCTGAGAGAAAAGCTTTATTTTAACAGGAAGGGTAATATGTAGGAGGAGCTAAGGGGAAAGGAGCACCGAGAGGAAAAGATGGAGTAAGGAGAGGAGAAGATGAAGTAGATGAGAAGCTCGGTAATGAGAAAGAAAAAGAGAGAGAAAGAGAGAGGGGGCATGGAGGCAGAAGTTCACTTGTCTCCACCAGTCAAAGATAGTTTACATAGCTAGGTTGGGTATTAGGTCACACTTCTGATTGAGCATTACCATACTTATAAAGCCCTTGATTAACATTTTAAAAAGTTGTGTAAAAGCCAAATGGAAAAGGGGGGGCACGGGATAGGGGTTTTCTGGGGAGGGGAAATGGGGAAAGGGATTGGCATCTGAAATGTAAATAAAATATCCAATAAAAAAAAAGAAAAAAATATTTTGTCTTCTGAAGTACAGAAGAGATATCATCACAAGCCTGTAGCAACTAACACTATAAAGGTCACCTTGGGAGAGCCAATGAAATAATATCTCTGTTTACTCAGGGTTCTCTAAAGTCACAGAACTTAGAGAGAATGTCTCTACATATTAAGGGAATTTATTGGAATGTCTTACAGTCTACAGTCCAACTAACCAACAATGAGCAGCTGTGAATGGGAAGTCCAAGAGTCTACTAGTTGCTCAGTCTCATAAAGCTGGGTATTTCTTCCATTATCCTTATATAGACTTCCAGCAGAAGGTATGACCCAGATTAAAGATGTATACCATCACATCTGGACCTAAGCTTTTCATTTTCTTTTTTTTGTTTTGTTTTGTTTTTTCGAGACAGGGTTTCTCTGTGTAGTCCTGGCTGTCCTGGAACTCACTCTGTAGACTAGGCTGGCCTTGAACTCAGAAATCTACCTGCCTCTTCCTCCCAAGTGCTGCGATTAAAGATGTGCACCACCACTTCCTGGACCTAAGATTTTCTTTACTTGAAACTTGCTCTGTCCCAGGCTGGCCTTGAACTCAGAGATTTGCTTGCCTGTGTGTCCTGGGATTAAAGGTATGTACTACCATGTCTGGGTCTAAGCTTTTCACGGCCACTATGCCTCAAGATCTAGAATTCAGGTGAGCCCTCTATTTCTGGATTGTAGTTCATTCCAGATGTAGTCACGTTGACAACTGGGAATAGCCCTCACAGTCCCAAACCTTAAAATATAAAATTTTATATGGTCACCTTGAAATGACCACATAAAATGGTTTATTTTAAAATTTTAAACTTTCAGAAACCATTCAAGTTTAGGGGAAACTATTTGGAAAATGATACAGGGAGGATTTTTTTTTTTTGATTACTTTTCTAATTCCAATTGTATAGAAACAGACCCTGGAGAAGAGGCAAAGATCTATCCAGGTTGTAGTCAACAGCATTTGATGGCTGGCAGTCATGGGAAAGTTGACAGGCAACTGGCTGCTATAACCCAGGTTCTAGGCCCTACATGGCTACTGACCCTGTCCTTTCTAAGGCAGACTTCAGTCTCAAGATGGAGTATGAAGAAAACATCAGTTGCTACCCAGCAGGCAGCTCTGAGTGCTGGGAGTGTGACTTGTGAGAGAGTTCAGAGGTTTCATCAGTGGACACCTGATGAAGCCATCCTTGAGAATCATTGGTCCAACTGGACCTCACTTTTGTTCCCTTCTTCTGTGGTTTACAGGCATAACAAAAAATCTGATATAAAGCCCCTCTTTCTGAAGAAACTTAAGAGGAAATCCTAACTAATGAGTTCAAATTCTCTTAGAGCATGGCCCAGAAGGTAGGGAAGGATAAAAGCCGATAGAATTCAGTGTTCTGGCTGTGCTTACAGCTAGATTTCTGTGATTCCATACCTGTAATCCGTTAGCACATGAGGCTGCCACAGGAGTATTGGAACTCGAGGGAAATGGAGACTACACAGAAGCACTATCCATTGAAACCTGATTTCAAAAACACGCATCTTTGACTTACACCTTCCGTTTTTGTTTTGTTTTGGTTTACTGACGGGGGAAGTGTTAGTCGGCTACGGGAGGTTTTTGCTCAACCCTCTATGGTTATGGAGGCACAGTAATTATATCCCCGAACCAAGACAAAGTCGGGTAGAGGCATTAAAGGATTTTCTTCAAATCCCACAGCTATTAAGGAGGAAGGTGAGTCAAACTTCAGTTAGTTTTGGGATCCAACTCTCTCCCAACCTTGCTCCTTGCAGTTTTAATCCAAAACCTAAATTAACCTTAATGAATGAAATGAATTCCCCTGTTCTGTTCCGGCACCTTTTGCTGAGAATGCTTGGGGCACTATACTTTGCATAACGTAGTGGCTTCGCTTGGCTCCACTCCACGGACTGAACCGCGTAGCTGCTTGCGCAGTGCCGAACTGAGTGCTGGAAGGAGAAGAGCCTTCATTCCTAGACTATCAGCCTTTGGGCCCCGCCCCCAACCTCTGGACCGCCCCCTCTCCAGCTCCGGCCTCTAGACCACGCCCCGGTCCACAGGCCCCGCCTCCGAGCCCAGGATGCACCTGGATGAAAACAAAAATCCCACGTGACTGGCCCTGAGCTCAGATCATCATGGCGTCTCCCTGTGGGAAGGGATCTTGGACGCCCGAGGCGCCTGGTTTTGGGCCGCGGGCGCTAGCACGGGATCTGGTGGACTCGGTGGACGACGCCGAGGGGCTTTACGTGGCTGTTGAGCGGTGTCCTCTGTGTAACACCACTCGCCGGCGGTTGACTTGTGCCAAGTGCGTCCAGAGTGGTGATTTCGTCTATTTCGACGGCCGCGACCGGGAGAGGTACGGCGGCCGCCACGGCCCTATTGTTTCTGCTTCTCACTTTCCTCTGGCTCAGCCACCAGAGGCTGGAGTCTGGACACCCTAGTACGGGCCCAGGAGCCCGGCGAGTGTGAAAAGAGAATGGAGGTGCTCTGCGCCGGCGCTTTGTTCCAGCGGCAGGGTGGGGGTGGGTGCCAGGTGAACGTAGGTTACTGTTCCCCATCACCCACTAGAGAGTTTCTCTGCGATCCTCTTGGGTACTGGGGAAAAGGAAATACAGTCCTTCTGGAGAAGTCTGTGTAGAGGAGTCCTAGTTCTCTCATGCAGACATAAATACGTTTTACAGAAGGAATCCGCCGAGAACTAAATTGGTTAGGAGGGATTGAGCCCTGGTTGTCCGTGTCACAGGTGGACACAGCTCTGTGTGAACGAGGACTAGGAGGTTGGCGTCCTTCTGTAACCCCAAAGATGATTTTGTGTCACTGGGCATTTGGGACTGTGTTTTTTGAGTTGCAAGTTCTTAGTTAAAAGAACTGCGTTTAGGAAAATATTTTAGCTTTCTCTCTTTTTGGAGTAATACCAATCTTGTTAGTGTAATGCCACTCCATTCTTCTGTTCATACTTTCTGATGGTTTTGTTTTATTCAAAGTGAAAGCTATAATCTTGGTTTTGTTTGTTTTTTTTTTTAGTTATTGTTTTTGTTTTGTTTGTTTTGAGACAGGATCTCTCTGTGTAACATTCCTTACTCTCCTGGAACTCTCTTTGTAGACCAGGCTGCCCTGGAACTCACTCTGTAGACCAGGCTGCCCT
>JANHMN010000001.1:193513210-193524231 GCA_030674055.1 Rhabdomys pumilio | reverse complement strand
TGTAGACCAGGCTGCCCTGGAACTCACTCTGTAGACCAGGCTGCCCTGGAACTCAGAGATCAACCTGCAGAGACATGCACCATCACGTCCAGCCTTGATTCAAGACTAGGTTTGTCTGTGTTGCCCAGACTGCCCTGGAATTTACTCTGGAGAGTAGGCAGGCCTGAAACCCACTGAGATGGTTTGCCTCTGCCTCCTAAGTGCTGGGACTAATTTCATGTGCCACCACCGCCTGGTAAAAGCCGCACTCTTGAGCCAAAAAGTCCTGCATATAATTCTTCTGACCTAATCTCTTGTTATTTTTTTTCCTTATTTATTAAGGAACAAGCACAATCTTACATAGAAAGTTGTGACTAGCCAGGCAGTGGTGGCGCATGCCTTTAATCCGAGCACTTGGGAGGTAGAGGCAGGTGGATTTCTGAGTTCGAGGCCAGCCTGGTCTACAGAGTGAGTTCCAGGACAGCCAGGGCTATACAGAGAAACCCTGTCTTTTTTTTTTTTTTTTTTGGTTTTTCAAGACAGAAAAATGAAGAGCAAATATCTCAGCCATTTACACCTTAGAGGACCACTACAGTGGCATATTGGCCAGCTTCCCTTCATTCATCCTTCCCTTTCCTGAACTGTGTGTGCCTTCTGAAACTGTTTGTTGCCTTCTTTTGTTTCTAGAACATTACCCAGTGTCTAATAGGATGAAAGACTCTCTTCAGACTCAGGACCACTGTCCTGATAGCCAGGCATTTTTTGAGAGCTCTAATTGGATGTCAGTACATGGATCAACTACCCTTGCAAATTGCTGAGGAGAAAGGCTGCCCTGCTCTTAAGAATTTAACTGATTTTTGGCAGCTCTTAAACTTGGAGAGCAAAGGTTGCTTGTGCTACTGTCTCATTTGTAAATAATTCCATAGTCTATTTGCCTTTCAACCCCTTTTACTTTTACTTCATGAAAACTCTCACTGACTGGATCCACATAAAAATAAAGCCTCACAGCATCACTGCATCCTGGTTTAACCTAGACCAGCTAAAGAGGCGCAGTTCAGGGGAAAACTAGACAATGAAGTAGTAAATGTCAATAATTAAATTGGTCGTTTGGAGGAAATATGTGTCATGTTGGTTTGGTTGTGGGGATGACCTGGAACTATGTAGCCCAGAATGGTCTTAAATTTGGGTAATCTTCCTGTGTCAGCCTGCCAAATGCTTCGATTCTGGGGTCATAGGTATTAGCCATCAAACCTAGCTGATGTGTCTTTAGATACTATTGGGGATGGTATGAGTTCAACAGACATAGAAACATTTCTTTTTTTATTGTCCGGGATACTGTCAGTCTCACCTCTGCCTGTCTCTTGTTTAAAGCAACACCTGTTTTCTTCTCTTTCATTTGAACTGTAACTTCTACCTACTCATAAGGAACAAAGAGGAGCATGTTTCTGTTTGTCATCCTTGTGGTATGAAGCAGTTATTCCAGCAAAGTCTCTGCGTCTTGTACTGCTGGATCTTTATGCTGTCTTAACAGGAGCCCAATTTTTCTGGATTATTCGTTTACCTAACTATCAAAATAGCACTGTTACACAATACAAAAGTGTCAGGTTGTGTAATCTCTTTTCCTCAAATCCAGGAAGCACTTGTTGATTGCTTCGTGGTAGGTAGATGATGACGGGGAGTGAGAAGTTGATCTGGGCGACTGGGGTCTGCTTGCTATGTTAGGAGCCAGGGTTTTCCTAGTGTGCAGTAGAGAGAGAAAGACCATTTTCTGGTCATATGGTACAGCGAGGCTTCAGCATTTATAGGAATGGTTGTTATCTTCTTCAGTGACTTAAATGACATGGTTGCATCTTTTACCCAGGAGCAGAGATACAGGACTATGGAAATTGAACTGTGTCTAAGGGTTAAGGAAAAAGTTTAGATGTTACCATAGGCTTCAAGGGAAATAATGCACAGCAGAAGTGCATATAGATGCCTCTGTTTTCCCTCCAGTATCTTTTCGGTTGTCTGTCTGTGTCCTGTGGAAATGGTTTCTTGGGTGTCAGATGACTGGCTGGAAAGGAATCTATATTTGCTAAGACTTCTCTCTAAAAATTATTTTTCATATGTGCATAGGTATTTTGCTTGGATGCATGTTTGTGTCCCCTGTGTATGCATGCTGAGCTCAGAGGTCAGAAGAAGGTGTCAGATCCTCTGAAACCGGATGATCGTGAGCAGCTGTGTGATTGCTGGGACTCGAACCCAGATCATCTGCAAGAGCAGACAGTACTTTTAACCTCTGAGACATCTCATCTGACTCTGCTAATACAGTTTTTGTTGTTGACTGTAGATAAATGTAGTCAGTATTGTAGAGATTCAGTTACAAGAAAACATAGAAAGAAAGCCTTTGTTATGATGAAAAAGATCTCTCTCTCTCTCTCTCTCTCTCTTTTGGTTTTTTGAGACAGGGTTTCTCTGTGTAGTCCTGGCTGTCCTGGAACTCACTCTGTAGACCAGGCTGGCCTCGAACTCAGAAATCCCGCCTGCCTCTGCCTCCCAAGTGCTGGGATCAAAGGCGTGCGCCACCACTGTCCAGCAAGATCTCTCTCTCTTGTCTTGAGAGTTCAGCACTGTAGGCAGCTGAAGCTGAAGATGTATCAGTCTTTCTACTTCTACTGCATGAGTTTGTCCTTCCATACTCCCAGCTCCTATCTCACAGCTTGTTAATGATATCCAGTAGCAGATATAGAGTTGCTAAGAAAACACAGCTTTTTTTCAGTAATAACACCTTTTAGAATTTATGAAAGGCTATTTTATAATTTATTGTTATACTTTTTCTGTACTATACCCTCTCAAATTATGAATTTATTTTAAAGATGAGGAACCAGGCTCAGAGGTAGTGAACGACCTGATGCTTTTGGGCTTTGCTGTTTCTCAAGTTCGAGTCCACATCTTAACTATGTTTTCTGTGTATACATAAAACAGCATGTGTAAAACAGGAAAGAAAGTTTCAATTTTCATAGATAGATTTGAGATGTATCTAAAAAGGTCACATACATTTTAATGAGTTATCCAAAGTATAGCCAGAAGAGCCAGCACCCTAGGCTTGTCTATGTGCCACTGTGTGAAGATTGCTGGTGAGCAGAGTTCATCTCATCTTCAGACTGCTCCATCTGCTACTTTGCCATAGTTGAGTATTTCCCAGGCCCCAGCATTTAGAAGATTTCTCTCCATCTGCCAAGATTTCGACCCTGTGTTTGTAAACTCTGTCATAATCAAGTCTCTTTAAAGCACCAGAGGCATTGAGCTCTTGGTGAAAAAACAGACGGTGATAATGAAGCTGATCTGGGGTTTGCTGTATCCTGTTGACAGGGCCGCTTCTGATTGGTTGTGATGATGCTGTGCACGCTTAGTGCTTACTTGAGCATGGCAGAGCAATGCTGCCGTAGCTGGAGGGCAAGGTTTTCATGTAGAAATTACCAGAGAGAAGAGTGTGCTCTAGGGGTCAAGACTGTAGGAATTCAAAGATATTAGTGGGTGTTGTAGACTAGATTGGTCTCTTCCTGCTCAGAACCAGGTACAACAAGCACCCAGCTCCAGCTTAATCTAGAATCTTATGACTGAACATTTCAGTTCTAATAATCAAAGTCTTCTCATACCATACCTGAGAGTGTGCTGAGGCTGGTCTGCCTGGAGTAAGTAAGCACTGCAGTCTCTCTCGTTCTTGGAGGTCACTTCAGTAGCTCCTCCTCTGGAGGTAACTCCATGACAGCTTCTTCATGTACAGACAATATAAAGCAGAAGTCAAGTATTTTGAATCATTGCCGGCGGTGGTGGCGCACGCCTTTAATCCCAGCACTTGGGAGGCAGAGGCAGGCGGGATTTCTGAGTTTGAGGCCAGCCTGGTCTACAGAGTGAGTTCCAGGACAGCCAGGGCTACATAGAGAAACCCTGTCTCGAAAAAAACAAAAAACAAAACAAAACAAAGTATTTTGAATCATTAAACATGAGTGTAAAAGGCACCTTTTAGAAAGAAAATTAAGTATAAATTTGGCATTTGATCATTGAAGATATTGATCTGAAACATCACTCTGTAAGTCTTGCTGCCCCTCAGCAGAGCTGCTTTTGTGATAGATGAGGTGTGTAGTCTATAGTATTCTACGTCTCATGTCAAGGTGAGAGACCACGTAACACATGATGTTTTGCAGATCTTAAGTTTTTGTACTTAATGTCTTCCAGGTTAGTATACAGAAATACATGTGTGTGTGTGTGTGTGTGTGTGTGTATGTGTGTATTTGAGACAGGGTTTATCTGTAGCTCTAGCTCTAGCTGTCATAGAAGAATTTAAGAAACAACAATTTAAAGGAGTAATTTCTTTTAGAGGAATATACCCTAAAAATGTAAGTAAGGAGGAATGTAATAAGTATCTGAAGCTGAGAATATAGGCCTGTCCTACCACTCTTGGCTTTAGAAAGTAGTTTTTAAGCCAAGTGTGGTTGCCCACACTGTTAATCTCAGCACTAGGGAGAGAGAAACAGATGTTGAATGATATTTGATCACATTATGGACCCAGAGATTGTGAACTGATATGATTCAGCTTTTGATCCTAGAGCTTTCTGTTTACTTTCAGGACATAGGCATTTCCATAGGAATTTGCAGAAGTGGTCAGCTCAGGAATTAGAATCTTATTAAGCTGGCGGGAGGATATGCAAATAAACCAAGATTTTTTTTTTTTTTAAAACAGGTTTATTGACAAGAAGGAAAGACTAAACCAACTTAAGAACAAGCAAGAAGAATTTCAGAAAGAGTAAGTATTTATTCTTTAATTACTAGAGGTTGTCTCTTGCAACTTGTTTAATCTGTTGCTTCTGTGTGTGGATTTGTGAATTGCTACCTCATTTAGCAGACTATCTTTTAAAGTTTAGGTCAGTATGTAGAGTATCAGACTTATAGTGTTGGAGAAGAAATCAAGTCTGAGAGAAATAAAGCAGGAGAGAAGATCAAGTTTCTAGAAAATCTTGGCCTAAGACCTGGAGTCTTTTCTGCAGTAATTCCAAGTGGTTTGGACAGTAATCCCAAGTGGTTTGACAGTCACTCACTTGGCGCTGCTCACTGGTGGCCGGTGGACCTACAACAGTAGGCTTTATGAGACCTAAGTTAGGGTTCACACAGGTCATTCCCATAGGCCCTCACAGCTCCCATTCATCTTCTTTAGGAATTGGTAAAGGGCAGTGTGTCTTTTGGTAGTCAGTTTAGAGCAGTAAAGTAATATCACAATTTAGTCTCTGAGATAGAACATTTTAAAAGATGCAGATTCTTGGACTCCTAGCCTCAGACACTCTGATGTAGTAAGTCTAGGGTGAGACCCAGGACTGAATTGTTAGTCAGCCCCTTATGACATTCTTACTTTAAATCTGAGTTTAAGAATTTCTATAGACCCTTCTGCCCTAAACTGACCTTGAAGCTCTCTGGTGCCTGGTGGCCTTTAACTCTTCCTAAAGCCATTCTTAGCCAGGGGTGGCAGTATGCATCTATAATCAGAAGGCTGAGTTCAGGACTAACCTGGGCACATAGCAAGAGCCAGGATTGAAGCCAAAAGAAAACAACAAGGCCTGGAGAGATGGTTGAGCCTTGAAGAGCACCAGCTGCTCTTCCAGAGGCACTGGGTTTCATTCCCAGCATCCACGTGCAAGCTCACAATAGCAAGTCTGCACCTCCAGCTCCAGGAGATTGACCTGACGCCCTCATCTGGCATTTCCTCAGGTCCAGGTACACCCATGGTGCAATGACACACACATGCAGACGGAACACCCATATACATACTAGATAATTTAAAAAAATAGATTTGTATCTTTTGAGCTTTATAAGATTGTCAGTAAGGGTTTGTATCTGTCTCTTTCCCATACAGAGTACTAAAAGCTATGGAAGGAAAGCGGCTAACAGATCAGTTGGTAAGTTCCAAGAAGTATTTAAACTAATATTCTTCATACACCAGGGTGCATGTTTTTAAGTTGATAGAGCCTTTTTTTTTTTTGGTTTCTCTGTATAGCCCTGGCTGTCCTGGAGCTCACTCGGTAGACCAGGCTGGCCTCAGACTCAGAAATCTGCCTGCCTCTGCCTCCCAAGTGCTGGGATCAAAGGCGTGCACCACCACTGCCTGGCAGTAGTATGATTTCTTATTAGGAGAAAAGCTAACTGCCAGCTATGATCTATATACTTTCATTCTCTCTTGTGTTAGGTACCTTTCTTGTTGTCACAGAATACTGGATGTAAGTGACTTAAAGTGAAGGAAGACTTATCAAGCTCATAATTTCAGAGTTTTTAGTTCTTCCTGACAGGGAGGGATGGCAGAGTAGCTCCCATAATGCCAGACAGGAAGCAGGAAGAAGGGACCAGGGTTTGGATATGTCTGTCAAAGGGGCCTTAACTGGTATTATTACTGTCTTTTATTGCCTGTTCTGTATTTTCTCCACCTTCAGTAAGCATGATAGCACCAAGATAAGACCTAAAAGATATCCTGCATTCTAGACAGTTCTTTTTTACTTCTGTTGAGGAGAAGCAAATGAGTTTCTCCTTGGGGATCTGGGTCAGTCACCTTGCTAACACTGTATTCCTTTTTTCTTAAGGGCACCAGAAGCCCGAAGTAGTTAGTGGGAGTCTGAGCTTCCAGATCAAGGGAATGTTTGTGGTATCTCCTTGCAGGAGTGCTCTCTACTCTGCAACCAAAACTTCTGAGCCAGCAGAACTTAAGGTCATGGGAACAGGAAGCAAAACCTTTCTTAGTGGGTCACCAGGGCTGAGAGTAGAACCATTCTCTTCCCCACCCCTGCATTATTGGACTCATGGATCCTGGTTGTGGGAGAAATTGTACCATATATTCTGATTCAAAGCATTATCCTGCCTTCTGAAGAGCCCTGGCCAGTCCTCCAGGCTGCTATCACCTAATTGGCACTGTACCTGTGTCTTCAAAAGGCTATTACATTTTTCTATCAGGCCAGCTGATTCAGGATGGAGGGAACATGGTAAGACCAGTGGAGTGAGTCAGATGGCTCAGCAGGTAAAGGGCTGCATGAGCATCATGACCTGAGCTCCACTCCACACTCCTCCTCCCATCCTCACCCCTGAAATCCACAGAGCAGTGAAAGGAGAGAATCAGTGCCAGAGGTGTCCTTTGACCTTCATGAGCACTCCATGCCCCACCTCCACACCAGTATTTATAGACAAATAAAAATAAACAACAAACCCCTGCCATCTGTTCTGTATCTTGTGTCATGGGACTGCTCATGTAAATGTTAACACTATAAATACTTTGTTTTAGACTTTTACCTACAATTAGGGAGACAATACAAAATAATTGTGCATTAACTAACATGTTGTCTTAGTAACTTTTATTGCAACAAAACACCACAACCAAGGCAACTTATAAAAGAGAGCACTGAAGGTTTCAGAGCATTAAGAGTCCATTATGGGAAGTGAAGGAACAACTGAGAGCTCATATCTTTATCCATGACCATGAGGCAGAGAGAGAAGGTACTGGGGGTCATTTGAAACCTCAGAGCCTGCCCTCATGATAGCACCTCCTCCAGCAAGGCCATGCTGCCTCATTTTTCCAGAACCGTCCACCAACTAGGGACCAAATATCCAGAACAGTCCAAGCCTGCAGGCCATTCTCATTCACACCACCACACGTGGTCCTATAAGCTTTGATGCTTTATTTACTAGGAGAACTGTGCCTGGCTGGACTGTTCCTAGTAATGTAGTAATGTAAAGGAACACTTTCATGTTTCATGTAATTCTCTCTCTTCTTCTTTTTTTTTTTTTTTTTGGTTTTTTGAGACAGGGTTTCTCTGTGTAGCCCTGGCTGTCCTGGAACTCACTCTGTAGACCAGGCTGGCCTGGAACTCAGAAACCCGCCTGCCTCTGCCTCCCAAGTGCTGGGATCAAAGGCGTGCACCACCACCGCCCGGCTTCATGTAATTCTCTGAGTCATCTGAATGTGGAACTAGGTTGGTGTTTTTGTAACGATACACACACTCTGAATCTGCTTTGTCCTTGTGGTAGCCACTAGGCATGTTGTTGACCCTATGACATTTGGATTGTATATAGGGAAATGAATCTTTGTGTATTATAATTATTTTATGGTGGGTTTGTAGCTCAGGGTGGCCTTGAAGGCCTTTTTAAAAAAATTTTTTTTTGAAAGATTAATTTATTTTATGTATGAGTACACTGTAGCTGTCTTCAGACACACCAGAAGAGGGCATCAGATCCCATTACAGATGGTTGTGAGCTATTATGTGGTTGCTGGGAATTGAACTCAAGACCTCTGGAAGAGCAGTCAGTATACTTGCCCACTGAGCCATCTCTCCAGCCAGGCCTTGAAGTCCTGAACTTTGTGTCTCTACCTCCCAAATGCTAGAGTTCTAGTTGTACATCCCATATGCATCATAGCCAGGTTGCTAGGTAGCTAGGTACTGGGTAAGGGAAGTTTAGAAGCACTGTCCTCTGTGCTCTAACCCATGAGAAAGAACGACATAAGTTTCTTTCTCATTGATTTCCCAGCAGCTACTGTATGGAGCCATAAAATACATTCCCTTCTGTAATCTGTGTAGGTCAACACAGTCATAATAAATGGAGTTACCACAGCTTTTTCTTCACTCCTCCTAAGGTGGACCGGGAAATCAGCAGTAATTCAGGTAGATAATCCCATGAAACTGACATTTGTGACATCTGTTGTATATTTTTTAAGAGATGGAAAATAATGTCATGCAAGATGAGGATTGAACAGCTGAAGCAGACAATATGTAAAGGGAATGAGGAAATGAAGAAAAGTAAGTAATCCTTCCTTTCCCTGCGAGTGGCATGGGGTGGGTGGTGAGAGGCAAGGCTGCATGGGGTTGGTTAGTTTTCTCATGCTGTGAGTACACACCTGACAGACGCACCTTCTTCAAAGGAGGAAGGGTTTACTTGACTCGACGCTGAACAGTATTAGAGCCCACCAAGGCAGGGAGCTGAGGCAGCCACAGTCAGGAGGGAGACATGTGCCTGTATGTAGCTTGCTTCCTGTTTTTGTTCAGTCAGGGAACCACACTTAAAGGGGAACCTACCCCCTTCAATCAGCCCAATATAGAAACTCCCTGACAAGCATACCCAGAGATTTATCTCCTGTGGTACTTGATCTTGTCAGGTTGGCATGGTGACTTTAGAAACTTGACCATGGGTTGTAAATATCAAATCAGGAATCGATGGTTTAGAAGGAGTGACTTTAAGGTGGCATGTGATGGTGTGAGCGCTTCCTTCCATTGAAGGTGCTTAGTCTCACGATGTGTGTGTGTGATGTTGGATGGGCTGGACATCTGGAGCATCAGGGCAGCATGGTGTATGCGTGCATATTTGCAGGGAGAAGGGACCCCGATGTTTGCTTGCACTTTCCAGGGCTTGGGTTCTGCAGCATCAGAAGTTGTTATTTAATCTTGGCTCTCGGTTTCCCCAACATCCTCCAGTGGTACTCAGGCGAGTGTCTCATCCTTTTGAAGCTGCACAGTATGCTGACATGTACATGTGTAAAACTTTATGAGCTCATTCTGACAGGTTCCTAAACTAAAACAAAAAGATGGTCACAGAGCAGTGTACCCTGTAGCTCATGAGAGCTCGTGACCATCTGGGAATTCGGGCAGAGAAATCCAGAGTCTGCTCTAGACTTCCAGCAGCATCACTGCTGGGGAGAAGGTTGTGCACACTAGTGTAGATTTCCAGACCCTGTCGGCTCAGATCCAGGACCTCACTTGGGGCTGCTCTGGATAGTTTGGATGACTGCCAGAATTGAAAACTGGTGCTAGATAGAAGCTGCCCTCTAGAGCTTCCTCACTGTCTTGCAAGCTGTGTTAAAGGAGTTGACAAAGTTTAGAAGTGACTCATGATCAGCTCACAGATGCAGAGGTGCTACGAGTCATCTTCTCTTGAAGCTGTGTTGTTGAAATGTAGCTGTGTAGTCAGTGAAGGGCACAGACTGATACTGTAGAGCCCACTTACACGTTCACAGTGCACTGTAATACAGATACATGGAGGGGCATGGGTAGGAGAGTTAGTTATGTGCATTTGAAAGCTGAGATTCATCTGGCTACAAAGTAGAATAGAAATACCATGAAGTGCTTTGTTGTGTGAGGGGGAGACACCAGCAGGGGACAAGGGAACCTTGAGTTTCAAAATTATCACGGGTTGCAGATGGGTGACTGAGTACCCTGTCACCAGTGCTGGACAAGATACTGAATTTTAAACTGTCCTGTCTGGCTCAGGACCTCAGCTAGACAGTTTCCTGAGTCTTGCCAGGGGTCAGTAAATATCATGGACATGATGGAATGTTTAAACTAAGAAAAAGTAAACTTGTATGGGACCAAGTTCTGGGATGGCTTTACCTAGACATCTACTGGAGCTAGCTTGGGAAAGGGCTGTTTGGGAGAGGAGATGGGAAACTAAGAAAGCTCATGCCAGAGCTAACCTGCAAGCTTAGGTCCTCAGAGCCAGTGGCTGTGTGCACAGGTGCTTGTGAGGTGCCTGTCACAGACTAATTAGGAGGTGGCAAGGCTTCAGAGGGTCTGGACGAAGGACCAAGTGTTGCAGAAGCCAGAGTCCAGGTTGTAAGAGACAGGTCTGGGGAGCGTTTATGGGTGGAGCGTTTCTAATAAGAAACATCTGGAAATTGGGAAAATAGGAGCAAATCCGGCACATTCCCAGATGGACAGTGTTTGAAGACAGTGTGGGGGTGGGTGTTTGCAGGATAGGAGCGACTTTGTGTTGATTCATCCAGTCCTAACATTGAGTGGGCCCATCTGAGAAGCTCTCAAGTGTGGAAGCACTGAACATAGCCAGGGTAAAAGGATCTGTGGCTATGCCTGTTTGGAGGTCCACAAGTTTGGTCTGTGTTTGAGAACTGCCAGGCGTTATCTGTAGTTTCTAGATTGTGTAAGAGCCACACAGGGTGACATGCACCTGTAATCCCATCCCAGCCTCCCTCTCTCCCTCTCCCTCTCCCTCTCCCTCTCCCTCTCCCTCTCCCTCTCCCTCTC
>JANHMN010000001.1:193459728-193513110 GCA_030674055.1 Rhabdomys pumilio | reverse complement strand
CCCCCCCCCCCCCATGGGGCATGCAGATAGGGGCAGTGGGTAGGTTGGAGTTGAGCCACCTAGAGATGGGTGGCACTTAAGTGAGATGTAATCAGAAGCAAGAGTGGACACGGAGAGAAAGGCTTGAATCAACTGTAGACCAGCTAATGGAACCAGTGTAGGATGACTGCTGGGGCTGCACACAGGTCCAGAGGAAGTGGTTCCTAGGTATGTGTCTTAGAGTTCACAGTGTGTTTTTGTGACTCAAATGAAGCTTAACTTGAGTACAGTGACCCCCGCAAACCTCAGACTCCATGACCCAAGGAATCTCTCTAGGAAGGCCCTAGTGAAGTTTCTCTGAGTGCACACTAGTGAGCATGGGGGGAATCGGTGCTGTGAGGTGCCTGCAGTTCAGAGCTGCTCAGAGTCTTGTGGCTTGCTGCGCAGATTCTGAAGGCCTCCTCAAGAACAGGGAAAAGAACCAGAAGCTTTACAACCGAGCACAGAGGCACCAAGAGAAAAAGGAGAAGATTCAGCGGCACAACCGCAAGCTTGGAGACCTGGTGGAGAAGAAAACCATTGACTTGAAGAGTCACTATGAGCGGTTGGCGCGTCTGCGAAGGTCGCATATCCTAGAGCTCACCTCCATCATCTTCCCAATCGACGAAGTGAAGACTTCTGGGAGGTACAGTAAGAAGGCTTTGGCCTGGGGCCCATGCCGAGCATTGTTTTCTCAGTATGGCAGCACTTAATTTACTGACTCGGTTGAGGGTCACTTGGTTTTCTTGATAATGAAACTTGATTCTTGTCTTCCTCAGCCAACAGTAAATAGAAGCTGGAGAGACAGCCAGGACAAGGGCTGGGTGGGTCATCTTATGTTCTGTCACAAAGCTTCCAGGTTATGAGCTGGCTCACACTCCAAGGGAAAGACCAGCCTGGCCTTTATTAGTTGTGTGCGTGTGAGACACACTGTTGAACCCACAAACCTGATTTCCTTGTCTGTTAAGTGGAGGCTGAAATCACCTGCATTACTGAGTATGAACTAGTGTGTAGACAAGGCTCAGACTTAGCCTTTTCAGGAATGGCTGTTCAGTCTGTCAGTGCTAGTAGAAAGTCTAGATACAAAGTTGCTAAGTATTTTGGATCAGTGGAGAAAAGTTAAATTACCAGTTGGCATAGAGACAACTGGTCGGACCTTTGAGGGAGAGAAGCTAGTACTGCAGAAGAAGCCTTGTGCTAACATGACATCCTGATGGATCAGCAGGCTCCCAGTCACAGTGTGTGGTTCTGGATTCGCATCTAACGCCACAAAAGAGGATCTTAACAGTGCTCTTATGGCTACAGGGTTGGGTCTGTAGATGAGTTTGCAGTACTATAGTGTAAGTGACCTGATTTCTGTACCACGGTAGCTGGGTGCGATGGCACACACCTATAACCTTAGTTCTAAGGATGCTGAATCAGGAGGACCAGGAATTCAAGACCAGCTTCTATGACACAGCAAATTCAAGGCCAGCCTGGGATACATGAGCCCTGATCTTACCGACTGATTCTTTTACTGTGTTTTATTTTGCTTTGGGTTTCAGTGTGAGGATTGGAGCTAGGCCTCCCGGTTTTATCATTGCATTTTCCTAAGTTGGTAATTGAGTGAAACTTTAAGACTTTTTTATAAGGTTGAAATTTTTTTTACCAAGAAAACACGGACCCATGTAATTGTGTAGCAAATAACGACTGGTGGTCAACAGTGGGCCATGCAGTTCCACGATGCTGTGCCATGTAGTGAGGCCTGTATTTACCTGAGTGTACTCTACTGTTGACATGGGGCAGCTCTTGCTGACTGTGTTTCTGAGGATTGCACACACATGTGTACTGCTGGACAAGACATGAAGAAAACCCTGCCTTCTGTGCTTGTCCTAGCTTGTGATTTTTTTCTTAAATGTATTAGATGTATACTGTGGTTGTGGTATAATTTTTGTTGTTTGTTTGCAGAGACCCTGCAGACGTGTCTTCAGAGACTGATAGTGCCATGACCTCCAGCATGGTGAGCAAGCTTGCTGAGGCCCGGAGGACAACTTACCTCTCTGGAAGATGGGTCTGTGATGACCACAACGGTGACACCAGCATTAGCATCACAGGCCCTTGGATTAGCCTACCAAACAACGGGGACTACTCTGCTTACTATAATTGGGTAGAAGAGAAGAAAACAGCCCAAGGACCTGGTGAGAAGTAAAAGTCTTCTTTGAAAATGTATTTGTTTGTGTACATATTTTGTGAGATAAACTTTACATGCCAGAGGGAACAGTTGGATTTAGTGTGTGCACAACGTTCGGCAAGCATGAGCTCTGTTCGTCTCAAACCTTTTCCTGAGCTCATAGAAAGCCCCGCGCTCTGAAGGTGTCCCACTGTCCCTTTTCCTCTTCCCTAGCTCTAAGAAGGCAGTGTGTTTTTTAGTGATAGTGAGGTCATGCAGTGTGTAATTTTTGTGTCTGCTTTGTTTGATTTAGCCTTTTTTTTTTTTTTTTTTTTTTTTTTTTTTTTTTTTTTTTTGAGACAGGGTTTCTCTGTGTAGCCCTGGCTGTCCTGGATCTTACTCTGTAGACCAGCTGGCCTCGAATTCAGAAATCTGCCTGCCTCTGCCTCCAAGTGCTGGGATTAAAGGTGTGTGCCACCACCCGGCTTTTTTTTTTTTTTTTTTTTTTAACAGAGTTCATATTATATCATATGTTAGTACTCCATTACTCTTCATGGCTAAATACTATTTCATTGTATGGATATGCCACATTTTACATTCATCACTTGGTGACTGATGATTTCTCACTTCTGGGTTAGAATTAATTCATAGAGAAAGACAAAAACGAATTCTGGTTACATGTGACTGTTATCCCAGCATTTTGGACGGCTGAGTCATGACAATTGTCCAGAGTTCAAAGCCAGCTTGAGCTACAGAGCCAAGCCTTACCTTATCTCTTATGTCGGAAAGAAGGGAGGAGAAAAAACTCATGTTTGTAGAGTTCATCTTGCCTTTTGACTGTTGGCTTTAGTTTACAGCTCCACATTATTGGAGTACTAAATGGAAGTTGAAGTGCCCTACAGTTTGTCTTCTGTGGAGAAGATGCTTCATTTAGTCTTTCAGCATATATTTCTGATACTGTGACTACACAGAGTTATCATTTGGCCATGGACAGTGCTAGGTGCTGATGATAATAGGTTGCCTGAGAAAGGTGGGTAACCTTTTGTCCTTCCTTGGAGAGATGGCTTGTGTCCTGGTTTCATTTTTGTTATAAATTACTCAGGAAAAAAAAAAAAAAAAAGCAGCTTTGTGGAGAAATGGTTTATTTTAGCTTGCACTTCCAGGTTACAGTTCATCTTTGGGAACATGTGAAGGAAAGAATTAAGCTCACTTTCTGTACTCTCCACAGGATACTCACAGTAGCTAGGTCTTCCCATGGAAGACATAATCAAGACAAATCCACAGACGTGTCCGCAAGCTAACTTGCTCTAGGCTCTCCCCATTGATCCTTTCTCCTGGAACTCGGCTGTGTTAAGTTGGTTTTGAAATCTAATCATCCCAGGTTGTGAAGAAGTAGCCAAGGGACCGTCTTGAGTTGGTGCTGAAAGAACATCCATCAAATTTGAGATAGGCAAAGGTACAGAGGAAGTGCTGACTCTTCCATCTTGAGAATGGTCTTATGTAGTTCAGGCTGGCCTCCTACCCGAGCCTCCCAGTGTTGGTATTAACAGGTATGAGCCACCACATGGGCTAAGTTGGTCATTAATCATTTAGGTGATACATTGCCAGGTCCAGTCAGTCTAGACCTTTATTATGCTTAGCCTATTTCGGACTGTTCGTGTCTGACCATGGAGTAAGAGTGAAGCCTAGTTATCAGTAATGTAATTCTAAAACTACAAGTGAAAAACTACATGACTTCTGTGTGCACTCAGACATGGAGCATAACAACCCTGCCTACACTATCAGCGCTGCGCTGGGCTACGCCACACAGCTGGTCAACATTGTGTCTCACATACTGGACATCAATCTTCCCAAAAAGCTGTGTAACAGGTAAGTCAGTACAGTGGCAATGCTGTCTGTCATTGTCGTCCATCTCTCTCTTCCTGGCATGCCCTTTCACTAGCTGAGAGAAAAGGCAGTGTAAGCCTGAGAATGTTTGACTACAGCGTAAGGCTGGTTCTGAGGGTGACCCCTGACTCATACGGTCACAAATGGGATCAGGAGAGTCCACAGACTCCAGCTGATTCTTGGAAGTAACTAAGGGGTCAGGTTGTACAAGGAGGGCGTTGCCAGTCTCCACGCACAGGAGCTGAGGAATTGTATCAGTGGGGTGTAGAGGAAGGTTGTTTTGTTCTTATGAAAACCTGGTTTTAAATGTTTAAGGACACAGTTACCCAGCTCACATTAAGGGCGCCCACTCTCCTTGCATCTGTAACACATGTCTTGTCACTGGGCTGTAGCAGCCTATACTTGTGGTTTGCTTTTTTTGTTTTGTTGTTTGCTTTTGTATTAAAGCAGGGTCTCATCATATAGCCCAGCTGGTCTCAGGATCCTCCTGCCTCTGTATCTAGTTGCTGGGCTTTTAGGCATGTGCTCAAGTAAGTAACACCCAGAACTTCAAATTTACTGTGAGAAGGGCTGTGAAGACCATTGAAAGCAGGAGGTGCATGTTTTCCTCCTGTTTTTTTTGTTTTTTTTTTTTTTTTTTTGTTTTTGTTTTTTTTTTTAATGTACTGGGGATTGAACCCAGATGGGCAAATTCTCTTCCTACGAGCTGTATCCACAGCCCAGGGCATAAAGTAGGAAGGGAACAAGCCATGGATGGGGACAGTAAGGAAGGAGACTATAAACAGAGAAGGTACAGAGTCCTAGAGGCAAGGAGCAGGAGAGGGGTACACACATGCTTCCTGGAGTCTACAGCTGTCCTCCCAAGGAGTAGGTGGAGGTTGGTCTCCTATTGATGCTTCAGAAAGTGTGCTCCCATAGCACTCTCTCCCATGGCATTTCCTGTTGGTGTAGCATGAGCTCCAGAGACAGAGTTGCTCAGTCACTGAGGTTCATGCATCTGCAGTTTCTGTAGATGGGTAGAACTGCTCCCCAAGAGAGCTTAGGAAGGGAGGGTCTGCTTCAGGCAGTTTACTAAGAAGGAAACATGTGCTGTGTTGATACTGAACTGTAGTTCAGACATATCCTTCAGAAGGAACATTTTAACAGGAACCTTCCTCAGACAGCAATCTTAGAAGCTATGTGCTTGTCTTACAGTGAGTTCTGTGGAGAAAACCTCAGCAAACAGAAGCTGACCCGCGCAGTGAGGAAACTGAATGCAAACATCCTTTACCTTTGTTCTTCTCAGGTACCAGCCCTGTGCTTTGAACTCATTTTTAATTTGCTGTCTATTTGAAAGTATTAATTGAGCCTTTGCCTTTTTTTAGCATGTTAATTTAGATCAGTTGCAACCACTGCACACGCTGAGGAACCTCATGCATCTGGTGAGCCCGCACTCTGAGCACCTAGGCAGGTAAGTTGGACACGTGGCTTTTCCCTAAGTGTTGTTTCTCTGTGATTGCTTTTCAGTCATGCTCACTGGCATACAAGCCAGTGTTCCGCAAGTCCCCCATTCTGTGGGAAGGACAAAAGTTGTACAGTATTGTGTACAAGGAAATAGCTGGTCATATGTGGGCTTCTGCAATCCCTTTGTAGTCATTCTGACAGAAAGTTGCAGTGGAGTACATTTAGCGTGTGATGTGGCCTAGAGGAGCCAGGTTCCCTGGCTGCCACCTTGTCTTCTCTTGAAGCTTGCTTGTTTCTTTTCTAACCTGCCCCTGGAAGCCGTGCTGTCTCTTGGACATTTTCTTTTGTGCTTACATATACTATGTCTATGGATTTCTTTTCCTCATCAGGTCAGTTTGGTGACCATTTGTTAGCGTTTGTACAGTGAACTGGCTCGAAATTTATCAGCTTAAAAACTGAAATCAGTAACAAGAAATACCATTCTGCTCCATGTCTGTTCTAGGTGACTTCTTAGTCGCTAAACCCCAAAGAGCACAAACTAGGAGAGGCTCCTCTTTGGTACCTTGCTCTAGGCATTACTCATTGTCCTTGCTCTGATCAGCAGAGGCACATTTTTGTAGAGATGGGACATACTTGATTTGTATAGAGAAAATGGGCTTTGATGAGGTGTTTTTGCTCGCTCTGTAGGCTAATGTAAGCACTCTCGTTGGTGTTTGTTACTATGGTATATTAAATGAGTTTTCGAGCTGGCTGAGGTGGCAAATGCCTGTAATCCGGCCACTCAGGGAGCTGATGCAGGAGGACCACAAATTAAGGCTAGCCTGAGCAACTTAGTAGGCTCCTGCCTTCAGAGGGCAGGAGTGTGGCTGGGCGGGACATGAGCCTAGCGTGTGCAGCACTTCAATGTATTTGTTACTTTGTTTGCATTTTTGGACTCATATTTTCAAGTCCCAAGCTGGGGAGCATCTGTAGACAGAAACCAGCGAGGTGTTCCATGGCATGTAGTTCTAGAATGGCCTTTTGGTTCTGGATAAGGAGTAGAGTGGATGAAGCAGCTCTGAGGCCTGAAATCTGTCATTGTTCTCTCAGCTAAGACAAGACCAGTGAGAACCGCAGCAGATGTGCAGACAAACCGATTCCAAGGACAGAGGGAGAATAAGAAGGGCAGGCCCCTTCTCAAACTGTGTATATAAAGTTAATGTAAAATTAAATTTGGGGGGCGGGTCAGCAAGATGGCTTAGGTAAAGAAACTTGCCACCACACCTGATGACCTTAGTTCTCCCTGCTGCACATGGTGGAAGGAGAGACATGACTCCCACAAATTGTTCTATGACTTCCACATGCGTGCTGTTGTTTTCCCACCTCCAATAACACAAACAAACAGGCACACCAAGTTTTGTTTAATCTCAGTATTTAGGAAACCTAGGCAAAAGAATTGTGACTTTAAGGCCAGCCTGGGGCCATTTAGTAAGCTCTTATCTCAAGTACTACACCCTATGTTTCTTTATACTTATAGACCCTCCTATATTAGCATATAAATAGTATGCAGAGTACTGTATACTAGAAAAGAGAACTGAGTCTTGAAGCAGATAATGTGGCCGTAGGACTTTGTTTCAGCTGAGTTAGATGAGCACGGTCTACAGTGTTCACTAGTTGGCATTCAAGGGAGGGAAAAGTTGTCCTCGTACCATATCCTATATATAAAAACAAGTTCCACATATAAAAGATCCTGTTTAAAATAATACAGAAAAGACCTAATAAAGACCATTTTATACTCATAGGGTAGGGAAGGAAATTTTAACCAAGCCCTAACCTCAAAACTGTAAAACAGAGGAGGTCCACGTTACTGTGAGGGGACTCATTCTCTAGTAAGAAAGGCCTCACGCCTTACAGAGACAACAGTAAGCAGGTTGGCAGCATCTACAGTAGAGAGAAAATAACAATCTAGAGTCAGTCTTTCAATCAGTAATGGAAATGAAACCTAGTAAAAAGATAGACAAGGGAGTCAAATTGCTTAATCATAAATAAATACGTGGGCGAGGGGGATGGCTCAGTGGGCTGAGGGGTCTCTATGCAAGCACGGGACTCAAGTTCAGTTCCAGAGCCCATGGAAAGATCCATGTGAATGAGGTGGGACACATGTGTAGTGAAATGGGAGGCCCAGACAGGACAGTCACTCATCTTGCCTGGTGTATACAAGTTCTGAAGAAAAGTAGGTGAGATTCACTCCCGAAAGCTGTCCTGCAGCCTCCACATGCTTGCCTGTTCCCTTCTGCTTGATGACGCACGCGTGTGCGCACACACACACACACACACACACACACAGGGGCACAGGGGGTGGGGGATGCAGCAAGGTGGGGCAGGAGAATGGTGGCGTTCTTATGCAGCCCCTCTGTCTGCACACAGGTCAGGACCCTTTGAAGTGAGAGCAGACCTCGAGGAGTCCATGGAATTTGTGGACCCTGGAGTTGCTGGAGAATCAGATGTGAGTGGAGATGAGCGTGTAAGCGATGAGGAAACTGACCTGGGCACAGACTGGGAGAACCTGCCAAGCCCCCGATTCTGTGACATCCCTTCCCAGCCGGTGGAAGTATCCCAGAGCCAGAGCACCCAGGTGTCCCCACCCATAGCCAGCAGCAGCGCTGGCGGGATGATCTCCTCCGCTGCGGCCTCGGTGACCTCTTGGTTCAAAGCTTACACTGGACACCGCTAAGAGTGGGGATCAAAAATGCTGATTTTGTGTCTTGGAATCTTTGCCACTGCACTCTCATAACCTTGTCTGTGTAGTTGCGACAGCGCTTGGAAGCTGTCGACAGGACAAGATTAGTACTAGGGTCTGAGCCTGGGGCCTCCTGAGCCCAGGTCCTCAGAATGCTGGTTCCTGGGTGCCGAGTCTTCCTGACACTAAGTTCTAGGCTTTGGTCAGATCACAAGGAAGCATTTCTTGGTGATGAGGAATGAAAGACAAAGGCTGAGTTTGTTTTTCTGTCATCCTCTCAGAGACCGGCCGGCCGGCCAGCAGCAGTTCTGGCCTCATCAGGGAGAGGTGGTTGTCTGGGGAGGGAGGAAATGAAAGCTTATTGCTGTCAGTCATTGTGTGTCACATTCCTGATTTCCTACTACACACCAAAGAAACCGAGGTCTTTATTTCTGTGGACCCATATCTGCAAATGGGGGAATCTGCTGGGAGGTTCAGATATCTAAACAGTTCTCTTCCTTTATCATTCCCTGGGTGAGCTAAAAGCTACCTGAGCATTGGTTGAACATTTGATTAATTGGTCACTCGCTTGCTGTCCGGTTTCTTCCTTGGTGGTGGTGGTAGGGTTAACTAGTAGCAGGTGTTTCCAGGGAACTCTTCCTGCTTGTCCCTGGGGTCTCCAATGCTCAGAAGAGAGCACCTTGTGCAGAGCGTGGTACCCAGCAGCTGTCCCAGGAAGTGCTCAGCTATCAAGGGATTTCCCCAGAGGCCATTCTAATGACAATCTTATAGAAAGCTATAATAAGAGAGGCATTATGTTCAACTCGTAAGTAGTTCTTTTTTATTTTTAGTATCTTCAAAAAGGAAGTTCTATGTAACAGACTTAAGCAGTCCTGTGAGGAGCAACCCCTGCGCCCCAGGCCTTGTCACTCTTTCTGTTGTGACTGGTGTGATGGTACTTCAGCCAGGTCCTTCAGCAGTCTGCCACACCCTAGCTTCTGTTCACTTATATTATGATTGGTACTTTGCCTTCAGATTGAGGTGCTATGGAGCTTTTGCTATTGGTAGAATTGTCGAAGGGAATTAATTCATCCTACCCAGGACCCCCAATGTTCCCTAGCTCTGGATATACCAGCTGTGAGGAGACTTGTTATGTGCTCAGCTCTGCAACTGCTGGGTTGTGTTTTGCCACCGAAATAGAACTTATACACTGAGTGTGCTGGAAGGAACAAACCCTCTGAGAAAGAACCCACAAGCCTGGGAAGAAGCTACAGAAAGTGCAGAGGGGTCACCAACTCATGCCTTCAGCAGTTTAACTGCACATGCAGGATGTACAGGGCTGGATGGGGCTTTGTTTTATTTAGTATCAACTAGAGGCACTTTTGTCACTTTGCATCACAGTAAGTGATCCAGCACGGACTGCCTAGGCTGCTCAAGTGCTTGGGGTTTTATTATTTTGCACTGGATCCACCTGTTGTAAATAGTCTTAAATACACATTTCAACCACTGTTTGGTTTTCCATACTCTTTGCTGCTCATTAAAACCTTTTGTGTAGGTGCCAGAACCATACACAAATAGCTTTCTGAAAAAAATAAATGAAGCTGATATTTTTTTTAAACCAAAAGCCATAGAAGTTGATCATGTTTTCCATTTTAAAATGATTTATTGGAACAAAGTAATACTAATAGACACTCAGAGGCACCACACAGGCTGCTTTACATGGTCTTACATAGAAACAAGAAATGTAACTTACCATGGTATGGGGGTCAGCATTGGGCGGGGTTCGGGTGTGCATCGGGGAAGAACTGCAATGGCAGAACCCACTTGCTGCGACTGAGACTTCTAAGTCAGGTTGATCATACAGATGTTTTCTAAACCTTTGTTGTATCACTGCAATAAATCCTTTAACAGTACTCTGCTGTGTGTGCTTTTTTCCAGTTCCTATTTACTGCTGCTGCTACATTGATGGTTAGTACCAAGAGTACAAGCTAACCCTGGTACTTCATTTAAATTAAAGAATAATTTTTAAAGAATTTTTTGCTAGGTAAGGAAATTGTTTTTAAAACGACTGGTTATTTATTGGCTTTAATGATGACGGCTCATCTTTGGCAAACAAAATAGTTGCTTATCAGTTGTGAGTTCCATTCTCTAGAAGGCAGGTTGTTCTCGATCTGAAAAGGAGTAAGCCTCTGAGATGCCCACATAGAGCCTGCTCTCTCTTTTGCAGGGCAAGAGAGAAAATGTTAGAGGTATTTCTCAGGCCTGTAGGCATCCACAGGCTTTCAAGAATCTTTTTGTAATTAATCTCTCAGACAGCCACCAGGAGGGAGCTTCTAGGTCATGTGTAGGAGCTGGGTCGAGGTGGAGAGGGACAAGTGACTGGGGTAGAACCCTGGGGACCTGTAGGGAGGACACTGAAGCCATCCATTGCTTACCTGGGATGGGAAGCGCTTCAGAGAGTAAAGGCTTTGAGTTCCCGCCTTTCCATCTTCCTAAGTAGCAGCCAGAATTCTGCAAGTTACCGTGTAGTGTAAAGGGAAGGAGAAACTTCTCATCCAGTTACATTTATCTGGTGCAAGGAGTGAACAGTGGGAAGAAAAGGACAACTTCCCAGTGGGTGGGGATGCTTCAGGAAAGTCTACTATAATCTGCAATGATATATGACCACTGAGCTGTGAGCCATCGCCTCTCCTCAAGCTTCTGGTGAGAAAATATCCTGGAAAAGATTAAGTGAATTTTTTTGTAAACACAAAACCCTGACCAGGGTAACAGTTTTGAAAAGTATTTTCTGTGCATGTATGTGTGGGGCAGGCACACAAGTACATGTGTGGAGGGCAAATGGCAACTTAGGTGAGTCTTTCCTTCTACTATGTCCCAGGGATTGAACTCAGGTCTGCAGACTTATTGGCAAGTGCTTTCACCCACTGGGTTACCTTGGCAACCTGGGATAAACTTGAAGATTCTGAAGGCATTGCTGGGGCATAAACAAGTACATGGTCTTGGGTTGGGTACTTGCTAATTGGTTTGTCAGCAGTAACTGGAAGGCATCTCCAGTATATGGTCAATAGTGACGGGGGTGGGGGTGACGGCAGCAGCAATGGCAACAGGATATGTGATCAGCAGTTGACAAAGAAGGCCTTCTAGTATTAACAGGGAAATATCCATGCTTTCTGGTGGGTGCTGCTGGTGTTGTCTTCAGGGAATTCTGTTCTCTTGATGGCCTTAGAGAAAGATCCTAAGAGCTGAGAGACTCTACTGCACTCAGCATGCCCGAAGTGCTTGCTTGGTCTCTGCTTTCTACTGGATGAGCCTTAAATGCAAAGCGAGCATCACCTGGGAGCTTGGTAGAATACTGTCTCAGGCCCACTGAATCCGCCTTTCTCTACAGCTCTTTGGACTGTTGAAGATTGTGAGGTAGAGAAGAGGGGAATGATAGAAGTCACGCATGTCACCTGCTTGTGCACTCATTGAAAGTAACTGCCTGTTCTGAAATTGGAAATATCTAAGTACTGAAGGCCTGAAGAGCCTCAAGATTTAGGCAGTATGTTTCTTTTTTCTGGTACAGAGGATGAAATTCTCAGTGTCCTTTAAGGAGCTTTAAGTTGGGGAAAATGTCTGGTACAGTGACACAGTGACTGCATCCCTGGTTTTTATATTTTACAGGAGGTATTCTTGGGTTGTCTCCCAGTTGCCCCTCCAGGGCACTCCTTCCTGCTCAATGGCCAGGAGCCTTGAGTGGGCTGCAGCAACTGGTGATGCTCCTGCCTCATCCCGTCTAGTTCCATTCCTTCTCTGAACCCTCAGACCTGTTACCATACTCAGCCCTTGGTTCTGTCATACAGACCTTGTGAAGCAAGGCTGCTACCTTGGACTCACCTGGGGACTCCCACTTCCAGGATGAGCCTTGTGCTTTGTCCTCCACAGAGAAGAGCCCTTAAATGTTTGGCTAGGCATGGTGGCCTATGCCTTTAATCCTAGCACTGGGAAGCAGATGTGGGTGCATCTCTGAGAGGCTAGCCTGGTCTACAGATGGACAGCCAGGGATACTAGTGAGGCCTTTTCTCAACAAAACAGTCTCCCTCCCCAGGGTGTTTGAGGGTGTGGCTCTGAAGAGGGCCAAAAAAGGGGCACAGGTGATGGGGGATGGGCTGAAGATAGGTGTACCGGGGCTGGTATATCCAGTGTCCACATCTTACCTTGAACCCATGCACTTGCTCATTTTCATAGTATAATCATTTGTTTCTTCAGAATCTGCTTCGAGGAGGCCAGAGCCAGGAGGACTAGCCATGGAAATGATCATGGCACAAGTCCCAGTTTGGACACTGGACAGCCAGCCTCCCATCTTTGTTTGGGATGGTAAATAAGGCCAAAGTGGAGCTGAGGACTACATTTCCTGCTGCAGTCATGGTTCAGGAGGAAAAACTGTAGGCCAGCAGCTGGCTACCAGAGTAAGGAAGGCTGGGAGGGCCAGACTTCTACCAAACTGTAGACACAGCTGTGCAGACAGGTCATGTGATGCCACAATAGAACTTTCCAATTTTTTATTGTATCTGGCCACTTTCTTTTTTTTAAAGAACATCAACTTTTTATACTGCATAATGGAGACCAGTATCAGATCACAAGATTCAATACTTGTGGTTCAGTGTGGGCAAAAGAGAAAGAGGAAGGTCAGTTAAAGAGCACAGCAGATTATACTCCTGCTGTTAGGGAGATAGACTCTGCTCTTCCTGGTGTCTACATACTGCTCACTACTCCGCCTTAGCAGCTAGTCTTCCCTGGCCAGCATACAGCATGTTATGCATTAATAGCTGTCTTCTACCAAGTGGTAGGCACCACATTTCCAAGAGTAATTTTGGGCATATGCCAACTATCCCTCAGTGCTCACTTGAGAACCTAGTTCCCACATGTTTATCATTTTAAAGAGAAAACATTCAGGAGCCTACTTGTTTTTATTTGCAAATCCAGCCTAAAACATAATTTGAGCTGGGTATGATGGCAATCCCTGTTAATGTCAGCACTTGGAAGGAGGCAGTAGTCCAAGTTCCATCATGAGGACCTGTCTTTAAAAAGTCAAGAGGGAGCAGCCATGGTAGCTCACCCAGCACTAATAAGGCTGAGGTACAATGACCTAAGGCCAACCTGAGCAAGGCGAGACCCATCTCTAAGTTAGAACCCAACAAAGCAAGCTTTAGAAGGGCAGGGGAGCAGCTCAGTGGCGAGCTGTCTGCCTAGCATGTCCCTGGGTTGGACTCCCAGTACTAGAATGAGAAGACAAACCAAATCCCCTAGAACAGATGCCTTTGTAGAATCTGAAGTCTACTAAGAGACTTGAGGACAGCAGTTCTCAGCCTGGGGGGCAGTCGAATGGCCCTTTCCCAGGGGTTACCTAAGACAGATTTACAATTCATAACAGTAGTAGAGGTACAAAGTTGGGGCTCACCATAACACAAGGACTATTAAAGCATCCCAGTGTTAGGAAGGTTGAGAACCACTGGCTTAAGAGAAGGTGGAAGAGAAAAGGTTTCATGGCTTTTTTTTTTTATTTGTAATTACACAAATTATCCTTATTAAAGAGGGAGCATGTATGCTATAACCAGCATGCAGAGATCAGAAGACAACTTCGTGGAGTTTATTCTCTATTGGCCTTTCTGTGGATTCTAGGGATCAAACTTTGGTTGCCAGATTTGCAAGGCAAGCACCTTTACCAGATGGCAGGTTGTCAACCTCACTGGCTTAGTGGGTTTCCTCCTCTATTCCATAAGGGGTTCAGTCTCTGTCCCATTCCACTTCGCTTCCCAGCTGCTAACCAGGGACTCTGTTCCCCCACGCGTGACAAAGCCAGTCACCTGGAGTGGGAGACTGTGGCATTAAGGTTCTGCTTCAGCTGCTATGCACAGATAAACTTGAGGCACCCAGAGGTGCCTAACCACAATGTTTGCTCTTCCCACAAGGCTTTGCAAACATTAGCTGTGGCCGTGAACTTCCATAAAGTTAGGAGTGGTGTGCTTGTCAGGAGGGATGGTGCACTCCCTACATGGGCACTTCAATCTGTCAAAGAAATGGCAGCAATTGAAGGTGTGCAAAGAGCTGGGAGTGCTGAGGTACAAACTGTCCAGACGGCCTCAAAAGGCTAACAGGCACTCATTCCACATTGCAGAGATGACTAGACAGAGCCTAAAGGAAGCCCAGGACCAGGCCATAAGCATTTGCCCACAGCCTGCTGCTGGGAACTACTGGTCTAGAGCAAACAGCTGTACAGCCATAGCTCCTGTAGGAACTTCTCTAGACAAGCCTGATCTCCTGGGATCAGCTGTCAGTAAAGATCCTTTTAAATTCTCTTCAGGTTTCTCGTCCTTCATAAACAATTATGGAATGAGCCAGAGCTGTCCAAACCTGCCAACACTCATATTGAATCGGTGGTACTAGCAAGCCAGGTGTGGTGGTACATGCTTGTGATCCCAGCTGCTCAGGAGGCTGAGGTAGGAGGATCACAAAGATAAGGATAATCCAGGCTACTTGAGACTCTCTTGAATGTGAATAAGGCTTGGGGATTTGGCTTAACTGTAGAGGGAGTGCTGACCCAACATGGGATGGAATCATGATATGGAGTATGTACTGTGTGAGGCACTGAAAGTAGGTGCTCAAACTAGCTGCCCTGTGAGTTCAGGGACCCCCCCCCCCCAGATACAGAGGGGCATGTGGGGGTACCTGGCTGACACAGCAGAGGGATGGGGTTGACTTCCAGAAGATGTTGCAGTGGGGCAGGGCCATCATGCATAGGAAGAACAAATCGGCAAGCACACGTTTAGGGATTTTAAGAGGCTCTCACTCTAACTCGGGATGGCCCCAAGAGGTGATCCTACTGAGCGTTGTGACTACAAGTTATGTACTACTATGTACATGTATAATTCACATGCCCATGGTTCCTTTCCCAACTTGTATAAGAGAGTCCAACCATCTCAGGAATAGGATGGGGACCCAATTCCCAGTTTCAATGAAGGATGGCGTTGAAATGAGAGCTAGGGGTTAGACACTAAGGTCTAGCAGCACCTCTTGTAAGAGCTGAGTGCAGACATTTCCTTTGGCTGGGTTAGGTTAGGACCCTTGATCCTTTCCCCATGCATGGTAGGAGTACCATGGCATGACATGACATGGGGCCGTTTTTCCTGGGGGCTTCTGGCATAGTGGTTAACACTGGCTACTCTTCCAGGATTGGGTTTCAGTTTCCAGCAGCTGTCTGTAACTCTGACTTTAGGGGACATAATGTCCTTTTGGCCTCCACAGAACTGCATGCATGTGGTATACAGACATTTGCACACACAAAATCTTAAAACCCAAAATCAGAGTGAGTTATTTTTACATTCAACACTAGGGGGCCACAGAATCTCAAAAAGCAGCATTACATTCTGGCAGTAAGTCTGGCATGATGAAGATGGGGTGGGGTTGGTGGTGGTGGGCTGCTGATGCCACCAGCAGAAGCCTCTGTTCAGCACTGGGAAGCATGTCCTGCCACAGTTCAGAGCAGGCATCTATTTCTGAGGTAAGGCCAAGTGCACTGGGGCCATCCTATGCCCTGCTCTCAGTGAGCCCAGCTTCACACACAGCTGCATAGCATGTGATAACAAGGTCAGGAATGCTGACTCATGAAAACTCAGTTATCTTGTGCACCCACGTGGGAGAACCACAGGCAGCAAAGGTGGAACACAGTGTGTGAGGTATGTCACTCCCTTGGTTGTCCTGTGTGTTATCTCCTTTAGTTCCAATTATGAGTCACAACAAACTTACTCAGATTGCCAGTTTGGCACAAGCCAACAGCAGATGTCTTGAAGATGAGCTGTTCTCAGCCTCTTGTGTTGGTGTCAGACCAAGTCTGAGTCTCTAGGCCAGCACAGCGTGATCCAGATGTCAGGGGGTGGCCTCCCTGGCATGGGGCTACTGTAAAGGATAAAAGAAAAACCCAAACCAGAGCTAGCTCAACAGTTAAGAGCCATGGACCCGAGTTCGGCATTCAACACTAACTGCTTGTAATTCCAAATACAGGGGATAGGACACCTTCTTCTGGCTTACAAGGACACATGCACTCACTTGTATACACAGACACACACACAACCTTTGTTTTTTGAGACAGGGTTTCTCTGTGTAGTCCTGGCTGCCCTGGAACTCACTCTGTAGACCAGGCTGGCCTCAAACTCAGAAATCCGCCTGCCTCCGCCTCCCAAGTGCTGGGATTAAAGGCGTGTGCCACTACTGCCCGGCAACACACACAATCTTAAAAATCAAAACTAGATTCCAGTTTGGAAGCCACTGGTCTCCTGGCCCTCTGCCTAAATGTCATCCTCCCCTCTCTGCTCCTTGAGGGTCCTGGCCAAATGTGTATCCTCCAAGGTAACCACTGCCCTTCCCTGTCACTTGCCACATTTGTCATCTGTCCCCCCTGCCTGCAACTTATGCTGAAAACAAGGTTTTCTTTCTGTAGTTTTTGGATTTTGTTTTCAGAGCCCCAGCTTTCTGTCCACCAGCCTGAGGATTCCCAGTGACTTCTAAGTGACTGATGGACAGGGCTGTGGGAATCCTTGAATATAACTTTCCTATATAGGGAATATGGCGGGCACTGGACAAACTCAAAATGTTAAAAGGCTATAAAATTTTAAACTTAAAATTTAAGGAAAGATGATTTTTGTAATAGAAAAAGGTAAACTCTCTTCTTTTAAATAACCTTGTTTTGAGGTGCATTTGAAATATCTCCTCTTGTAACCCAGGCATGCCTCAAACACAGCAAGGTTTTTGCTTGGTCAGAAAACTCTGGGATCACGGGCATGAGTCACCACAAATGACTTGAAAACAAACAAGACTTTAATAGGTCCCTGGCGAGGGAGCTGGAGAGGCGACTCTGCAGTTAAGAGCATTGCTGTTCTTCAGAGGACTAGGGCTTCATTCCCAGCTTACAAACCTGCTCAGACTCCAGTTCAAAGGAAGCTGAGGCCCTCTTCTGGCACAGGCAAGTGTATGATGCAGACATAAATGTAGGCAAAATACACACAGACATCAAGGTTTGTTGTTTGTTTTTAATTATAACTTAATGTATAAGAACCTTCAAAACCTTGACATACCAGGATCTGGACAGATGATGTAGACAGAAGAATCTGGTTCAGTTTACTGGGCAGCTTACAACTGCCTGCCCCTTGAGCGCTGCAGTGGTGATCTACCACCTTAGTGTGCTCACACTCAAGAGCAAGCATACGCACATGTACAAAATCAACCTTTGGGCTGTAATGGCTCAGCAGTGAAGAGAACTTGTTGCTCCTGCAGAATACTCAGATTAGAACCCCAGCACAGTTTCACTCACTTCTGGTCTCCAACACTGCCTGAATTTACATAAACATTCATAAAGTTAATAAAATCTCATTTAAGACCAGACCTCATTTAAAATGTTTATTTTTTTATTGAAGTTTTTTTTTAAAAAAAATTTAACCAGACAAAAGGATGCACAACATTTTAATCTATTATATGATATTGTCTTATTCTGTGGTGATTATGTTTAGTCAGCTGTTCATAATATACAATACTGAATTTTAATCACGTTATTTACAGAGGGGCCAAAGCACTCATCTACAGGTAAAGGCGCTCGGGTTTAATGTGCACATTCACAGCCCTATGCAGACACAACCATTATTTACACTGTAAACACCACAGGGCATATCCGACTCCAGTCACCACTCTCACAGGAACAAGCATACAAGGTCTAGGGTAAGGTGCCTGGGTTTTCTGTCTGAGGCATAATTCTCAAAGGTTTGCTTTCCTTCTCACTCACTCACTCCAAATGCAGAGCCAGTGTTGGACCACTTCAGGAGCCCCTTATGGAGGCTGCCTGAAGGTCCTTGATGGAGGAAAACAGGCAAGAGTTCTTCACAGCTGGATAGGTTAAATGTGAGGCACCACTAAACAAAACCATGGAACTAATTTCTTGTACTGCTGGGAAACAATTTAAAATGCCGGGGCGTTTTAAATGCAGTCAAATCTGAGCAGAGATCCAGAAGGGCCAGGCAAGGTCGCACCCCTGAAGACTGACCCAGGTGTTTCACAGTCCTGTTGCCTCTCTTGTGGACTTCAGTACTCCTCCTCCGTTTCACTCCCTCTTGATTTCTTATGGATTGCCCGATTAAAGCTATGGCAGGCAGGTAACCAGTGATTGTCGTGAAGGCCTAACTTACAGCCAGGAAAGCCCTTCTGAGATTGGTGGCAGCACATCCAGTATCCAGGCCCATATGGCAAAGCCTGGCAATAGGGTTTGGGGTGCCACCGGCACAGGGACACATCCCCTTTCACATACTTTTTCTTGCACTGCTTGCAAGGGTCTTCTCTATAGCGTGGGTCTCGAACCCACCGAGAATCTGCTGGCCTGATGTTGTAGTATTCAATGATGGACTTGAAGTAGCGGCAGGTACATTTAAGAATTGCTAAACTCAGGGTAGGGAGTAACCTGAAGATTTTCACCATGATGTGGTGAGGCAGGCATGCCATGTACTGCTGAGGCTCCAGAAGCTGCTGGATTTTAAACCTGGTCTCCAGGAAGTCCTGAGACACCTGCTTCTTGCAACTGGCTGCCTCAAGCACCTGTAAGGTACTCCCTCGCCCAGAGGCTGCTGGGACGAGTGGCTCTACAGAGGCATCTTTCTCCTCACATGCACTGCTGCTCTCAGCAGCATCTTGAGGCTGACTGGCCTCTGACGCCTCTGTTGCTGGGTGTTCATTCAACTGGGGATGCTCTTGCTGGTCCTGTCTAGGTGACAGAAAGAACAGCATCCCAGGAAGAGGCTCTTCAAGGGAGTCTAAAGCAGATGGCTGGGCTTTCTCTACTGTGCACACAGTGATGCTGATACACAGAGGTTCCTGTGTCTGCTCAGGATTGTGGTTTGTGAGTGTTACAAGCTCTCTACTTACACAATTGGCAGCATCTGTAGTCAATCCATCAAATTCCTCTGCCATTTCTACATCGTCCCGGCTCCAGATTTTCACAGTTGTTTCCTGACCCAGCTCTAACTCTGTGCTGTCTGTGTGGAAGCTCACACCTGTTGGCAATGAGGGACAGCCCTGAGAAGCACCATCCCAGGCCTGCTCCCCTGCAGAATGATGCTCAGTTGCAGAGGGTCCTTCACTCACAGATACCGGCTGCAAGGGGTGCACCTGAGTGTCGGGTGTGTCTGAAGAGCCCTCTTCATTTTTGTCACTGGCCTGAGAACCGTTTGTGAGCAACACCCTGCCTACATTTCGACGAAAGCTGTTATTCCGTGACAAGTTCCCAGGTTCCCGCTGGCCCTGGTGCTTCAGGCATTCAGACTCCAACCTGGCTACCATGTCAAGGACACGGACTGGCTCACTCTGGGGTCTGCCAGTCTCAGGATTTTCTCTTTCCTTGGGTTCTTCACAAGTTTCTGCAGCAGAGAAGGGCTCAGGTGCAGGTGGCATACCTCGGGACTGGCCAGAAATCTTCACAATGGCAGGTGAATTTGTGCAGTTTTTTGTGCAGCTAGCTAGCAGAGCAGTGGCTCTCTGCTCAAGGAAGGCAACCATCTGTATCACTGACAGAGGCCTCGCAGCATAGACACCGTCCCCACTGTCATTCATGTAATGCACAGAACAGTGCTCGACGCCACACGCGAGTGGCTCCGACTGGTAGCACTGGCTGTTGATCTCCCTCATCATTTCGAGCTGTAACTTGGCTTTCTTAAGCTCCCCCGATTTTTTCCTTCTTTTAGTGGCTCTCCCATCGATATCCCAGGAACTTTTTATTTTCATAGAGCCTATCCTATTGCTACACTGGTGGGCTGCAAAGAATGCAATTTTCTCCTTCGTGTTTCCAGGTTTGACAATAGCCCAGCTCCCAGGCAGTCCTTCTTCACTCTGGTGCACTGCTGCAGACGGCACATTCTTTTTGGCTTTAACATTCAAGCTGTTCTCTACAGGGCTCTTCCCACTCATACTGCACAGAACATTTGGAGAAAGGATCCCAAAAGGTTTTCTAGATGATGCTTTGACAAAGGAGGCTGAAGGAAAGATGGTTGGTTTCATGTAGTTGGCTCTGACCTTTGCATCGCTGTCCGAGTTTCCGTGGCTCATAGGTGCTCTCAGTGTGTCCCTGCTGATTTCAAGAGGGTGCTCTTTCTTCTGGAGTTTCCAGTATGGCTTAAGGTGCATAACAGATGCCCTGGAACAGGAGACAGGAACAGAGTTGACTTAGGTGGCTTGCTGCTGCATCTAGCAAGAGAAAATCTATTTTCCCAACTTCTAACATCTTTACCAGAAGTCATATTTCAGCTTGTTTCTAATATACAAATCAAGAAGAACAGAAGCAAACTCACCACTTTCTGTGGAATTAACAGCCCGAATAATCTGGTTATAAATTGATTTTGAATGATACCTTATAGTGTGCCCTCCCCCACATCCTCGAGCAGGCCTGAACGAGTCATTTACCACAGTAGACCAAAACAATAGGACCTGGGAGGCATTGCATTGCCAGCCTTGGCACCCTGCAGTCTGCTACAGGAGCTAGAAGAATGGACTGCCCTCTGAGCTTGCCTTGACACCTCAGGGCTGCTACCCCCTCACCCAGCCACTGAGCTGAAACAAGAAGAGACTCTGGGGGTGGGGGTGGGGCTTCCCCCTTTATATGTGAAAGCAAAATATTAAACTTCGGGCCTTGATCAGAATACACTGTCTTGGCCTCATGTTTTCTCTCGCCCTCCATTCCCCTTTCATTCCCAGCCTTCCTCTCAGGTGAACCTGGTTACCTGTAGCCACAGGCGGCTACATTATAGAAGGGCTATTACTTAATGTAAATTAACCTTTTAAAGTTCATTTTCTTGAAACTGCTTTTTTTAAAAAATTCCACCTTGGCACAGAGGTAGGAAACAGTAAGGACACTCCTCTATATTCCCTAGGTTGTTCATTTTGTCTTGTTTTTAGGAGATAGGATTTCATGTAGACCAGGCTGGCCTTGACTTTCTGATCTTCCTACCTCTATAGTCCTGAGATTATAGGCTAGGCAGTGCTGGGAGTTGAACCCAGGACTCTATAGATGTTAAGCAAGAACTCTACCAGCCCCAACAGCACCACCCTTTCCTCCATATCTGGTTCTCACTACGTTCTCACTGGTTTTAAATTGTGATTCTTTTGCCTCAGCTTCCCTCAGTGTTGGGACTCTGGGCATGCTTACCGTGCCTGACCCTAATAGATTATTTTGTTTGGTGGGTTGGTTTGAGAGTGTCTCAGTATGTAATCCTGCCTGCCTCCCAGTTGCTAAGGTATGGCGGTAACTCTCAGGCCCTAGTATATTTGTAATCTCTATCTTTCCAGTTCGTCACAGCTAGCATTTTATTGGTTACATATAAAAACTATTACTGCCTCAACTATTCCCATAGTGTTGGTTGTTTTGCTGTTTATAACTTGTCTGTTGTATGCTTTGACTTTCTAAATAATCCATTCATATGAACTATACATCCTTACTGACCTTTTGGCTAAGACCCAGTATCAAATCTTGACTATTAAACCCTCTATAGCTATCATATAGAAAACACAGAGGCCATACTCCTTATTCTTAAAACGTTGGAACTAATTCAGACAAACAAAACAAAACAACAAAACCATGGTGTTTTTTTTTTTCTTCTTTCCTGGTTGGGGTGAGGATGGGAGGCATTTCAGGGTGTGACAGAAAGAGGATTACTTGCCACTGACCTGTCCTGGTCTCTGCTCAATGAATGATCAGATTAAATAGAGAGGGTGGATACAGCTTGGACAAGGTACTAGATACAGTCCAGTGATCCATACCCTTACTAAAAAGTTCCCTGGGATTGAAGAGTGTTTTCCAGGATGTCTGGTCTCCTGTAAAGTAATCCTACCCATGTAATAAAGATCTGTAGTCAAACGTTTGTGGGAGTGAGGCCACAACACTCTCAGACCTACGCAGTGATCCACTCTAGCTGAGATTATTGCATAAGACATGCATCCTGGGGGCAACTAAGTATAATCCTTCCCACGGGTCCCACATTTATGAGCGCCTTTGACAGAGCAGCCCTTAACTGCCTTCAGATATCTGCTGACTGTGGAGAATGGATGTTCTTTATCCTTCATTTTAACTTCTAGGGTTCTCTAGCACAGTCTCTGCCATCTTCTAACTGTAGAGATGGAAACTCTGCATTTACGGTATGTAAAGTGCCTATTATTATTATTATTATTATTATTATTACTATTATTTGGTTTTTCAAGACAGGGTTTCTCTGTGTAGTTCTGGCTGTCCTGGAACTCACTCTGTAGACCAGGCTGGCCTCAAACTCAGAAATCTGTCTGCCTCTGCCTCCCAAGTGCTGGGATTAAAGGCGTGCGCCACCACTGCCCAGCTGTAAAGTGCCTTTTAAAGATTTCCTTTGTACATTTATTTCTATATAAGCACAGGCACAAGCTGTGCAGCACATACGGAGAAGTCAGAGAACAACATACAGGAATTAGTTCTCCCCTTTCCCATGTGAATTCCAGGATCAGCTCAGGCTCCAGGCTTGGTGGCAGGCATTTCTACCCAGGAGCCATCTCTCCATCCTGGAGTAGATCTTAAGATCATTGTGATTGATCTCTGACACCTCAGAACCTACGTGTGGTAGAGAGCTTCCCCTTTTCTGCACCATAACAGTTTAATAGCTTTCTATCATATGCAATAATTTAGTCTTCCCAAAAGAACTATCCAGAATTCTTCAAGAACAAAATGATACATAAAGAAGAGTCATATTGCCAGGCAGTGGTGGCGCACACCTTTAATCCCAGCACTTGGGAGGCAGAGGCAGACAGATTTCTGTGTTCGAGGCCAGCCTGGTCTACAGAGTGAGTTCCAGGACAGCCAAGACTACACAGAGAAACCCTGTCTTGAAAAACCAAAAATAAAAAAGAAGAAGAGTCATATTGACTGCTGTCTCTGAGTCAACTATGTTCTGGGTTCTCACATCCTCCTGTAAGTGAAATGAAAGAAATGGAGGTTGGGGGGGACATAATAAATTATCACATAATGATCTCATTACGAGCATCTGTGAATGAATGTAAACTTCAGCAACATGTGCTGCTTTGCATTGCACAATGTTTTCTTTGCCTCTCTCACCCCCACAGTATTTTAGGTGCTGTGTGTTATGCTGGCTAGTTTTATGTCAGCTTGAATCTGAGATGAATCATCTGAACCTCACCTGAGAAAATGCTTCAGTAAGATCAGGCTTGTGTGCACACAAGCCTGTGGGAAGCCTGTGGGGCGTTTTCTTACTTAGTTATCAATGGGGGAGGCCACAACCCACTGTGAGGGGTGCCATCCTGAGGTGGTGGTCCTAGGTTCTATAAGAAAGCAAGCTGAGTTAGCCACAAGGAGCAGGCCAGTAAGCAGTTTCCTTCTATGGCCTCTGCATCAGCTCCTGCCTCCATGTTCCTGTCCTGATGAACAATGCTGTGGAAGTGTAAGACAAATAAACCTTTTGCTCCCCAACTTGCTTTTAGTCACAGAGTTTCACCCCAGTAATAGTAACCATAACTAGAACATGTTGGTTATTAACAGATATTAATAGTAATTATTAATTCAAAGAAACATTTAAGAACAAATTAGTATAATTAGGGAAAGTTTCTGTTTGCACATAATCTGTAAAGTCTGCTCTCCTGATAGTAACTGAATGAACAGCTTTAGCGAGATAAGAACTGGAGCTCTCCCAAGGAAGGAAAAGAGGAGCAGAGGTATCCAGAGTCCACCTGACTGCTGACTGCTGGGGAGGGAGGCCTAGGAAGCTCATGTTTGTGTTGCTGCTGGCTGAAGACTGAGAGGAGGAGTGTCAACTTTCCCCTTCCCTTGGTGGACACTCAGCAGTTCTGAAACAAAAAATAGGCCCTGTAAGACTCAAGCCTACAGGAATCTTAGTTTTGGTTTAGCTATGTGGTTAATTAAGGACATAATGCAGGGTATCAGTGCATCTGTTTAAAAAACCCAAAAAAATAAAAAGTGAAAAATAAAAACAGATGGCAGCACTTTGCCTACCCCATCCCACGCTAGAGACAAGCACAGTGGAAAGTTCCATCCAAGTCTCTATGGCTGCTGGTCTCTTCATCACATCATCAGAATCTTGCAAGCACTCAGTTACTGAACTACATCCCTAGTCCTCAAAATTCTATTATAAAAGGTTGCTGTAATTAGCCAGGCTTGATGACACATGCCTACAGTCCCAGCACCTTATGTAGATGCGGAGGTAAGGGGATGAGGACTGAGAGGCTGTGAGGACAGTGTCAGAGGTGGATTCCCTCAGCTCTAGTGATTTTGAGACCAGCTTGGGCTACATGACCCTGTTTTAAACAAAGTCTGTTATACTCAAGCACTCATCCTCTCTGAAATAAAATGCAAACCTATACAGCTCCTCCATATCAGCCTCTCAGGCTCTCAGAGAGGTCCTTAGAAATGAAACTGTCTGGGAGCCTTCATTGGTTTTCCGGAGATTAGGCCCAGACTCTGTTTTAAACCTTATACTAAGGTTAGCATGAACTTTGATAACTGTGTCTTTTGCATCCAGCAAAGGAGCTGGGGGCTTTGGCTTTGGGTGGTTATCAGGAGTGGGGCAGAACTCTGTAACAGGAAGCCAAGGAAACAGTCTGTCTTCAAGCATCTATATTAACTGGGTAAAAAATGATTTATCTCCTTGTCTTTCTCCTTGAAGCAAACTTAAGTGAATGGGTGTTTTATTATTGGCCAAATCTTCAACCTCAGCTGCTAGATTCTTTCTTTCCTTTCCTAGCTGTTAGACAGTAGAGGCCCTTAAGGTTCATTCTCTCTACAGAACATGATTCCTTTCAGGTGATGTCTAGATGACTATTCCACTCTGATTAGCTCCCACACATGTGACTCTCCAGCCTGCCGTTTCCTGTGGAATATTCTCCTACCTTCAGAGCCTGCTGTGTGGTAGACCAGCTCACCCGGATGTGTCAGTAAGAGCCTCAAAACCCGACACACTAGCTGATGACAACTTCAGGTACCCACACTAACAAACCAGAAACGAAGTCACTTAGATTCCTCCTCCCTGTCCCTACTTAGTCACTAAACTCTGCCCTCTGCACCGCTGGCACAGCTGCTAGGTGAGCAAGCATCTTATCCCTGTTGTCCTGGATGTCCATAGGAAGGGCGGAGTCAGTCTGTCAGCCCACACTCCTGCTTGTCCTGACATACTTGTCACTTTGGAAGCTTATTCATAGAACTGTTATGTTAGGATGGGATCAGAAAGATGGAAGCGAATCACATCACAAGTCAACTATAAAGCAACAAGGTCCATAAAACAAAACAGCTTCAGAACTCCTTCACATGAGTATGTACCCTACACATGTCTATTTCCTTCTAACCGCTTAGTATTACTAACCAGTCAGGACTGGATACTTACACAACTATAAGAAACAGTGACTGCTACAAAGAAACAGAAAACTAAACAATTACTACAGACCATGACAGGTTATGTAGGGTAGCAGAGGTACTGAGAGTCAAGAGGGAAGGAGAGAGGAAGAGTGGGCATTTTAGAGGTGAGGCTCTGGCACTGAGCTAGAGGTGAAACAGGTCTGAGAGGCCTTACTTTCTAAGCTAAACCTTGAAGGAAGACATACAAAGTAGAGGTTTTGGGGGAATGCAGGTAAGAAGAGTGTGAGCTAAGAGACTAGTAGAGAGATGTTTGTAAACCAGATTCTAATTTCATTACAATTAGAGGGTGGAGAAGCATCAAGGGTCCTCAGACTTATGGCTTCAACAACTGTGTGAAGAACAGTTCCTCGCGGTGGATGACGAGATGGCTGCTCAGATCTGCACAAGAGGAGGCGGCAGCGGTAAGTTCAATTTCTCAGAAGTGTACAGCTGGAGTGCCTGCAAAACAGGAGATAAGAGGTCAAGTAGACAAGAGGAAAGATGACGAAGACAGCGGTCACTGCAGCATTTCAATAAGAAATACGTTGTCTGAACAGAAGCTTCTCAAGATTCTGCACGACAACCATGTATCTTTTATAATAGAAAAAATGTGATGTGTATAAATGTAATATGGTAGTTTATGCTTCTAAGCACAACAACTGGGAAGCTGAAGTAGAAGGATGAAGAATTTGATGAACACACACACACACACACACACACACACACACACACACACACACACACGAACGCACACAGGCACGCATGCACATTTTATCTCAAAAAGCTAAAACAAATAGGACTAGTCACTGACAGATTCTGTAACAGCACATAGTCCCTCACTCACATGTTGAAGAGTAAATGTTCAATGACCAAGCAAAAGGTAGACTGGTTAGAAGGGAAAGGCCTAATGTTCTCTGAGGACAGTGTCAGCTGGTAGTGGAATCCTTAGTGCCCTGTGAGAAACCGCAGTGCAGAAAGCTGACAGCACTGATGAGAGCAGCTTCCAGAAGCTTGGTTGGGACAGACACCTATCACACTCAATTTCCAGGAATGTGGGGAGATTATCAGTTAGGCAGCTCAAACTCAGACAACTTCATATAGTGATGCCAAAGTCTAGTTTTCAAAAGCTCCACATGTTCTAGTTAGACAAATGATTGACAGTTAATTCTGATTGTCGACCTGACTGGACTTAAGAGTCAGTCTGTGAGGAGCTTCTAAATGAGGTTAACTGGGGTGGGAGAGCGACTCTAACGTGAGGTCTCAACTATGTAAGAAGAACCAAGTCAGCTCTGCACTCATGGCTCTCTGCCTCTTGCCTGTGAGGTAATGTTAAGTGGCGCCTCTGGCTCTCCCCCATCCATCCAAACCATCTACTGAGCCTCTGGAGCTGAGAGTCAGAGTAAATCCTTCTGTGAGTTGCTCTTGTCAGATTTTTTTTTTTTCCCCACAATAACAAGACAGGTAATTACTACATTGACTTCTACTGGGAATAAAGCTGCAGGTTCCAGGCTGGAAAGATGATTGAGTCATTAAGAACACTTGGAGCCCTTACAACAGATGGGAGTTGGATTCTGTAAGTCCAATTCTATTGGGTCCACCAACACTCTCTTCTGGCCTCTAATAATACCAGGCAAAAGTGTGGTTTACACTCAAACAAGCAAACATTCACACACATAAAAAAAATAAATAACTCTTTAAAAAATATAGAATCTCTTAGATTACGTCCCCCTCTTTAAAAAAAAAAAAAGGCGGTAGCTTGGTATGGTGGTTCATACCTATAAATTAAACAGTTAAGAGGCTAAGGTAAGAAAATCAAGAATTTAGAGTCTGACCTGGACTACAAAGAAACAAAACAAAACAAAAATTAAAAATGCCTACCACAGGTGGCTGCTGGGCATGCTAGCACACACCTCAAGTCTCAGCTACTCAAGAGGATGAGATAAGATTATGTTAGCACCAGAGCAAAGGGCTAGCCTCCATAAACAAAGCACCAAAGTAACAACAAAACCCACCTAGGCTCATGTACTGTACAAACAGAACAGCACAGGACGCTGGGGGCGGTCCATCAGGACAGCTCTGCCTCCAACATGATGTCAGAAGAGAGATGGACTGGCATTTATCAGAGCAGTGAATCTCAAACAAAGCAAAGACACCCACTCCCCCACTGGAAAGGTGCCAGGACCAGGAGGGTGGGAACACAGAGGCACACGACAAAGTACACGCCACATCTCTCTGGGCGCTGACAGAATGAATCTAGCCCTCACAGAGCACAAAAAAAAAAAAAATCCTGTGTGTCAGAAAACAGCCTCTTAAAATGAGTTCCAGAAGACCAGGTGAGGACTTCATCGGGAAGGAAGCACAGCTCTTCTTTCAATTTAAGAGGGTGGAATCTCGATATGTAGCTCAGGCTAGTTTTGAACTCAGGTGCTCAATACCTTGTGAGCACCCATGCAGCCAGGCTATAGACACCTGGCCTTATCCAGTTACACATGGCTTTAAAGGAACATTCACCAAAGCCTTTATGGCTGAATTTGTCCCGGGATGGTTAAATGGTTCAGTAATGCATAGTGAGAAAAAAATTATCTCTTTAAAAACAAAACCAAAAACCAACCAAACAAGAAACCAAGGAGAATAGCCTTTGGAACATGCAGATCTAACGAGTTTGATGTTCATAGCTTCCATTTTTAGAACTGTCTCAAGGTTGCTGTATGAATCTTATACCATAAGATGAAACAAACTAACTGCTAAAAATTAAGGAATTTATGGTTAACTCCATGGGACAATGGGATAGCTGAGCACAGGACTTCACTGGATTAGCACTTGACCCCACTGCCTCACCTTAAGTCAGTACTCCTCTGTAAAAAAAAGGCCCTTTTTGTTTGTTTGTTTGTTTGTTTTGTTTTGTTTTTTGAGTCAGGGTTTCTCTGTGTAGTCCTGCCTGTCCTGGAACTCACTCTGTAGACCAGGCTGGCCTTGAACTCAGAAATCTGCCTGCCTCTGCCTCCCAAGTGCTGGGATTAAAGGCGTGAGCCCTCTTTTTAAATTTAGTCAAGTTCTGAGGTACCAGACAATGGGCAACAGACAATTGTGGGGACATAACTCCTAACATTAAAATATATATTAAAACTTGCTAGGTTTAATATGCCTTGAAATCTCACACACACACACACAAAAATGAATGATTCACCTATGGTGGTACACCTTTAATCCTGGCATGGGAGAGATGCAGAGGGTAGATCACTGAGTCTGAGGCCAGCCTGGTCTACATAGTGATGGAAAGAGACAGGGACCAGAGAGGAGAGAATGGAGAGAAGAAAAAAGAGAAGAAGGGAAAAAGCAGCAAAGCTGACTGACTGTATAATCCAAGAGGACTCAAGAGCTCCCTGCTGGGGATATATACTGGGCAGTCTTCTAATTCACTGAAAAACACATATGGAAAGGAAAACATGTTATCATTCATGTTAATTGAAGTGTCTTTTATATCAAGTACAGTGATCATCTAACTTTTTTTTTTTCCCTCCAGCCAGCAAATCCTTTGAAATACTGATCAAAGAAAGCAGACCACTCCTGAGGAAATGGTGCCTATCTTCTAAGCCTGTCATTGTTTCAGGAGATTCACAAACCAGCCCTCTAAAGTTCACCAGGCTCCACAGATCTACGTCACTGAGTGCTAATTTACAGACCCCTTGTTGGGCCAGGGCTGTGACTCACTTGGCAAAGTGCTTTAGTGTGCAGGAAGCCCTGGGTTTGCTCCTTAGCACTGCATAGTTGGGTGGCACTCCACAGTGGTACAACTGGGAGGTGAAGGCAGTCGACATTCAAGATGGCCTTCAGCCACACAGCAAGTTTGAAGCCAGCCTGGACTACATGAGACCCTCTCCCAAAAAGCCTCTTAAAACTGAGCAAGCCTGATAACTTGAGTTTGATCCCAGGAACCCACTGTGGAAGGAGAGAGTCAGCTGTTCTCTGACCCCATATATGCTATATACAGCACATGTGTTCTTATATGTACACAACACACACACACACTCAAGACTAAACATTTTTTTAAATGTAACTGAAACTGCCTTAAAATTACAGGTCATGTAGCAACATGTTCACAGTTAGCCACTTCTCCAAAGCACTAGACACAGCACAATCATCAACTCAGTAACGAATTTTAAGTACTAGCCAAGACTATGGGGTAAGAAGAAAGAGAATTAGTCTTTAAAAGGATCTAACCTAGGGTTGGAGAGATGGCGCTGTTGGTAAAGCATGCTTGCCTTACAAGCATAAAGGCTGAGCATGATGGGGCCTGTATAAAACCCTGGGGGTAGTGACACGCACTCCAAGTCCAGCACCAAGGACGTACAAACAGTGGACTGATGGGGCTTACTGCCCGTCAGCCTAGCCTACTGGGCAACTTCTAGGCCACTAAGAGAGCCTGTCTTCAAAAACAAGGTAGATGGAACACCACCTATCTATATTGTCCTCAGGCCTCTACACATATGCATGTGTGCGCGCGCGCACACACACACACACACACACACACACACACACACACACACACACACTCTAACTGCAATGCTGGCTGTAGAGGTCAGGATAGAAAGAGAACGTGTGCACTAGAAGTCACTGACAGGTTATCATTTCAGCATAGCAGACTCACAGCCAAAGACACTGTGCTGTGAAACCCTACGAGCTGGCTTGATTTCCTGCTCTGACCCTCCTTTCAAAGAAATCCTAGACGTGCTCAGGAGCGGAGTCTGACGAGTTTAGTAACTACTGCCCCGGAGCCTTGCTCTTACAGTGTTCAATTTCAATCATGGATTTCATATGTATTTCATATTTCCTTAGTAGAGGAAGGGGTGCAAATGTGATCTCCATCTGCACTGCCCACAGTGGCTCGACCAGATCTCTCTGGCTTTGTATTACAACACCACAATGAAGCACAAAATGAAAAAGGCTTCTATTCATTAGAAACATTTATCACACAATTATTTTCAAACATTACTTAAAAATTCAAAATGTTGGAAAATGACTGAGAAATTCTGAGCTGGTGAAATGGCTTAGTGGTTAGGGTGCTTGTTGCTAAGTCTCACAACCTAGTTCCATCGCTGGAATACACATGGTAGAAGGAGAGAGGCAATCTCCAAAAGCTGTCTTTCGATCTCCTTGAGGAGCATTTCACATGTGCCTGTGCACATGCATATGCACACTAATATTACGGCGTGGAGAGATAGCTCAATGTCTAAAAACACTGGTTGCTCTTCCAGAAGACCCAGGTTAGATTCTCAGTATCCACATGGTGGCTCACAAACATCTGCAGCTCCAGTTCCAGTGCTACCTGTGGTACACAACTAGGCAGGCAAAACACACACACACACACACACACACACACACACACACACACACACAGAATGTTGTTTTTTAAAAAACAACCTCCCCAACAGTCTCAGGAAAGCCTCAGAGGGCCCTGAAGTTACACAAGTCTAAAGAACAGCACCGAGAAGGAGAAGGGCACTGCTGTCCGGCAGACAGCTTCTTTTACGCTTCCTCAGGAAAACTTCCTCTATTCATCTCACTACAGAATTTCACTGAGCTGGGCAACCTCTACTTTCTGGGCTGCCATCTTCAGCTATTTGCTTGAAATAAAATAGTTAAGAGGTGATTAGGATTCAGGACGTATTCTTTCAAATGCTACAGAAGTATCACCATGTATATAAACATAACAGAGGACTGTGGCAAGGCCCTAGAAGATACCAAACGAGCCCCAGATGCTTTAGGATACTCAAATGGAAAACAGGCAGTTATGAAGTGAAACTGTAACTATAAAACCTGAACAAACAATGTCCTCCTCCTCCTCCAAGCCTCCTTTCTACAAAAGGGGTAAGGGTACACATACTTGGTTTTTTTGGTTTTTGTTTTTTTTGAGACGGGTTTCTCTGTGTAGCCCTGGCTGTCCTGGAACTCACTCGGTAGACCAGGCTGGCCTCGCCTGCCTCTGCCTCCCAAGTGCTGGGATTAAAGGCATGCGCCACCACCTCCCGGCCGGGGGTACACATACTTGTAAATCCTAGCACGTGAGAGAGTAAGACAAGGAAGACTGTCAGGAGTCTGGGGCCAGCCAGGGCTATAACACATGGACTAAGCAAGACTGCATGTTGAAAGAGCACCCACTCCTGAGGGAAACAACAACAAACCCAATGTCTTCAATAAGCTACCTTTACTAAAATTTTAGTACAGACATATTTTAGACTTTATTGTTCAAATTGATTATGACAGAGCACTTGACTAGCATGTATTTTAAGGCCCTGGGTTCAGCCCCCATAGAAAAAGAAACTTCAATACCATTGAAAAGGAAAACAAGAAAAAGCAAGAAGGTAAGGCCTTAAAGCAGCTATATATAGTATCCAGGTAAAGATGTACATGTTAATTTGAACACAAACTGAACCTTAGCAAGCTGAGAAATGACTAAATAGTCTAAGACAGCACCCTAACTGGATGAACTATAGGGAATTTGCAGATTAACTGTTACCAATTACTCAATAAATATTATACTGAAAATCTTAACACCAAATCCTGTCACTGCTAACCAGTGTCATAGAGGATATTAACTCAAACAAAAATACAGCTGAAGACAGCAGATTCCTTAGATGAAAACTTCTTTCCTCATAGGCTGTAGTTCCAAGTCAGCTGGAATGAGAGTCAGTTATCTCGGTTTGCAGCTTTTACTACATTAAGGACTCTAGTACTGATAAGTCACTGCTAATATTACAAAACCAAAAACACAGTCAGACACTAGAGGGACTCCTGATGAGAAAGAAAAAAAAAAAAACCACTTTCAAAAATCAAACCGACCAGTTGTAATCTGGTCAGTCCTGGAGAACCAGTCACTAATTTACAGGAAATATGGGAGAACAGGAATTTGGTTAGCTTCCTGAGGGATATATAAAACAGCAAGTTCTGGATTTGGGGGAAGCTATAGAATAATAGTTTAAAAATCTTGATTTTTTTCATCTTTCAATTTCAAACAGAACAAGTTGGGAGAGGATATTTAATAAGAGACTCAATGAACACGTAATCCTAGCAATTGGAATGTAGAAACGGGCTCAGGAGTTCAAGCCACCCCTGAGCTATGTGGGTAATAAACAGCTGACTCTTCAGTACAAAGCTCAATTCTCCTCTATTTACTGTTTGGTTGGTTGGTTTGGTTGTTTGTTTTTAAAGATGGGAAACAGGCAGAAGCATTTGGAAAACACTGGATAAAGGAGCTCTGAACTGTTCATTATGTGGACAGTCTGGAGCTCCAGGCTGACTGGCTGGGACAGAGGTTTGGTGGGTGAGGCCGCTTGCAGCTTGCCTTACTCCTTCCTGGTTCAGACAAGGGGCAAGTTCTTACTCCACTCCACACCCATTCCTGAAAACTGAACAGGAAATAAATCAGGAAGCAATTTAAAAAGAAAGAAAACGGAGACACACTAGGAAATCAAGTAATAAAAAGAACTGGACGAAAGGTGACAATGGCAAAGCCAACCAATTTCTTTGTTTCTTTTAAAGAAAACTCAAGATGTGCTGTTTTGAGAAAAGGTCTCCCTGCTGCAGTTCAGGCTGGCCTTGAACTTGAGAGTCTCTCCACCACTGCAGTTAGAAGCATGAACCAACAAAGCTGGTTCAATCTATGACTTCTTAAACACACATGCTTTTTCTTTCTTACTTTTAAAAATTAAGTATACATATGCATGGGGGAAGGGCATGCACACCACAGCGTGTGTGTGTGTGTGTGTGTGTGTGTCTCGGTCAGAGGACAACTTGCAGGAGTCCATTCTCTCCTGCTACCATGTGGGATCTGTGCCTCAAACTCAAGTCATTGAGCTTGGTAGCAAGCACTCTTATGAGCCTTTGTGTTGAACCTACACAAGTATGACTTTTAGTCCCTTGGTCTGTACAATATAAACAAATAGCCTGTTAAGTACCTGAAATAGCTTGTTAAGTATCTGAAACTATCTTAGTTTTCACCAATTTTAGTGAAAGGTGTATGTAAAGACACTAAACACAAAAATCTGCTATTTTAAACTATCTTGTATATCCTTTTATAGCAAGAATTACAACTGCCCACATTTACTTAAGTGGGAACAGAAAAAAGACATTATGTAGAAATCATAGCAACTTAATCATGAATATTTACTGACCACTGACCACTTAGCTAGACACAGTCAATACTGTCATTTCACAAATGTGGAACTTATCAAATTAAATTTTATGACTCTTGAGGGCTAGAAAGATGGGTTAGCAGTTAGGAGCACTGGCTGCTCTTCCAAAGGACACAGATTTGAGTCCTAGCACCATAATATAATGGCTTGCTACTGTCTGTAACTGTCCAGAACCCAACATGCTCTTCTAGACTCCTCCAGCAGGTGTGATTGGGGTGCACAGACATACGTATGCAGACAAAACACTCATGCAAATACATTTAAAATAATAAAAATCAATAGTCAGTCAACAAATATCAAATGAATTACGGAATAACCACCATTACAGAAGCCCCTCCTGTCAGTCAGTCTGTACAATGCATTGAATGGTTTTCCTTTGATCTACTTCTATACTCCCCAAAAGGAAAGCTAAGTCACAGATTAAAGTTACTGAAAGTTCATTTTAAGAGAAAATAGTTCTCACTGGGGCCTGGTGGTGCAGACTTGATTCCAGTGTGGGGCTTTGAATGGGAATGGCCGCCAAAGGGTCATATGTTTGAATGCCTGATATCTAGTTAGTGGGTATGTTTGGGAAAGATTAGCAAGTATGACCTTGTTGGAGGAGGTGTGTCACTGGGGTGGGCTTTGAGATTTCAAAAGCCCATGCCAGGCCCAGTCTTGTTTGCCTTCTGCTTGCAGCATGTGGATCAGGTTCGAGCTCCCAGCTACTTCACCATGCCTGCCCGCCCGCCCACCATTCCAACATGATCATGGACTAACTCTCTGGAACTACAAGTATGCCCCCACTTAAATGCTTTTTTATGAGTAGCCTTGGTCACCGTGTCTCCTTACAGCAAGTGAACAAGTGACTAAAACCCAGCTACTGGGAAAACAGAATGATGTAGTTATCATAGGAAGATTTCAAGTTCAAGGCCTAGCTAGGCAATTTAGTAAGCCAAATGTAGTGGCTTATTATCTTGTCATCACAGCACTTGGGAGACTAAAGCAAGAAGATCTGTGTCTTCTAGGCCATTTGGCTAAGTGCTTTTAGTTTCAATGATAAACATATTACAGAAAAACCAAAGGGTGAGAAACAGGCCATTACTAATGTGAAATACAGGGAGAAACTAAAGAAGGCTGCCCCTAATTAGAAGCCCTAATATCCAAAATCTTGTCAGAGCTTTTGGGGTTTTTGTTTTGTTTTAATTTTTAATTTTAAGATAAGAGTCTTAACTCTGTAACCTAGATGGCCTGGAACTTGATATGTAGACCAGGCTGGCCTTGAAGTCGCTTGCCTGTCCTTCCTAAGACTGAGACTAATGGTGTAGGACAGCATGCATGGCTCCTCAGAGTCATTATGTATATGCCTGAGTATTTGCAAAGGGCCTGTAATTGACAAATGATGGGCTACTGCTATTATCACCCTTCTTTGCCCAGGTCTCATTCACTGTCCTATCCTCAACCCATCAAAGTTACTGACCTGCCACCATCTGTCTCTTATAAACTGCCAGAACTGTGCTTTTCCTGGGGGCAATTACCCTATATGATAGCAGGATAATATTAATTCTTTTCTGTATTCTTCAGAGTATGTACCACAATGGCTTATCCATGGAAAACATTAAGTAGAGTAGAATCAATTTTCCTCCACATGTAAGGACTTAAAGCAACCAATAGACAGAAATCTCTTACAAGGAGCATCACAAGGATCCAATTACTCAGTACTTGAGCAGCCTAGGAAGTTGAGAAAATGAAGCAATTCCTTCTATTGTTTCCTCATCTTGTCCCCTCCCAAAGGTGAGAGGTAGACAGCAAAGAAGCAGAGGATATTGTCCAGGCTGCAGTCATCCAACCTCAGTTACATTCTTGCAGAGGAAAGACACGTGCATTAAGTAGCAGCATTCCCCAGCATACTAGTTACTGCAGATATTTCTATGCAATGTCAGATTTTAAAGAAAATTCTGGACACCAGCTCTGTGAAAACAGTCACTTTTACAATAAAGTCACTTAGTTTTTAATACTGTCAAATTAGATAGACAAAAAAAAATCAATCTTTGAGGCCAGACATAGTGATACATGCCTTTAATCCCAGCACTCGGAGGCAGAGGCAGGCAGATCTCCTGTGAGTTCAAGGCCAGCCTGGTCTACAAAGCCAGTCCAGAAGAGCCAGGGATATTACTCAGAGAAACTTTGTCTCAAACAAAACAAAACAAAACAAAACAAAACAAAACAAAACAAAACAAAACAAAAGCCCCAACTTTCACATTGCTAATAGTTCCTGGGACAGAACATCTAGATATGTAGGCATAAGCAACCTCTTACTTTTAAAATCCCAAATCCTGTTTTCTAAAGTATCCAGACATCCAAGTTTTAACTAGAAATGCTGTATGGCCACCCCATGATTCTTCACTATGTCAAACATAGCTGTCTAGAGGCATGTCTACATAGATTCTTTTTAAAAATAAAAAATGCCAAATTATTATTAGCACAAATAAACTCTCTGATAAACAGACTCCTAAACACCAAAACTAGGAAGGAAGAAAATACCAAGAAACATAAAAATACCTTGAGGCTTACATTTTAAGATATAATTAAGAAACATAATTATTTCTATATAGCAAAAAACATATAATTAACTTCAACAGAAAACCCCAACTTGCCTGACTCAAAATTATGAGAAAGTATGCACAGATCACATTCAGAACCCTTTTTTGTTTTTTGTTTTGTTTTGTTTTTCGAGACAGGGTTTCTCTATGTAGCCCTGGCTGTCCTGGAACTCTCTCTGTAGACCAGGCTAGCCTCAAACTCAGAAATCCGCCTGCCTCTGCTTCCCAAGTGCTGGGATTAAAGGCGTGTGCCACCACTGCCCGGCTCAGAACCCTTTAATATTTGTATTACTAATAAAATAAACCACAAGAGTGACTGACAGCAAAGATCAAACTTCATGCCGGGCGTTGGTGGCGCACGCCTTTAATCCCAGCACTTGGGAGGCAGAGGTGGGCGGATTTCTAAGTTCGAGGCTAGCCTGATCTACAGAGTGAGTTCCAGGACAGCCAGGACTACATAGAGAAACCCTGTCTCGAAAAACCAAAAGAAAAACAAACAAACAAACAAACAAAAACATCAAACTTCAAACTTCATGGGCAGCACAGAAAGTAGAGCACACTGTTATCGTCGCATGTGAAAAGTCACCACAGGCTCCTCTGTCAGAGCAGTCAGTCCCAATTGGTGGTGCCGTTTTGGAATGTTATGAAACTTTTTTGGACATGGGAATTAGCTTCAAAATGTAGGGACATGGGGCTGGAAAGTTGGCTCATCGGTTAAGAGCATTTGTCGTTGTTCAAAGGACCTGGGTTCAATTCCCAGCACCCACATGAAGGCTCACCACCTCCTTGGGTACCAGACTCACATGTGGTGAATGGATGTACCTGTAGGCAAAACACTCCTGCACATGAAATAATAAAAATAAATCTTAAAAAAAAAAAAAAAAAAAAGGTAGGGACATGGAGACAGGGTGCCCAGGTACAGACCAGAGCCCATCTAAGTCTCCTTCAGGACCTAGGAGATACAAGCAGGCTAGGTTGCTTCTTTCAAGTATTTTTGTCATAGATAGTACAGACACGTGGAGATGAAGTAAATGGAAATTCGATAAGAGAAATGACTACTACTCCTTCTGTATTGTCAATCTTACAGAAAAGAAGCAAGCATAATCACAGCTCACAAACTGCTGGAATTTGTGACGAATGGTTCCAACCTTTTCCTTTCCACACTCAAAACAGGATGCTACTTGCTTGCAATTGCTTAGTAGTCAATCATAGGCCATTGGAAAAAGTAAGAAAGCAACACAGATACAACCCCACCCACCTTCCCTAAACTTAGCAGCACAAGTTGTCTGGTGCTGAATCACTTCTACTTGGGGCCACTCTGCAAGCTGATCCTCTTTCTCCACACTGTTAGAGATCCTAATGCCAGCACAATCTCTGTCAGTCCCTCAACATCTGTACTCATAGCCTGCAACCATTATGCAAAAAAAGAGGTAAGCATCCTGAACAATAGCAGCTCAAGATCACTGCACTGGTTAGTTCTCGTCATCTTGACACAAGCTGAAGACCAGTGGGTGAGGGGAACCTCAGCGAGGAACTGTCCCTGTCCCAGTCAGCCTGCAGGGCATATCTGTGGGGCATTTTCTTGATTAATGAATGAGGGGGCAACCCATTATGGGTGGTCCCATCTTTGGACAGGTGGTCCAAGGTTGTAAGCAGTATTCCTCCACGGTCTCTACTTTAGTTCTTGCCTCTAGGTTCTTGCCCTGATGTCCCTTAGTGATAGACTGATTTGGAAGTATAAGTCAATTAAACTAAACCCTTTCTTCCCCAAGCTGCTTCTAGCCTGTGTTTTTTTTTTTTTTTAATCACAGCAACAGAAACATAACTAAGACACTTCCACAAACAGACAAAGCCATTACATCATCAATCAACATTACTGATACACTGAAACAAGATGCAACATGTTTTGCAAAATAAAAATGTAAATAATTAGGTATACCAAACCCCTACTATGAAAACATTTAGCAATATTGGTTTACTTCAGGAACTAATACTTAATCCCACCATATATCAAACAATACTTATCTCTCAGTTTTTGACAGCTTATTATCAGACAATCAAAAAAAAACTTACACTGATTACATTACTAGAAAACAAAACTGAAGCTAACTTGCACTGTTTAAGGTGCTGTGAAGAAATAAAGGGCTAGCCCTAGCTTACATTCAAGCAGACCCCTCAAAAGGCAGGTCTTTCAGCCGGCATTACAAGTGTCATATGCCTGTAATCTCAGCATTTAAAAAAAGGCTCAGGAGTTTAAGGTCCTCTTCAACTAATAGCCAATGCAAAGCCAGCCTGGGCCACATGAGATGCTGCCAAGAAAGAAAAGAGAAAGAGAGAAAAAGAAGAGAGAAGGAAAGACAGAGGGAGGGAGAGGGAGTGAGAAGAGAGCAAAAGGAAGGAAGAGAAAGAAAAAGTCAGTTCTTATAGTGAAAGCAACATTCTTTTGCCTTTGAACAGACTGTACAGTTAAGAAAAATACTGAATACCCTGATCACTAGGAACATATTTTAACATCTGAAGATGTACTCAATGTACTAATGTTTCAATGTACTAAGGATCTTCATTTCCTCAAGGTAAAAATGAAAACAAGGTGCAAGTGAAGGTCTCAGCAGCAGCACACCAAACCTAGCTGGGGTGATGGCACAGACTGCCTGTGCTCTGAGCCTTCTCAACAACAATCATGGGTTTGAGCCTAACCTGGCCAAGAGGGAGGGAGGGAGGGAGGGAGGGAGGGAGGGAGGGAGGGAGGGAGGGAGGGAGGTGCTTAAGTGTGTACCACAGCACCTACCTAAAGGAGAACATCCTACAGAAGATCCACACTTAGACTGCATATATCAATTTCAGTTTCAAGCCAGTGTGAGTCAAACTACTATCAAAAGAGTATTTATTAGTTTGTTATAAAACCATACACAGGTCTCAGGGCGGCAGGGGCAGGTGGATCTCTGAGTTTGAGGCCAGCCTCGTCTACAAAGCCAGGGCTATTACACAAAGAAACCCTATCTTGAAAAACCAAACCAAACCAAACCAAACCAAAACCAAAAAAACAAAACAAAACCCCCAAAAGCATACATATGATCATAGACCATAAAACTAGAAACTGTATATATGGAAGGACAGCAAAGGATACTCAAGTTTCCATCATATGACTTTAGATCAGTAATCATTCAGTGCAGATGATGAGAGCAATGTAGGGAAAGTTAGTAACAGATGTAAACCAGAGATTTAATGGACCACAAAGAAGGGAACCATTTCCAGGGCACACCTCCAGCTTTCTGACACTGCTTTGTTAAAACCGAAGGCATCTGGCAGAGTCTGCAGAGACCAGGCTATTAGAAATGCAATGCTTACCTTGGCATGATCTTCATTTATTTCATTAAACAAGTATAAAACCTCTGACTCGAACATACAAGTAAATTGTCCTCCTCAAACCACACAGTTCTGAGCCCTGCTTCTCATTACCAAAGCAACGGTCCTTGCAGTTTGTCCCTCAGGCTTCTGAACACCTGCCTAGGTTCTAATCATACTCTCAGAGGTTAGTACAGCAGTAAGCAAAGACTCCATCTTCTTCTAGTGTACCTTCTAAACTGGGAGATGGATTTAAAAAATACACAGAACATAAGAGTATGGGTTGTGAGCAGAAAGGGCAGTACCATGAATACACACACACAAGTGATACACTTGGCTCAGACTTCAGAAAGTACTGTATAGTCAATCAGATCACAAAGTAAAGCGGTGCTGTTGTTAACACAAACCCATGAAGACAGTATGAACACTCAGCTAAGTTGCAAACAGAAACAGAAGGATAAGAGCATCAGACTATAACAGAGAAAGAGAACGAACAGGAACGTTTGGGGGGTCTAAAGCTGATCCTGGTATGCAGCCAAATCAGTTCTTAAAGTCTCAGTTTTGAAATAAATTTTAGGAAAACACATATGGAGACCTCCAAATACTATAAGGAAGGATGAAATAATACAGAAAGAACTCCCCCAAAGCACATTAAAAATCAGAAAATTTAAAGTTACTCATGGTAATAAAGGTATAGAGGAATTGCAGAGTTTATAACCTTGAAACTAAATTTGAATAGAAAAAAAAATGACATCATGGCTCTCTGATACTGCTCAGAGTGTTGGGATTACAGGCACGTACCACCACACCCAGCTTGTAGCTATAAACTTTATGAGAAAGCCATAAATCTAAAGCCATGCATCCTATCTTCCACAGGCTCTCATTTGGGAGAAGGCAGAGGAAGGGAGAGGAACACAGGAACTGAGAAGAGTAAAATCCATGGAAGGCAAGCAGTAGAAACAGGTACTTTTAATTTAATCTGGAAACAAAAGATATCAAATAAAACATCATCGAAACTAACATCTTTCTTAATACAGAAGAAATAAAGTTTAAGAAGCTAAGAGAAAAATCTTTTGTTTTTGGACTGGGTTTCCCATAGCCTAGGCTGGCCTCCAACTGGCCTTGGGCTACACAGCCAAGGATGACGACCTTGAACTTCTGACCTCCTACCTCTGGCTTCTCAGTGTTGGGATTACAACCATGTATCACCATGCCTGGCAAAAATCTTATATATGCTAAATTTTAAGAAACATCATACCATTGTGAATTTCCCTTTTGGTCTTTATATTTACAAAAACTTTTGGTTATAAAATGCCCCCATGACTATGTAGGCAACACAGTTGGACTCGGTGGCAATTTTTTGGGAGGGGGGGGTGGCACCAGGGAAGAGAACAGACCTGGGAGGAATAGGAATCCAGTGTGATGGGATACATTATTTTTTTCTCAAATTATTATTGAATAGAAATCTATACCTTTAAAAATGCAAAGATTAAAAGGTATCAAGAAACCTAATTAAATATCCTTTTAAGATCAAACTGGTTTATTATTGTATCTTTAGGTGATACAAGTGAATAATTTTAACATGCAGGTGCTCATATTGCTTTGAATTTGAAATAGTTTTTTCTTGACTGACCTAAAGCTTTCTAGATGCCCATGTAGTGAGTCATGTTTCTCCCAAAGATGCCCAACTGGGGTTGGAGAGCCAGTCAGTCAGCAAAGTGCTTGCCACAAAGCATGAAGAACTGAGTTCCAATCTCAGCACTCACATAAACACTAGCACAGGCAGAGTAATTCCAGGGCTAGGGAGCTCCAAAGCTGGCCAGAGAAATCCTATCTCAAAAACAGGGTGGGGGAGTGGTTTGTATCTCCAGCCCATCTACTTTTGAAATTAAACATTGTCGCACTGATTTAATTTTTAGTGCATTTAAACCTAAGAACAGTATAATGGTTGAGATATAGCCTTGCTGACTAAGTACTTGTTTACCATGCACAAAGCTCTGGGTTGGTCTCCAGACCACACCCACTGGGCATGGTAGTGCACACCTATAATCCTAGCTAGCATTTGGGAGGCAGAACCCAACCCCACAGAAATACACAAGATGAATGCAAGCAGACATCCCTAAGCATCCTTTGGAAGTTATAGATGCGGGTCAAGCATACACACTACCATAATGTTTTCAAGAATACTCTGTTTTTAAAGATGTCCCATGGCTTGGAAGGCAGAGGCAGGTGGATTTCTGAGTTCAAGGCCAGCCTGGTCTACAGAGTGAGTGCCAGGACAGCCAGGACAGCCAGGACAGCCAGGGCTACACAGAAAAACCCTGTCTCGAAAAAACAAAAACAAAAAAAAAAACCAACCAAAAAAAAAAAAAAAAAAGATGTCCCATGGCACCTCAAGCAGTTTGGGACCTACTCTCCTTCAGTCCACTAATGTTCTCAATGTCATCCATATGCCTCACCAAATCATCAACCAGTTAGTATACAGCTGTTTTAATGCCCCATATGCACACCTATAGAATAAGCATCTCAAACTCAGCAGTCCCCAGTCAAAATCCTCATTCCCTTTGCACATTCCATTCACATTCTGAAATCTTCCCCATTGTAATAAACAGAAACATTATTGTTCCATCTGCTAACACCCCAAACCCTGACTTGTTCTTGGCTCTCTTTCCCCCACCCTCATACATCCCACTAGGTCTGCCCTTAAACTTTAATGAGTCATCCATGGCTTGTCACTGTCCACTGCTGTCCACCTGTTCTGTAAGCCACCATGACTTCATCTTGTTCCCTTCATCTATTTGTGTACTGTAACAAACAGCCTTGCTCCATGCTAAGAGCTGAGAAAGGCACTTCAAACCTTGACCACAACATTCAGATGCTGACTGAGGAGACTGTGAGGCCCACCCACATGGGCAATTTAGCCCAAGGAAAATTAAGTTTTACACTTGTCTCATGTGATTCTCCTAAACCTCTACCAGTTAGCTGTTTCCAAGGTGGACTGGGAGAAAGATGGGGGATGGTGATGATGCTTAAGAGGAAGTTATCAGGTTATCCTCAGGTACCTGTAAGAAGCCCACCTGGATCTGTTTTGAAGTCTTCATAAGGTGACAGAATTCCAACTCAAGGGACTGTCCTTCCCATACAATATATCTTAGTCGTGCTACCATATTTGTAAGTTAAGGACATTTGGATATATCCTGAACAGGTCACGCTGTCAAGTCTACAGGACGGCATTTGGATTGGTTTTTTTTTTTTTTTTTTTTTTTTTTTTTTTGGTATTTTCTCCTGAAAGCAATAGAACAGAGAACCCTGCCTCAGTTAGAATAAGCAGATTTCTTGTTACCATGGTAACACACCCACTTTGCTGAAAGTGCAGAGCATTCTGGGGTTTTGTTCTTATTAGGAATGAGACAGGACCAAGAGAGCCAATTTTAGAGTATACCTATAAACATAAGGTGATATTTTTTGACTCTAAGTATCAAAAATTTTACATTGTCTGGTTTACTGGAAACAAGAGGAAGAAGAGCAAAGAAAACAAGTGTTGGGCTGTGTTTTACTATGTATAGCTCTTCTCCATCACAGAGTCAGCGGCACAGACGTTCAGACTGGGCCAAACTCAAAACATACTAGGAACTCTAAAAAGTGCCCGTGCAGTGGTCTTCTTGCAAATAAAAGGTCCACGAAGGTTAACTATGGAAGCAAGGAAAGCAAAGGGCAGTGTGCAGCCATGGTGCTCAGGTGCCGACAGTGGAGAAGCGATCCCACAACTGGTAAGAAGTGACACTCAGCACTGCTGTAGTCACTTGTGCCCCTTATGCTGAACTCCAGGGCCATCGTATTTGGAGTCATTAGATCAATTAACCTGAGACACATAAACAGACCTGTACCCTTGTAAAAAGACTTAGAACTCTCTCTCCCCCTCCAAACCCCGACTGACAAAACCATCACCTCACCAGGAAGCCACTTCCCACTGGGCTTAGTCAGATCTCAGGCATGGAATGCTGTAAGCAACCTCAAGAAAATATCTATGTGCCTACTTTGGGCAGTTAAGAAAGAGATAGAAAGGCGACATGGCTATTCCTCCTGGTAGGATTGGGCAAGTCTGTCGTTAAGAGATATCTGGGGATAATCTCCTGGGAAAACAACCAGGTATTCCTGACAAGTACAATTCTTTCTGACCAGTCAATGAGGAAAGGGCAAAGACTCCCACCAGCTTCTACAAGCAAATGTCTTAAGATTATTTTACTTCACAAAGTTCATACCCTAAAGTTCACCAATAAAGAAACTCTAAGGCCATGCTTGGTTATTTCCTTTTGTCTATTTTATTTAGAAAATACCATGTGTCATGGTGGGCATGTGGAGGTTAGGACAGTTCTCCTTCCACCACAGGAGGAGACACAGGGACCAAACTCGGGTCATCAGACCGAACATCAGCACGTAAACTGCTGAGCCATCTTGCCAGCCTGCTTTGTCCATTTCATATTTGGTTATTCTCAAAAGATGAATAAAACAAGATTACAGCATTAGCAAGTTGACCCAAATGAAAAATATGTTAGTGAATCATAGAGATATTTTTGATAGTTCAACCCACACTGGTTTCTTTTTAGTTGCTGTGTTCCCATTTTATGTGCCCGTCTGCCATATCAACAATACTCCAGCTCTCACAGAAGTTCTAACACAACCATGACTGTGCATTACAAACTACAAACTTTCTCACCTTAGAGAGTCAAAGACTTGAGATTTAGAGACAAGGTCTTAGTATGTTACCTCAGCTACACTCAAACACGATCTTCCTGCCTTAGTTCCAGGACAGTCAGGGCTACACAGAGAAACCCTGCCATGGGAAGAAAAAGAAAGAAAAAAAGTATCTATCATAAGCCTGTGAACAGAAAAACAAACAAACAAAAAACATGCAGGTACATTTTCTGCCCCACCCAGTCTTTTGGAAGTGCTCTGTGAAAAGGCAACCCACAGCAGCTTCTGGTTCTCCCACCACAGGCTGCCCACCTCATCACCTAAGGCCAAGCTTGTTGAGGGGTCTAATCAACCACACACTCACTGTCACTCCCACAAGGCCCAAGGCCTGAAGAAGCTTTTCAAAAGCCCACAGTAATGGCTCAGTGGTAGACTGTTCTCCTGGTATGCACAAGGCTCCAGGCTCAATCCTCACTCCAGCAAAAGTAAAGTAATAAAAACCTTGTGTAAGCCAGGCAGTGGTGGCACACGCCTTTAATCCCAGCGCTTGGGAGGCAGAGGTAGGTGGATTTCTGAGTTCGAGGCCAGCCTGGTCTACAGAGTGAGTTCCAGGACAGCCAGGGCTACACAGGGAAACCCTGTCTCGAAAAACAAAACAAAAAACAAAGACAAAAAAAATAGTGTAATTCTCTCTAGACTATGCTTTTAAAGGTCCCTCATTATTTTTAGATTCTATACTTCAAACACATGCTGTAGGCAATGCCAAGGCAAATGCAAGTCAGTTTCTGAGAAAGGCCTAGATAAGCAAGAATATCCCATATTTTCATTGAAGGTAATCTGTTGAACATACAGTTCAAGGTGACTTTTCATATGAAGAAAGTTCTGGAGAAGGTCCTTCCAGACATCACAGAATGTTGGTCTGGCCCAATCCCCTTGCCACTCCTTCCTTCCAAAAAGAGGAGCATGTCTAAGGGAATCACTGGGAATTACAAGGTCTGAAAACAGCAGGTAGCCATGGAGTCTGCCCTAGATCTCTAGATCTCGTCACTTCAACTAGGGGTAAGAACAACAACAACAACTTCTTGCCTGCAAAAAAGGATAGTGACAGAAGGCTGAGGAGAGGAGCAGAGACTCCGTTTGTGGAAATACTTAATAAAACCTAGCAACTGGATATTCTTATACATGGATCTTTATACGGACCACTGTAGTGACTTAAGGGACAGCCCCCACAGACTCATATATTTGACTGCTTGTTTTCCTGGTGGGTAAAACTGTTTAGGAAGGTTTAGGACATGTGGTCTTGTTGGAGGAAGTGTGTCACTGGAGATCTTTGTCTCTCTGCCTCTGTTCAGGTAAGGTTGTACACTCTCAGCAACTGCTCCAGTGCCTGCCTGCCTGCCTGCCTGCTGCTAATTCCCCACCATGATGGTCATGATTCACATTCTGAAACTGTAAGCAAGTCCCCAGTTAAGTGCCCTTTTTCATAAGCTGCCTCTGTCATGGTGTCTCCTCACAATACTGGATGCTGATTTTCACCTGGGTCCATGCATGATTCCCATGTCCTGTGTCAAAAGGGACTTTCAGGAATCTATTCACTTTCATTACAACAGTTACGTCTTGAACCACAAATATCTTCTGAAAAATTAAAACGTGTGTGAAGCATATGTATTTAGCTCACTGGTAAAGTACATGTCAAACATGTAAGACCCTGGGTTCAATATTCAGCACAAAAATAAACCCCTCCAAAAAAAAAAAAAAAAAACCAAAACCAAAACCAGAAAAGAGGTAAAACGTACTCCTCAATAGAGGAATCTAATAGTTTAACCGACCCAGAAGCGTACACCCTCATCCCTCCTCACCTCTCTTCATTTGTTTTGAAACTGGAGTGTTTCAAATCTTGTAATGATCCTTCTGCCTCTGTCTCTACTTTAAATTATCACCTTGTTTCTCATGACATGTCTTCACTGATTATGCATTTATCTGTCGGTAAAAACGAGGCAGGAGAATGTGGAGCAGCAGCCGATGAAATGGCCTGCCTGCTCGGAAATGAAGGGTACTGACGTCTTAGCAGGCCATTCCCACGATGCCTAAGACCCAAACTCTCACTAGAGTAAGGCACAATTAACTGCCTACCAGAGTGGATGTGAGTGACTAGGTCACTAGAACCAGCCACTAACAGGTAACTGGAATTGCTAAAGAATCCACAACAATGAAATATTACTGTTCCAGTTCTTCTGAAGAGCAAACAAGCAACTACAGGTCACTCAGTTCCAACCACTACAGATGCACTTCAAGAAAATGAAAAACTTCCTCCTACAAAAAAGCAAAATCTGTTCCTGACTTGCAAAGCAACTGGAGACTGGCCAGGCTTATTTCGAAATCCCTTTAATGCTTGAAATAATTTACCCGTTTTATGAAGAATTCTAAGCAGGCATGTACACACCGATTACAGCCAGAAATTTCTGGAAACAAAAACATGAGGTAAAGGAGTCAGATGCTGAAGAACACTGAGTTGTAAGGTAAACATCAGGAGGCATCATCCCAAAGACACAGAAACAGGAGCTGCTTCAGTGGATTAAGCACTTGCCTGACAAGTGTGAAGACCAGACGCCTAGCCCTCAATTAGGTAAAAGCCAGGCAGGCATGGCCAGCAGCCTATAATCTCAGCACTTGGGAGGCAGAGATATGCAGACTCCTTGGGCAAGCTGGATGGCTAGGCTAGACAGAATTGGTGAGCTCTAGGTTCAGTGAGAGATTCTGCATCAATAACCAGAAAGTGATGAAAGATACTTCCATATGAACACGTGTGTGCTCACATGCAAACACACCTACACACCACACACCTGACAGTTCAAACAAACAAGTAGCAGGATCAGGCTAAAATGGAATGGCTGTCATCTTCCTGCAACATTATCCAATTTCTCTATCTTTTGTCACAGATATATACTTATCTGCCCTTCTCCCTTCCCCACTTGCAGAACGCCGTGGGTCCTCTGAGAGTGTTAAAACAGATGGCTCTCTGAATACCAATCAAGGTTTGAGGTGATGAGAGGTAACGCTGCAAAGTTGGCCACGCTGATACGCTGAACAACCTTAAATACAAGTGCAATCTCAAAACCAAAGTCTGTAACTTTCTCCAATCCTCCTGTCTCCCTCAAAGCACAGAAGGGATATGCTCTGGAGTTCCTTATCTAACTAAGGGTCTTCCATAAGGAATGGCAGTCCCACATTCTCCTCCCGATAACCTGTAGAACAGAAAAGAGTGACTTTCAGGAAAAGATGGCTGGCATAACACTATGTCCAGAGCCCAGATGAAGTTTGGCTCAGACTACTACTGTCTGTTCTTTGTGGCTATTAACCTCTCCTTAAAACCATTTACTCACAATACTCAAAAACTATATGTATCCTCAACTTCCAGCTTCCCTAGGGAAAAATATACAAAAATGTGCATGCCTTTTTCTTGCTAATCTATTGTGGTTTATGTTACCAGAACTCAGTTTTGGAGCCTTCATAGGGGAAAAGGGAAGTTCCTTTAACACCTACAAAGTGATGAAGTACACATAGACCCCGCCCGGCCCGTGATGTACAGTAAGTGTGATGTACCAAGTAGCAGAGGGAGTTAAGGAGAAAGAGAAAATGTGTGTCTGTGCAGTGTGTGCTGACTCAGTGGTGCAAGCATCTTACTACAAACTGTTTCAAGCTACCAAATGATGTTACTTATTACTTAATCCAGAGTTAACAAATTCACAAGCACATGCATTACCCAAGGAAACCAGAAGAGAACAGATGCCCCGTGACTGGAGTCACAGTCTGTTCTGAGTACTGTGTGGGTGCTGAGAATTGAGCTCTTAACTGCTAAGCCATCTTTCCATCTCAGTTACATGTTTCTTTCAGATGAGCCACCTTTAGTATGTCCTTGTCCACAGCTCTATCTACCAATGCTCTTCCCAAAAGGCTAACAGTCAGATATTCACTTGGAGGGAAATTGGAAGTCTCTGAGAATCCAATCACAGAAAAAAAAAATGTAGGATGCCTCCAAATGAAATCTGGCAGTTACTCAACAACATTAGCTGCTAAGCCCTATCTGTGTATTTAGAGCTTTCCTATCCAAACTCCACCATGAAAGAAGAAATCACCAAGAATTCAGACATCTCTAGTATAAAGAAAAAAATAAAGAGACAAGGAAGAGAGGTGTGCTCTAATCTCAGCACTTGGGAGGCAAAGGGAGGAGGGTCATCTAGAGTTCAAAGGCAGTCTGTGTAACACAGCAGGCCACCGAGGAAAGAAAAGGAGGGAAGACAGGAGGGAGATCCACCAGAAAGGCCGAGCACAAGAATCTCATAACCCTAAAATGTGACAGGAGTGGAGAGGAAAGGAGAAAAAGAAAGTAAATCCTCAATAGAAAAAATAAAAAACACTGTATGATATGTTCAGAAAATCCAGTTACCTGCATTCAAAATACAACCAAGAGGAAACGAGATAAAGAAGGAAAGTCACCAACAAAATTATTAGACAATAGTTCCCAGATGACAGAGGCTCATCAAGTCCTCAGCAGCAGTGTCCTCAGTACTATTGACTTAAACATTTCAAACACTGAGCATGAAGAACTAATCACACACAGGCACAGGAACTCAGCTAGATGGGCAGCTCAGGTCTGTGATCTTGGCACTAAGGAGACTCAAGCAGGAGAACCCCAAGCGCGAAGTCAGTTCAATTAAAGAGAATTCCAGACAGCCTAAGATCCAGAAAGATCCTGTCTAAACAACAGCAACAAAATAAAATCAAATGGCTTGGGACTTTAAGCAATCAGAAAGCAAGAGAAAACTGTAAGACAATGTTTCTTTTTGATAAGGGAGGGAAGAAAGGAAGGTGGAGTGAAGGAGGCAAACATTTCAAACTAGAGTTTACATCCAGCTAACAATAAGGACGGGGTAAGCCATCTTCAGACATTACGGACATGGGAAAGTAAAATGCCTCACTTCAAATGTACTTCTTTGATACACCTATGCAAAGAAACTTTGTATATCAGCTGTGATAGCTAAATGTAATTGTCCACTGTCCACTTGACTGTATGGACCTCTGGTGTCTGTGAAGATGTTTTCTTTTTCTTTCTTTTCTTCTTTCTTTCTTTCTTTCTTTCTTTCTTTCTTTCTTTCTTTCTTTCTTTCTTTTTTTTTTGTGAAGACATTTTCTGAAGGTTTGAATGAGTGAATACCTGTCTGTGTTGTGTGTGGACGACACTGTCCAGAGTCTGGATCAAATAAAAAGGACCAAAAGAGCTGAGCAGCACCCCACTTCCCCCACCAACCCTTCCAGCCTGTGGGCGCAGTGACGGCTGCCTGAGCTCTGCCACCATGCCTTCCCTGCTGTGATCTAAAGTCAACCTTTACTTCCCTAGTCAGACACTGCCACAGAGATGAGAAGGGCAGCTCACAGACCTGTGCACACAGGAATGGCTCTGAAAAGCTGCTCTTCTGTAGAAGGCATTCACACTTATCTTCGCTCACACACAGTAGGTAGAGGTACAGGTGTTCCTAGTAGATACTCAATTTTTGTCCTTTCTGTCTATTAAAAGAGAGACTGGTGTGACACCAGGTTCAGACAGAGATTACCTGGGAGGCTGCTGCAGCTCTTGCCAGACACTTAATGACCTTCCACAGCCTGCTCCACTTTCTTTGCCCAGAAGTCCAAGCCCCTAGCCCTCCGTCCGTCTGCTGAGCTTCACACAGTCAGCCCTCTTGCTTCACTTTGAGTCCCACACCAAAATATGCAAGGTTCCTCCTACTTAGGTGTATAACCAAAGTTCTATGTTCCTTGTGTCATCTACCAGTTGTCAGTATATTTGATGGATTAAAAATGTTTCAAGTGTCTACAAAAGTTTAAGTTTCTCAAACAGGGACTAGGAGAGTATGTTATACTATAAGCAAAGACTAAACCAGGCTGGGGAACGCTGCTGAGTGGGCAAGAGTTCACCTATCATGCAGAGCCTTGGGTTTGACTTCCATCTACGGGACCGAGACAAGAGCATGGAGGATGACAGCTGGGGTCATGGGATCTAAACCAAGATAAAGAAGACAGAAGATCTAAACAAGAGATCCAGCACAAGCAGGCAGTGCTGTCTTCAAGATGCTTGAGGTGGGACGGCATAACAGCAGCAGATGATCCAAACTAAAGGGCATGTTCAGGAATACAGAGCATCAGAATACCTCGAGTACAGTTCCTGAGAAGAAGCTGGAAAACCTGGACTACATTAGCAAAAATAGAAAATTAATATATAAACACCAGAGGAAAAAACTAAGTTTTATGAAAGTGATAATAGCTTAGCTGAACTTTCAGTCTTAATACATAAACCCTTAAGGACAATTTAAGCTACATTACCTACACTAAAAGAACAAAGAACAAAAACATCTGTGGGGATGAGGAGAAAGGTTAACTCCTCACAGCTAAGGCTAAAAGCTCAACAGTCAGAATATACGAGTGTTATTAATGGTCAAGCATGGCGGCAAAAGCATGTGACCTCAGTGGCTGGGAGGGAGGCAGACAAGAGGTCAAGAAAGGATGTTGTGAGTAACACAGAGGTAAGATGGCGTGGTGCACTGAGGCGGCTGAGGAAAGAAGACTGCTATGAGCGTGAGGTCAGGCTGAGCTACAGAGCAGGACCCTATAAAGAACATTTTGTAAATAGAGAATGACTAAGCTCAAGTGTTGCCTCCTCCAGGGAAAGCTGGCAGTGAAAAGCACAACTGCTTGTGAAATGCTGTTCTTCAAAGCAATGCTTACACAGCTACTGAACAAGCCGCATGCACTTAATATTTAAATTACAAATACCAAACAGGAATGTAACAAGCATTTAACTAGTTAAGTCATAATTCCTTTTGAAAAGATTTTTAGCTTGAACTGTGCGTAGCTGTGCATGTACGAAGAGCTGTGCGTTGAGAATCAAGTTCCATCCTCTGCAGGAGTGCAGTGTCCTTACCCACCACCACCCCCTCACCCCACCCTCATGACTCCCTTTTCACATTAATAATCAACAATTTCCCCTAAAAGAATTTTTCCTTTTCTTTATAATAATCTAAGTTTCTACAACAAAAAATGTATTACCTGAATAAAACTATAGCTGTCTGATTCTGTGCAATATTTCAAATTATCAGTAACTCCAAGCTGTTTTTAATGCTTTTATACCTATGTTACATGGCATACCTAACTCATCTCAGGAACAGAGGACGTTACCTCACTAGTTCATGCATTTGGAGACATTTTAGTTCCTTCAAGACAATATTCAAAGCACTATGAGGGGCTATTTTTACTTAATATTGTATGAGAAGTTAAAATGATCAACTCAGTAAATCCTCAAATGTCTTCTAAGATGGCCACAACTTTGATCTTTCCTTTTTTTTTTTTTTTTTTTTTTTTTTAATTTGTTCTTTCTTTTTCTTTTACAAGACAGGATTTCTCTGTGTAGCTCTAGCTGTCCCGGGACTTAATCTGTAGATTAGGCTGGCCTCAAACTCAGAGATCTGCCAGCTTCTGCCTCCCAAGTGCTGGGATCAAAGGCATGTGGTACCACTGCCTAGTCAACTTTGATCTTTCGTACTATTATTTCCAACCCTGAAGTTAATATTTTAATATGTAAATATAACCTGAAATATGAAATACACTGTTTGAACTAAGACACTGTGTTTCTAGTTTACACCTTTACATAACTTCTATATGTAGCTTTAAAGTTGATTCCTACTTAGATAGAAACATTACCATGGCCTGAGATTTCTATTCACAATTCATACAGCAATGCTGTTTCCAGACAGGAAGACAGGGATGACCATGATGGTATCCTATCTACAGAGGAATGTGCCTAGCAAAGACAGCTGAGACAATATACAGACTGTAGTCCAACCAAGGCAGGCATGTGTGTGCACTTATTCCCTTAAGAGTGACTCCATTTGTTTTAATCAAATGGTATATTGTCACCTCTGGATTTAAGGCAAGCTGGTTCCATAGCTTGATATGCTAGTAGGCAGGCAGCCCTGGTTATGTTAATTTTAAAAACCTAACATTAAAAAATGCTTTTGTTCTTAGCATAGAAGTAAGATAAACGGGCTGGAGAGATGGCTCAGTGGTTAAGAGCATTGGTTGCTCTTCCAGAGGTCCTGAGTTCAAGTCCCAGCAACCGCATGGTGGCTCATAACCATCCGTAATGGGATCCGATGCCCTCCGATGCCCTCTTCTGGTGTGTCCGAAGACAGCTACAGTGTACTCATATAAATAAAATAAATAAATTTAAAAAAAGAAAGAAAGAGAGAAAGAAAGAAAAAAAGAAAGAAAGAAAGAAGGAAGCCAGGCTGTAGTGCCGCACACCTTTAATCTCAGCACTTGGGAGGCAGAGGCAGGCAGATTTCTGAGTTCGAGACCAGCCTGGTCTACAGGGTGAGTTCCAGGACAGCCAGGGCTACACAGAGAAACCCTGTCTCAAAAACAAAACAAAACAAAACAAAAACAAACAAACAAACAAACAAAACAAAACAAAAAAAAGAAGTAAGATAAACATAAAGGCAGCCTACCTTTCTTACCCTCTTCTGGCCTTGTCTGCATTACTAATTAGTGACTCCTGGTGTTAAAGACTGGTGTCTAAGTTTATCAACACTCTCCACTTCTTCTCTTAGCTCGGAAAGAATAATCCCACGGCATGAAATGCCACTTCAGTTTTCTTTCAAAAGGCTGCTACCAGGGTCTGGAGAGATGGTTCAGTGGCTCAGAGAGCTTGCTGCTCTACTAAAGGATGGGAGTTCAGTTGCTGGCACTCACGTCAGAAGGTTCACAACAGGCTGGAACTCTATCTCCTGTATGTCAGATGTCCTCTCCTGACTTCCTTGGGCACCTGTGCACATGTGGTATACACTCACATGGACACACTTACACATGTGGTATAC
>JANHMN010000001.1:193426428-193450117 GCA_030674055.1 Rhabdomys pumilio | reverse complement strand
TGAGCCTGGAGGACCAGTGCTCCCACTACTCAACATACAGCACTGAGTCTGGAGGACCAGTGCTCCCACTACTCAACATACAGCACCCTGCCTGGATGACCAGTGCTCCCACTACACAACATACAGCACCCTGCCTGGAGGACCAGTGCTCCCACTACTGAACAGACTCCACTACTGACAGCATGAAAGTGCAACACTCAAATGCACAGCAGCTTTTTAGTTTTTACTGGTAGAACGAAGTCCATTGCAAACACTACAATTATAAGCATAATTACACCCAGAGTCATTAGAATTGAGGCATTTACTAACAACTTGAGCCATATGTCACAATAACTAAGCAAACATTCTTTAACAGAGAAATCACTTGTATAATTTTCTTACAAAGAATCCTAAGTTTAATACATATTCTTTTTAAAAGATCTTTGCATTTTGAAATATACACGTGTATATGTTAAACGAGAGCATCTATTCTCTATGACTTAGCTTACTCCTAGAATCCTTAATTCCTCTAATGACTCCATGTTTAAAGCCCAGCAGTGTAGCTGCATTAGCTTGGCTAGCAGTTACGATGAAGTAATGTCATCCTCCTCTTCACAATGAGTTCAAGGCCAGCCTGGGCTACATGAGATCCTGTCTCAAGAAACAAAAAGTATAAATAAATGTTACCTAGTCTCAGTTAGATCATGACAGCAATGAAATGTGACAAACTAAGAAAAAATGTTCTAGGCTTTAACCTGGCTTAGAACAAGTGAAGACAAATTACCCCAGATGAGTCCGTACATCAGGGCGTCTGCATGTACTGGGCCTGAGATCAATCCTCAACAACTGGGGTTTGAAGAGACACTTCTCCAAAAAAAGATATACTAACAAACATGAAGAGATGGTCACTCACATTAGCCATCAGAGAAATGAAACTTATAACCACAATGAGAAACTATAAGCCTGGTGGTTCAGATCTGTAAACCCAGCTATTTTGGAGGCTGAGACAGGAGGATCTAAATTGAAAGCTGTTAAAGTTTAGTCTTTTGCTATGAATTGTTATGCTACACACTGGCCCCCAAGGTCTGACTGTCCCCAGGGACTACCCCCAGAGAATCTGCACACACATAATTAATGCTATGTAACCTTGCCCAAATTATCCCTCATTGGTAAATAAAGCATACAGCCTATAGCTGGGCAAAAGAGAGATAGGCAGAGGCTGTGTTTCCAGGCTTGGGGTCAGAGGAGAACCATGAGGAAGGAGAGAAAGATGGAGAGAGGACAAAACAACAGTGGAGTAGAAATCATGAAAACATGACCGTGAGAGCAGGCCAGCCCAAGTTAAGAGCTGCCCAGATGGGACACAGCAAGTGACAGCCTAGGGCTGTTGATGGGAAGTAGATTCTAACAGCTTAGAGGGCACACACCTGCCCAGCTCTAGTGCAGTAAAGGCGTATCCTAAATAGAAAAGTTGTGTGTCATTTATCTGGAAACTGATCAAAGGTGGGGTAGGAATCCCAACTGAGATTAAATAAACTTAACAAAAAGCCACCTCAGTAACTATCAAAATTCTGCTTCACAATTTAAGAAGGTTTAAAAAGTTGAGGGTACAGCTCAGAGACAGGGAATGGTCCAGCTTGAGCACGGCCTAATGAGCACTGCTGCACTAGAGAAAAGGCCTGCAACACAGACGAGGGAGGCCAGGGGCACTTCAGACTTAAAGCGCAGCTCTGGAGTATGAATGAATGAAGTGAGATGAGTTACTCGCACTGCCACTCCCCGCTCTGTTAAAGCCTGGAGGACTCCAATAGGAGAGGCTCGCTTGCACACTGTGGGACAACTGAAACCTAGTGAGGTTTTCCTCACTATCCCCTATTAGGCCGAAAAGATACCATACTAGGCACAAGGCAAATTGTGTGTGTGTGTGTGTGTGTGTGTGTGTGTGTGTGTGTGTGTGTGTGCGCGCGTGCGCGCGCGCGCGCATTTGGTGTTTGACCTACATATATGTTGGATCCACTGGAAGCTGAGTTACAAACAGTTGTGAACTCCATGTGGGTGCTGGGAATTTTGAATCCAGGTTCTCTGGAAGAGCAGTCAATAGCCTTAACCACTGAGCAATCTCTCCAGTCACTGTCCTTTTTTAAATTAAAAAACAAAAACTCAAACTAAAAAAATAAATAATTAAAAAAACCACCACCACCACCACCAAGCAGTTGTGGCACACTCCTTTAATCCCAGCACTTGGGAGGCAGAAGCAGGCAGATCTCCGTGAGTTCAAGGTCAACCTGGTCTACAGAGTGAGTTCCAGGACAGCCAGGGCTACACAGAGAAACCGTGTCTCAAAAAAATAAACACACAATCAAACAAACAAACCTCACTGGCCCAAACTGGCCCCAAATTACAATTTTTCTGCCTCATCCACCTGAGTGTCAAAATTATAGGCAAACCCTACCACACCCAGCAGGGCATTGCACCTGAAATGCACTTGAAAGCCTCAATAGTCCACTAAGAAGCTTTAGTGAAATGTATTTTATGATATCTGAACCCATCTGAACTGGAGACTAAAAGTAAAATTTAAGAGAATCACAACAAAAATAATTATATAAAAATATGTATATTTCTGTAAAAGAAAACCAGACTGAACATGTGTTTATTACTTTGATTGTCCTCTTAGGCTAAGAGAACAATGAGAAATCACAGCAGCAGGGATGCCGAAGCAGGCGGGCTGTGAATACATGTTTCTACAGGTCAAGACATGGGGACAAACAGACCAAAGAAGCATTAAAGCTAAATGAACCCAATGCCCTAACCTAGTTTCTATTCTCTCTGACAAAGTCCTCGAGTCCAGTGGTCCCCTTCCTCTCGCCCTCCCCTGTAGCTGGAACTACAGGCATACTGTCACACTAAGCTTACTTGATTTTACAATTAAGGTAATGATTCTTGGAAACTGTTACTTCCTATCTTCCTATCAGCTCACTGTGAGGTACTTAAAGTCTGCTTTATATCACCCATTGGCTTCCTGTTAGGACTGAACTAAGTACAGTGTAAATGTGCTGTATGTATCATCCAACTTAGCACGACATTAGCTGGATGTACAGTGTGCATTTTCAAGGTATTGTCAATACACTGGCGCATTAGGATAGAATTACGTGTCTACCTAGCTTATAGGGCAAATTAGAGCTGGCCCTGGCCATAATTCTTTTGTACTTATGGGAATGGCAAATATAAAAACTGTGACAGCAAGAAAAAGCAAGTGTGCTCTCCAGCTGCTGCTACTCTGAGTAGCTCAACTTCTAGGGCTCATCCACAAAGCAGCACAGAAGCAAGGGCTCACGGTGGCACTGTCTATAATAGAGAATGATGGTAATGCCTACATCTCCCTTTCTTCTATCATGTGGCCATAACGTTCTACCTAACAAGACCACTGTGGACGACAACTTCTAGAAACCTCCCTGTTAAAAAAGGTTAGCACGTAGCCTTTGCTCTTTAACCCACACTGCCTAGAATGAGTTCATCTGAAGATCCAGACAGGTCACTGAGGACTTGGACAACACTGAAAGAGAAAGAGCCTACACAACCTGAAAGGTGAGGATGGGGAAGAAAGACAGACAGACTAGATGGCTCTTCTCACAACCACAGCACTTGTTAGGTGAGTACAGACAAGAGAGAAAGCGCTCTGAGGCATCTGTGTCGTACGTGCATCTTCTGTGTTATGGCTTCACTTGCAGACAGGGAAGAGCAGGCATTACAAATACTTCCCCAGGCCTATGTGCTCCCGAGCTCCTGCTCCAGAAATGTCTGGTTTTAGCCCACTGGTCAGGCTTCCTATCACAGAAATACCTTGTGTGAGTGACAAAAATGTTAGAAGAAGGAAGAGGAGGAAGAAGAGGAGGAAGAGGAAGAACAGGAGAGGAGGAGGAGGAGGAGGAGGAAGAGGAACAAAGTACCATGTATTTCTTTAAAAACATTGGTTTATTTTCATGTTCTGTGTGACTATTTTGCCTGCATGTGTGTATGTGCATCACATGCATGTCTATTAGAACCTCGGGAACTGGGTTTATAGACCTACCACATGGATGCTGGAAATTGAACACAGGTCTACTCTGAAACAGCAACAAGTGCTTTTAACCACTGACCAATCTCTCTAGCCCCTTTATTTATTTATTTATCTCCTTTCTTCTCACAGGAAAGTACAGGCAGTGATAGGAGCAAGGACAGAGGAGGCATCCTCTGATAGAGCACGAGCCAGACTGGGAAGTGCTGACCCAGCACTGTGCCTGTGGCCACAGCACTTACCCTTACAGGAGGCCCATGAACCACGCTGAGGCCCAGCCAGCATACTCCCAGGAGCTCTGCTGACACATGAAGGACAGCCAACAAGAAATGGAAATAAAGCATAGGTTAATGGTGGGTGGGGGAGACAATGAAGGCTAAAATTGTTTAGGGCAAAAGAACAGAATGTGTGCTGAAAAAACAGGCAAGACAAGCAATCCTGCTGTTTTTACCAAGGGGAACGGGCACCCAACAGACAGGAGGAGGAAATGCATGGCTGGCATGCTCAACCACGTAAGCACAGGACCTAGCCAAAAAACATTTTTTCAAAGGCCATAGTTTGAGATAATCCTGTACGGAGATAATTACCCTAAGAAGCACTACATCTTAGCCAGTGTCCTATTGCTATGAACACCATGACCATGACAACTCTTTTTTTTAAAAAGCATTTAATTGGGGCTGGCTTACAGTTTCAGAGGTTTAGTCCACTATCTTCCTAGTGAGGCAGTGTGCAGGCAGACATGGTACTACAGAAGGAGCCAAGAATTCTACATCCAGATCCACAGGCAGCAGGAAGAAAGCAAGCACCCAGGCCTGGCTTTAGTTTCTGAAACCTCAGAGCCCAGCCCCAGTGACACACTTCCTCCCTGGTGTGGCCATGCCTTCTCCTCCCTGGTGAGTGGGCCTATCGGGTCACTCTCATTCAAGCCACCACACACTAGATAAAGAGAATCACAGCGTTGGAGACGGTAAGGGAGTGGGGAGCACTGCCAAGTCAAGTCCCGTGATGTGAGGGACAAGAGCACGTGGCCTGCTTGCTATATGCATCCTATCTCTCATCACCTGTTCTTAAGAGAGACAAACAAAGCAACCACATATAGCTAAACAGCCAAGAAGGGGCTGAAGAGATGACTCAGCAGTTAAGAACACCTGATGATTTTGCAGATGAATCAGGATCCAAATCCTAGCACCTACATGGCAACTAACGACTGTCTGTAACTCAAACGGCAAAGGATCTGACGGATGCCCTCTTCTGGTTTCTGTGGGCATTGCATGCACATGTTGCATAAACATACAGGCAGGCAAAACACTCATATACATAAGATTTAAAAGCTAAAAGAAGAAAAAAAAAGATCCCATTAACAAAGAAGTTATATAAAAGACTTTAGAGTGGAGGGAAGCAAGAACAGAGATCTGCAGAATTCAATTAGGAATATCTGCAAAGCCTGCAGATTGATTAAACATAGAAATAAATCAAATAAATGTATCAAACTGAGCATGGGTGTGGTCTTCTCAACAGTTTTTGTTTCAACCCCATTTTCCTTTTTGAGACAGGTAGTTTAAGATGGCCTGAAATTTACTGTATAAGTCCGGCTGTCTTCAAACTACTGGTGATCCTGCTGCCTCAGCCATTAAGTATACATACTTTCTGTTACTGTTTTTAATGCAAAATTTTACAGTGTAGCTCATGCTAGCTTTGAACACAAAACCTCCTGTTTTAGCCCCCACAAGGTTAGGATTGCAGATAAGCATCACCATATATGTCTAAATTAACTATTCTTAGATTATTTAAAACTGAGTCTATTTTTGAATATATAATTTTAGACTCCATTTCCTATATATTTCTATGTAATGATAATTATACTACATAATGTTCCTTTACTTTAAAAATACACATAAAATTTAAGATATCTGGCATCAAAGACTGCCAGAGGCTTGCAAAGTCTATTCACATGGAGAACGACTTGAGCAGCAAACCCTGGTTTAGGCACCAAAACATGGATGACAACTACTCAGCCTTAAGACACAGAATGCCACTCAAGTATGTATCCACTCAAGATACAAATGACCTTTTAATCTAAACATACATACATTTCAACCCAAAAGGAGGCATCATCTGTCATTTCGGGTTGTCAGTAGCAAACACTCCACGTTGGGCTAAAATTGTAGCTCAAAGTGTTCACCAAGCATTTGTGACGCTCCAGTACCACAAAACAAAACAGCCAAACATCAAACTGCTTCTAGTAGGCTCAAGAAGTTCCAGCGACCCATCACCTATTCAGAAACTCTTAGTAAGCAGTGGATCCTCTGGACTACATGTTGGCACAGACAAAAGTCACTAACCTCTGCAAAGTAAACACTCTCGAAGACAAGGCTGTACTTTCCAATATGTTATCATCGTATAAACCAGAATCTCAGCAACGTACAATAACGGGACATTCAAGTGTAGAAGGCTCAAAGCAGTCACATATTTGGTGAGTGCAATGAGCAGTAACAGTTTAGAAATAAACACACCAAGCAAATAGAACCAAGCTAAAATTCTCTAAGACGTCTATACTAACAGCCACATAATACCTAATGGGAAATGTCTTAAAGGAAACTGAGCAATTGTATGGATTACTGCAATTCTAGGCCAGCCAGGGTTACAGAGTAAGACCCTGTCATGGATGAACACATGAACAAGCAAACAAGCAAACGAATAAGTAAAAACCGAAGCAGTCAAATGGAAGGACCTAAGAGTTCAGTTCAGCCAGAAGAACTCAAAACTCGCAAAAGATCTTTACCGAACAAAGTTTTAATTTTTATTTATGTGTTCATTATATTTTCATTTCATGTGCAATTATGAGCCACAGCATGGCTGTGGGTCGGAGGACAACATGTGGAAGCAGATTTTCTCCTTCCACCATGCGGGTTCTGGGAATTAAACTTAGGTTGTCAGGCTTGATGGAAGGCACCTACTGAGGTATCTTGCCAAACAAATTATCAAATCCCTTTTTTTTTTTTTATTTTTCTGAAGTAGGGTCTTGCCACGCAGTCCAGGCTGTCCTCTCAAAATCTCTTAGTCTCAGGCTTTCAAGTGTTGGGATTATAAGCATGGGGCACTGTGTCAGGCTGATAATATCTTCCAGAAACATGTACTCCCCCTGTCGTGTCTCTTAAAGCAGGTTAGGGATAGGGTAAATCTCATTCCCTACATTGAAATTCAAGGGCTGGGAAAAATGGATCACCAGGGTAAATAAAATGTTTATTACCTAAGCTAAGGAACTGAGTTCAAATCCTCAGCACACCTCTAAAAAGCAGCATTGCAGACCAAGCCTGTAATCCCAGCAATGGGGGTAATGAGGGCTGGGATGGGCAAAGACAGGAAGCTGAGAGTGCCTAGTCAGTCAGTGAACTCCAGGTTCACCACGAGACCTTGAATCAGAATGCAAGATGGACAGAGAAAGCTCAGCCACTAAGAGCACTTTCTGTTTGGGTAACCCATGTTCCCTTCCCAGCCCCTACAAGGGGGTTTACAACCTTCCTTAACTCCAGGTCCACTGGGATCCAAAGCCCTCTTCTGGGCTCCACAGGCACTGCACACAAAAATGGTACACAGATATACTTCTAGGCAAAATAGACACATAAAAGAAATCTTTAAAAATAAATAAGGTGAAAAATGATTAAGAAAACACCTGGTGTGGACCTCTAGCCTCTCCCATGCATTCAACCACATACCCACACACACCAAACACAAATAAACACATTTCAACCACACACACACCACAGACAAACACATTTAAGGCAACACAGGCAAAATAAACATTCCCAAAGTCATATAACTACAGTAGAAACAAGTGATGTTCTAGTAGCTTATACAATACAGACTGCGAGCATCCGTAACACAGGCTCTTTAAATCAAGACATTCACAATGATTCACCTTTCAGAGACCACCAGACTGGTGTTTTGAACATTCTAAGCCTCTTTATTGAAAATGTTAAGGTAACAATATGCCACTAAAATGCAAGCTACATAAGCCCTCCAGTAAAATTAACCATTTCTCTGGCTGTTAACAATAAATTTTGATTTTTTATAACCACCAATATGTATCTAGCAAAGGGAGTTACATGAGGTATTGATGGAACCAACAGCAGAACACGGGAGAATTCTTTAAGACTTGCACTTATCTAAGAACAGAAAATCTGTAAAACTGAACTAAGAGAAAAAGAGAACACAGCCAGGTATGGTGGGTATGCTGTAATCCAAGTTTTAGGCCAGCCTGGGTTACATAGGAAGCTACTGTCTCAAACAACCAACTAATGCATTTAGTACCAATGCCTATTTTACATTTCCCGGGAAGAAATGGATCTTAAAATTCCACAAATTAAAAAGTTAATATATTTCTATTTCATCAAACTAATCATTATCACATGTTAAAGAAACTGGGTCGGGAGGGATGGTTCCTTAGAAAGCTTCACATCCTCAGACCCTCTCTGAACTAGTTTCCAAGAGTTCTTCACCTAGAACAGCTGACAGCCTGAAGGATAGAAACTTACACTCTACGACTAAAGTGAGTGGGGCTGTGAAGGTCCTGAGAACCCAGAGACTGAGCCTGATGCCTGAACTTGAAATAAGATCTCCTGCCCTACTTTGGAAACTGGTCTGCCTCTCCCAGTTCTTCAGCAATAAAGTAAATGGGTCCTCTGAGCTATCCTTATCAAATACAGATTTTATCTTAAGAAACTCTAGCTAATCAATAATTATCTGTAGTTCCTAGAGTGATTTTATGGCTTCAAATAAGCAATTATATAAACATAATTGTTTTAACTTTTAAAACACTCCCCTAGCACATGTGAAATACTGGGTTTAAATCTCAGCAACACACACACGCACACGCACGCGCACAGAGAGAGAGAGAGAGAGAGAGAACCATACCACAAACACAAATTAACACACAAACTCCAACAACTCAAACTGCTAAAAACATACCTAGAAGTTAGCCAAAATAATAGAAAACAGTAACTTTAAAAATCTTTAAGGATACAAATTTTTTAAAACTAGCTATACCCTCATTAAAGAAAAAGCTAAATCTTAAATTATACATGCCTCCAATTTAGGGTCACAATAAGATGTGAGGCTTACAATTTAGAAGAGGAAATAAAACTAATACACACAGAAGACAAACAGAGAACAATTAAACAAGTGTGTATATGTTGAAATGCCAAAGTATCAAATGGCTAAGTGTCCAATCTGTACACAGGAGGAGTCTGAGGAGATAGATGCTGAGGGATGGAGGGCCTGAGGAGTTCAAGGTTGTTTTAGGAAACAAGGTTTGTTTTTTGTTTTTTTTTTTTTAAATAGTGGATGACTGTATTAGTTTGGTTTGAGTTTGATTACTGGTTTTTTTGAGACAGGGTCTGATGTAGCCCAGGCTGCCCTCAAACGTAGCTTAGACTGGTTTTGAACTCTTGATGTTCCTTCCTCCACCTTCCAAATGCTGGGAATATAGGGGCTTGTGCCACCACATCTGACTGATTTTTTGTGAAGCAATGTAAAAGGCAAGGCAAGGCAAGGCTGAAGAGACTGAGTGCTAGCATTACCACAGAGAAGCCACTAAGTAGGAGGGTGAGTGAGGTCATATTAAAAGCTGTAAGAATCATTTTTAAGCATGACAACAAAAAATTAGAGACTTAATTAATTAATTAAAAAATTAAATTAGAGATTTAAACCCAAAAGTAGGATCAGTAGGTATATGGATGAGGCAGGAGGATTCTGAACTCTGGCTCATCTTGGGTTACCATGTCACACAGAGAAAGTGACAGAAGAAGGAGGGAAACTTCATCTCTGGGATTTTAATCCCTCCCTGCCTCTCTCTCTCTCACGCATGCATGCATGCATGCACGCACGCACGCACGCACGCACGCACGGTTTCGGATATACACTTCTAAAGTGCCATATGGCTCACAACTGTGTTCTCATGGACAGTACTACCCTACAGAGTTATCCCACCTCTAACGACGTGCTCATAAAATGAAGGACAGTTTCCTTTCTTCAATCCAACCATCCTTATTCCATATTAGAGGATCAGGATAGTAGCAAAGATTAAACTGAAAAAAAATAAATTCACTAAAAGTGAACAACTGCCTGTTTAATCGGAGCAAGGAAGGTGGAGCAAGATCGCACAACCAGCATACGGTGTTTGCATCTACAGCCCTTGGCCTTAGGAGCCCCATCCTCCAACAACAACGCGTAGGAAGTGTGCCAGTCAAGTTCTTCTCAAGAGAAGTGGTCTCAGACGTCATACTGCTAACGGTATCTATGGGCTAGCTTAGGAGCCCTTCCCACAGCTCTCCTCGTGTAGAGCCACATGGCATGAGGACACGGGATATGAATGATGACAAACACACTGTGACTACAACAGGACAAAAGGCATAAAAGCTGAGCTCAGTAACGAAGGAAGGGAGCCAGCAGAAAAGGAGGTCAGAGACACAAGTACTCAGTCACACTTCATCTTCCGACTTCTCAATGGTGCTAGCCAGTGAATGACTTAGTTTTCTGTTATAACAACATTTTAAAAATTAATGTTACCATTGATTTCATAAGCTCACTCAGAAAACTACAACCCACAGGTTTACTGAGAAGCAACAAAGTTAGAAAAGGCTTTACCTTCACACAAAGATTACCTGAGAGAATGAGTTCAGTTCTTCACAGTGCACTGCAGACAAACTCCATTCATGGCTTCACATGGAAGCAAAGGTCTCACAAAGACAGAAAGAACATGTCACTCTCTCAAAGAACTGCCATCAAATACAGTGGCAGCAGCTTCTGGTTCAAACATTGGACATAAGGTCGGTGCTGGCAGTAAGTACTCAGCAGGCAAGTTCTGCACTGTCATTCTGTGGTTTGCTCCTAGAAGCTCAATTTAATGTAGGTAGTCAGCCCAACATTCACAAATCCTTTCTCATTAAATCCCGTTTGGTACCACTGCTACTGAGAACGCCATACGTCCTTGAACAGTGAGTCCGACTCACAGATCCACAAAAGAGGCTCTCCTCATAGCAGATGGGAACCTCGAAAATTAAAACCTATGGGATACAACAGAAGCATGTCTTCTCAGAGATTACAACTGAGAAGCCCTCAGAGGGTCAGAAATACACGACAGTCTGGGTCTGGAACAGAGAGCCACCAGCAAAGGTGAGAAGATGGAGGTAGGCAAGAAACACAAGGGGAGGGAAGAAATTATGAAGTCAGTCAAACCTATGATGACAGATAGGACAAGATTTCCCCAGGAGTCTGCTTTTCACATCACTCTTTCCTCCAATCATGTCATTACTGGAGGCTAGAGAGATGGCTCCAGAGTTCAAATCACCGGCTGCTCTTCAGTTCTCAGCACCCACGTGACAGCTCACAACCATCTATAACTCCAGTTCTGGGGTTTCCAACATCCTCTTCCAACCTCAGCAGGCACCATACATGGTACATGCATGGCCATACATGGTATACATGCACATAACAGGAAAACACTCATAGACTTGAAAACTAAATATTTTTTTTAATTCTCATTAGATTCTGGCCCTAAAATTCTTTCTCATACTTTATGGCAAAATTTCCAGTCTTTTAAAAAAGAAAACAGAAGTTCTTTTCTCTGAATCCTTAAGTAAAGTCCCTTATCTGATGACAAGTAGAGTGAACAAGTTGCCTGAGGCTGGGAAACTGTAATCAATACTCTAGCAGAGAGGGCCCGCTCTTCACAGAGAGCTGCTTACTATGTTCTGTGGTGGCAGAATCAAGGCTTCCTGCAAGACTTTTCTGAAGGCACGAGCCTCTTCGTGAGGGCACACCTAATCATCGAGAAGCTCCCAACAGTCTGCAACTGAGATTAGGATCCAACACAGAATCTAGGGGACATATTCACACCTAGTGTTCCCAAGGTCACGAAAAACACTGTCACTCCTCCCTAGCAACAGCCCCACAGATCTTAGCCAACCACAGCAACAACTCAAAAATCTAAACTCAGACTTTCAACTAATAGGTATGAATGACAGACAATCAAAGGTGAGATTTGTCAGGAAGAAAACTGCTGGCTCGACACCAGCCTGTAAAACCAAACAACTCACAGCTCACACTCATCCAAAAAACAACGGTGAGTCAGGCACGAGTCCAAAGGGGAGTAGAACATACATTAAAATTAAGTTGCTCCTTAAAACTATCACTTAGTACAGAATCTCCCACAAGCATGTTAAATCTTAGTTCCATAGCCTATCTGACTCAATAGTCTGCTTTCCAGACCAACTATGTGGAGACTGGGCTCCTAAGGATTCAAGCAGTAGCCACTCCCATGGCTTTTCTGGACACAGCCCAAGCTACAAATCTCTTCAACCTGGACTTGTTAGCTAAAGGCTCTACAGGTCTTAGGGGTAAGCCCCATCCCTAAAACTCCATTGAGCTTTGCCTGGTAGGAGCACTCTCCATCATGGCTCACCTCTTGGGGATGGGAATGGGACCTTCCTGGACTCCAAAGTTCTCCAGAGCATACTTTGGCATACAGGTGAATACTGAATGTCTTCACAGAATGCACTAGTATTCATGGTCTCACTCCCTCCCTCCCCATCTACTCTGTAGGAGCCTGAGCCATACAGATCTAGCCAAAGTTTAAGACTTCCAGAGCAGTAGCCATAGTGACTTAGACACTGGAATGTGAGGACCACAACCTTGAAGTCATCCAGGGCCTGTGATGGGCAGGGCAGCTGTAAAGATCTGACATGCCTTAGGGATTACTGTCTTGATGAACAGCACCTGGCACCATCGACCCACACTAATCTCTTTATCCAAAGTTCACCTGGCTACACCCCACATGCTCTCTACCAAATGAATCTCTCTTATTTAGAACATGGCCAGTCTGAACTGTGTTCCACTCTTCCCCTTCTGTCCCATTTAGTATAAAGTGTCCTGTATAACTGCTTTTGTCCCCTCATGTTACCATGAGCACTCAAGAGTGGCCGTGTGCACCATCAGTGCTTGCTTCTGCCACACACTTAACTGCTCGGACGGTGTTTTCAGAAATGCACAAGGACACAAGCCTGAGTCTGTCCAGTTCTGTCTCTCTACAGTTGGCCTGTCACCCCTCGTTTCCAACCCATTCCCCACTTCCATCTAAGTCCAGTTGGCCTTACAGTTCCTTTCCCAGAAACCCACCCCCAAACCTGTTCCTTCTCTACCTCTCTCCCAACTCCCAAGCCAGACCCGAATTTTCAGTCACTGCTTCTAGGTGCTGCTCTCTGCCCTCAGGAGAACTGCTCAAACAAAACGCCTTGCCTGGGTTCTTTTTTTTTTTTTTTTTTTTTTTAAAGAATTATTTATTACATGTAAGTATACTGTAGCTGTCTTCACACACACCAGAAGAGGGCATTAGATCTCATTACAGATGGTTGCGGTTGCTGGGAATTGAACTCAGGACCCCTGGAAGAGCAGTCAGAGCTCTTTACCACTGAGCCATCTTTCCCCTTTGCCTGGGTTCTTTACAAACAGAAATTAATGTGGTGCTCTGAAGACTAGGAAGATCAGGGTGCCTCTGACATCGTGAGGAGTCACAAGATGACTCAGAGCCTTCTGAAGCACTCTGCTCCCATCACCTGAGGGACTATGTCTTCTGATTCTTCTCACCAAGCACGACCCTGCCCAAGCTCTAACAGATGAAGGAAGTGGGTCTGTGAGCAGTTCTGGAAGAAACGAACAAATACAGCAAACATTAAAAGCCACTTAAACTGACTAGAGACTTCCTGTGATAACAGGAATGTTCTGTGGTCCTGACAGGATACCGGGGTTACATGAGTATGTACATAGAAGATTTGTACATTTTACCATAAATGTTACATAAAATTAAGTAAACAAGTAACGATAAGTATTCTGAAGTGTGTGTTTATGTGTGTGTGTGGTATAATTATTATAAACTGCAACAAAAGAATTAAGATTGGCCAATAAAAGGGGGAAATATGCAGGTAGTAAAATCAGCTAACTACTTCACAGAATATTATGGAATTACAGAATCTACATGGTGGGTATCTAGGTATTCAATGTTCCGATATTTTCCTGTAATGATTAACAATTTTCCCACAAAACATCAGGAAAAGAGAAGACTAAAAATGAAGGCCATGAGAGGCTCCTGCATTCAAGTCCACAAACTAAGAGAGCGCATGTCAATAAAAGGTACATGTCTGAAGGGTGAAGAAGACAAGGCATAGTGAAGCATGCCTAGAATCTCAGATCTCAGAAGGCTGCGGCAGGAAGACTGTGAGTTTAAAGCCAGCCTGAATATATGATAAGATCCTGCCTCAAAAAGCTTGAACTTGAAGGGAAAGAATGAAAGGGGAAGAGGGCTACTGAGATCTGATCACCTCCACACACAAACTGTGGCCTTAGGCACTCATCTATCCATTCTTGCTGTGACAACACAGCTCAGTAATGTAATGGTACAAGTCCTTGTCTGAGGCTATGAGTACCTGAGTTTCTAATTCCTCCTTGAACTAACATCTGGATGAAACCTCTGCCCAGACAAGTGTAGCAACAGTGTCTGACTAATCCCACTGACACTGTGCTCTCTGCAGTCACGTCAATGTTAAACAAAGGTGAAGGGACGGAGGATGAGTAAGACTCTTGCTACACAAGTATGAGGACCTAGTACAGATCCCCAGAACCCAGGCAAAGCTGTGCACAGAGGCACGTCTGTAACCTTGCTACTGGGAGATCCCATGGACCCACCAGTCAGCCAGGTCTAGATAAAGCAGCAACCCTCAGCTCTAATGACACTCTGTCTCAAAGTAGAGTGTCGAAGTGATTGAGGGAGACATCTTGATATCAACACCACCTGGTCTGCACACATCTTCCCATGCAGGAGGGTGCATTAGGGTGCTTACACACACACACACACACACACACATGGGGGCAGGGGGGGGGAGAAACAGAGAGACAGAGATAGATAGAGACAGAGAGAGACAGAGAGAGAGAGAGAGAGGGAGGGAGGATATGAATGAATATGCAGTAGGCATTACATCATGTGCCAGTTCCTGGCACAAAGACGCTCAGAAGTGTTTGCTGGCTGCCAGTGCTGTACAGCAGCACACCAGCACAGGCTTGGACTCACATACTTACATTGTGACTACAGTAGGAAACGGACAGGATGGGTTGTGAAACTTAGTATTTACACAGCATGCACTAGAGCAATGGTTCTCAACCTGTGAGTTGCTGCCTCTTTGGAATCAACAATCTTTTCACAGAGCTCCCTAAGAGCATCAGAAAACACAGATATTTACATTATGATTTACAACAGTAGCAAGATTACAGTTAGGAGGTAGCAGCGAATGCTGTGGCTGGGGGTCCCCACACCATGAAGAACTGCATGTGAGGGTCACAGCGATAGGAAGGCTGAGAGCCACTGCTCTGCAGTCTCCTGTGAAGCAGTAACTAGAAAATAAAGTTGACAATGAACAATTAAGTAGCCGACTGTACATTTTATACTAACACCATCCTAGATAATACAGTAGGCTCATCTACTTCAAAATCTCATAAACATAAGAGAAGTGGGAAGCTCAACTAGACAACGGACCAAAGGGCACCCATGTCCAAATGAGCTGGAGTGCGCTAGAGCAAACCCGCCCCTTTCTGACGCTGCTTCCAGAGGACTGCACACACATTATGCACCTGCTGAGTTCTGCCGAGGCACATGGCCTGACAAAGGGGCATTCAGCATGTCCTAGGCACTCCTCCAACTATCTGGTTTTAAACAGCTGTAGTTTCTGGAAAGTAGCACTGAATCAAGTTTCTCAAGGTAAGTACGTCCCACCAACAAATACTAAGACAAGAGTAAAGTCTGCTGGAATTTCAATGCCGTGGAAATTAAACTCGGTGAGCAAAATCTGAGTTTAGAAAATAAAGTAGAAAATGTTTATAGGTGTTAATTCTGCATGTTGGTAAGACCTGTGACACAGCGCGCATATCCTAAGGAGCCTAGCACTGGCACTCTCCTTCACCACCACACTCGCCTTGTCCGTCAGGAAGATGCCACATTCCTAATGACCGCCTCAGTCCCTTTCTGTGCAGTAATGAACGACAAAGGTCTTAAAAAAAAGTTTCATCTCAAATTTCCATAAGACCATTTAAGAAGTAAAAGCTGCTTCCTAGACCCAAAACTGCAAAGCGTGGGCGAAAAGCAACTCGCTAAAAGTAGAAGCAGATTATACAAATGTTCCCTAGAGTTATGCAATGATACACATTAAGCAGGCTTCTTCATGCCCACCATCATTTCTTAGTAACATCACAGCACACTAAGACTTTTATTCCCCACCTATTAACTCTTTTTCTACATAAAAATAAAAAATGACTCCTAGGCAAGAAAGGCAGTGAGGTGGACAAGCACTGCTAAGCACAGCTACTGCCATCAACTAGAGGGTTTCCAATTCCCATTTAGATTCACTTCCAGAGATGAGAGAGATGGCTCAGTGGTTAAGAGGACAGACTGCTCTTCCAGAGGTCCTGAGTTCAATTCCCAGCAACCACATGGTGGCTCACACCCACCTTAACCATTTGTATTGGAACCTGATGCCCCTTCTGATGTGCCCGTAGAGCAGATCAGATATTTACATAACAGTTCATAACCGGAGCAACATCACAATTACGAACTGACAACGAAGCAGTTTTATGGCTGGGGTGAGGAATGTACTAAAGGGTCACAGACAGACAGACAGACAGAAAGTATCAGGAAGGCGGAGAACCACGGACACAGAGCCATGAAGGGGCTGCTGTTCATCGATGACTCCTGGACGTGTCCGTTTTAATATGCTGTTCAACTTTAGGGTGTATTTCCTGTGAGACTAGCCTTTCATCTTTAACAGTTGCTGACTGACACCCACCCACCCTCCTGCATGTTAGAAGTTTCACACTGGTCACTGGTGTTCACTTTTTATTGCAGGAGCCTTAACACTGTTACCATACGATTTCTAATTTCCTTCTTTTGTTTTTGGTTTTTTTTTTGTTTGTTTTTGTTTTTGTTTTTTGGGTTTTTTGGTTTTTCAAGACAGGGTTTCTCTGTGTAGCCCTGGCTGTCCTGGAACTCACTCTGTAGACCAGGCTGGCCTCGAACTCAGAAATCTACCTGCCTCTGCCTCCCAAGTGTTGGGATTAAAGGCATACGCCACCACCACCCGGCTGATTTCTAATTTCTTTAAAGGGAAAAATTCTGCTCAACAGTATGTACAATGGCTACTGAATTTCCAAAGTCTGGTGAACACAAAAAATAAGGTTTATTCTCATCTTAGGAACTTCCAGTCCAATCCAACTAGTAAGGGCCTGGGAATGTAGCACAGCGCCAGTATTCATGCAGGATACCCTGGACTTGACTCTCAGGACACACACCCCCAAAACCAGTACTAACAGATAATTTCTGCTTCACTTCATGTCCTGTGTTAACTGGCATTTCATCTGCATACTGAGGCAAAATCCAGAGTCATTAAGTCTTCCAGGAGCCAGGTATGATGGCACACAAAGGTCATCCCAGCACACCAGACACAGGCGCTAACTATTGGGCTGCACAGCAAGTACCACACCACTCAGAGTTACAATGAGACCCTGTCGGAAAATTGAAGTTATTAAACAAAGATATATTTGCATTTTAAGAATGCAAATATTTGTAGAACAAATAAGAAGCAGAAAGTAGTGGGGAGGACACCCTATTTCAAGTAACTGTCCCTGAGGAAGCAAGGACAGCTCCTACTGAAGCTTCCTGCTGAAAACCTGAATTGTAACTATGCTTTGGTTTTAAATCCCCTCGCTACATTTTTGAACCAGATTCTAGAAGGAAGAAAGGATGAAAGGACTATTCGCTGGAATGTTCCCAGCAGGTTAGCACACTGGCTTCGCAGGTCTACTATCTTTTCAAAGCCCGAGGAAAAGCAACATTCACAAAATTACCTGCAAAAATTTATAATTTCACATTCGGAAGCACTATGGACAAAATTTTTGTCACCTGACCTCAAAAGTAGTCTTCAGATGTGTTACATACAGCCCAGTCTTGCTGGGAGTGGGGAGGAAGTGTTGCAAAGAAGAGGCTTATTGCTGAGCTATAATCACAGAAAACCAAATGTCCCTGATGAAAACTGAGAAACACCTGGATAAATTACATCATCAGGTGACTATTATTTAAGAATGTCGGATTGATTCAAGCTCCCCTTCTTTGAAAGACAAAGTTCATTCAAGATCTGCTTGCCTTGGCCATTCGCTAAGAAGGCTAGCAAGCAGATCACTGGTCCCCCCCCCCCCCCCAAAAAAAAAAAAAGATAAAGCCAACTGAATTATCAGCCCTCCAGTTGGTTCAGCCCCCGCGCAGCCCTCCCCAGCAACTGCTACAGCAAACCATCAAACTGAGTTTAGCTTCCTGAAGGCACTTACAGTGAACACCCCAATACCCCTTCCACGCCCCACCCCCGCGATCCCCCTGATTTCTCTATTTCTAAACCGAATGTCCTTAAACTGTACTACCGATGCTTTCCGAAATGAAGTTTAAGCACCTGACAATCATTACATTCAAACTACACGAAGCCGAGATCCCAGGATTTCGGTTCAAATCTGCTAGGATCGAACTTCCTTTTTCTCCCCGCGGGTCCTCCCAGCCCTTCCGCGCGCCAAGGTCGCCACTCGGGGCCTGCTGTGACATCACGGTCTGTCTCGCTAGAGCCCTGACATCACCGACACGCCGAGCCTCGACACTGTGACCTCACCGCCGCAGGCTCGCACCGCAGGGTCCCCCCGGGAAGGGTGGAGGAGACGCGCCGCTCACCTGCGCGGGGACCCCTCCCCACAGCCTCGCGCCCCGCACGCAGCCCACCCGCGGCGGCCTAGCTCGGGTCGCCCGACTCCGGGCCCAGGGAGCCGCTGGGCGCACGACCTCGGGTCCAGGCCGCGCGGACGGCTCTCCCGAGGACGCAGCGGCGGCGGCACCCCGAGCGCCGCGAGCCGCGGTCCCCGCCCCCAACGCTCGGCCCCGCCGCGGAGAGCAGCGGGAGCCGCCACGGTGTCCGCCCGCCCCGCGCCCCGCAGTCCGGCGCTCCCGCCCGGCCCACCTGTGCTTCTGCCCGGCCGGGCCCTGGCCCGGGGCTGCGGCAGCCCGATGCGGCGGCGGCAGGCCTGACTCTCTCCCCGAGACTGAGGCGGACCAGGAGCTCAGCGCTGGGCGGCGGAGCCCAACGCTCGCCCCGAAACCCATTTGTTTGGCTAAACCGGCGTGACATCACGCGCCGGCCCAATCGACGGTTGCCCGGGGGCGGGGCCGCGGAGCCTGCGTGCGCCGGCGCCCCCTGCCGGCGGCCGCGAGCACTGTGGGAAGAGGTTGGAGCTGCTGGGACAAGCGCCTGCGAGCCCCGGAGCAGTGGGAATTGAAGAGTTTGAGTGTCACCGCACAGCAAGGACCCTAACCTTATGGCACGGTTAGAGTGACAAATTCATTAAGGCCCGCAGGTGGTCCAGAAGCCTTAACATGTTTGACACTGTTGGATATCCAACATGCCTGGGTCCTAATCTTGGTTCTACCACTAGCATATGGTTCTATTTCAAATTTGTACAATGAACTACTTAGCAAGCCCATGGCTCTGGATTTGATCCCTGGTGTCCTATACACCGGGCATGTTGCTTCATATTTGTAATCCCCGATTTTGGGAGGTGATTGCAGGTGGACCACAAGTTCATGGTCATCCTCAATGGCAAAGCAAATTTGAGATCAGCCGGGGCTCCTCTGTTAAGAGCACTGACTGCTCTTCCAGAGGAACTCACTTCAGTTCCCAGCACCTTCAAGGTGGCTGGCAACTTGTCTGTAACTCCAACCTCAAGGAATCAGACGCCTTTTTCTGGCCTCCACAAACACTGCATGCGCACAGCGCACAAATATATGCAGACAAAACACTATACACAGGAAAATTTAAAAAAAAAAAAACAAAAAAAAAAAAAACAAAAAAACCCCAAGAGAATGTATTTTCCACGCAATGGCAGAAGTACCTACCAGGAAGTACATAAACTTTAAAGCTGAACTGCTAATCTACAAAAGCCTTGTAAGCTTATCAATGAAAAAAAAAACAGGCTTTAAATATTTCAAGCCATTGAATCAATAAACGACATTTTAATAATCTTTAAAATCATCGTTTCCATTGAATAATTTTAACCACATTGGACAATGTGCTGGCTAGTTTTATGTCAACTTGACACAAGCTAAAGTTTTCTGAGAGGAGGGAAACATGAGCATTTTCTTAATTAGTGATTGATGGGGAGGGCCTAGCCCATTGTGGGTGGTACTATCCCTGGGCTGTTGGTCCTGGGTTATATGAGAAAGCAAGCTGAGCAAGCCTGCCGGACTAGCCTCTGCAACAGCTCCTGCCTCTACTCTAGGGGTGTGGTGTGTGTGTGTGTGTCTATCACGTGTGTGGGTTCCCAAAGAAACAAGAAGGTCACATTCCCTGGATCTGAAGTTACTGGTTGCTATGAGCCTTTTGGAGGTGTTGCTCAGGGGTTGAGCACAAGTTAGCAAGTGAAAGGTTCTGGGTTCAAATCCTAGCATCAAAAACAGGGGCAGCTGGTTTCACCTATCTCTTTAAGAAAGGAGGGGCTGGAGAGATGGCTCAGCAGTTAAGAGCACTGGCTGCTCTTCCAGAGGATCCAGGTTCAATTCTCAGCATTCTCATGGTAGCTCACAATTATCTGTCACTTCAGTCCCAGGGGATCCAACTCCCTCTTGGGGCATCAGACACACATCTGGTGTACACACGTGCAGGCAAAACAACGACACGCACAAAATAATTTTTTCTAACAACCTGACTCAAAACAGGAGAAAAAAACTCTTGTGAAACCTATGTGCATGACATAGATGTGAAGTCTTAAAGAATCAAACTGTAGAAATAGGACCAGTGAGACGCTGCAGCAGATGAAGGTGTGACATCAAACCTGACAACCTGATATCAATCCCCATGACCCACCTGGTGAGATAAGTGACTTGACTCCCAAAAGTTGTCCTCTGCATGTGGGCTGGGGTATATGGTTACTCCCCACCCCCCCACACACACACTTGCAATTTTTAAATATAAAAAATAAGCCAAGCATGGTAGTATTCATCTGTAATCCCTGAATATGAGAAGCTGAAACAAGAGGTTTCTGGCAGTTCAAAGCTACTCTGGGCTACATAGCATGTACCAGGCCTACTGGACTGTATCAGTCACTTTCTCATTGTTGTGATCAAAATACTTGACAAAAGCAACTTAAGAAATGAAGGGCCTATCTTGTGGGGCTGGAGAGATGGCTCAGTGTTAAGAGCACTTGCTGCTCACACAGAGGACCAAGGTTTGATTCCCAGCACCCACATGACAGCTCACAACCCGCTGTAACGACAGCTTGAGAGGCTCTGACACCTCCTGGCCTCCTAAGGCACCAGGCAGATGTGACAGCCATGGATGCAGGCAAAGCGCTCATAAAATATATAACAAAATGAATAGATCAAGATATTTTCATTAAAGAGAGAGGGGGTTATATTGCTCGCAATTTGAAGCGCAGAATGCATGAACAAGGCAGCTGGCACCCACAACCAGGAAGTAGATAAGAAGAAGAGGTGGATGATGGGTCTCAGTGCCTTTCCATCCAGAGCCCCAGCACATCTGATGGTGCTGCCAGTGTTTGAGATGAACCTTTCTCACCTTGTTGAGGCCAAATCTTTGGTTGTTTCAGTCGCTCAGCAGTACAAGGCTTTGAATGTACACATTTGTAGGCTCCAGGGATAGAACTCAGGTCATAAGACTTCAGCCAGATCTTTTACCCACTTAGCCATCTCCCTAGATGCAGTATCAAATTCTTAAAAGAAAAACAAAGCCCTGTTTTTTTTAAAACCACAGATAGTGCACTAGAGCCCAGGAAACCAGGAAGAACTTTTGATAACAACACGCTGTCAATGTGTAAGCCATTGTCATCTCATACAGTGGTATCTGTGCTATGCTTCAAAGTGTCAATCCTTTAACGAATGAAGCTCTCAGAAACGCCCAGTAAGGTGAGGTGGCACATGCCCATAAAATATATTTGTGAGACTGAGGCAGAAGGACTGCCATGAGTTCCTGAACTACCTAGTGAAACCTCCCAAAAAACACAAACCAAATCAAGCAATTAAGCTATATGTGAATGTCCATAATATCTAAATATAAACATGACAAATGTTGGATCTTAATCAACTGCAAAGCCAAGGTATGTGTGCCTGTGCTGGTATTTAGAAGACAAAGGCTCAATTGATTCAAGTTCCAGGCCAGCCTGGTCTACATAGCAAGACAGGTTTTAAAGCATGAATAGAGAGCCTCCAAAAAACCCGGCTTCATTATTTCTGCTGTGTTACACCCACTTAAACTCAGCCAGGTAAGCAATTTTGTTCATTAATGTATTTACAGACAGGGGCTCACATACCCTAGGCTAGCCTTGAACTCACCAGGGGCTGAGCACAATGCCACACACCTGTAACCACAGAACTCTAGGCTAAAGCAGGAGGATCTTGCATTCCAGGCCATTCTGAGCTGCAGTGAGAAACTTGTCTCAGCAAACAGTCAAACAGACAGGGAGATAGAGGCAGGGGATTGGTCATTGAAGGCCACGGTCTCAAAATAAAACCAAAAAGTATGAGAATGGCAAGACTAAAGATTGCTTCTTAAGCCTAGGATTCTGGTTAAAAGTCAAACGTGAAGGGATTGGAAAACACTGAGTCCTGCTATCAGGATCGCCCCGATGCTAATTTTCACGATAGGATAAGTCTGTTCTATTTCTTGCATGGAATTCTGTAGCAGAAGGAGGCATGTAGACACAGTTAAAGTCAAGACCTCCCTAGCCATCCTACTGAATCTCCTGAAAGTATGTTCTTTCACAAAACTATAGAGTTCATTCACAACATGATTCCACTCATGTTGATGTATCATTTTCTGTAGCTTGACTGCTCAGAGAGCTGGGGAACTGAGTTTTATTCATCATTATATCATGCAACTAACCTCGAGTTCCGATGCTTAGGAGCTACTTGGTAAGCAAAGGTTGAGGGGGATGCCTTTAAAGTTTTTTTTTCTGTAATGATAATAGTGAGTGGTACTAAGAAGTATTTAGGCCCTGTAGTCATGAGAGGATGGAGTATTTGAGAAATAGATGTGGAAATGAGAGATATCTTTTAGATCCCAAGAACTCTCCTGAAACTTCCCAGATAGCCTTAGCCAGTGTAGTCAGATGGGAAAAGTCTTTGAAGGCTTAGGCCCTGAGGTCTGAAGTTGACCCAGTAGAAACCCAGAAGTGGGGCCTTCTTACAGCAAAAGATCTAAGAGTTGTACCTAGAAAACCAGGATAACAATGCTGCCTTAAGAATTAGGGAAAGAAAATCACAAAAGGAGAATGCAACTTTGTGTATCCTGATAATTATTAAAGCACACAAAGAATTAAAGCCATCTTCATTCCAAGGATAAAAATATATCAGGTCCAAGGTAGCAGCTCATGCGAATAATCACCATCATCTCCACCACCATCATCTCTATCTTCATCACCATTGTCATCATCAGCATCACAGTAATCATCATCACCAACAGATGGCTACAGAAGTCACAAGAACAGAGAAGCCTTGGCCATTAGATCGAAGAGTAA
>JANHMN010000001.1:193397308-193418241 GCA_030674055.1 Rhabdomys pumilio | reverse complement strand
CACACACACACACACACACACACACACACACACACACACACACACACTGCTGAAACAAAAAAGCATGGGAGACATCTTATGAATGGCAAGCCAAGAGCCACAATCACTTGATCCAGACACATCATCTACAAGGCAATTGTGGTGCCCCTAGGTTTTCTACAGCGTGTGGACAAAGATCTTAGGTTTGTTTGTTTGAGAATACAACATAAAACTCCCACCACATAAGAAGACCTGGATACCACTCTACTCTTGAACTCTGAAAAAGTCAGACCCAGTAACACAGATAAGTGAAGCACAGAGGAGACAATCCTAAGTGCCCAAAGATTGCCTGCTGGATGGAAATTCTTAAAGGGACCCTCAGTAGATTTTTTTAATACTGTCCCAAACATCTAGTGCTCCTGGGAAGGTGAAGGGGGTGCTTGTTGGAAACTGTAATGGACTTTGTAGAGTAAGCACACTCCCATATTAGAGTTCAGACTGTGGCCATTAGAACCCCAGCATGCTACATAGCCTGGGTTTATCCACATAGCCTGGGTTTATCCATATAGCCTGGGTTTATCCCTGACCCATCATCTGCTTTCTTCATTCTCCTCTGTGCCTTACAAAGATGGTACCCAAAGACCTGGGCTCCCTCATTCTGTGGCTTTTGATGGAAAAACGACCAAATTGCTCCCCAGATATGGGAAATGAGAGAAAAGTCGAGATTTACACCCTGTGTGCCTCTGGTCATGGCTATGTTACACTATGGCCACAGCCATGGCTGGGGAGTCCCTTCCTAGCTCCTGCTTCCTGGGTCTCAGGTGATATTTCTCCCTCCCTGGTCTCTTTAGGTTTACAGTAGCTGTAGATTCTAGCTTTTGTTGGATCCCTTAGCCTGGCCCACACTTCTGAAAATAGTGTCTCCATTTAATCCTTCTGTACAACTCAGTAAGTGGGTCATCCATTACAGCCAGAGACTGACGGTCACATTATGTTCATATTCCAGAAGGGAGGTAACTCTGTACTTCTTAGTCCTGACCTTATCAGCAGGCCACGTTCACACAGTCTGAACAGATACACCAAGAAAGGCCTTTTGTACCACTGGAGATAAAGGATGCCTCTGCTTCTTTCAGTATCTACTCCCCAAATTTTCCCACCAGGGCCAGATCTCAGCCTTTCTCCTCACTCCTTACTGTAGCTGCCTCCTTCCCTAATGCTAGATTCATTGTCTCTATCTTGAATCTCCCCTTCTTCTGAATCCCAGGACCAATTGCCTTTTATGTCAACGACAACTCTTCTGATTCAGTCTGCTTCCAAAATGGATTAGGATTTCTAATTCTGGAGATCAAAGTAGAAAGGGTGAAAAAAGGGCCTAGGGAGGACTTATAGATAGTCACCCTTCATGTTGTGTAATCTATAGGGTCACTAGATTCTGTAGGCCAGGTTAGGCACCATGACATTGCTTCTTACAATAGCTAGAAAGTTTGCTAAAGATGACCTCTGACAGACTGGCCCAAAGTGTATCTGATTTGGGGGATTTGAGGAAGAGAAAGAAAGTAAAACCAGGCAGTGGTGGCACACTCCTTTAATACCAACACTTGGGAGACGGAGGCAGGTGGATCTCTGTAAAGTCAAGGCCAGCCTGTTTTATAGAGTGAGTTCTAGGACAGAAGGGCTACATAGAAATACCCTGTCTCAAACACACATACACACAGAGAGACACACACAGAAAGAGAGAGACAGAGACAAAGACAGACAGAGACAGAGAGGGGGAGGAAGGGAGGAGGGGAGAAGAAGGAAGGGGAAAGGGAGGAGAGGGAAAGAGAGAGGGAGAGGGAGAAGGGACTACTTCCTTGAGGAATAAAGACCAGAAACTTAGCTTTGGGGGTGGGGGTGACATAAGACCTCACATTGAAACCAAAGTTGGCCTCAAACACTCAACTGTCCTCCAGATTCAGCTTCTCAGTTCCAGGGATTCCATGCATGGAACACCACGCCCATCTTGAGTTTAGCACTGAAGGAAGATGAATTTAAATCATGTATAAGAAGAAAGGCAGAATCCCAGGACACGGGAAACGATATGCACAAAGACCTTGGAAATGTGGCATCTGGGAAGAGATGACTATACCACTTTGATGTTAGAAAAAAAGGGAGCCACAATTGCAGCCTGTGGAGGCTGAGGCAGGCAGGGTTCTATGACTGTAAAGTTGGCCTTGATTATACAGTAATTTCCAAGCCAACCTGGGTTAGAGTAAGAATTTATCTTAAAAAAAATTAAACAAACCAAACTGTGCTTGGTGGCACATGCCTTTAATCCCAGCACACTGGAGATGGATCTGAGTTCTAAGCTAGCCTGGTCTACGTATTAAGTTCCAGGCCAGCCAGGACCATATAAGGAGATCCTGAACCACTAACACACACACACACACACACACACACACACACACACACACACACACACGAATAAGCCACTTATGCCATAGAAGTGGCTTTAAAGGAGTCTTCAAAGACTCTAAGAAGGATATTATAATTCCAAGTTGGGCTAAAAGTGAAGAGAGTATGGCAAGTTACAAAAATAAATACAGTCAGCTAGATGTGAGGTGGTTCAGGGTTGTGTCAGGTAGTTGTCCTTGAATTCATTGCAGAAGAAAAAAATTGCATATGACAGGGTAAATGTGGCTGAAAGGGGACACTGGAAAATAAGGGTAACCTCAAGGTTGGGTTGTAGGGAGACTGGGAATGATGTTTTGGGTGAGAACAGAGAAATCTTACAGAGAGGGATGTTTGGGAGAAAAGATGAGGTTAGTGTGTCCAGGTGGTCACTGTGTTTCGGGTTCCTGTAGACCCGGGGCTGCAGGACAAGGAGAACTGAGCCCTAAGCTATGAGTGAGCAGCTCTCAGGGAAAGGCTGAGTGTGAAATTGGGCAGGCAGTCCGCCATGCCAAGGAGACTCCATGGACCTCAAGGATGAGAAGTGAAATAAGACAGTCACAAAAAGGCAATATAAAAATCTCCCTCATGAACAGTCTGAAAAAGTCAAACTGAACAGACACCAGAAGAAAGAACGTCGGAGGCTGGGCTGGAGGAGGGTTGGGAAAATGCTGGTCAAAAGATTGTAGTTACACGGGAGGGGAAAGTCCAGGAGATCTGATGTAGTTAATAACAATGTGTCGCCTACTTGAAAATCACTAAGACAATAGGTTTTCAGTGTTCTACAGAAAATGTATGGGAAGTAAAGTATGTGTTAATTAATCTCATTTTAGCCATCTTACAATGCATACATATTTTGAAAATCATTCTGTCTACCGCAAATATATTTTTACTTGTCAATGAAAGAGAAATATTTCAAATGACAAACTGAGCCTTTGAACATGCCCATCTTCCTGAAGCTTAGAGAAATCATTTTTGAGGAGTTCACTACAGACAACAATCAAGAAATGGGCAAAAAAAAATGTAAAAATAAATGAAACAGCATAGGAAATCTAGGTGTTATATAGTGCCCTATAATCCCATCAGTTGGAAAATGGAAGCTAGAGGATCAGGAGTTCACGGCCAGCCTCAGCCATATAGCCTGTTTGAGGCTGGCCTGAGTTACATAAGAAGGGAATCCAATATTCCCATGCCTTTGACATATAGCAGATCTTGTGGGGTCATTTGCCTGTAATAAAAGGAATAGAAACACAAGCTAAGGGACAGCTCACTTTACTGAAAGTGCTTGCTATGCAAGCATGAGGACCCAAGTTCAGATCCCCAGTATACACAGAAAAGATGTGCAGTAGATATCTATAATCCTAACACTCAGGAGGTAAAGACAAGAGGCTCACTGGGGCTTGCTGGCCAGCTAATCTAGCTGAATGATGTAATCAGTGAGCACCAGGTTCAGTAAGTGATCAAAGGAAACACCTAATGTTGGCCTCTGGCCTCCAAACTCAGGAAAACATACACACACAACATAAAAAGGAAACAAGCTTCCAAGTTCCAAACCTAGAACTTGCTGTACAGATTGGGCTGGACTAAAGCTTTCATCTCTCCTGTGTCTGTCCCCTGAGGGCTGGGATTACAAGTGTGTGCCACCATGCTAACTTCATCTTTGATTTTTTTTTTTTTAAATACAGAGTCTCAGGGAGCCTAGGTGACCTTGAACTGGCTATATACCCAAGAGTGACCTTGAACTGAAGGCTGGGGTTAAACGCCAGACCTCAGAACCTCTTCTACCTCAGAGACAATGGGCATCTGTCACTACACTCATAATGCTGAGAGCTACTGAATGCTGAAGTCATTGGAGGGTTTAACAGGAGCTGTCTGCTGTTTGTGCTATTGACATAAAACCCAAGGCAACTGAGCTTGAATAATCTTACTGGATATTTGTTGGCCCATTTTTCTGAGATGACCACATGTTGGCTTTAGGGTTAGTTCAATCTGAGAGAAACCACTCATACTTCCCTTGGGTCTACATTTCTCCACCAACTAACATTCTCATTACTTGGTTTCTCTAGAGCTAGAAGCTTCCATGTTTGCATGTGGGACTGCATGCTCTCCCACAGAGGAGGTGGCTCTACACAAACCTCCAATTGTTTTTGTCAGAGGAAGCAATCACCAGGAGCACAGGGAGGCCATAGGCTGATTGTCTCTAATGATGGAGCACACTCATTATTGAGCCAGTTCCTCACACTCAGCTGAAATTCCCTGTAGTGGCCCTAACTCCAGGACAGTAGATCTCTAGATATGAATCGTATGCTCACCCTCTTTCCCCAGCCATACTGGCTGATGACCACTGAAGGCAGGAGAGCCCAGAGAAGAATATTAATATGCTCATAAGAATGTGTGTAGGTAAGTCAAGATACTAATGGATCAAACAGAGGAGCTCTCTCTACTAAAACTTACAATGAGGTAGTACAGGATTGTCCTTGGAACCCTTGAATCCGGACCCTGATGACATTCTTAGGATAGAACCTTCGTTTTCACTAGCCAAGGCAGATCTCGGCTCCCGGCAGCAGGATGGAGGAGGAGCACGGGTCACATTGAAAGCAGGGACATCAATCACTGTGCACATAGGTGCCTGTATCACATAGCCTATCACTGACTACCTTAGAAGTATGCTCAGAAGTAGACTTTACCCTGGGGTGATTTTCCTGTAAACATTCTATGATTATACAATTGGGAAAATAAACTTTATGAACAATGTTCATTTTCAGCTACTCTTAGGAAATGAGATTAGTGGAGTTGGAAGAATGATATCAAGCCTGGTGACATAAGAGGTGGATTATTAATACTCAGGAAAGCAATTATCCATTTCTAATCTAGCAAACAAGACAGGTATGAGAAGAGAGAGAGAAAAATCCCAATATTGAAAAATAAAATAATGAAAATCAACCAATAAATTATGAGATAAAAGAACTGTTGTTTGGGGCCTGCAAGGATAATTGAGCTCTGTCTAACAGAGAACCAGGGTTCAATTCACAGCACCAACATGGCAGCTAACCGCCATGTGTAACTTCAGATACAAGGATCTGAAGCCCTCTTCTGGCCTCCTCAGGTACCAAGTTCACACACAGTGCACAGACTTTAAACACCCATAGCATAAATAAAATAAAATAAAATAAAATAATTTAATTAAAAAAAAGAACTGTGTCTGGATTCTAATTCTAATAGCTGACCAGTAACAAGCTACATTCTTAACAAGCCTGTGATGAATCTATTAAGGAAGGATAATTTCAGCTATGGCACAGACCCAGGAGAGGGTAATTGGGATGTTAGCTCTTAAGTGCTTTGTAAACCTCATTAGTCGTGCAGATAAAAGCTATCTTTATCAACAGCAATGCTTAACAACGATGCAGTACATCTTTTAGGAACACAATGATTGGGTTAAAGGGTGAGATTTGAGAGATTTCATTACCTCTTCAACATTGTTCATTTAATGTGATTGGTATCTGTGACTTTAATTGAATTTAAATTTTTCTCACTATTTTTTCCCCTACAGATCACGTATCATTTGTCAAATTTTTATATCCAGAAAGTGAGAGGACTGAGTTAGCCAGAGCCAGGCTGACTCCATGAGAGGCTGCAAACTGGAAGTGAGATACTAGGCCTAAATTTCCGTTTCCCAGAAATGAGAATCTGGATCCAGGAACCTGTGGTCAACCAACCACAGCTGAAGGGAGCCAACCCGAGGACACCTTGTCATCTGGCCTGAAGTAAGAATAGGTAACTAGAATGAGTAAGTGACCTCCCAGAGAGGTCTCCAGAGCCTAAACAATTGTATCAGTCAGACCCCTAGAGCTAGAGCTAACCAATCAAGGTAAAAGAGAACATACTCCTCCCTAAAGTTCCCCTAACTGACAATAGAAGCTGGGCCTGCGATCCACCAGGGGTCTCCATTCCCAGATGGGGAGACCCCTGCATGTAGGAGATTCAGTTGAATAAACACTCTTTGCTGTTACATACTGTTTGAGTCAGGGGGCCTTCCTTCAGCAATTCTTGGATCCTAACAAAAGAAGTCCAACAACCACTTCCACTTCCGTGAAGTAAGTCTGTAAACAGCAGAAGTGTCAGATCAGAGGACATTCCCAGCTGTAATACATATACCATCAATGTCTAGAGCAAAATAATTTTTTCCGTAAGTATAATAAATGGAATTCTAAAGTTCTCTATAAACTTTTACATATGTAGTAGGAAGTACTTGAAAAGAAAATGGCTCATGTTTTGGATAATGGATTTTACAAGTGACAAGTCACAGCATTTTATACCTTACAGTGGAACAGCAGACCGGCTGCCTCTCTATGGAAACATCTCTGCTCCTGGGTAGCCACAGTTGGTGCGGTCTTGGTCTGCACGGCAGTTATTCATGGAAAAATGGTTTATACACAGGGAGCTTAGCTGAGGACATTGTGATCATGGGAGCCAGCTTTGTCATGGTCGAAGAAGAGAATTAATACAGGAAGGGAGCCCCATTCTCTGTAAAGAAGATACAAACATCTACAAATGAAAGGTTGACTTCAAGGCTAGGACAGGGTGAAGCCAAGGTGCTCCTGGAACAAACAGCTCGTTGGGCAAGAAAGTAACAAAGCACTCAGAAAGATGATAAAAACCAAGGAGGAGAAGAGCCAGTCTGAAGGTCTCCCAGTAGCTAAGTCTGACACAGTCTGAATGTCAAATTCTGACAGCGATAGATTGGCTCCTGCTGAAACCTGTATTGTGGGCATGTTGCAAAGCTTATCAAAGGAGCTCGTGCTGACTAGGCATCTGGCTAGTCACATGTCTACCCCTCCGTTGTACAGAGCATGCCTTAGAAACCAAACTCCCCTGACTCTTGCCCCAGCAAATACAAATAAGACTATCAGTATGGGTGAAGGAGGTGGCAAGGATCAGCATAGTGGAATAGGATTGCAATCCCGGTGTTTGGAGGGCTGAGGCGGGAGAATCTTAAGTTCAAAGTCTAACATAGCTCGGCTCTGTCTCAAACACACACACACACACACACTCTCTCTCTCTTTCTCTCTCTCTCTCTCTCTCTCTCTCTCACGCACACGCACACGCACACGCACACACACACACAGAGCGTGAGAAGGATTGAACCTGAGTGAGTCTGATGATGCCTCTGGACCTAGTGCCAATTTCTAAGGAACATGAAAGACAGAAGAAGGAGCAGAGTAATATGGTGAGTCTGGGGTCAACACAATATGGTAAGGAAGTTGGAGTCAGACACGTGGCACTCTACAATAAATAAATAAGTATGAGGGAAAGGGGAGAGAAGAAACTTGTAGACCAAAAGAGATTCTAAAGATACTACAAATGTTTGAGGGGCTTTCTCACACACACATCAGACATTTGCTGAGACTGTATGGAGCTGATACTAATAAAGATCTCAAAAGTGCTCATTAGCATTTTATTAATTTGTTTTTGAGACAGGGTCTCATTATTCGGCGCAAATAGCCTCCAAGTCATGACTTTCCTGCCTCAGCACCACAAATACTAAGAGTCCAGGCCTACTGGCACCATACCTGCCTTGTTATTCTTTCTTTTCTCTTTTTTCTCATTAACAGAGATAGAATACACTCATGATGGCTTGTCCTTGTGATTCTATATGGCTTGAATTCATGAGAACTTTACTCAGGTGACCTTTCATAACCCTCAGCGTATAAATTGTCTGATGCTATGAATAAAGTCTCCTATTTCACAAGACTTTAGTCTGCTTCATTTTTAAGTCCTGCTTTCTCAAGTTCCCACTGCCAACTAGAACTGTAAACAGTCCCTGGTCTATTCAGTCTCAGGTTCTTGACCACATAAGCAGCACTGGATCTGTCTCATGGAGTGGACGTTAACTCAAATCAGATATTGGTTGGTTACTCCCACAAGTTTGTGAAACTATTACATCAGCGTAACTTGCAGGCAGGTCAGCATTGTAGACCAAAGGGTAAGCAGTTGAATTAGTGTTTACCTTTCCGCTCTGGTAGCATGCAGAGCATCTTCCAATACCAAGAACACTAGTCCATAAGGGTGAAAGCTCTATGTGGACACCAGCTCAACTTCTCTGTGTTCAGTGAGTTGTGTAGGTGTTGTCTTCAGCAACAGGACCTTGCCATCCGTTTGTAGATAGCAACAAATAGTCTTGGCAATAGCCTGGGTTGTTGGGGATTTTCAAGGGACCCCTTTGGCCAACAACTTGATTAGATGTAATTCATTCCTGGTATTGGAAGTTTCATTTTGTGGTATGTCCAGTTAGGGTTCTGTCTCCCCAATTATTGGGTGATTTCTTTCAGATCACTTTCATACACGTATATGTATTAGAAAGTTTCCACATGACTCTTCAAATGGCCCTGCGTTTTAGCTGTCCCTTCCTATTCTCCCTCTCTTGTCCCCCCCCCCCCCCCCGCTTCTCTTCTCATCCCCATTTGATCCTTCTGTCCCAGCCCTCCCCAACCCCATTTATCAATAACTATTTCCCCTACCTAGGGGTATCCATGCTGTTTTAATTAATATAGCTCTGTAGTACAATTTGAGATTGGTATGGTGTTTCCTCCGGCAGTTCTTTTATTATTGAGGAATGTTTTATCGATGCTGGGATTTTTGTGTTTCTTATAAAGCTGAAAATTTTCCTTCTGAGATCTGTGAAGAATTGTGTTATACTTTTAATGGGGATTGCACTGAATCCGAGGATTGCATTTGGTAGGAGCAAAATTTTGGTCATTTTTACTATTTAAATCCTATCTATCCTTAAGCATGGGAAATCTTTCCATCTTCTGATATCTTCTTTAATTTCTTTCTTTAGTGTCTTAAATTTTTATCATACAAGTCTTTCACTTGGTGGAGTTACTCCAAGATATTTTATATTTTTTGAGGCTGTTGTGAAGTGTTCCTGATTTCTTTTCTAATTTGTAGATAAGAAGGCTAGTGATTTTTTCTGTTTTAGTTTTGTATCCTGCTACTTTGATGAAAGTGTTTTTCAGCTGTAGGAGTCCTCTGGTAGAACTTTTGGGATCACATATGTACACTATCATCATTTGCAAATAAAGATACCTTGACCTCTTCCCTTCCTATTTGTATCTCCTTGATCTCCTTCAGTTGGCCTACTGCTCAAGCTAAGACTTCAAGTACTGTATTTAATAGGGATGGAGAGAGTGAACAACCTGAATGGTTGTGAGCCACCATGCAGATGCTGGAGAACTGAACACAGGTCTTCCAGGGAAGCAGCCAGTGCTCTTTACTACTGGGCTGTATCTCCAGCCCCTGAGCATATTTTTCTTCATTTCCAAGAATGCAAGCATATCAACAGGCAGCATGCCTAACTTAACAGCAAATGAGGCGCTCTGCTGTTTCTATCATTTTGTAATACCTTCTGCATAATAAGACCTGGAGCTCTGTTCAATTTATGGCTCTGTTGCTAGTGCCTAAAACCGCACTGATGAAAAGAGAACGGATGGGTGATGTAAATCTCAACATAGAAAAGAGATATATGTGGTTAAAGACTTTTTTGCAGAAACTCTAAATGAATCTGTAAATTTCATAAAAAACAGAGCAACTGCCTCATTAACAAACAGCAGTCTGCCAGACAATCACTGGTGTCCTCTCCAGGCCACAGAGTGGCCTAATGTGTGTCATTCATATTACTGGATTTCTTGCAATGAAACCACAGGGAGGTTATTTAAGGAAACCTAGAATACACAAGTGCTAAGTCCTATTTCTTAATGAATAATGTATAAACTAATTGCTCCTGGAAATTTGGTGGAACTTTTTCTTTGCTCTCTACAAATGTGTGTTGACACTTTACACTCCCGGCGAGGCAGTAACACATCAGAGTTAATTAAGATCACAGGTCTGGAGTTAGGCAGTAACACCCCATTTTGCTTACTTCCTTCTATTCTTTGAGAGGAAATCTTAATTCCACAACTACTGTAACATCAGGCTGGAAAAGATGACAGAATCCTGGTCACTGGGAAGCCTGTGAAATGAGAAACAAAATAACACAGCATTCTGGTGTGCTAGAAAGTACAGTAGGCTAAGGGAGAAAATACAGATTCTATTTCCAACATATCACTAGAATATTGGGTAATTTTGGATGGGTACTAACCTCTGGGTTAGAATTTGGCAGCAACATGAGATCCAGGGTCTACCTATCTCGATTCCCTGCTAACCTCTCATCAGCATAGTCAAATACTTGGTGTAACTAACTTAGAAACAAGACAGATTTCTTTGGGTGTACAATTTCCTAGGTTCTAGTTCCAGAACACTGGACATGATGTTTGGAGCCTTAGATGAAATAGTTCATTGAGACCATAAGGTCATTTGAACCTTTTCCTAAATTGGATAGCATTGCTTGAAGACCATACCTCCCACCTGGATTCGGGAGGGTGGGGGATAACATTTATCCAAAACATAGCACCTTGAGACTAAAAATTCCAAGATTCTAGAGATTATTCTGAGCTTTTTGAAAGTTCAATATTTTCTTTTCTAATCAAGTTTTTCGGGTCAAATGAGGGAATGGATAGAAATAAGCTAAAGAAAATGCTATATTAATGCACCTATCTCCAACAGCCCTGACTGTCCTGGAACTCACTCTGTAGACCAGGCTGGCCTCAAACTCAGAGATCCACCTGCCTCTGCCTCCTGAGTTCTGGAATCAGAGGCGTGTACCACCACACAGCTTCCCAGGTTTTAAAAAAATTGATCATATAAAGTTAGGCCAGTGGTTAAGAAGAGAGTCAGCTGCTCCCTTCCACTAGGGACAGCATCAGCATAATTTGTCCAATCCTGTGAACATATCTTACTCAACAGCCATTCCCAAAGCAAGTAGTGTTGATTTGTTGTTTGGCAGATTCTATAGCTGATGTGTTTATAAAAAGAGAAAGAGAATATGTTCTATGGGGGTGTGGTGAGGAAGAGGGTGTCTCGGCGGGCCAGTGCTGAGGCCTCCCTCCCCACCCCCCACCAGCCACATGGGTGGATGGTATAGTATAGAATAGCGTTTATTCAGGGCATGAGGAGATTGAGTTAAGAGGGTAGTAGAGGGAGAGAGAGGGAGAGAGAGAGAGAGAGGAAAAGGGAGAGGGGAAGGGGAGAGGAGGGGAGGGGAGGGAAGAGGAGAGGAGAAGTAGAGACCTGCCATGAGGATGTGGAGAGAGGGGGAAGGGAGGAGGGAAGGGAGAGGGAAAGGGAAGAGCCCAAGAAGGCAAGAGAGCAAGAGAGGGAGGAGGGGCAAGCAGCCCCCTTTTATTGTGGGCCAGGCCTACCTGGCTATTGCCAGGTAACTGTGGGGAGGAGTTTAGACAAATGCTAACAATAGCCTTCTAATCCTCAACCAAATATCTAGCCTGGGTTCTTGAAATGAATATTTATTAAAAAAAAAAAAAAATCTGCCACTGGCATCGCTCAAAGTCAGATTTCAACCAAAGAAATGGAACACATTTACTGTGTTATAAGGAACTGGCTTTTGAGATCATGGGCTAATTAAGGCCACAGAGCAGATAAGGTCAGATCTGTGCTTCATCCCCATGGGAATGGGCTGTAGCTTGTCCACAGGCAGTCAGGAAGGAACAGTGAAGGGGACAGCAGAGCAATGGCAAACTCAGCTGTGCTTCTGGGCGTCTGAACTCTGGAGAGAAGTACACCCTCCTCTGAGAAGGCAGCTTAAGCTCTTCTTGCTGAAGAAGACACTCGGTACCTAAATGCACAGCAAGCCAGTGTTCAAAAGAACCAGAGAAAAAGAACCAGAGACTGGGGAGTGCTCAGCTCTAAATGAGACTCTGTCCCATTCCTCTTTCCCCTTAAGGCTCAGGGATCATCTTGCAAGATTGTAAGAGCCAGAGGTGGTGGCTTCAGGCAAACTGTGTTTTCCTGACACAACAGAGCAGCTGCGTATAGGAACTCAGAGCAATTGAGAAAGCATGTGTAAGGCCCCCAGCATGGAAGGGGGAGGTAGGCAGGAAGTCCTTCCCCTTAACAGCATTTGATAGCTACTGGGAGACAGAAAGTCAACTTTCTTTAATGATGTGACCCTGGTAGGTTGGCCACATTACAGGGCAAGTCCTAATCCCAAGAGTAGTTGGGTTACCCAAATTGGACTCAATGGTTTTAAACTGGGGGGAGGGGAGGGAGAGGGAGAGGGAGATGGGGAGGGAGAGGGGGAGGGGAAGGGAGAGGGAGAGGGAGAGAGAAAGAACAGGAAGGTGGGTTGGTAGGGATATGGGAGTAGATCTGGGAGGAGTTGAAAGACTATGATTAAAACACATTGTATCAAATTATCAGAGAATTCATACAGTATTTAAAAGATAGTAACCTTACTGAGATATAACCAACACACAACAATTATAATTTACCTGTCTAAAATATTAAACCAATTGATTACAGTATATTGTCTTATATCAATATCCACAAGGCATTGGTTCTAGGACCTTCCACAAATGCCAAAATTGATAGATGGTGAAATTGTTTGGATATAATGGTATAGCATCTATTTATCATCTATGGCCATCTTCCATATATTGTGAGTCACTTTCATATTACTTATAATATGTAATAAGATAAAAACGGTACATAGTTGTTATACTGTTTAGAAGATAATGGCAAGACTGTGAAAATCCATACTTCTTAATAGAGTATTGTTTTAAAGATTTATTTATTTTTGTTTTATGTGTATGAATATTTTTCTGCATGCATGTCTGTGTACCATGTGCATGCCTGGTGCCCATTGGGCAGGGCAAAAGAGGCAGCAATCCCCCAAACTGGATCCAAGCAAAGCAGTTTTGAGTCTCCATGTGGATACTAGGAATCAAACCCAGTCCTCTGCAAGACCAGCAAGTGGTCTTAACTGCTGATCCATCTCTCCAGCCACAACAGGAGCCATTTTAAAAACAAATTAAGGAGAAAGAATACCACAGAAGCAGAGAGGAAGGAAAATAGAGGGCAGTGGAGAGGCAAATATGAGCAAGGTAAGATGACAAGTGTGTATTGAAATGTCATCATTAAAAAGTTAGTAAAAAAAATATTTTCACACAGCTTGGGGTATAGCTTAGTGGTACAGCATATCGTTAGCATGCACCGGGTTTGACCTCCAGTGCACATATGTACAGTATTACCTCAATTTGTGGTTGGTTGAAAGTAAGGATGTGGGCTGGTGAGATGGCTCAGCGGTTAAGAGCACTGATTGTTTTTCCAGAGGTCTTGAGTTCAATTCTTAGCAACTACATGGTGGCTCACAACCATCTCTAATGGGATCTGGTGCCCTCTTCTGGTGTGTCTGAAGATAGCGACAGTGTACTCACATATACATAAATAAATCTTTAGAAAGTGAGGATGTGGGACTGACTACATCACAGAAGCTTTGTTGGCATCTCTACAATCAATTTTAGAAGGCGTCATCCTTCCTTTGTGCCTCCACTCCCTTCCCATGTGCCTCCACTTCCTTCCCATGGGCCTCCACTCCTTTCCCATCTACCTCCACTCCCTTTCCACACTCTCCAAACTCTACCCAAACCCTAGTCAGCCATTGTGTGTCTCCTTAGATTTATTAAATTGGAGGACTGATGTAAATGCAATCAAGGAATAATGTTCTCTTTAGGGTATTTGTTTTTATTTCTCGAAGCTGGGAATTGAACTAAGGTTTCATACATACTAACCACTGAGCTGTATCCATAGTCTCATATGTAAAATCTTGTTAATTCAAAACAGAAGTAATTTTTTCTTTCTAATTCAGATGTCTTTTTAAAAGAATGTCTTGCCCAATTTCCCAGGAAAGACTGTCTAATTAAATGTTCACTTTTAAATTGATGAGGGTACTCTGGGCATGGTGGGCCAAGTGTATAGCCCCAGCTGCCTGGGAGGCTGGTGTAGGAGCATCAAGTGAGCCCAGGAGCTCACTTGATCAAGTGGTCACCAGCATGGGCAACATCAAGACTTCCATCTCAAAAACAAAAATGGGGGAGAAAGAGGAGGGGTGGTGTTCTTGTCTTATTCACCATTTTAGGCAGAAGTCGGTCTTTTATTGTGAAGTATGAGCTAACTTTTGGCTTTTCATAGATGCCCATTTTAGGTTGGGAAAACTCCCTTCTATTGCTTTTATCAAGAAGTATTAGGGGGTCTACCTGGGACAGCCTGCAGAGGTGAGTCTTATGCAGTCCCCTGAGCATCATTGTCTAGCTCTGAACTTGCTCTTCATTCTATAGGAAGCTTGTAGGACCCCAAGAACCTCCTGCTTCCTTGTGGAAACCTTCAGGGGGCCCAAAATTAACAGCTTGGAACCCTGCTCCACTAATCCCAACCCAGCTGGATCAGCCAGCCATCTATCCCAGTTGGGTCAGACTGGGACACAGCCCGCGGAGTGGAGTCTGCTTGAGGCACAGCCAGCAGAGTCCAGTATCCTAACCTCCATTGTCTGGCCCATGGTTCCCCAAACCTTCCTGAGAAGTACTACTGCCATCAGGATCATCCAAACAACACCAGGGAAAACCAGATACATAAAGAACAGCATGAGAACACAACCAACAAGACACAGAGCCATATGGCACCACCAGAGCCCAGCTATCCTGCTACAACAAGCCCTGGAGATCCTAAGGAGACTGAAACACAAGAAGAAGATCTTGAATCCAATCTTATAAAGATGATAGAGTTCTTTAAAGAGGGCATGAATAAACTCCTTAAGGAAATACAGAAAAATGCATTCAAACAGGCAGAGGCAAAAAGAGGAAGCAAAAAAATATTAAGAAATAGAGGGAAACACAATCAGACAGGTAAAGGATATGAATTAAAATATACAAGATCTGAAAAGGGAAATAGAAGAAATAAAGAAAACACAAACTGAGGCAATTCTGGAGATAGAAAACCTAGGGAAGAGAACAGGAACCACAGATGCAAGCATCACCGGCAGAATACAAGAGATAGAAGAGAAAATCTCAGGCACAGAAGTAATTAATATATTAGTCAAGAAAATGCAAAATCTAAAAAGTTAATGACACAAAACATCCAGGAAATTTGAGACACTATGAAAAACCCAAACCTAAGAATAATAGAAATAAAAGAAAGAGAAGATTCCCAGCTCAAAGGCCCAGAAAACATCTTCAACAATGTCATAAAAGAAAGTTTCCCTAACCTAAAGAAAGAGATGCCTATAAATGTACAAGACACTTACAGAACACCAAAAGGATTATACCAGAAAGGAAAATTCTCCTGCCATATAATAATCAAAACACTAAATATACAGAACAAAGGGTTTTAAAAGCAGCAAGGGAGAAAAGCCAAGTAACATATATAAAGGCAGACCTAATCAGAATTACAGCCAATTTCTCATCTGAGATTCTAAAAGCTAAAAGGGCCTGGGCAGAGGTCTTTTAGACCCTAAGATAAAACAGACAGCAGCCCAGACTACTATACCCAGCAAAACTTTCAAACACCATCGAGGGAGAAACCAAGCTATTCCATGACAGAGGCAAATTTAAACAATAATTTTCCACTAACCAAGCCCTACATGAGGATACTAGAAGGAACACTCCAACCCAGTGAGGCTAAATACATTGAAGAAAACACAAGAAATAAATAATTTCACTCCATTAAAACCAATAGAGGAGAAACACACACACCACCACCACCACCATCAAAACAACAGGAAGTAACAATCATTAATCATTAATATCTCTCAGCATCAATGGACTCAATTCCCCAGTAAAAAGACACAGGCTAACAGAATGGATGTGTAAACAGAATCCATCATTCTTCTGTATACAAGAAACACATTTCAGCAACAAAGACAGTCATTGTCTCAAATATAAAGGGCTGGAAAAAGTTTTTGTTTTGTTTTGTTTTTTCAAAACAGGGTTTCTCTGTGTAGCCCTGGTTGTCCTGGAACTCACTCTGTAGACCAGGTCTCTGCCTCCCAAGTGCTGTGATCAAAGGCGTGTGCCACCACCGCCCAGCAGAAAAAGGTTTTCAAAGCAAACAGACACAAGAAACAAGCTGAAAGGTGGAATGGGGGGGGGGACTTGCATGAGGAGGTACTGGGAAGATCAATAGGGCTGATATTGGGTTATAAAGTGAATTAAACAACCTAAAACTTTTTTTTAATGAAGAGGTATTGGGGCACCTGGAGAGATGGCTCAGTGGTTAAGAGCACTTGCTGCTATTCTAGAGGACCTGGGTTTATTTCCAGCACCTACAGCAGGTCTCTAATAACTGGGATCTGATGCCCTTCTCTGGACTCCATAAACGCCTGTACTTGCACACACACACACACACACACACACACACACACACACACACACACGATTTAAAAATAAAGTGTTGGCCGGGCAGTGGTGGCGCACGCATTTAATCCCAGCACTTGGGAGGCAGAGGCAGGCGGATTTCTGAGTTTGAGGACAGCCTGGTCTACGGAGTGAGTTCCAGGACAGCCAGGGCTACTCAGAGAAACCCTGTCTCAAAAAAACCAATAATAATAATAATAATAATAATAATAATAATAATAAAGTGTTGGAGTTTGTCAAACATTTATTTAAATGCCCACGTATTTTGCCTCTCTTAAGTTTATTATTACCGTGTTTTGTGAAGCATGACATGTATGTGGGTACATGTGCCACAGCACTGGTGTGGAGGTCAGGAGACAACTTTGTGGGATTATTTCTCTTCTTCCACCTTTACATGGCTTCAGGGGATCAAACACAGGTCGCCAGGTTTGCATGGCAACTGCCTTCACCCACAGAGCTTCCTGCCAGACCTTGTTTTTTTATTATGTTGACATAATTTAACACACTAATTGATTTCAGACATCAAATCCATCTTGCATTTCTGAAGTAAATCCCATTTGGCCACTGTGTATAATGTCTTTCAGTACCGTGCTAGAAGCAGTCTGTTAGTATGTTTTTGAAGATTTCTGCATCTATGTTCAAAAGAGACGCTTCCCCCTCTTATAATGCCTTTGACTTTTGCACCAAGCTTCTTAGAACAATTTGAGAAGTGTTCTTCCCTTTTCTGTAACTTGGAAAAGTGTGTAAAGAATTGGTATTAATAGTCTTTAAAGGTTTAACAGGATTGGACAATGAAGCTATCCGAGCCTGAGCTCAGCTACCTTTTAAAGGCCTTCGGATTGATTTTCCAAGATCTACCCAAGATATTCTTTCTTTTGATTAATTCAAGTCAACTAATTTAGAGACTTTTGTAAAAACTGTGAAATTGCATCACCATTGAACCCTAGACTATGTTTTGTTGGTACCTGGATAAAAGTGTGTGGGTGTTATGGTGCCTGTGGCTTCCCTTGCTCTTGCAGCTCTCTGTCAGACTTTGTTGTCATCCAACCCACAGGAGACAGGCCAGAGGAGAATTCTGGGACCTGTAGTTCAGCCTAGACAACTACACACCTTTCAGGGCCATCAGTTTCCTAACACATTGGAATCTGTTTCAAAGATGTGTTCAGAGGTCACAAATCTACTGAACTACAACCTCCAGAAAGTTATGTGGCTCACAGCAAGTATACATAATAACCCAGAGGACTTGGGGGATGTTCATAGCCTGAATCCCAGAGATAGGGGGTCAGAAACAGGAGAATCTCTGAGGCATTCAGGCCCTCCAATCTAGGAATCCATGAGCTCCAGGTTGAGAAAACCTGTCTCAAAAAATAAGATGGAGAAAGAGGTTAAAGAAGGCACCTGATGCTGAGCCCTGTTCTCTACCTGCATGTGCACCTACACATGTATTCACACATCAGATGGCGAGGCTGCGATATAAACACTGCACTAGAAATCCAGTAAAATGTAGGAAATTGACTTGGCTCTCTCTGTCTCTCTCTGTCTCTGTCTCTTTCTCTCTTGTCTCTGTATTTCTGTGTGTCTCTCCCTCTGTCTCTCTCCATCTCTGTGTCTCTCTGTGTGTCTCTTTCTCTACTCTCTACTCTACCTCCTCCTTCCTTTACTTTTCCCTCCCCCTCCCTTTCCTCCTCCCCCTTTTCCTCTCCCCTCTCCTTCTCCTTGATTGTTTCTGACACCAGGGTTTCACTATTCACCCACACTGGCCTCAGCTCCTCACATAGTAAGATCACAGGAGCATGCCGCCATGCCTGCCTTTGGGGTTGAGGGGTTTTGTTCTTGTCAGATTGAAGAGAATAAGAGAGACGGCACGGAAGGGAAACTTGGAGGCACGCAGGGCCCCTCACACTTTCTGTGATAAGAGTGTGGATATTTGCCCATAGAAATGAAGTCATTACAACTAAGGGACTGAGTTTTAACTTAATTTTAGTTAGTAGATGTTGGATTCAGACACATGTGTCTATCATATTGAATAGCATAGCCTTAGACTAGACTAAAAAGTCTAGTCAGACAAATTGTATGTGTCAACCTGGTGAAAAATCCCAGATCAAACAAAACAGTTGTAAACAAATCATGAGACAATTGGGAAAAGGCACATGGTGAGTGCCTATTAGGTCTTGAAAGGATGACTAAAATTTAATAACAATGTTCCTGAAAAAAAAATGGACTTATCAGAATACATGCTAAAGTGATTGACCGTAGATGGGGCATGGTGCTTGTAACTGGGCTTAGAATAGTCTCAGGAGGTCCAAGGGAAACTTGGTGAAATGTGACCTCAGCATCACTCTCTGGTTCATACATGAGGTGTGATCTGCTTTCTTGTGTGTGTGTGTGTTGGGGGGAAATGTCTGGATAGTTTTTCTCTATAGATCAGGCTGGCCTGAACTCACAGGCAGCCACCTGCTTCTGCAATCCTCTGGGAGTAAAACTGTGAGCCATAACACTCAAATTTAGTGTGTGTGTGTGTGTGTGTGTGTGTGTGTGTGTGTACATGTGTATACAGATGCCCTTGAGGCCAGAAAAGGTGATGCCAAGTCCCCTGGAGCTACAGTTGCCCACAATTGTGAGCCACCTGATTTAAGTGCTGGGACCTAAACTCTGGTCCTCTGCAAGAGCAGCAAGCTTGCTTATCTGCTGAGCAAGCTATCCAGTTCTTGTTTTTCTTCCAAACAAAGAATAAGATTGAAATTTACATCAACTCAAAACTTTTTGTTTCTTTTGTTTCAAGTGGCTGGAGATCAAACCCAGGACCTTGTGCCTGTTAGACTAACACTATACAGCTTCACTACAGCCTCAGATTAAAAGGGTGGTATTGTGTGTTTGTTGAGATGAGTTTTCCTGTGTAGCCCAGGCTGGCTTCCATCTCTCCTTTCCGCCTCAGCCTCCAGAGTGATGGGGTTCTAGGCTGGCACCAATGTGACCAGCCCTAAATGTTTTTGAGAGGATTTTCTGTGCTTCTTTTCCCATGAGATAGCGCATTTTTTTCATCAGTATCTTGTCTGGCAACTTGGTGACCATTTTACAGACAAAGGTCTAAGAGATAGAGAAATTATATTACATACCTCCATTCACACAGCTAGCTGGACTCAAATCCAGACACTCTGCCTCCAAATTTAACATTCCTCTGTTCTAAAAATGTCATCAGTGACTTATTGGAGAATAAGTTTTGAAGAACCAGGAAATGGGTTAATGGCCATTACTTTTCATCACAATGATGAATGTGTAGCTTAGACCTTTCTGTAGGAACGATACCAGCCTCCAGGTGCTGAATCTACAGATAAGAATTACTAACCAGGATTGGCTCTTAAGTTCGAGATGTGTACGAAGGGTTCTACCAATGTTTCTGTGTACACACACAGAAGACAATGATAAAAGCAAATTTATCGTTAAATTGACTGCAATTGCCCATCTTGGGATTCAGGATTGTATTATATGTCTTTCCCTTCAAAACAGAATATCTGCAGAGAAAGATTAACTTCTGCTTGGGATCTGTTAACACAGCAGCTGCCAGATCAGCTTTGTCATGGGTTGCTACGGCTTCCTAAAGGATGTGTGCCAAGGACCATGGTTCCCTTTTGGCATTTTGTATTTCATAAGTAGGAGATGTCACAGCTGAGGGGCAGAACAGTTAATGCTCTTATTAAATATTTTCACTCTTAACAAGTCCAATAAAGTCTCAGAGAAGGGGAAGCCCCCCTTGGCCACCTATCATCTGCCCTGGCACATCAAGTCACAGCAGGACTCAGTGCATCCTCTCTCACTGAGGCCTGACCAGTCAGTCCAGTAGGGGAAAGGATCCAATGGCAAGCAACAGAGTCAGAGACAGTCCTTGCTCCAATTGTTAGGGGTCCCACACCAAGCTGCACATCTGCTAAAAATGTGTAGGGGAACTATGTCCAGACCCTGTACCCTCTTTGGTTGGTGGTTCAGTCTCTGTGAGCCCCCATGGGCCCAGGTTAGTTGGCTCTGTAGGTCTTTTTGTGGAATGACCCCTAGGCTCATTCAATCCTATCCCCAACTATCCACACAGCTCCCTGATGTTTGCTTGTGAGTCTCTGCATCTGTTTCTTTGGAGACAATTATGTTAGGCTCCAGTCTGCAAGAGTAGTAGAGTATCATACAACGGTAAACGAACACAATCTGACTCCAAAAATCCAACATCCGGAGACAGTG
>JANHMN010000001.1:193349808-193392308 GCA_030674055.1 Rhabdomys pumilio | reverse complement strand
GAATGCTTGCACCCAGCTAGTGACTTTTTTTGATTCTTTGTGAGTTTCACATCCTGCACCCCAATCTCACTCATCTCCCCGTTTCTCCATATCTGCCCTCTGCCCTTGTAACCTCCTCCCCTAAAAGAAAAATAATAATAATTACTACTAATCATCATAATAATAACTTCCCACAGTGGAAGCTGTAGTGTGTCACAGTATGTCACATAGTACACCCTTTTTGTCTACACATCTTTACTTTCAGATGTTTGTTGCAATGAGTCATTGGTCTGGTTCGAGGCCTCTGGCTTCTGCTACACTGTCAGTACAGGGTCCTCACGGGGACTCCTCTCTGATGTCCTGTTGCTGCCCTGTGAGTGACTTTTAAAAAAAAAATCTAGCCATCTTTCTGGCTTTATACAAATATTCTTATAAAAATTTTTACATAATATATTTTACCATGTTTTTCCTCCCCAATTCTTCCCAGACCCCCACCTCTGTATCCAATTCTGTTTCTTTTCTTTTTCTTCCCCCCCCAAAAAAAACCCCAAAACAAAAGTGAAAGGAAGAAGCAAAAATACACCCCCCAAAACCACAAAAACCAAAACCAAAATAAATAAGCAAAAGACCAAAAAGGCAAAAATTTATAACAACAAAATTGCCAGAACAAAGTAAAACTGTAATCAACAGAAACATAACTGAGTTTGTTTTGTGTTGGCTCTATTTTTGAAGACTGTGGAACTTTTAGGAGGCAGAGCCTAGCTGTAGAGAGTAGGTCACCAGGTGCTCACTTTCCTGAAGCCAAGCCTTTTCCACAATGATGGATCGGACCCCTTCTTAAATTATGAGCCCAAATCAACCCTTTCTTTCTCCCTTAAGATACTTTGGACATGAATTTGTCAGTAATGAGAAAAGTAACGGACCCACACATACCTCTGTAAAAGTTTAAAGTGGTGTGCTGTATATATACATAGATTTTATATGCCAGTGCCTATAGCTGATGCTTGCCAACACATATCTGTAATGGGTATAGCTGATAATCTCTAGAGCCAGGAGCTGAACGATGGAAAGAAGTTGTACTGGTCTTTGATTGCACCAGGTCAGACTGATGCACTGGTGACAAGATTGCATCTGCTCTAACAGCAGGTACATTCACTGGCTCAATTTAGCTGAAACATCTAAAGGTAGTTTCCAGTCCATCCTGGGGCTCCTCTATGCAACCAGGATACCTTTTCTGACTGCTTACTTCATGCTTTGCACACATGAGTGGTGTTTTCTGGTGGTGTGTACTCACTGGTCCACCCTTGCTAGCCGAAGGGCTTACTTTGAGTTAGTAATATGGTGATTCCTTACCAAGCTTTACACACTTGTCCACAGCAAGATCTACAGAAGAGGGAATGCTCATTTTTTCCCCTGAAGTATCTTGACTTGTCACTTCTAACTGTGTCACTTCTAACTGTATTATGCACTCATTCTTGAATCATTGTCTTGAGGCCAATAGGCTTGAGGCCAATTCCTGCCAAACCAAATAGCAAATAAGGCATTTTAGATTGTTTCCCAAAAGAAGGGAGACTGTGCAACAAAGAGCAGCCAGCCACTGTAGCTAACTAAGCTTTACCAAGTATGACATCCAATCTGTGTCTATATCACCAATATTATAATTTACAGTTCCCTGGGGTGTAGTCTCTAAGACCCTGAGAGGGGCCTATGGCTGTGTTCTAATGTCACCCTGTCTTTTGAGCTCTCTTCAGTATCTGACACATGGTAAGACATCAGAAAGAGAAAGTTGCAGTCACAACAAAGTAGTGTAGCTTACAACTTCACTGCTGAGGATCTGCTTCAAATCAGAAAACAAACAAACAAACAAACACTATTAGGTCTAAATTGTCGCGACCGCTTGACCAGGAAGAAAGACGCACTACGATCTGCGCTTGCTCGACCAGGAGGAAAGATGCGATGATCTGTGTCCGCTCGACCAGGAAGAAGGACGCTTTATTGCAGGAGCACCCCATCGTGAAGCCAGAACCTCGAGCAGTCAGAGTGCTGCTTATATAGAGGGGAGAGGGGACATGGCTTTCTCTGATTGGTCGCCTTGCCCGACCCAATCTGCATATCCTCTCTGATTGGTCGCTCTACCTGGACCTAATTTGCATAGATCAATTTGCATAGGCCCCGCCCAGGGAGGGGTTGCCGTGCAGGGATTGGCTAAGGCACCAATACCTCATTTGCATATACCCACTCGGGAGGGGTTCGCTCCAGAATCTGCTGAGCATGCAGTAGACTTGTTTACAAGTGGTGCAACAGGAAACCAGCGCCATGTTGTAATGCCGGATTGGGATCGGCGGGCTACACTAAATAAGGATAACCAGGACTATCTTGCATAATATATTCATCTAAAACTAAAAGAAGTTTTTTTTTGTTTGTTTGTTTGTTTGTTTTGAGACAGAGTTTCTCTGTGAAGCCCTGGCTGTCTTGGAACTCACTCTGTAGACCAGGCTGGCCTCAAACTCAGAAATCTGCCTGCCTCTGCCTCCCAAGTGCTGAGATCAAAGGCATGCATCACCACTGCCTGGCAAAAGAAGAACTTTTGACGTATTAGGAGACAGGTCATTTTTAGGAAAAACTAATGGCTCTTTGAAACACTTACCGACATTGCTTTTGGCTGATAGAAATTATTTGAGGGGCTGGAGAGATGGCTGGCTCAGCAGTTAAGAGCACTGACTGCTCTTCCAGAGGTCCTGAGTTCAATTCCCAGCAACCACATGGTGGCTCACAACCATCTGTAATGAAATCTGATGTCCTCAGAACAACAGTGTACTCATATACATAACATAAATAAATAAATCTTTTTTTTAAAAAAAAGAAATTATTTGATACAGCTTGTAAATTCACTTAAAGTGGTTGCAATAAAGATTGAACTTAGAGAATTCATTTATACCATTATTCAAAAGGAGCTTAGGGTCAGACTAATTTATTTATTTTTCTTCTTCTTGAGGCTTATCTGCTCATCACTCTGCTTCTTCTTATATAACTTACATAGTGAAGGTTGCCAGGTGTTAGGATTCTGTTGCTGTAAATGAAGACCCCCAAATTATGGAGACCCTCACTCAAGTCTTGGGAAGTCGCGACCCCCCCCCCATAAACTCCAAGACACCGTACCTGGATGCAAGCAGCAGAGGCTTTATTAGGGAAATTGGCCGGCGGTCAAACCACAAGCTTTCTCTCAAGAGCAGAGTTTTGCCAAGAGTGATGGGCTAAGGGGTCTTTTAAAACAGAAAACCACAAACCAGGGGAGGGAAGAGGGGGTGAGGGGTTGCCAAGGATACATAACATTAGAATAGTGAAACATTCCAGAGAAACCCACCCTGAATGGTTTATAGTTGTGAAGAATTACTCTGTACACTCATTCTTCTCAAAAATGTGGTTTCACCGTCACTGTGCCCTACCCTGTCATTTACCAGCTATTTATTAACTATTTCTCACTTGCTCAGCCATAGAGCCACAGCCCGGTCACTGTGTTTCTCCACCTGGATGATTTTCATTCTTTACAGTCAGTTCCTGAAACTGGCCTGCCTTGTTTCAAAGAAAATTCCCTTGTCCCTAAAAGAACTTAAGAAGAATCTATATATTTATATTCTATAAAAATGATTGTTATAATTTTTCACTCTACAGTAAAGAGACACCATGACCACGGTAACTCTTATAAAGGAAAACATTTAGTTTGGGGCTGGCTTAGAGTTTCAGAGGTTTAGTCCTTTATTGTTATGGTGGGAAACATGGCAGCATACAGGTAGACACGGTGCTGGAGAAGGAGCTGGGAGTTCTACATCTTGATCAGCAAACCATAGGAGACTGTGTATTTGGGTGTAACCTGAGCATAACAAACCTCAAAGCCTGCCCTCACAGTAATGACACACTTCCTGAAACAAAGCCACACCTACTCCAACAAAGCCACACCCCCTAATAGTGCCTTTCCCTATAGGCCAAGCTTTCAAACACATGAGTCTATGGGTGGTGGGGTGGGGGTGAAGGATTTCCTATTCAAATCACCACACCAGGTAAAATCTTTGATGCTTCATTTTATATAACTTCCAGATATAATCATCTTGATTATTTCAAGTATGTCCTAGATGTTATACAACATCAGCTATTGATTATATGGCGATATATTAATTATTGTTAGCAATCAGGTATAGCTCAGAGGTAGAGTTCTTATCTATCTGGGTTTGAACCCCAAAACTGCAGAACAAACCACAACAAATATTTGTCATGCATGTGAAGTTTACATTCAACTGGACACCTTGTATTTTAATTTTGTAGAGTTCTGTATTTATATTTCTTAAAATGTGGCCACCCAACAGGTAATTCCAGGTACTTATGACTGTTTTTAGTTTGCTACTGGGTTCTTGGAGTATAAAATACTTAACTGCTGTATTATGTGGGTTTGGTCTTCTTTTTGGAGTCTTTGTAGTTATAAAATAAAGCCCCACAGGACTACCACGTAGGTTATGTGGAATGCTATTAGACCTTAGGGGTCTCTCTGTTCCTATCCTCAGGCACTGTCTTTGTCTTAGTTTGGGTTTCATTGCTGTGAAGAGACACCTGACACAGCAACTCCACAAAGAAAAGCATTTAGCTGGAGCTGGCTTACAGTTCAAAGGTTTAGTCCATTGTCATTGTGGTGAGTTGTACAGTGGTACATAGGCAGACATGGAGCTGAGAGTTCTATATCGGGATCTGCAGACAGCAGGAAGAGGGTGAAACATTGGGTCTACTTTAAGTGACCTCAAAGTCCATACTACTCCAACAGGACACGCCTCCTAATAGTGCCACGTCCTATAGGCCTATGGAGGCCACTCCCCTTTAATCCAACACAATCCTCCTCTCTCACCACTATCCTGATTTCACAGGACAGTGATAACTGTTCTTTGATTTTTTTCCTTTTTCCTTTTTTTTTTTTTTAATACAGTTTTTCAAGACAAGTTTTCACTATATAATAGCCCTGGCTGTCCTGGACTCACTTATGTAGACCAGGCTGACCTCAAACTCATGCCTACCTCTGCCTCCAGAGTGCTGGAATTAAAGGCATATACCACCATGCCTAGTGTTCTCTGGCATTGTTTTTTTTTTTTTTTAAACATTGGCTATCTTTATGGACATCCCCAAATATATTTTATTTTGAATATTTTTGAATTTGATAGAAAAGTTTACATGTGAGTGATCGTTGAGAATTTTTACTCAATGTCGGTTTGTAAAGTTGACACATGTTAATAATGAATGCAGATATGGTCTCGTAGCCTTTGTTTATCCAGCATTGTTACCTGTCATCATAATGTTCATCGTTTAGCCACCTGTTTGTATTAAATGTACTACAATAAGCTAAAGCAAATGTTCTGAAAAGGCTGCAGCTACTCAGGAGCTCACACTTAGCACTCATGAAATTCCATTACTGTGTTCAACAATGGGGTAGGGGGTTCTGATTCCTTATGTAAAATGCTTCTTGTTGATAGTCATATGTCTTAGGGTTTCATTGCTGTGAACAGACACCATGACCAAAACAACTCTTATAATGACAACATTTAATTGAGACTGGCTTACAGGTTCAGAGGTTCAGTTCATTATCATCAAGGCAGGAGCATGGCAGTGTCCAGGCAGGCATGGTGCTGGAGGAGCTAAGAGTTCTACCTCTTGTTCTGAAGGCAGCTAGGAGAAGATTGACTTCCAGGCAGCAAGGACTAGGATATTAAAGCCCATACCCACAGTGACACACCTACTCCAACAGGGCCATGCCTCCTAATAAGTGCCATGCCCTGGGTCAAGCATATACAAACCATCACATCATTTAATTTTTAGTTATTTAGTTATTTTTCCAGTACTGTGGATCAAAACACTTCATTTGGGAGAGGTTTTGTCAGTCTTAGCTACTTCACAAATTTGATCCATCCTGGGCGACATGAAACCCTACATTAGGAAGAATTTAAACTTCTTACTGATGTATAAGTTGCGTGTAGTAAAATGTACATGTCTTAAACACACAGTTTAACGGGTTTTCATATATACATTATTATTTTTCAATATGTAAGACCTTTAATGTCCTCAAAGAACCCAAATTGTACTTGTGATCAGGATCTTGTTTCTGGAGCTAGGAATCTGAAGTCTCGCTCGTCAGCCTAATGCACGGTTCCCGTCTCAGACACATAGAAGCCATCCAAAAACTTTCTGATATCTTTGTTTTTAACTGTTGTAGCTTGCTGAATCAGAACCACTGAATTTGAAACAAGTTCAATATCATTTCCTTCAAGGATTAATTCATCCTTCTGGGCTTGAGAAACAGAAAAAGCAATACTTGTCCTTATCCAAACCCTGTGGATGTATTTTTCACCCAAAAAATTTTGGATTTCAACCTAAGATCCATTCTCCTGAATGACATTGATGGGAGAGTGAGCACACACAGACCTCATCTTGTAACGGAAGCCCAGTGTGACACCCTTGATCATGTTCTGAACACGACTGCAGGTGGTTCTGACAGTGGCCAGTTCCCACTGTTACCCCACCATTTATCAACCTGGAGTCTTTTTCTTTTCTTTCCAAGATGACTCAGCTAAACATTAATGTGATTGAAGTCCCTCTGCAGAGTTCCCCTGGGGCCCTTCACAATGACTGAGTGACGTCCATTTTCTGCACTGTCGACAGTCGGTTGGGAATGGTCTTCATTCTCGCAGTAGATGAGGTTAAAAGCTATATTTTTAATAGAATATCTTGCAACTGTATAGTTCCTGCTGCAGCCTACACACACTGTCAAACATTTTGAACAAATAAGATCAGGGCTATGTGCATGGTTTCCTAGGCCTCCAGGCACCCCCACTTGGCATGTCCGCTGTACTGCAGATTGGTTCCTTTAAAGAAGGGATCTAGAATTCCAAAATGAACTGAGACTATCTAGATTCTCACACAGGTGATAATAAAGCAGACGAACTGATCTACCTACTAAGAAAATAAGATTTCCTTCAAAAAACAGGATTTAAAGCAGGTCGTGATAACTTGTATCTGAAATCCTAGCATTTGGGAGGCTGAGTCAGGAGGATTACTGTAAGTTGGAGGCAAACCTGGGCTAATTTAAAGCCAGTCTGCACAACAAAGTGAGAGACTGTCTCAAAACCAAAACAAGTTGAAAAGAAAGAGAAATGATTTAAGATCAGTTAGGTAATGACAACACATATTGTAAGTATCATAAAATTGAATTATTAGACTAATTAGCACCCAAAGCAAAACTGGGGTGTGGCAGCACACACCTGCAATCCCAGGGGTACGACATTTTCTGCCTTAAACACATTTTTGGTGATAGGTTTTTCCTGTGCACTGGGGTGCTAAGGCCTATCTTACGATGACCTACGTTCATCTTCCTCACACTTATGGTAGGTAGGCGCTGCAAAGACCATCCTGTGGTAGTTGTAAAATGCCTTGAGTCTGACAATATATGGAAATGATGAGGTTAAAGCCAAGTCGTTTGTCCTGATTTTTGGACTTGATGGTATATCATCATCATCCTCTACTCTGATGACAGATTCCTGTCATTCCTATTAATCTGTAAGTATCAAGTAAAATCTCTCCAACTGTGCACCAAGTTTTTAAAATTATTCACTATTATGGTGTTTCCCTGAAATGCCTCCCACCGGCTCATACTTCAGACACTTGCTACTCAGCTGCTCACTAGTTTGGGAGCCTGTGGAGCTCTGGAATTTTGAATTGCTTTTCAAAAGAAGGGATGCTGGTCAGCAAAGAGCATAGGGGGGACATAGCTGGCATAAGTAGGCCACTGGGGTTAAGCATTTAAATGCTATCCTTTACCCCTGGTTCCTTCCTTAACCTTTGCTCCCAGGTCTGCTGTGATGTCAGTGGCTTTCACTGCCCCCATTATCACTGATCGCCCCCCCCCATCTGCTGAAACCCTGAACCCAAATAATATTTCCTTCAGTAATTTCTGTTCCGTAATTTGTTTGCAGTAATGCAAACGTAATTAATATACTCAGTAAAACACACAATTCTAATAGGGTTTTCTAGTGCTGCTCAGGAAAGGAAGGAAATCCAAGCCCTGAGAGCTCCAAAAATACTAAACAGATGTGGACTAAGACATGTCTTGGTTTGGGTTTCATTGCTGAAGAGATTCCATAACCAAGGCAACTTGGTTTTTTTTTTTTTTTTTCTTTTTCAGATTTATTTATTTTATGCATATGAGTGCTCTCTCTGCATGTACACCTGCATGCCAGAAGAGGGCATCAGATCCCTTTATGGATGGTAGTGAGCTACCATGTCATTGCTGGGATTGAACTAAGAACCTCTGGAAGAGCAGCAAGTGCTCTTAACCACTGAGCCATCTCTCTAAACCCCCAAGGCAACTTCTATAAAGGAAAATATTGAATTGGGGCTGGCTTACAGTTTCAGGAAATGAGTCCACTATCATCACGGTGGGAAGCATGGTTGTATGCAGGCAGACATGGTACTGGAGGAGTCTTGATCCTCGGCCGAAGAAGGGAGTATCTTCTCAGGCAGCCCGGAGGAGGCTTTCTTTCCACATTGGGCAGAGCTTGAGAGCATAGGAGACCTCAAAACCTGCCTACATAGTGACACACTTCCTCCAACAAGGCCACCCCTCCTAATAGTGCCACTCCCTATGGCCAAGCATTGAAACACATGAATCTGTGGGGACAAACGTATTCAAACCACCACAGCAGATGATGGGTTCAATGACTAAACAATTGCCATGGCCTGTTAGGCTCTGGGATGGACCCTACTGAGACAATGGGGAATCCAGAAAGGACAGACATACGTAAAGAAAAGCTGGTATGGAGAAGGCTGTGTGCTAGAATGGATCCTCTCTAGCAGTCTAGGAGACTCCTCCAGTTTATTCATTTTAGCTGAATGAAGAAGTGGGTCACCTAATCTTGGTAGCGGGTTTTTATAAGGGAACACTTCCAGGCTGCAGTCATCCTGGTGGAGGAAGGTAGTGAAGGAGGCATGACAAAGCCATGCTCATGACATGAATGGTCATTCACATAGGGGTACCCTTGCTCCCCACTACCAGTCAACTCTCGAATGTTTATTTTACATTTAATTGTGTGCTTTGATTGTGTGTCTTCTATCGGTATGTAAATATAAATGCCAGTGTCTGTGGAGGCCAGAAGTGTCGAGTTCCTTGAAGCTGAAGTTACAGGTGGTAGTGAGCGTTGAACTCACATCCTCTACAAGAGCAGTACACTACTCTTAACCACTGAGCCACACCCCCCAGCTTTGTTGTAAATGATGGTGTGATGCACAGAGCTCTAGATAAATTTGCAGACTTTGTAACATGGCTAATCCCACCGAAACACCATCAAAATTATTCTTTAAGAATATAGCAATGGTAGTTGAAAGGTGGCCCAGTGATCAAGAGCACTGGCTGCTCTTTCAAAAGATCTGGGTTCAATTCCCAATATCTACATAGTAGCTAACAACTGTCTATAACTCTAGTTCCAGGGGATCTGACACTGTTTTCTTTCTCCATGGGCAAAACTTGCATGTACTGCACAGACATACATGTAGGCAGATATACATAAAGCAAAAACAGATAAACCTTTAAAAACCCTAACAGTGACGACAATTCAAGTATTGCTGATGTATCCCAAATTTTGAGAACTATATGAACTTGAATTTTTGTATCTCAAAACTTGGAAAACAAGCTAGGTTCTTTCCAAGAAAGCTACAGAGATGTTCCAGACTCACCATTAAAGACAGAGCAGGGAGCTGCAGAGCAGTAAGAGTGTTCAATAAAGATGCTTCTAGTAAGAGAACCAGGGCCAGAAGAGAAAAGTAAAGCCTGACTGGCAGCAATGTCAAGGTTTGGAAGAAAAAAAAGGAACGGAAAGGAAAGGAAAGGAAAGGAAAGGAAAGGAAAGGAAAGGAAAGGAAAGGAAAGGAAAGGAAAGGAAAAGAAAGGAAGGGAAAGGAAAGGAAGAAAGGAAGAAGAAAGCAAGCAAAAAGAAACAAACAAAGCAAGGAAAAAGAAAGAAACGAAGAAAGAAACAAACAAAGAAAGCAAGCAGGAAGAAAGAGGAAAAAAGAAGAAGAAAATCACTGCAAAAAGAAAGGAAAAAAAGAAGAAAAAAATCACTAACAGGGACAGTAAAATGGCACTGTGGGTAAATGTCACCAAGCCTGTTAGCCTGAGTTCAAAACTTCAAATCCACAAGTTAAGGACAGAACTGAGTCTCACAAGTTGTCCTTTGACCTCCACACATGTGCCTTGGTATGTGGACACACAATAGATAGATAAATGTTTAAAAATACTAAACAAAGCATCTAGTAACAGCAAAGGGAGAGCTCACAGTGGGGCTGTGACAGCGTGAACCAAATAATGTAGCAGTACTATTCACCAAGCAGAAGATGTAAGAGATACTGAGAACAAAAGAGGGACGGAGGCATCAGTTCAACTCTCTTAACCTGTGTTAGAGCAAACCAATGAGAAATAGGAGACACCAAAGAATAACATGAAAGATATCTGAGGAAAATGCTTTTTAACTCAGCATTATCGTTAATTAAGCATGAGGCCAGAATAAAATAATGTGGGAAGTAAAAAAGCAGTGTTGCCCATAGAGGAAGAAGAGTGTCAGATCCCCTGGTACTAGAGTTATAGACAGTTGTTAGCTACTATGTGGATGTTGGGAATTGAACCCAGATCTTTTGGAAGAGCAGCCAGTGCTCTTGATCACTGGGTCACCTTTCAACCATCATTGCTATATTTTTTTTATTGGATATTTTATTTACATTTCAGATTTTATCTCCTTACCTCATCCCCCCCACCGCCCAGGAACCCCCATCCCATCCTCCCTCCTCCTGCTTCTATGAGGATGTGCCCCCACCACCCTCACTCCAACCTCCCCACCCTCAAATTCCCCCACACTCAGCATCCAACCTTCATGAGACCAAGGATCTCCTCTCCCACCTATGCCCAACAAGGTCATCCTCCCCTACATATACAGCTGGAGCCATGGGTCCCTCCCTTTGTGCTCCCAGGCTGGTGGTTTAGACCCTGGGAGCTCTGGTTGGTTGGAACCACCCACACTTGGTCTTCCTTCTTCATGAGCTTCATGTGGTCTGTGAGTTGAATCTTGGGTATTTCGAGCTTCTGGGCTAATTCAATTATCAGTGAGTGAATACCATGTGTGTTCTTTTGTGATTGGGTTACCTCACTCAGGATATTTTCCAGTTCTATCCATTTACCTATGAATTTCTCAAATTCATTGTTTTTAATAGCTGAGTGATTCTCCATTGTGTAAATGTACCACATTTTATGAAGATCTCAGAAGATGGAAAGATATCCCATGTTCATGGATTGGCAGGATTAATATAGTAAAAATGGCCATCTTGTCAAAAGCAATTTACAGCTTCAATGCAATCCCCACTAAAATCCCAACTCAATTCTTCACAGAGTTAGAAAGAGAAATTCTCAAATTCATTTGGAATAACAAAAAGACCAGGAGAGCAAAAACTATTCTCAACAACAAAAGAACTTCTGGAGGAATCACCATTCCTGACCTCAAGCTGTACTATAGAGCAGTAGTGATAAAAACTACATGGTATTGGTACGGAGACAGGCAGGAAGATCAATGGAATAGAACTGAAGACCCAGAAATGATCCCACACACCAATGGTCACTTACACTTTGACAAAGGAGCTAAAACTGTCCAGTGGAAAAAGGACAGCATTTTCAACAAATGGTGCTGGTTCAACTGGAGGATAACATGTAGAAGAATGCAAATTGATCCATTCTTATCTCCTTGTACAAAGCTCAAGTCCAAGTGGATAAAGGACCTTCATATAAAACCAGATACACTGAAACTAATAGAAGAGAAGGTAGAGAAGAACCTTGAATACTTGGGCACGGGGGGAAAAGTTCCTGAACAGAACATCAATGGCTTATGCTCTAAGATCAAGATTTGACAAATGGGACCTCATAAAATTGCAGAGTTTCTGTAAGGCAACAGACACTGTCAATAGGACAAAACGGCAACCAACAGATTGGGAAAAGATCTTTACCAATCCTACATCTGATAGAGGGCTAATATCCAATATATACAAAGAACTCAAGAAGTTAGGCTCCAGACAACTAAATAACCCTATTAAAAATGGGGTACAGAGCTAAACAAAGAATTTTCAACTGAGGAAACTCGAATGGCTGAGAAGCACCTAAAGAAATGCTCAACATCCTTAGTCATCAGGGAAATGCAAATCAAAACAACCCTGAGATTCCACCTCACACCAGTCAGAATGCCTAAGATCAAAAACTCAGGTGATAGTAGATGCTGGCAAGGATGTGGAGAAAGAAGAACACTCCTCCATTGTTGGTGGGATTGCAAGATGGTGCAACCACTCTGGAAATCAGTCTGGGGGTTCTTCAGAAAATTGGACATAGCATTACCTGGGGACCTAGCTATACCACTCCTGGGCATATATCCAGAAGATGCTCCAGCATATAACAAGGACATATGCTTCACTATGTTCATAGCAGTCTTATTTATTTGTTTGTTTTTGTTTTTTTGGTTTTTCGAGACAGGGTTTCTCTGTGTAGCCCTCAGCCTTATTTATAATAGCCAGAAACTGGAAAGAACCCAGATGTCCTTCAACAGAGGAATGGATATTTTCATATTTTCAACATTCATTCCTTACATAGAAAAATTACTTGAGGAAGTTGACCAACACAGGCTACACAATGATAATGGCAATTGTATAAAACCAGAAACAATAAGAAACAAAATGGCAAACTCTTAGAATTTGTTCTTTCTAAATTAGTTCAAATCTGTAAGTTATTTGACTTATAGAGAAGTATATTTACATAATTAAAATATTATATACATATCCTATTATCTAATTTGTTTAGACTTTTAAAATGTACATGAGTATGAGTGTTTTGCTTGCATGTATGCATATATGCACACACCATGCATGCCTGATGCTCTCAAAGGTCTACCTGGACTGGTGGTTGTGAACTATCATATGGGTACCAAGAACTGAACATGTGTCTTCTGGAAGAGCAATGAGTGCCATTAACTGTTGATCCATCTCTCCAGCCTGTTTTAATTTTATATACATAAATAATCTTAGCATAATTCACATTGCCAACATAGGGATAATATTTATCATGTGTGTTTGTGTTGGAGGGAGTGGTTGCTGGGGACAGGACCCAGGGCCTTGTACGTGCTTGGGACACTCCTTCCCTCTCAGCCACCTGATGATTATTTATTTAATTTATTTAATTAAAAATTTTATATGTATGAGTGTTTTGACCACATACATACTTGTATGTGTGCACACACACACACACACATACACACACACACACACACACACACACACACACACACACACACATGCACATGAACCTTGTTATTATGTGCATACTTGGAGTGCACAGAGATCAGAGAAATGTGTTGGATCCCTGGAACTGGAGCCATAGATGGCTGTGAACCACTATGTAAATGCTGGGAATTGAACCCTGGATCCTTATCAAAAGCCACAAGTGCTCCAAACTCCCTACCATCTCTCCATACTGCTCCCCACCCCAGATTAATTTTGAATCAAAAAATATCTAAAGCACAGATTTAATAAAGGATGGTACATATAGGTAATAAACATTGACAATTTACAGTTATGTGCTCATCAGTTAATGGTGGCACGCGCCTTTAATCCCAGCACTCAGGAGGCAGAGACAGGTAGATCTAAGTTCAAGAGCAGCCTGGTCTACAAAACAAGCTCCAGGACAGCCAGGGCTACATAGAGAAATCATGTCTCAAACAAACAAACAAACAAATGATGTGGCAGGGTAAAAATCTCAGCAAATTCAAGTGTGAGAAATACCATTTTTCAACGCTTCAACTTAAAAGCCTGCTTCTGGGGCCAGCAAGGTGGCTGAGCAAGATAACACACTTGTCGCCAAGCATGATGACTTGGATTTGATCCCTTGGATGCATGTGTTGGTAGAAGAGGACCTACTCTGACCTCCACACACAAGCTATGGCACACACGCCTTCACATCAAAATAACAAAGTAAATGTAATAGAATTTAACGAAGTCAGAGGCCAAGGAAGGAAGGTTGCCAAAGAATTCGGAGTCAGCCTGGGCTACACAGTGAGTTCTAGATCAGCTTGAGCTACAGAGTCAAAGAAAGAGACCTTATCCAAAAAAGAAGAGGAAGAGGAAAAGGAAGAGGAAGAGGGAGGAGGAAGAGGGAGAGGAAGAGGGAGAGGAAGAGGGAGAGGAGGAAGAGGAGGAGGAAGAGGAGGATGATGATGATGAGGAGGAGGAGGAGAAGGAAGAAGAAGAGGAGGAGGGGAGGGGGAGAAATAATCTGTAGGGTCATCAAAATGTCTCTATGGGCAAAGCTGCCTGCTACCAAGTCTGATGACCTGAATTCAGTCCCAACACTCTCCATGACAGAAGGTGAGAACCAATCCCTGGAGGTTGTTCTCTGACCTCATGTGTTCAGTAGCACACCTATGCATACACACTCAAAAAAATAAACTATACTATTTAAAAGAGAGAAACTAAAACAAGAAAGAAGGCATACCTACCGGATTAGTGGAGCACACTCTTAGATATGTTCCTGAGGGAATTTCCAGGGACAACTAGATTGGAGGATTCTGCTCTCACTGATGGATTAATTCTAACCCCTTGGTGGATTCATGATATAAAGGCACTACTGGGCCATAATGGAAGAAAGGCCTGGCCTTACTCGGAAGAAAGTCAGTGTGTCACGGGGCTGGATCTTCCCCAGCCTCATTTTATGTTACCAATTCCTCACTGCTTCTTGTCTCATGTGAGGTGAAGAATCGACTTCACCAGATATTCCAGACATGATATATTCCCCCAAACACACACACACTTGTGACAGGACACAGTGCTACTTCCAGGGTGTGCTACCCAAGCATATGACGCTAAGTGACAATGGACTGAACACTTCAGCCTGTGAGACAAAACAGATCTTTCCTCCCTTTAGTTGTCCTCAGTGGTTTTAGTCACTGCAGTGCAAATGAGGGCTAAGAAAAACGCAGGGTGGATAGAAAGAAAAGTGTAGCACTTCCTTTTGTTTTAGCTAATCTATGCTAAACCTGGTAATCCAAGAATTAGACACTTAAGCATGTTGTTTGAGATAGCTATTCTTGGCTGTCATCTTGACTACATTTGGCATTAACTAAAACCCAAAGGATGGGCACACCTGTGAGAGATTTTTCTTTTTCTTAATTAAATCATTTGAAGTGGGAAGACCCGCTTCTAATCCAGATCTTTTGAGGTGAAAAGATCCACCTTTAAATCTGGATCACAGCCTCTGCTGGCAGCCTATATGAGGGGCACGGAAGAAGGAAGCTTGTTCTCCTTGCCTGCTTGCTTTACTCTTCTAGCAAGTCCATTCCTTCACTGGCATTAGAGCCTACCTCTTCAGGATTCTGTCAAACACTGAAGACCAGCAAAGACATTCAGCTTCATAGACTGAACAAGGACTTTTTTTTTTTTCCTGAGACAGGGCTTCTCTTTGTAGTCCTGGCTGTCCTGGAACTCACTCTGTAGGCCAGGCTGGCCTCGAACTCAGAAATCCGCCTGCCTCTGCCTCCCAAGTGCTGGGATTAAAGGCGTGCACCACCACTGCTGGGCAAGGACCAGATTCTTGACCCTTCCATTTGTAGACAACCACTGTTGGACAAGCTGGAACACAGCCTGTAAGCCATTATAAAATACCCTTTATAAGTTCATTCTAGAATTTCTGTTCCTCATGAGAACTCTAATATATTATTTAAATGAAGCAATCATTAGAATATTAAAAAATAAATACCAGTAATAAAAACACAGAGGAGGTACACTATAGTACATACCTATACTCCCAGCATTCAAAAGACAGAGACATGGGGCTCAGGAACTCCAGAGTAGCTTAGGGTATATAGTGAAACTCTGCTCCATAAATGAAAGAAAGAAAGAAAGAAAGAAGGAAAGAAAGAAAGAAAGAAAGAAAGAAAGAAAGAAAGAAAGGAGGGGGAGGGAGGGAGGGGAGGGAAAGGGAAGAGAGGAAGGGAGGGAGGAAACAAAGAAGGAAAGAAGAAAGAAAGAAAGAAAGAAAGAAAGAAAGAAAGAAAGAAAAACCAACCAACCAACCAACCAACCAAGGGCTGGAGAGATGGCTCAGCAGTTAAGAGCACTGACTGCTCTTCCAGAGGTCCTGAGTTCAACTCCCAGCAACCACATGGTGGCTCACAACCAATTGTAATGTTATCTGATACCTGGTGTATCTGAAGATGGCAACGGTGTACCCACTTACATGCAAAAAAATAATCTTTAAAAAAAAAAGAGAGAGAAAGAAACCACCAAAGATGAAGGTTCATAATAAAACTGTAACTGTTCATAGAGGAAAACCCACTGATTCTATGTAAATCTGATAAAACTTGAAGACTAGGAATATATTAAACTTAAAGCAGAAACTACCACCACAAGTTATTAATGGAAATGAATTACAGACTGGGAGAGAGAATTAGGCAAAGTAGGGAGATTTAATTTTTCCATATTAGGCTTGTTTTATTCTAATTTATATATATGATTGTAACATTTTACTAACAAAATTAGATTAATTAAAAAATAAATAAGGCTATTTTTAACATACCGCTTTATTAATATTTATAAGATACAGTTAATGAAGAACTCATTAAAATATGCCCAGGGGCACTAGGTTTTCACTTTTAAAATTCACCTCTAAATCTCTTCCTGTATCATAAACAACTTCTAAAAATATATAAGAAAAACTCCTGAGCTCAATAAGATTGTGTAGTGGTTAGAGGAACCTGATGCCAAACCCAGGGACCCAAGTTCAATCCTTGGACACCACAAAGTGAAAGAAAACTCACTCCTGGAAGCTGCCCTTCGCCTTCCACATGTTCATCATGGCATGTCTGCAACCAGACACAGAAAGAATGAGCAAATACACAAAAACAAGAAAACTCATGTTCACCATGGCATGTCTGCAACCAGACACAGAAAGAATGAGCAAATATACAAAAACAAGAAAACTCCTTGCCTTTTAAAAACAATTTCCTCCAAAATAAAAGCAAGTTATATATTAATAACCTGTTAATAACAAAAAATTAATTAGTAACAAAACAGCATCAGTGAGCACCCAGTCTTTTGAAAAAGGAAACTATTTAGTCAAAAATCAATCATGTTATTTGAGCTATTTTTATCACATTTGTAACAGACCCCTAGACCTTTAGAGTCTCCCAGGCCTTAGCACAACTGACTCCATGATGGAAGTAACATTCATGCTGTAAAACTCAGAAAGTAGACAGTGCCACCAGCCAAATGAGAGCAAAGACCTACTCCATCAAAGTCCATATAGTTCTGGGAAAGTTGCTAAATGTACTAACCTTGATTTTCGGCTTCTGTAGTTCTGCTTCTGGCTAACTGTTCTTGGTAACTGAAGTGAGTCAACACAGGATCTGTTTTTGTGCTTAAAAGCTCAACCTGAGAAAGGCTCAGTGCTACACTGGGATCCTGAACACTCAGTGTAGTCACTGGTTGGCTAATAAAGACTTTCTGTTGGCTTAACCATGGCTGAACAGTCTTCTGTTATCTCACGATACATTTTTATTAATTTCCTGTCTGTGTGAGTGTGTGTACGCGCATCTGTATGTGCATGTGCTTATGTGGTATAGAAATATAGGTGCATGCATGCCATGGTATTTATATATGTATATATATAAATATATATATGGAAGTCAGACCACTATAAGGAGGGGCTTGGAGGTCTCTGTGCTCACAGACTTGCACTAACCTGGAATGTTAAGCACACATGGCTGTTCTTTCAACAGAAGGAATGCAAAGCCTGTCTTCTTCCCAGAGGCTGGAGTGCATGTGCTTTTTAGCCTCCTGACTGTTGGGCAATATGTGTGGCTGAAGACTTCTCGGATGGGACCCTCCTCCCAGACCCATTCTTGTAAACTTGTTTCTCAGTCAGTCTGTACAATCTGTCTTTATGGAAGGTGTCACATGCACTTTATAAAGCAGTTAGATGTCGTCACGTCTGATCCGTATTCAGCTTACTTTGTTCCTCAAAGAGATTAGGTATGCTTTGTTGTGTACATGGGACTAAGTTGACCATCCAAGAATAGTTTGTACCAGATTGTGCTGTATTTAAAGACGTCTGAAATAAACAACCCTTGAAGCCTGGACCAACACTAGCTACTGAGTAGTTTTAAGCTGAATGCCATTCTTGCCTCCCAAAGCTCCTACTTCTCTTCTGCCCATCCTAGGCTGTAGTCATCTTTATTAACCAATCAGGGATAACTTAAGGGGCAAGGTTTACACAACAAAAGCTGGTGTATGTAGGAATTAGCTCATCTGGGGCAAACAGATCTTGGGATACAGTATTTAGCATTTGGTACACAGCAGCACCAGACCAACCCCAACAAATTCCGACTGGCTGGCTCAACTTAGCTGTTCTTGCTCAAGCTCCTCTCCAAGCTGACTGATTCAAACCGGCTTCTCTCTTGGCCTCTGACAGTGCCAACCCTCAGCTATTCTCCATGACCCCTCCGTGCCTTTAAAATCAATCTACTTAGGTGACTTACACATTACTAAATTTGCTGCCAGCACAATGTCTCTCTCTGGAACACAGCTTCTTTGTACTCTCAGAAAATACTTCACAGATTTCACCTCAGTGATGCTGGTCTTCTCTTAATCACCACTAATTTCTTAGCTCTAGCTAACTAGCATCTCAGTAACCCCTTCTATTCTTGAGTCTAAAGCCAGAGTCACATGGCCAAAGCTGCCAAGTTCTGCAGCTTGCTGGGACTGGAAGATTGCCCCCTTGTTCTATTACATCTTACTCAGAGATATGCATGCCTCTGTCTCTCGGGATTAAAAATATGTCTATATTCCAATTGGATCACACAGACCTACAAAATCTTGGATGTAATCCTTTGCCAGAGCAGTCATGTTGTTAGATCAAAGTTCCTCTATACAAATATGCTCATTTTAGTCAGGCAAACATTACCTATAATTCCATGCTAATACAAAAGCTAAACAGACATCTCACCAAGTGGAGACCTTGGGCAGGAAATGCTGCAGGCTTCCATTGGGGAATCTTTCTGGGAAGGATGCTTTGGGAGCTTAACTGGCTCTACCCACGTCAGCCATGAAGTCTGGCAGGCTGGGAGGAAGGCACTGATGGAGGACCAGAAGGTCACTGAGAGCATAGGCCAATGGTGAGCATTGACAGGAGGGACCATGCCAGGAGTGGAAGTCCAGAGGTCACTGAAACCCTTGTGAACCAATCTCCAGTCGTCTCATCCATGGTTATCAATGCAGATACTAGAGAAGTCACACCTGGGGAGTGCTGGAGCAAGATCCTAGAGACAATCTCCAAAGTTCAGGGTTTTGTATCATTTCATTGAGCGGTAGCATCATGCTTTCTGGGTTCACAGGCTGGTGGTGGTTTACTAACATATCAATGCTATCTTGGGGTTGGGTTGTTACATATGGAGGCCTGCCTTGGGCTTGGCTCCAACCTGAGCTGGTGGCTCAGAGTTTTCTGCTGGCAAGCTCCTATCTTACAGGTATTATATTCCAAGTCACACAAAAAACAGATTTTAAATTACACAAAATGTTTGCCCTTATGTTCCTGACAGATTTGTTTTGATTGAGATAGGATCTCACTGTCCTACAACTCACTCTGTCTACCAGGCTAGCCTGGAACCCACAGCCTCCAGACTGCCGGGATTAAAATCATAGCCAGTATGATCATGGTCTCAGCATATTCCTTTTCTTTTCTTGTCTTTTCTTTCCTTTTCTTTTCTTATCTTTCCTTTCTTTCTTTTTTAAAAGAAAAAACTTATTTACTAAGTATTTTAAGATTTATTTTGGCTGGGCAGTGGTGACACATGCCTTAAAATCCAGCATTTGGGAGGCAGAGGCAGGCAGATTTCTGAGTTCGAGGCCAGCCTGGTCTACAGAGTGAGTTCCAGGACAGCCAGGGCTATACAGAGAAACCCTGTCTCGAAACAACAACAACAACAACAAAAGATTTCTTTTGTTTTCTGCCTGTGAGTGTTTTGCCAGTGCAAGTATATGCACCACATGTGTGTCCACAGAAGTCAGAAGAAGGTGATGGATCTTTTAGAACTTGAGTTACAGAGTGTTGTAAACCACCATGTGGGTGCTGGGAACTGACCGTGGGTTCTCTGCCAGGGCAAGAAAGCTCTCTCAACTGCTAAGACAACTCTCCAGTCCCCAGTATCAGCATTTTTAAACAACTGTGAAGCCAACATTGTCACACACTGTTACTAAGTCTCCATAGTTAAGGTGTAAGTCTCTTACACTTTACAAGAACATGTTTGTTTCCTGCAAACCATGGTTTTCAACCTGAACTTGCGACCCCATGATGTACACTCACCCCTTTGCCTTGCTAAATTCCTGAACACCTATCAGGACTGCCTTCTACATAATGTGTTCTTGCATTTATCTACCCCACAAGCAGCCTTGAACCCCAAGTCATTCACTCTCCTGTTCAGGTGCTAAAGGCACAAACAGTTAATTATCTTGGACAGCTGTTTTCTAGTAACCCTAACCGGTTCCCATAAAAGGCACCTCAAAAGCCAGTGAGGGGCTGCTCTCCGAAATCTTTGGGAGACCTTGGGAGACGCAGCTGGCTGGCCAGTTGTAGATACAGCTTGCTTTAATCAGCCAGTCATGGAATTGGTGTTTTTTCCCCCTCAGATCTAACATAACCATGAATATTATGTCAATTATCTATTTACATTTTTCTCTTTGTAAGTCCTAGAGGTCTTATTGCTGCTATAGAGCTGCAGGCACATAGTACTTTGTCTCAAGAGGTTGGGGGGGGGGGGGGGGGAAGCAGAAGCCAAACTTACAAATGCTTTCCTAATTTATCTTCCCTGCGTCTACAGGATACTCACCAGTCTACAAACACAAGGTCTGCACAGCTGTACTGGCCCAGGCTTTTTTGTTTCTTGATATCTCATGGGATACATGCCTTGGTTTAAGGACGCGTTGTTTCTCAGTTGATTACTAACACAGCAGCTGTTAATTTTGCCGTCAGCTGGAAGCAGAAATGGAATAACTTATCTCGTTTAACCTTACTAAAACCTTTTTCTTTTTTTGAGCGTCGTTGCTCACGCCTTTAATCACAGCACTCAAAGACAGGGAGGAGGATTTCTCTGTGAGTTCGAGGCCAGCCTGGTCTACACAGTGAGTTCCTAGATACGCAGAACGACATAGTGAGACCTTGTCTTAAAAACAAACAAACAAAAACAAACAAGCAAACAAAAACGTTTAAAAGGAAAGAAGAAAACCGGCCTGGAGAGGCGACAAGAAGACTTCCTTTGGCGCACAGAGCTTGGAGCCTTGCCTCCCCGCCTAGCCAGTTTACCGCCTCACTCCTCGCCCTCCCCCTCCCAATCCTTTGCCTTCCAAACAATTTAAATGTCGCACAGAACCAACCTATCGCAAGCTTCGTTCGAGGGGAAGGGGCGGGAGCTTCCGGAAGTGTTGGCAAAAGTCCCTCCAATCAGCGGTTAGCAGCGGGAAGTTTCAGTTCGGCGAAGAAGAAGGCGGTCCGGGTGTTCCTTCTGCGGATCTGTGGTGTTTTCTGTGTTGCGGCATTGTTGTGGATCCAGAAATTGCTTCAGGTAAGTGGGATCTAGAGTTCAAGGGTATAGGTGGCTGCATACCAGTTCGAGAATTGCCTGGGCTACATGAGACGCTGTCCCCCCAAAATTTAAAAATGGCCTAGATGAGATGGCTCAACAGTTAGGAGCACTTGTTGTTTTTGCAGAGTTAGCTTCCCAGCACCCCACGTTAGGCAGATCACAAGCTCCTTTAGTTCCAGCGTCAAGAGGTCCGACACCCTCTTCAGGACGCCAGTATGCATCTACCCGCACACAGAGATAAACATACATAAACAACAAAAAAGCCTTTGGAAAAAAATTAGCATGAAAAATGTAGATTACCCTAAAGCACTGACAGCATATTAGAGATGAAAACCTACCTGACCTGTATGTTAATAACCTCTCAAAAGATCCCAGAAGTGGCAGTGGATTCTGCTTTTCCTGAAGACGCTGTCATATCTTTTTAACCTCCTGTAAGTATTAAACTGAGAATCTTAAGATGAGAGGGCAAGCAGGGTAGCTGGCGTGAGAGGTAGTTACATTTGACCATCACCATGATACCAGTTAGAGTCATCAGAGAGGAAGGAGCCTCAGTTGAGGAAATACCTCCATGATGTCCAGCTGTAAGGCTGGTGATTAATGGAAGGGAGCCATCCCTGGGCTGGAGGTCCTTGGTTCTGTAAGAAAGTGGAACAAGCCAATAAGAATCACTCAGTGGCCTCTGCACCAACTCCTTCCTCCAGGTTCCAGCCCTGCTTGAGTTTCTGTCCTGATTTCCTTTGATGATAAACAGCAATGTGAGTGTAAACAGAATAAACCCTTTCCTCCCCAACTTGCTTTTTGGTCATGGTGTTTCCTTGCATCAATTGACACCCAGTCTGAGACAACTGTATCACCAAGTTTTTCTTAAACTCTTTCTCTAATAGTTGTGTTCGGCTTGTTTTCTTTCTTTCTTTTCAGTGGGGAGAGGATTAAAACAAAGTTTCACATAGTTCCCACCAGCCTCCTTTGGAGCTGACTGTGAGCAGGACCTCTTGTTTTGGTTTTCTGATTGTGGTCTCACTGTATTTAACATGCTAGCTTTAGCCAGGTGCTAGAGTCAGGAGTGTATTCGTCACAGTAGGGTGATGCTGGAATGAAGGGTATAAAACCATATGTACTGTGTAGCCCAATCTGGCTTTGAACTCTATTGACCCTTCTTGTCAACCTCCCAGTCGCTTTTCACACACACACACACACACACACACACACACACACACACACGCACATTAGGTGTGTTTTGGTGCAGGGGTATGTACATGCTGGCGTGTATGTGGAGGCCAGAGGCCAACAACAGGCATCCCCCTTATTGCTCTCTTTCTTATTTTCTTGAGACAGAGCTTTTCCCTAAAGCTGGAGCTGCTTGGTTGAGCTAGGCTGTCAGAAGAACCCGAGGAACTGCCTGTCTCTGCCCTGGCCAGCACTGGCATTACTGCAGTGCTGTGTCCGGCCTCACAAGTGTTAGAGATGAACTTGGGTCCTCTTGGTGGTATAGCAGGACTTAATGACTGAGCCAGCTCCCCAGACCAGGGGAGGCGTAAGGATTTCTGTAATGTAGCTGTCTTCCTTCTCTGTTTCCACTTACATCTGTATTCCAGATCATAGTTTCTCTGCTTCAGTTTAATCTGTTGAGCTGCTTCCTGCTCATGGCCCCCAAATAGGCCACATCTCATCTGTGATGACTTTTCTACTTCCATATTTACTCATATTTGTTCTGGTGTAAGTTTTAATGTTTTCATTTCAAGGGAGTACAGAGTGGTATAGGGGATAGATTGAAATTTTGATTTATTTTTTTATTTTATTTTTTATTTATTTATTTATTTATTTATTTATTTTTGGTTTTTCGAGACAGAGTTTCTCTGTGTAGCCCTGGCTGTCCTGGAACTCACTCTGTAGACCAGGCTGGCCTCGAACTCAGAAATCCGCCTGCCTCTGCCTCCCAAGTGCTGGGATTAAAGGCGTGCGCCACCACTGCCTGTTGATTGTTTTTATTACTTTACTTATTTTGCTCTTTGAGAGAATGTTTTAGTTACTCTTTAGCGCAGGCTATCCTCACGTTCACATGATTTGCTCGCTCGTGTTGGTGGTAGAGTGATGAGCTACCACAGCCTGTCCTGAGATTTTGATTTTTTTTTTTAAATAATAAAATGTAAATCCATTTATGTTGGTGTTTGTTTCTCGACTTTGGTAGGATGCCGGTCTCACGTTTTGCCAGCCGGCTTCGGAAAGATTCGAGCACTGAAATGATTAGAACTACCTTGGCTCACAGAAAGTCGCTGTCTCAGAAGGAAAACAGACACAGGGTGTATGAACGAAACAGACACTTTGGTTTGAAGGATGTCAACATTCCACTGGAAGGGAGATACCTAGTTAATATACACGAGACATTTCAAGACACTGCTCCAGAAAAGGCCAGCTCCAAAACAGGTAAGCAAGGGTCTTTTGTAAGTGTAAGTACCTTTGAGGGTCTGGAGAGATGGCTCAGCAGTTGAGAGTGTTGACTGGTCTTGCAGAGGTGGTAGTTCACAACCACCTGTAACTCAGGTTTCAGGGGATCCGACTTTACCAGCTCCCTCATGGGTGTGGTGCATGTACATCCACTCAGGCACACCACACACATACACATCAGATAAATAGTAAAAGAAAGGCCTGAGAGAGAAGCTAAAGAACTGGACTGATCAAAAGAAATTGTTCTAAATAACTCTGTGAGAACCTTTGAAATAAAAATATTTCACCAGTCACCTAGAGAATGATCATTCTTAGACTTTGCCCAAAGTGGTTTGGGGCCACAGGGAAGGAAGAACTGAGCAAACAAAAAGGAATAGCCTCAGAAAAAGATCAAAATAATGAGAATAGTCTCCTACGTGGCCAGAGGAGTTAGAGGGATGGAGCCGAGGAATGGCTTCCCTCTAACCAGGAGTCTCTGGAGGCCGAGTTTGTTCTCTTTATTTAGCAAGTGTTAGAACTGAATGTCAGTAATACAGACCAAGGCTAAGTGGAGGAGATGATGTTCGTAGGGTTTTTGTTTTTTCTCACTCGTTGGAGGGGGTGGGGTGTGGGAGCACAGGTTTTCCTGTGAGCATGTGGAGGTCAGAAGACAACTCTGGAGTTTTGCTCCTTCCACCATTATGTTGGTTGCAGTGATCAAACTCAGGTTGTTAGGATTGTTTAGCAAGGGCTTTAATCACTGAGCTTTCTTCCTGGTCCCTAGAAGTTTTGTTTTACAGTTTTTACAATCAATGTGGCATGCCCATCCAGTGCATTTGAACCTGGTTTTGTAATGGGTGCTATTGGGGCCGAAAGATGAGAGTCTGTACCACCGAGGCCAGCTTCCTACAGGTTTATCCTCATGATTCTGAGGAAGCATGAGGGCCAAAAACTGGACAGAACAGTTGTAGGTTTCTGTGTCTTCTGACCTGGTGTGAATAGTGTGGCAGTGTGGAGAGGGAGAGTCATGACCTGGTGTGAATAGTGTGGCAGTGTGGAAAGGGAGAGTCATGACCTGGTGTGAATAGTGTGACAGTGTGGAGAGAGAGAGTTGTGACCTGGTGTGAATAGTGTGGAGAGGGAAAGTCACAGCCTATCTAGGGAGTTGGCAGGAAAAAGGCCTGGAGTCAGAGTTCTGAAAGAATGACTGGTTTTTTTTTGTTGTTCTATGCACAACTAAAATATGCGGTGAGTATTGTAGAAGACAACAGTAGCTTTAGGGGAGGGTATTTTAAAAATTAAGAGTTCAATTTTGGACATGTTAAATTTTTACCTTTTTTTGAAAAGTATCTTTTCAATCAAAATGGAATTGCCTCCTTTCCTTCCTCCAGTTCTTCTTGGGTACCACCCCTCCAGATCTTCCTAGTCCCGCTTTCCAGTTGATAAGTCGTCCCTTTTTTAAAATCATGTACATATGCATGTATGCATTTGTATGGACAAATATATAAATGCAGCCTGCTGCTGGACATGTTGAAGTTATGGTGCCTATTAGGCGTATAAGGAGAGATGACACAGTCATTGAGGGGCCTCACACGGTGCTCATGCCTTTACTTTAATCCAGTACTCAGGAGCATGTTAAAGCCAGTCAGGGCTATAGAGTGAAATGCTGGCTCAAAAAAGGGGGGTTGTGGAGGAAGGAATGGATTCAAAAGAGAGGAACTGTCATCCAGGACATATTCTTACTTTAAAGATGGAGCTTGAGTCTAATGAAACCCAGAGATGTTATTTCTACCCTATAGGAAGAAAAACATAGGTGTTAGGAATAAGAGAAAAACTTGAAATAAGTAAAAACAAGAGCCCATTGAGGGCTTGAGAACCTAATTAATGCAAGAACCAATCACAGAAAAGCTTATAAAATTTATGTTGGGGTTGGGGGATTGCCTTCATAAAGAAAATGAAATCTGAAGAAAGGGTATATTGTTTTTTAGTCCAAAGATCTATAGGCTTATGAGGGTCTCAGTCCCAGCTTTGTTACCAAGAGATACATTTGGGCCCAGGAGGTAAAACTGGGGTTTGCTCAGATCCTTGCAGCCCCAATAAGGAAGGCTGTAATCTTGGGCTTTGTGTGTGAGTGACATTCCTCCTCAAGAATGGCTTTGTTACTGTTTTGTATGCAAGGTGTTAGGGATTGGACCCAGGGCCTCAGTCATGCTAGGCAACTAAGCAAGTGCCTTACCATTGAACTATACTCCTGACTCCCAAAAGAACTGGATTTGGAGATCAGGTCTCAATAGATAGCTCTGTCCAGCCTGGCGTTGCTAATGCCAGACTGGCCAAGAAAACTTGGATTCCTCTTGCTTCAGCCTCTCAAGTGATGGATGGTAGCCACATGTCAAACCCAAAGAATTTTTCAAGCTTGTTGCATATAGGAAAAGGCAAATCCGATGGCCCTTCCGAAAGTTCTTTGAGTGATTTAGCCTAATCAGTATATCAATATTTTTAAAAAGTTGAGCAAATGAAGTCATACATAATATAATTTTGTCATGATTAGAACTCAAAATAACTGTATGAGAGTATTGAAGATTAAAAGTAGTTATTAGCAGATGAAGTTAGACATAGTATGCTGTTAGAAAGTTGATGTGATGTTTTGTCTGAAGTGTTTTATGGACTGTTGTTTGACACCACCTCCCCTAGGGCCGGTGAAAACGACTCTGAGTGAGCAACGGAAGCAGCTCCTTCAGAAATACAAAGAAGAAAAGCAGCTTCAAAAGTTGAAAGAACAGCGAGAGAAAGCCAAGCGTGGAGTGTTCAAAGTGGGTCTCTATAGGCCCGATGCGCCCGGCTTTCTTGTCACAGACCAGAGGGCTGTGAAAGCTGAGCCAGAAAAGGTCCGGTTATGATTTTAACTTGAAATAGACAAACAATTCTTTTAACTCTGGAAAAATCAATACTTGGACTTAGAAAGTATCTGTATACCATAAATTTTTAAGGATAAAATTTAAATTTTGAACTGAGACATGGAATAAATTTTGCCAGTGTGTTTTATGTTTGTTTGTTTGTTTGTTTAAATTGACCCTCTTTTGGCTGTTTAAAGGCTCTTCCATATACCGGGCGGATTACAAGATCAAAGGCCAAAGAACATATGGAGCAGACTAAGGTATCCTTGTGTATAGATAATTACTACTGAGGGAGGCGTTGTACCTTTTCCTCTCAAAGTTTATGATTCCATTTAAAGCCTAAGACCAGGTACAAGCATAGTGATGTATTTATCGGACTTGAAGGTATGAGGATTGGTGATGAGCAGTTGTCGCCAGATGCCAAGGAGGCTGTCACTCATAGCGTTCTTTGCATAAACACTTCCTGTGTGACCTGTCACGCTGCCGTCTGTGTGTACGACTGCCATGCTTTCCCAGCTAAGTGCATGAAGTACAGACAGAGCGGAAAGCACCGAGCTTGGGGGGGATACAGTTCTGGCTTCCCTACTACAGCAACAGGGGAAGGCCTGGGAGAGAACCGCGTGTGCTACTGGTGACTTTCATCGAGTAAGAGCCTAAGTTTTGTTTTTAACAGATTGGAGTCACCACCATGATTCTATGACTTCTCTGGCCCCTGGGCTACATACAATACTGATCAAAATGCTGAGGCTTTATGAATCTTAGTGGGCCTAGGAATAAAACTGAGGTATAATGTAGTATGTTGGGTGGGAGATTACAGTAAGCGTAGGCATTGAGTAACATTTTAATTGGAATAGTCAAGGAAACATTGAGATGCCTATATGTGGGGTATAGTCTCAAAGGAAGTGAATGAACCCTAGGAAAAAACTTTATCTCTGGGAGAAGTGTGAAATTGAGGGATTTTTGCTATTGATTTTTTTTTTCTAGCAGTGTTGAGAATCACAGAGGCTGGGGATCTATGCTTGTTAGGTCTGTTCTATATCACTGAGCAAATAACTAGACAATGGTACCCAAGCCACTGATTGCTCACAGCCACTCATGTGCCTGAGGCAGGGCGATAGCTTAAGTTCGTGAGTTTGAGGCCAGCCTCACAATACAACAAGGCCTTATTTCAGGGCAAGAAAGCCACAGTTAATGTTTTTATTAGTATTTTCAGACTCCTCCAACGAGCATATAAGGAGAAAAAATTTTCTTTGCTTTTTGAGGCAGGGTCTCACTTTGGTGCTGTGACAGGCCTGGAATTTAGAGAAATCTGCCTGCCTCTTTTTCTCTGGGATTGAGGGCATGTGACATCATGCCTTCTGGCTTTGTTTTTGAGACAGGGTCACACGTAGCCCAGATTCTGCTGAAACTCCCTGCTGGTTGAAGTTGGTCTTGAATTGATGAATTAACATTATTAAATGACAAAATTTCTAATCTCTTCACAGACTGGTAGCAGGAATGTTCCTCAAGCAACCCAATTTGGCCAAAGACAAATTTCTGAAAAAAAACCATTAGACAGAGAGAAGAAAGGTAGGAATATTAGCAATGATGATGGATTTGGTGCAGCCCCAGGGTGACTCAGGAATGACAAAAGGCATCTAATTAGATGATTTTTTTCTCAGTTGTGCAGCCCATGGCAGGGAAGTCAGCTGGATCAGCGACTGGATCAGCGGCTACTCAGAGGCCCAAGCAGGTGACCCGAACAGTGTCCTCTACCACAAGAAAGCCAGTCACAAGAGCCACTAATGGTAAGAAAAGATGATTATCTGCATGCACATAGACAGTAATACATTTTATAAAGAACAAGAAAGAAAAAAGGATCATGGCCCTGAAATATAGTATATTAACAATATAAAAAGTATTGGAAATACATGCTGAAGTATGAAATTGTTAATGGACTCACAAGTGAGGGGTGTGTGTGTGTGTGTATGTGTATGTATGTGTATGTGTAGGCTACAGGTCGACAGTGGGCATCTTCCTCGGTTACTCTTCAGCTTGCTTTTGGAGGTATAGTCTCTCAACCTGGATCTTGAGAGTGCAGCTAGACTGGCTAGCCATCAAGCTCCAGGGATCCAACAGTCTTCGCTTCCCTAGCACTGGCTGCAGATGGCTGGCTGGGACCCAGACTCAGGTCCTAGTGTGTACAGTGAGCACTGCCAGCTCAACTCCTGCACCAGGCTATTGTTAGTTTCTTTCTGACTGGATTGGTTTTTTTTTGTTTGTTTGTTTGTTTGGTTTTTTTTTTTTTTTGAGATTTAGTTTTACTTTGTGTATGGGTTTTACCTGTGTGTATGTCTGTGTACCGCATGTGTGACTGGTGCCCATGGCAGCCAGAGGAAGGCATCTGATCTTCTGGAACTGGAGTTACAGATGGTTGTCAACCTCCGTGAGATTGCTGGGACTCAGCTTCTGGAAGAGCAGTCCCTGCTCTTAACCTGAGCCATCGCTTCAGTTCGTGAGACCAGTTTCTTTGAGACAAGGGCTCACCCTGTAGCTGAGGCTAGCCTGCACGCTTGATCCTGTTGCCTCAAGCTTCCTAGGAAATGCTGAAGTTAGAGGCATGTGCGTATGTTTGTCTGTTTAGGTTGGTTGGTTGGTTGGTTTAGTGTTGCCGGTAAGATGTGGGTTTGTTTGTTTGTTTGTTTTTTATAGTAAGTATGTGTTTGGCAATCAGAAAAAGAGAAAAGAAACACTTTTTATTTTGAAAAGATGGTTTCTATTTAATGGGACATTTCATTTGTTTGTGTCCCTTTCTAGTGTGACTTGCAGTCATAAAAGTTGAAGACGTACATCCCTGTTCTTGTCTTTCAAACTTTGCCAGGTTATCTAGTGCTTTAATGTGTAGCATTGACTGTCTGTTACAAAGTGAATATGTTACTTTATTTTCTGTTTTAGAGAATGAATCAGAAAGCGTGAGACCAAGTAGAGGGAGACCTGCCAAAAAAGCAGAAGGCAAGCCGGACAAGGTAGAGTACAGGCTTCTGTCATTGCCCAGTGCCTCCCCATCAAAATGCTCCATTTGTAAGGCTGAAGTGAAGCATGCAGGCTGCTTCAGAGAGCTAACTACAGACATGCCGAAACCATGGACACTAAGGAAGCATCCCAACAGTTACTGACGTGGGTGCTTGGGTGCCTTGCTCTCAGTTATGAGTAGAGAAAGTGCAATCTGATTAGCAGAGAAAATGAAGACTCATGAGAAGCACAGCAGAGAGACAGTTTTACAAGAACTGGTTGGTAGGGTGAGATGCTTGGATTTTGGATTCGGTTATACTAGGGTATTGTCCGTGCTTCCAATTGATTGCATGATTTGGGGCACACTCTGTAATTTGAGTTTATTTTTCCATCTCTAACATGGAATTTACTAGAGTTGTTAAGAGTTCAGTAAGCCAGGGCTTCTGACGGCATCTAGGAATGAGATCCTCAAAAAAAACTGAAATGGGACCTGGCCTGCAAAATGGCTCAGCAGGTGAAAATGCTTGTGAAGATGCTTGCTGCTGATGCTGATGATCTTAACTTGATCCCCTGAACCTACACGGGTGGAATGAGACACCCAACTCCTGCAGGTTGGCCTTTGACCTCCACACATAGAAATTTAAAAAAAAAAAAAAGGAACTATTTTGAGTTCCTTGGCTTGTGCTATAACTTTAACCTTTTAAGGCAAGCAACAGATGCTCATGCTGAATCATAAGACACCTACCTAGAGACTTACTGAATAGCAAATACAAACCCTCCAAGGAGAGGAATGGAGAGTGAATCTAAGCCAACTGGGTCTTAAAGAAAGAGTTACTAAGATCTAAGATTTGTTGCATAGGACCAGGGAGATGACTTACCATCAAAGCTGATGACCCAGGTTTGATTCCCAGGTCCCACGAGGTGGAAGAGGAGAACCAGCACTTAGAAGTTGTGTTCTAACATCTGCCCCTGGCATGGTGTGCTCCTATAAGAATTGTTAACTAGGTTTTACTTTCACTGACACATTGACCTTTGAGATTCTTATCCAGGGTGAAATACCCTGGTTTGAGATCAGGTCTCATTAATAAAGTCAAAACCATTTTTTAAATGTCTTAACTATCAAGTAGCATATAAGTCACCTTGGAAGAATGATATGCTTTGTATCCTGTTGGCTGATCTCATCGGGTCACATTGAGAACTATTGTTCCTGTGATATTATTTACAACCTAAAGCTATTTTTAGGTTATTTATTTATTTGTGATTGTTTTATGTAATGGGTATTTTGCTTGCATATATGTCTTTGTACCACATGTGTGCCTGATGCCTGAGAAGCCAGAAGAGGAAGTCAGATCCCCTGGGGTGGAAGTTTCAGATGGTTGTGAGCCTCCGTGTGTGTGCTAGGAATTTCTGGGTCCCTGGAAAGGTAGCCAGTGCTCTTATCCAGAGCCATTGCTCCAGCTCCCACAATCCAAGGTTCCTTTTCTACAAGGGTTTGGTCCTCTAGAAGTGAGTTGGTCAATAAATACTAGTTTTCTCATTCTTGAAGCCTTGCGATAATTCATGTAATTTTGATAAAAACATTATTTTGTTAGTTCGATTTTTCCATTGTAGTTTTAATATATTTTTATTTGTTATAATATCTACAAGGTATAGTTTGATAAGGACTGGCTCTGAATTACAGCTGACCTTCTGATTTCAAGTGTACATTTTTTAAAAGAAAGAGCGGGAGTTGGAGGCAGTGGTCAGCCACCTGGCAGGAGCTAGGACCCATCCTCTGGTTCTCTGAAGACCACCGATCACTCTCAAGTACTGAGTGGGTCCCGAGCCCTCGTGTAGACATTTTTAAGTATTTCCATTTTTGTCTCAAATTATGTATGTGGGTGCTCTCTTACGAGCTTTTCCTCTTGCTGTGATAAACTACCTGACCAAAGCTACTTTCGGGGGACTGGGTTTGTCCCAGTTCAGGGGTGTAGTCCATTGTAGCTGTGGAGTCTTGAAGGAGCTGGTTACATGGAAACAGCAATGGATGCCTGAGCTCAGCTCACTCCATCCTTTCATTAAGGTGGCCAGACTGGACCACTCTTGGTGTGTCATTAAGGTGGCCAGACTGGACCACCTTTGATGTGGCCAGAAGTTGAATCCTGTTGAACTACAACCAGTACCGCCATCACATTGTCTAACTTGCTTCTTTGTAGCTGCTCTTGTTATCTGTGTTCCTTGTTAATGGCTGGATGCATTCCTGGGAGAGAAATTCCAACTCTGTTCTGCTTGTTCTACCTAGGCTATTTCTTCCAAAGTTGGGCGTGAAGAAAAGCATCTGGATTCGCAGACCGCTGTGACAAATGAAATGGATCCGGGCAGAGTCTTCCAAGAAATGGAAAGCTTGCCTGAGACAGTCCCTGCAAAAGTGAAAGAAAGGAAGTCCTTTGCCCCCAAGCACTGTGTCTTTCAGCCCCCACTTGGTTTGAAGACCTACCAGATGGCTCCTCTGAGTCCTAGAAGTGCCAGCGCTTTCTTGACACCCAGTTGTGATCAGACCTGTTTAAGACCAGAAGCGTAAGATACATTTTTTAAGCAGACACAAATACTAGTACGCAAATACTCTCAATAATAAGCCCTTTCCTCAAAGGGGTAACAAATGCCTTTCTTACATTTAAATGCTTTTTTTCCCCTCTGTACTGTGTTTAGCTAGTAAAATATGCTAACTATAAATCACAAAAAAATTGTTGAGAAAAGTTCTTCAGAGGCCTTCAATAATATCTTTGATTGTTTTGAATTTTCTGTGAATTATTTTCATCATAAATGTGTAGGGTGCAGGGTTTTTCTGTGTATCCCTGGTCACCATGGAATTTACTCTGTAGACTTGGCACCATTGTTAGTGATTTTTGCTCTTAATAGGTGACTTAATTATAATGTGTGAATAATACCTAGCTAATTTATTTACCTTTGTAAAGCTTTATTTTATGTGCATGGGTGTTTTGCATTCGTGTGTATAAGTGTACTGTGTGTGTGCACTGCCTGTGAAGGGTGCTGATCCCCTGAGCTAGAGTTCCAGGCGGTTGTGAGTTGCCTGTGGATTCTGGGAACTGAACTGAGTTTCTCTGCAAGAGCTGCAAGCACAAGTGCAAGAGCTGCAAGCACAAGTGCAAGAGCTGCAAGCACAAGTGCCTGAGCCACTTCTTCAGCCCCTTAGGGTTTTTCCTTTTGGTTTGTTTTGGTTTGGTTTTTGTTTGTTTGTTTGTTTGTTTGTTTGTGTTTGTTGTTTTGTTTTTCTGGTGGGGCTGAAATAGCAACTCACTTTGTGACCTAAGCAGTCTTAGGAAATTATTTTATGATTTTTAACTCTCACTCTCTCCCTCTGTGTGTGTGTGTGTGTGTGTGTGTGTGTGTGTGTGTGTGTGTGTGTTTGATTGTGTGCGCGCGCTCGTGCATGCATGCATGCCTGTTAGTGCTGGTTCCTATTGAGACTCGAGGCATCGGGTCTCCCTAGAGCTAGTCAGAGGCACTTGTGAGCCTGGTGTGAGTACTGAGAACTGAACCCGGGTCATTTGCCAGAGCAGGGAGTCCTCTGAGCCATGTGTCTAGCTTCTGCCTACCTCCTTCTTGACTTTCCTCTCAGAACACTACCTCAGTAGCAGAAAGTCTATAAAGTAGGAAGGAGAAGGTTAATTGGACTCCTCAGAAGAAAAGGCAAAGTTGCCTGTACAACTAGGTTGGCTGTACATCATTAGAGATGTCGCAGCAGCGCCCACAGCTGTTGGTATTTTAAAAAAATCTTTTATGAAGAGTTTCTACATCTTTTTTTTTAAAGATTTTATTTATTTATTTTATGTAGGTGAGTACACTGTAGCTGTCTTCAGACACACTAGAAGAGGGCATCAGATCCTGTTACAGATGGTTGTGAGCCACCATGTGGTTGCTGGGAATTGAACTCAGGACCTCTGGAAGAGCAGTCAGTGCTCTTAAGTGCTGAGCCATCTCTCCAGCTCCCAGAATAAGCTTTAAAGATGGAAAGCCAGGCTAGCTGGTGCATGCCTGTAGTCCTAGCATTGGTAAAGCTGACTAATTGGTAAATGAGGTTTGAGAATTTGAGGCCAGCCTCAGTTTCATAGCAAGATATCCTGTCAAAACCAGATAAAAAGCCCTAAAAGGTAGCTTTTTATCCCAGCATCCATGATACTGGTTATCTGTTGCCAGCACCCCAATCCCATGCTGGGGTTAAGGACATGTATCGCCATGCCTTTATAGAAATTTATTAAATAAAAGCAACTTTGTGTGTGTTACATACTGAAGCCTACTCTGAAAAAAGCAAACATTTTTATTTTATCTTTTTATTTTAAAGCAACACTTTCAAATCCTTTAGTTACATACATGTGAACTTCATTTTTTGTGAAGGTTGTTTTTTTTTTTCTGTTATTTTTAGCACTACAACTCAAGACAAAGCAGATGAAATCTTGGTGCAGCAAGAATCGGATTCGCTGACGGACTGTAGTAAAGGTGTGTTAGTTTAAGCTGTCACTTCTCTGTCTTAAAATTTTGTAGAATAAGTTTGTATCAAGCTCGTTTTCGCCATGTAGTTCATGTGATGTGTCCAGGGCTTGGGAAATGTGGAGGAGGAGCTGGGGAGGCACCTCAGTCACTAAGCTCTGGAGCCTGAGGACAGAGCTGGGTGTGGGCGGGGCAGGAGCTGGAGACTAGCCCTGGGAGGAGGGGACACTGCGGGTGACTTTCCAGGCCCTGGGAAGAGACCCTTTCAGAAATAGAGTATGCTTGAGGGCTCACGCTTGTAGATGACCTCTGACCTACACACACACACACACACACACACACACACACACACACACACGGACACAGAAGTATTCACAACTCTAACGGAGGAGATGTGAATGAAGTGACTGAGACAGAAACCTGGTTTTAAAGTTCAGCATGATAAAACTGAAGGATTTTAAAGGTCTGTGAGGAGTGTCACTTTAGGAATTGTTCTTTAATGGATGTTTTTGTCTGTGTCGTAGAGCGTGACTTAAAACAGAAGGACGCTTCTACTTCAAATTCAGATCACCTTTCAGTGAAAGGAGTGACATCACTTGAAGCGAGCGAAGGTCAGACGTCTCAGCCCCAGCATGATGTGCCATATTTCAGGTTTGTATGTTGTTACTGTCAGAATCTGCATTCATGTCTAGACATTTTATCCCAGATTTAAGGGTTTGATTTTATGCATAAATGTTGTCTGGTAAATGGGGAGAAACTGGCTTTGGATGTTTTTTCCACTTCGTAGGTGGGATGTAAATGATTCTAAAGGTGCCCCATGTGCAAGGGAAGAGTCCTTCCCAGCCCTGTAGTTTGACCCTTTCTTGCAGGCCTTAATCAGTTTTTTGTGACTATAGATACTGCGTTTCAGGACAGACACCTTTTGTCTTGTACAGTCCGTCGTTTTATTCTTGTTCAGTGTTAAGTGTTGCTGACATTCTGTTTTAGCACCTGAAGAACTTTTCTCATGCGTGGGTACATAATCCCGCCTGTCGTGCTCTGTCTCAGCTTATTTGGTAGGACTCAGTTAGTGGCTATAAACAGGGTTCAGCTGTTCACGCTTGACACCAAAGCTGAAAAGAGAAAAACGGAGAGATGTCATTTGGTAGTGTCCCTCCTGGCATCCATGAAGCCCTGAATAAACTGGCCAGGCCTGTAATCTCAGCACTCAGGAAGTAGAGCCAGGAGGATCAGGAGTTTAAGGTCATCCTTGGCTATATAACAAGTTCAAGACCAACTGGGGAAATGTGAGACCTTGCCTTTTTTTTTTTTTTAAATCCTTTGAGAATTCCATACAATGCGTTTTCACCAAATTCACCCCAGCATCCTCCTTTAATGCCTTCCTGGTCTGCACCTACCTCCAATCCCCAGCAGGTCTTTTTTTTTTTTTTTTTTTTTTTTTTTTTTTTTTTAAATAATCCATGGACTTCTCTTTGAGAGTGTAGGTTGTCCACTGGAGCATGCTTGACCTACCAGGAGCCATTATCTTTAAAGAAAACTGACTCTTTCCATCCCCCAGAAGCCATCAACTGTCAGGGTTGAGAAGACAACTGTTTTTTTTGTTTGTTTGTTTTTTTGTTTTTTTTTGGTTTTTCGAGACATGGTTTCTCTGTGTAGCCCTGGCTTTCCTGGAACTCACTCTGTAGACCAGGCTGGCCTTGAACTCAGAAATCCACCTGCCTCTGCCTTCCAAGTGCTGGGATTAAAGGCGTGCGCCACCACAGCCCGGCTGACAACTGTCTTTAAAAATACAAAACAAATACTTATTTCCAGTTACATTCCCTCAAGCAGTGTCTGAAGGTTGTTATTTTCCTAGGATAGTACTTGCAGTATTTTAGAACCTTGTCAGTCAGCTAGAGGCTATGCCATCTTCCTGTGGTCCTTTTGTTGTTGTTTGGTTTGTACTAGGTATGCTGTCATGCTTACACGTATACTAGTGCACTGCGTGTGCCTGGGACCTGCAGAGGGCACAAGAGGATTTTAGATCCCCTGGAAACGGAGTGAACAGACGACTGTGAGCTGCCTGTGGGTGCTGAAGACCAAACAGCACTCCTAACTGATAATTCATCTTCCGCTGTTTCAATTATCTTTTCCTAAATATTTCGTGTTAGTAGCCACTTGAATTGCTTCTACAGTGAAGGTTTCAATCAAATGTAAGGGCATCTAGAGGTGTACCATAGTCTGTGGTACTGCTGAGCCCCTGAGGTAACAGCTTATCCAGTTAAGTGGTGTCAGGGCTAAGCTGCATCTTTGTCCTCCTTACTTCAGTCCTTGTGATTTTATGTCTGTCCATTGAATGAACTAAATCTTTTCCTTCCATCATTTCTGATCTTTCCACTGTTGGGCATCAGACCCAGAGCCTTGCTTATGCTGTGGAAGTTCTCTGTCACTGAATACATCTCTAGCCCTAATTTCTCTTTTAAGAAATCAAAACTGAGCCAGGTGTGGAGGCTCATGCCTATAATCCAGGACTTGGGAGGCTCGGGTTTCAGGCTAACCTGCCTGCGTTACATACTGAGCAAGTGCACCCTCCGGTGCCTTGTTTCGTTTTATCTCTCTTGAGTTTGTTGCTATTTTTTCCAGTTTTTCTTATTAAGGTAAGGGGTACATCATGTAAGAGTTACTGTAAGAGTGCAGCGCACAGGTATTAAACACACTCATAGTGTCATGAGGCTGTCACCTCCACCCACCTCCATGACTTTCATCTCCTGATTCTGTATCTGCCAGATAGACCCCCATTTTTCCTAAGAGCCCCTAGCAACAACCATTCTAGTCTCTGTCTCCATAACTTTTTCTAAGTGCATCATGCAATTAAATAGAATCATACACTATTTGCCTTTATTTAATTAATTTTTTGGTGGGGAGATTGGAGAGTTGTTTGAGACAGGGTCTCTTTTCACAGTCCTGGCTGTCCTGGAACTTACTCTGTAGACCAGGCTGGCCTTGAACTCACAGAAATTCGCCTGCCTCTACCTCCTGAGTGCTGGGCTTAAAGGTGTGCACCACCACTGTCCAGCCTTTTCATTTGTTCTTAAGACAGTCTCAAGTAGCCCAGACTTGGTGAGCCAGGAGATGTTCCTGCGTCAGCCTTCTGACTGGTAGGGTTTTAGACATTTATCTACCACCCCAGGCCAATGCTCTTTTTTGTGACTGGTTTCTTTCACTTAGCATAGTGTCCATAAGATTGATCTGTAATGTTAGAATTTCTTTCCTCTTTTGAGTTGTGATCTCAGTATGTAGTCCTAACTGGCATGTGCTTTAGTTTGTAGACCCCACTAGTCTCCGACTCATCTGCGTTCCTCCTGTTGATGCTGAGAAGTGCTGAGATTACAGACAGTGCTCAGTTTCCCTTTTTCATGGTTGACTAGTACTGGGGGTGGGAGACTGGGCTAGAGAGATAGCTCAGCCATTAAAGGGTACCTTGCTGTTTTTCAGAGCAGTTTGGTTCCCAGCATCCACATGGCAGCCACCACGCTGTCATGTCCAGGGAGTTCAGTACCCTCTTCTGTTCTCCAAGGGCAAAGCATTCATACACTTGACAGTAAATAAATCTTAAGTGCTACTCCATATGAATTACAGTTTGCTTCTTTACATATCTGTCATTTATGCTTCTGTTTGTTTTGCTTTTGTTCTTGTTTGTGGTGGTGTCATGCTGTGTTCTCTTGACTGGCTTAAAATTTACTATACAAGTTCTAAACCAGTTCTGATTGGCCCAGGGCTCCCCCTAGCAGTCTCCAATGTAGACTGACCCTTCTGTCTTTGAATCTGGTGTCACCACACCCAGCTGTAATGACATTTGGCTCGTTTCCATCTTTTATTGATTAGAATTCCTGTGAACATGAGTATGCAGATATGCCTTTGGGGCTTTGCTCTCAGTTCTTTGCATACCTAGATGTGGGATTGCTGGGTCATGTTAGAAGTGCTGATTTCTCTGCACTCTGGGATGTCTGTATAAACACAGGTTTATGGAAGTATTCACATTTTAAATTGTGTACTTCTTGTTTGTAGTCCCTTTTGTACACTGTTGTGTTTGGAGCATCTCCGTCCTATAGTGACAATCAAAAATGTCTTCAGCCAGGCTCAGTGACATACACCTTTTGTCCTAGCAGAAGGGAGGAGAATCTTTGAATTCAGGGTCAGCTAGGGCTCTATCTTGAGTCCTTATCTTTAAAAAAAAAAAAGTCTAAGTCTCTAGAACTGGGCGGTGGTGGCGCTCACCTGTAATCCCAGCACTTGGGAGGCAGAGGCAGGCGGATTTCTGAGTTTGAGACCAGCCTGGTCTACAGAGTGAGTTCCAGGACAGCCAGGGCTACACAGAGAAACAACGACAAAAAGGTTTCTAGACATCAAATGTTGACTGTGAGCAAAACTGACTGGAATCACACCATCTAATCACCAGCCTTTGTGGTAAAGGCCTCACCCGTACTAGAGCAAGTGGGTTATTTGTTCTTGTTCTCTTTTTTTGACCCAGGGTCTTGCTTTGTGGCTGTGGCTGGCTGGCACTTACAGAGCTCCTCCTACCTCGTCTCCTCACGTGCTAGGACTGCAGGGGTGCACTTTATTGTAAACTTTGACCATAGACCTCACAGGGTTATCTCCAGCGTGCTTCTGGCACTCAGCTTGTCCTTAGTTCCATAAAGAACTGTGTGTGAGTATGAAATACACACCAAAGTTGTTGGACTCTAGTCAGCCACTGAGCAGAGAACAGAACAAATGAGGAATGGTAGCTTGAAAGTGAGTCTTGGTGTCATCCATCCAATGTGAGTTTTAGGTAGAGAGGAATGGACATACACAAGGTATATGATGACAGGAAATTTGTCTTTCATGAGTTTTAGTATAGTTCATTAAATCCTATACATAAAAATCTCCAAAATTACTATTATTATTTTTTTTACACCTGATTTTTTTAAAAAAAAAAATTATTGTTTTGTTTTGTTTTTTTAGATAGGGTTTTTCTGTAGCCCTGACTGTTCTGGAACTCACTTTGTAAATCAGGCTGGCCTCGAACTCAGAGATCCAGCAGCATCTGCATCCCAAGTGCTAGGATGAATGGTATGCACCACCACCACCTGGCATACCCGTGTTTTAAACCGTTCCAGTCTTATGTGTTATGTCAAATGGTAAGACTGAGTTAAGGTGGCAGTGCTTGGAATACTAACATGTATATCATAATGTTAGGAATATCCTCCAATCAGAAACTGACAGACTAACTTCACGCTGCCTGGAGTGGGAGAGGAAGCTGGAACTGGACATTCCTGAGGATGGTAAGAAAAAGTCATCTTAGTTCTGTTTCTTTTGTTGCTCTCATTCATTGTGTTGGTTTTTGTTGTAGGAAGGTTCCCTCCGCACAGGTGCCATGGTCTAGAGCTCACTCTGTACTTGAATGTTGAACTCCTTCCTGGTCATCCTTTTCACCTCCCAAGGGCTGGGCTTACAGGTGTATCCAAACACACCTGACCACAAACATGGTTATGTTGTGCATTAGGGGTGTGTGTGTGTGTGTGTGTGTGTGTGTGTGTGTGTGTGTCTGTTGTTTTTTGGTCTTTTTTTGTAGTGGAGGTAGTAGAGATTCAACCCAGGATCTTGTATGTGCTGAGCAAAGACTTGACCGTCAAGCCACATCCACAGCCCTTCTTTCTCTTTATTTCAAAATCAAAACTCCTGTGTTGTCCAGCTTCGTAGTTTCAGTATTATTGACAATACCAGGAGCTGTTGAGCATATGTCTCCTAATGTTTCTATGCTAGAGAACTACACAGCCTTTATGTATTTTGTTTTCTAATGTGAACTTATATATAGTGGTGGTATCTAGTATCCCTTTAATCTTAGCGTTCAAGAGGCAGAGGCAGGTAGATCTTGAGTTCAAGGCCAGCCTGGTCTACAGAGCAAGTTCCAGGACAGCCAGGGCTACACAGAGAAACTCTGTCTCTAAAAAACAATAACAAAATAAGAAAAACATATATTTGTGTGTGTATTCTGAATTATAATTATGTAAATCAGTATGAAAACAAGTTCTGGCAAAGGTTCTTTAGTCCCATTATTTGGAGAAGCTATTTATATAAAGTTACCAGTACGAGGTCCTTGGATACTTACGTGCCTTGGCTGTGTGAGGTTGGAGTCTCATAAAGTACAAGTAGAGGGACTCATCTTCACTGTGAAGCTCTGTATGATTGAGGGTGGACATTGCTAGTGGTTACTGGTTCTTGAAGCAAGGAACTCGTGTGCAGTATTTATGGCTAAGTTTTTTGGGGTAGTCATTTTTGTTTTGCTGTAAGAGTTTGATTCTGTGAGCTCTAAGGTATTGAGGGTAAGTCTTAGTTGTCCGGCTTGCTATAAAGGCCTCTTTTTATTTTACTTCTTTAGCTAAAGATCTTATCCGCACAGCAGTTGGTCAAACAAGACTCCTTATCAAGGAGAGATTCAGACAGTTTGAAGGACTAGTGGACAATTGTGAATATAAACGAGGCGAAAAGGAGACCACCTGCACAGATCTGGACGGATTCTGGGACATGGTTAGTTTTCAGGTATGTGTCAGGTGTGCTGTCCACACTTGCTTGTAACATCAGTAAATTGGAAAGATAGCAGTTCAGCTACTTAGAATGTAAGGAGTAGCTACCAGGAGGCCCACGTCAACCGCACCACCTTCTCCCCATGTTGTCAGAGTCTGTGGTAATGGTACGTGTGAGGAATGAGCTGGTGCAGTTACTGAATTCCTGTTGTGTGCCAGGCATTGTAGTTAGAGATGACCAAAAGACAGGAGTGGAGTATGGTGTGGTGGCACACGTGGTGCCTAATCCCAAGCAAACACAGGTGGGTCTGTGAGTTCGAGGCCAACCTGGTCTACAATTTCAGACAGCCAGGGCCACACAGAGAAACACAGAGAATCTGACTCCCTCTTAATAGCGCCCATACTCACATGAGTCACATGTGAGCACTCAGGTACACACATATAACATATACACATAAAATAAAATCAGTCTTGAAGGAAAGAAAACAAAGCAGGCAGATCAGTTGTGTGTGGCTGCACACACCTTTAGGCCCATCACCCTGGGAAACTAAGTCTATAGAATTTGCATTCAGGATTGTATTCAGAATTATAAACAATACACAGGTGATTTCTACTATACAGAAGGATATACATAGGTTATGTGCAAATGGCAGGGAGTCTCACTGGTGTGTGTGGTGCTGAGGACCTGACTTGGGGCTTCCCCTCTGCCAGGCAGGCACTGGTCATTAAATTGTACCTTCTTCCCTGGATTTGGAATTTGTTGGGTTTTCTCTCTACCCCTTCCTCGATTCCCCTCTCTCTCCCCATCCCCCTCCTTAAAAATGAGAAAGAAAGCATGAAAATGAACAACCCAATTTAACAATTTAGAAAAAAAGCCTGAGTGGGATGCCTTAGCACAGAACAGAAGCAGATGGTGACTAGTGAAACACAGTAAGCTTCTGAAGCGAGGCTCAGCATCGCTCGCCAGTTAGCAAGTAAAGCATAAGGTAGCAGCTACGCAGACAATCTGGGAGAATTGTCCAAATATGACATCCTTTATGTAGGGCTTAAAGGTTTCTAGACCAATATGTCAACAGTTTTACTATAAAGGTTCTTGATTTGAGCCAGGCATGGTGGTGCACACGTTTGATCCCAGCACTCAGGAGGCAGAGACAGGCAGTTCAAGATCAGCAGGGTCTAGAGACAGAGTTCCAGGACAGCCAAGGTTGTACTGAGAAGGCTGCACAGAGAAATCTTTTAAAACAAAAACCTTGAACACACAGTTTTCAGTGACTTAAACTGAATAACCCCCAGCATTTTGGCAGTGGAGGCTAAAAGATCAGGAGTTCCAAGTATTTTTTTCTTGGACTGTACAGCAAGTTGTGGGTCATCCTAGGTTGATGTGAGTCTCAGTCTCTCTCTCTCTCTCTCTCTCTCTCTCTCTCTCTCTCTCTCTCTCT
>JANHMN010000001.1:193322758-193349798 GCA_030674055.1 Rhabdomys pumilio | reverse complement strand
TCTCTCTCTCTCTCTCTCTCTCTCTCTCTCTCTCTCTCTCTCTCTCTCACATACATATACATACACACGCACACACACACACATGCACACACACACACGCACGCACTCACACAGACCACCACTACCCTACACATATATCCCCATACATAGGATTTTAAGTTTAATAACGAGCCAGTTCTGGATCGCCGTTATCTGTTTGTTTGACATGGTCGTTCATTTTAGAGTCCTAGAGTAGCACTTTTAACATAGCATTAACTGGATGAACTGGCTTTTATTACCAGGTCGATGATGTAAACCAAAAGTTCAACAACCTGATCAAATTTGAGGAATCTGGATGGAAAGACAGCAATAATCCAAGCAAAAAGGTCCTCCGGGTAGGTTTGTGCAATCCTACCCAAGTTTCTAGCAGAGTCCTCTCTGATTTTTGTTTTTAAAGATACGTTTATTTCTGTGGGTGGGTGGGGTAGTCTGGTTGTGCCGTGAGGTGCAGGCGGGGGTCAGAGGACAAGTTCAAGGCATTGGTTCTTCGCTTCTACCGTGTAAACTTTGACTGTTCACAAACCGAATTTCATACATTGCATATTACCTTCTGATTGCCTTGTGGGCAGGGGAGCAAGGATATAATCAACACAAAACGTAAGACGTCTCCTTCCAGAAAGAAGAAGGTAACAGATGAGTGGTGGACTTGGGGTGCCTAGGTGACTTATGCTCCTAGACAGTGGGTGGATGGGCATGTGTTCGTTTTATTCTGATAGCTGGACCTGTATCAAGATGTGTGGTGTGGTAGCTTTATATGCACTTATGGAAAGCTGGGCAGAATGATTACCATGAGTTCAAGGCCAGCATGGGCTATGTAGCAAGTATCAGGACAGCAAGGACTGTATATAGCAAGACTGTGTTGTACAAACCAGAACAAATCTCTTATGTTTATGTATTTGCCTGTAATTGCAATAGCAGTAGCTAATTCATGTTTTGTGAATGCTAAACTCTAGAGAGTCATATGTTACACTTTCTAGCGGTCCAATCAGATGAGTGCTACACTCACAGTTTATGGTTGACAGTTCCAAAACTCCAAAGATTAAATCATGTGCTCAAGGCTTTTATTCCAGGGTTTATTTCAGAGCCAATGCTCTTAGTGGGCAGATCACACCCCCTTAGTGGGCAGATCACACCCCCTTAGTGAGCAGATCACACCCCCTTAGTGGGCAGATCACACCCCCTTAGTGGGCAGATCACAAGAAGTTTGCATGCTTCTTGTGGGACAGACTGTGGAATGAGAGATTTTATGTATTTCTTCACTATGCTTGTGAAGTTTTCCATTTTTCCTGTAAAACATGCCTTGTTAATCTATAAGAATCCACTTAGGGGGCTTAAGAGCGTGTGCTGCTCTTTCTTTCACACACAGACTAGCTTGCAGGGGCCTGTAACTCCAGCTCTAGGGTCTTGATGCTCTCTTCTGGACTCTGGGGGGTAGGGGGGGCACCTGCACTTACGCACATTCTCACACATAATTTAAGACCTTTTTAAAGTCCGTTTTACTTATGCCTCAAATGGACATTTATCAAATCAAATAGCTAGTTTTCTTCTGATTTTAGAAGTATATTTATTTTATAAACTTAGGTTGGTACTTTATACTGTGTTATGCAAACAAAGATGTTCTGAATTCTGTCTCAGTAAAGAAACTTTATTATTTCCTCTCAGTGAAATCTCAGTACAAAGATCTGAGAGGAGTGGTTAGATCATTGAACACATTTTAAATCTTCTGTAGTAGTAAAGGATGTTATTCATAAGAGGGGCTAGTATAATATTTGTTTTTTGGGATGGGTCTTACTAAGTACCCCAGCCAGAGTTCAAACAGACTCTGTTGGGGTCCAGGAGTCATCCCATACCACAGGAATACGGATCTCAGTTAAACAGATATGGTTTACTGAACGCGTACCCCAAGACTGACCAACCAGGGCAATAGCTCAAAACTGTGCACTGGACGTTTCTCAGGGCCAGCTTATAAAGACTAAACCCACAATGAGCTCATACACAGATGCTGGAAGTGCTGCCTGGTGGTTGGCCCTAACTCAAGCCATTTTAAGCATAACAGTTCATATTGATCTTTAATTTGCTGGGTCCTACGTGAAGCTTATAGTTGTGGAATTTCAGATGAACAAACCTCATAGCATTCAGAACATGACAGGTCATGTGGAAAGCATGGCCCTAATCTGAGTCAAGAGATTTTTCTGTGTCAATGACTGGCAGGCATATTTCAGTAACAATATGAAATAGCTGGGGGGCATAGAACAAAATAGCTACAGCTGTGCTGGGGGCTCGGGGGCAGGCTTCAACAGAATCCTCCTGCCTCAGCTTCCAGGATGCTGGGATTACAGGCTTGCACTGCTGTTCCTGACATACTGTGGGTATTTCTTAATTGAATGTTTAGCTCTCAAAATAATTTATCAGTGGCTCTTTCATATAAGAATTGTAATTCTGCCTGTGACCACCAGATGTCTCTCCTTCTACGTTGTTTAGCTCTACTGTTTGGTTGGCTGGGGAGAACTTTTTGAAACGTCAAAGCCCCCCTACCCCAGTGACACACCTCCTCCAATAACACACCTACTTGAGCAGGGCCACCTCTAATTCTGCCCTAACAGTTCTCCTGACTGGGAACTAGCCATTCCAATGCATGAGCCCATGAGGTTGTTTCATCCACACCACACAAGGTGATGCTCAATTGGTGGGGCGATGCCCCCTTTAATATCAGCTGGTCCTGAGGCTGAAATGGGTGTGCATTCAAGCCAGCAGGGACAATATAGTAAGACCTTGTCTCAGAATAAAAAGTTAAAGGGGCTACAGACTTACTTCAGTGGAAGAAAGATTTCCTGCTATGTACAGGTCTCTGGGGTCAGTCCTTAGTACCACAGGAACAGGAGAAGGTGGTAATGAACACACCTTTAATTACGGTTTCTCCTTGCAGAAAAAAATTGTGCCTGGTAGAACAGGCAAAGCAAAACAGGATGACGATGGACGAGCAGCAGCTAGGAGTCGTCTTGCCGCCATAAAGAACGCGATGAAAAACAGGCTGCAGCAGGAAGCCCAAGTCCACACGGCAGCTCCAGAGACACCAAAGGAAGTTGACAAAATAGTGTTTGATGCTGGGTTTTTCAGAATCGAGAGTCCTGTTAAGTCATTCTCAGGTTTGTAGTTTTGCTGAGACTTAAGGATTTGGGCCAAGTGAGGGCTTGAGTAAAAGGAGAAAGTGACTTTCACATGAACAGACCTCGTGCTCTGACTTCTAGAGATAGGCTCCTTGCTGGCAAGTCCACATGTGCAGCACATTCTGAGAGGTGTGCTTATACTTGTGAGTCATTTATCTTTTAAGATCCTGTTCGTGTTTTCCAAGTGATGTTATAGCTGCTACTGCCATGCAATCCCAGTCTGTGTGTGAGTTTTGGTGCCAAGCTGAGTTAGGGTTACAATGCAGAAGACCTGAGCTATCAGGCTTCCTTCAGCTGTGCGGATGACTGCAGCCCCACTGAGCCGCTGCATTTGAGATCCTTAGGCTCAAACTCAGCTTGACATGTGCTGGGCAAGTGCTTGTCCCTCCAGATACAGCCTGTCTTTCTGAAAGCCTCTCTTTTTAGACAAGGCTTGGCTAAGTTTCCCAGGCATTCCTAGGACTCACGCAGGCCTGAAACTTGCTGTGGTCCTGCCGCTTGAGCCTCTGGAAGGGCTCTGCACATCCCTGTATTCAAATGTTTTCCCCTAGTGCTCACTTGAGGTCATTCTCTTACCTCCAGCTAGGACTAGTTCTGGCACCACCCATTCAAGTGCCGTTGGAGGAAGCCGAGTGTCTCAACAGTTTATTTGTAAATACTTGCTTGTTCCCTTGTCCCCATGACTAACCTGTGTTTCAGCTGTTTGGTAACCATCTACAGCAGGATCCAGCCTATGTCTCAACTTTACCAGGACATACTCTGCTGTGCTAAATGGTCGAAGGAACTTGTTAAGAGACTAGGTTTTTCTCTCTCTCTTTTCTTTTTTGTTTTTCTTTGTTTATTTGTTTGTTTGACACCGGATTTCTCTGTGTGGCCCTTGCCGTCCTAGAACTAGCTATATAAACCAGGCTGGCATCAAACTCACCGAGATCTCTAACCTTCTCCTCTTAAGTGCTGGGACTAAAGGTGTATGCCACCACGCCTCTGAGTCAACACTTTTGACCCAAGCATTTGTTTGCCTAAGTTAGCGAAAGATAGCTCACTTGCTAATTTACATTATCTTTTCTAAAATATTCTTACTGTTGTTGCTTATTATCAGAGTTGCACCTCTTTATGTTTTTTTATTTTTTAAGTCTTAGTGTTTTATGTATATGTATGCTTTACCTTTACCTACACGTTGGTCTGCACCATGTGTGTGCCTGATGCCTATGGAAACCAGAAGAGAGCATCAGCTCCCCAGGACCTGGAGTTACAGCTGTCGGGAAACATCCTGAGGTGCTGGGAACCAAACCTGGATCCTCCAGAGGAGCAGCCAGTGTTCTTAAGTACTGAGCCCGCTCTGCAGCCCAGAGCCCTGCCTTTTAAGACAAGTTCTGTAACAAAATAGGCATGGTGTATCAGAGGGAAGCATAGGCTAGCGTGACAATCCTCCTGTCACAGAAAGTCCCTGGCACTTGACAGTAACAAATGTTGACTAGAGTAGGCTCTGTCCTGCCTTTCTAAACAAAAAGTGAACGAAAAGACTTGCTATGGAGGTGGGTTTTTTTTTTTCCTATTTTTAGTTCTGTCTTCTGAACGTCGTTCTCAAAGATTTGGAACACATATATCTGCCAGCAAAGTTGTGCCTGAGGGCTGGGCTGCAGGGGATCTTCTAAGACGGAAGACACCACTGAAGAAACCTGACCCTCAGAGCAGCAAGAGTGAGCATGTTGATCGGACATTTTCAGATTGTTTTGAAAGCAGGTATCTCTTTAATGTGTACTCTGAGTTTAATGGTACTGACGTGAGCTCTCATTTCATATGGTTAAGCTGGGAAAGTGTGTCAGCCATATGTCTTGCTCTTTTTTGAGCAAACAGACTTCAGGTTTCAGGTTGGAACCAACTGTGGCGTTGGTAGTCATAGCCACTGAGGTGGAAGGACTATTTCACCAGCAGTTTGGAACCAGCCTAGCAACACTGCCTGTCTCAAAAGAAAGCACCAAGACTGAAGTTGGTGAATGGTCCTGTTGCAGTTGGCAGAAGTCACCGTGCTGTACACAGGAGAGAAGCAGTGTGGTATCTTCTGGTGCTTAGCAGATCTCAGCTCTAAAGCAACCATGTGAAGACGTGCCAGCTGTGAACTTTTGGGACAAGTTCATTAGCTCAGCTTCACTTTCCTTGTCTGCAGAACAGGAGTGCTCTGCTGTTGCTGGGGTGATGGAGAGGCACATACTTTTATACAGTCTGTATAGAGAGAAAGTGCCTACTGTGTGCAGACAATCTAGACATCACTTTAGGTCATTAGCTAGACAACTCTTATAGTAGCCATGCCAGGTACTTAGCTTGTAATTGCTCAGACTGATCCATTCTCTACACAATTGCGACAGCATAACCTAAGCCGTCTTTACAGTGGCTCGCAGGTACGTGTGCAGCTCATCTGAGAGGGATGGAACCTTAAACAAGTAGGAAGTTGTTGTCTGATGTCTAAGATGTTGGGCTTGTTACTAATCTGAAGTTTGGAAAATGCTGAACACTCTTCATTTCAAAAACGTACCACTAAGTAAGGCGTGGGGCAGACCGTGTGAGTTAAAGTAGAGCAGGCATGTGAGAGTTCTTAACTGTGTTTTTATTTATAATAATGTCTTTTTAAACTTTTGATTTGCCAAAAGCGTTTTCATCCTTTAAGAGCCACAAAAATGCTTTTGGTGTTATAAAAATCTGTGTTTTGTAAGATACCAATTTTTTGTCTTGCTGCTTTGTATAATCTATAGTTTATTATCTGTATTAGGAAGATCTGTAATAGCAGTTGAGTCACACTTGTCCCTCCCAAAAGGAGATTCGGGGGCCACCAAGATAGTTCAGTGAGTAAGGCACTCGTTTTGCAAGCCTGTGGCCTTTACACACACACACACACACACACACACATGCACACACACACACACACACACATCTTATAAGAAAGCATCTTGAAAATAAATAACTTTGAACCAGGCAGTGATGATGCACACCTTTAATCCCAGAACTCAGGAGGCAGAAGCAGGTGAATTGATGTGAGTTTGAGGCCAGCCTGATCTATAGAGTGAGTTCCAGGATAGCCAGGGCTACATAGAGAAACCCTGTCTTCAAAACAAAACAACAACAACCAAAAAACCCAACTTTGCAATAAGTCGTTCTTTAAAATTCATTTTATTTATGTGTATGGGTCCTCACAGAGACCGTGTGTGTGTGTGTGTGTGTGTGTGTGTGTGTCTATGCTACATGTGGGTGGGTACCCACAGGGGCAGAGGAAGGTTTCTGATTTCCTGGAGCCTGAGTTACAAGCAATTGTAAGTTGACCAACATGGGAACGAAACTCTCCTCCTCCATAAAAGCATAAACTTCATTTCTCTGGAAGAGAATATTTTTAAAACAAAGTTGAAGAAATAAAATTACATTCTGTTTAATTACTTTGAGTGTGTAGATTCACGCATGCCTGCTGTGACATGTTTTGAAGGCAGAAGGCAGCTTTCAGCAAACAGTTCTCTCCCAACGTGTGAGTGAGTTCCAGGGGTGAACTGAGATTGTCAGGCGTGGTGGCAGGCTCCTTTACCTAGGAGCCATCTTGTTGGCTCCTAAAGAGATTGTGACAGATAAATTTTTTTAATTCACTTTTTACTAACATACAAAAGAGTGTGTTTGGTTGTGACATCTTCATGGTTCTGGTTTTGGTGGTCCTGGGACTGCATGCAGAGCCTTCACATGCTAGGCAAGCACTCTGCCGGCCCTATGCTTTGTTCTTCTTTTCAGTTACGTTTTTATTCATGTTTGTTCTGTCTCTTTGTGTTTGTGGGCACACCCATACTCAGATCTGATCTCTATTTATATTTAGGATGAAAACATATTGAATTACACTATCCAGTAAACATAGCCAGCCTGCAGGCTTCATAGCACATCTGTAGTTCCACACTTAGGAAACTGAGGCAGGAACACTGAGAAGCCAACCTAGGTTACATAGCAAGACCTGTCACACAGAACACAGCAAAGCTGCCCACGTAGTAACGGAGCTGCTTTGCTTCAGAACTCAGCCTCACCCTGACCTGTTTCCTAGTTGTGGCTAAGATTCAGCATTGCAGGTAGAACCATATTAGCCTGAGTGATTGGCATGGAAAGGGGCTTGTGAGCTTCCAGGGAAAGAGGACATCATCTGTGTGGCCGTCATACATTAACTGTCTAGTCTGAACAGATCAGCAGGCTCCTGGGTCAGCTCCATGTTCAACCCCATTATGCAAACTAGTGGTCTCCATGCAGGATGGACTCAAGGCACAGGTCGAATGATTGTGATATGTTTCATTATTGGTGTATAATAGCACTGCTTGTTTCACTGCTTGTTTCAGGTGCAGCCATATAGAAGATGCCCTGTGTTCTGGCAAACAAGATTCAACTGACATAGAGCATGTAAGTCCTATTGCAAGGTCACACCAAGGTAGCCAAAGGTATCATCTGTTTATGTCAGGCACTTAATGGAGACACTAACATGCAGAGTCCTCATCATTTGCATGTCCCTCGGTTGTTTGCAACCATGCTGTCTTTGTATTCTTCAGGCCACATCAAGATGACTGTAGAACCAGAGAATTAGTGATCTTTGGCCTCTTTAAAGTTCTTTAAGAATATGTGTTTTGCCTGCCTGTATATCTATGCACTGTGTCTCCTGGACCTGGAATTACAGAAGGTTGTGAGCTGCCATGTGTGTGCTGGGAAGAGCTGCCATTGCTCTTAACCACTGAGCCTTGGCCTTTATTTTTGAACCAAACTTGCTAACAGTAGCTATACTCGTCTCTGTGTTATACCTGCTTGCTTTTACTGTGTAGGAACCCTCTTGCCCCAGAGTCCTGGGTAACATCAAGCCAGTTTGCTCTTGTAATTTACTTTCTCTTCCTACTCTCTGAGCTGAGCGTAGGTGCTTGAAAAGGCTGTCTTCATTACTGTGTTTTCTATGATCTGTGCGGGTGTTGTGAAACAAGACAGTGGGACTCAGGATGTTCCTTAGACTTTTCGTTTTGTTCTTTCCAGAGAGGGTTTTTCTGTGTAGCTCTGGCTATCTTGGTACTTGCTCTATAGACCAGGCTGGCCTAGAACTCACAGAGATCCGCCTCCCTCTGCCTCCTGAGTGCTGTCTTGCATTCTTTATATATTTTTTAAATATGTCAGCCTTCTGTTTTTCATATATTTAATGGCAGTAAAACTTTTTTTCATTTGTTTCAGTTATGAGTGATTGGAATATGTAATGCCTACTTTATACCTCTAGGATGTAAATAAGCTAAATGTCAAGATGGATTGTTTCTCTGTTGAAACGATGAATTTGCCTCTTCCTGCTGGTGATGCTGATACTAACCCAGAAGAAGCAACCTCAGCTGTGGAAGGAGTGGGTTCTGCAGTCGCCTCCCAGGATGTGCTGATGAGTAACCCCGAGACAAATACCTGCTCACAGAGCAACTCCTCACAGGAAGCAGCTGAGGTGTCCCAGACAGGTAAGGTCTCCTCAGATACAGTGAAGCCTGGACAAAAGGGTAAATGTAGATGACTGTTGGAGAATTCTGAGAACCAGGTTCTCATGATGAGGGTTAGAGTATTAGAAGCTCACTACAACTGTCTCATACAAACTAGTTTCAGAATACTTTGTTGTTCAACCATTTGTGAAGGGCCATGCTTATAGTCCTAGCAAAAGAGAAACCGAGACAGGAGGATTACTCCTAGTTCAGGGCCAGCCTGTACTGCACACAGTGTTCCAGACCAACAAGAGCAAGACAGTGAGATCTTGTTTCAAAATGGGAAGGAAAAAAAAAATGTGGTTCTTGTGAGGCTAAGGCTTCAGAGAGAAATGCTGATCCCCACTGGAGATAAGGCGCCTTTGACAGACCTGATCTCTGTTAGACTCAGAAAAACTCCTTCGGCTGTCTTCTTCAGCCACATCCAGAAACTACCTTCAGAATATTCTGGTTTTCCTTTCTAATGCCTGTTACTGTGTACTATGTTGTGATTGTTCTATAAAGGGAGCTGGGCCTCATATTTGTGTTACAATGCAATTATGGTCTATTTTCTTCCGTTGTTCTGTAGGTCTGTCAGAGACCTAAGATAAAGTAAAATGTTACAACCATGCACAGCCATTTAATGTCTTTTACCCAGACTTCTTTTGTGTGATACATGATCTCACTATGGAGCCCTGGCTAGCCTGCAACCCGCTGTGAAGACCAGGCTGTCCAGGACCTCATGTAGATCCACCTGCCCCTGCCTCCTAAGTACTGGGGTTACAGGTGTGTGCCACCAACCACACTGGCCTCTGTTCCTCTTCAGCAACTTGGGTACGTTTAATATTACAGGTACAGCGCGTTCTTACAGAAGATCTTAACGTTTGAGTTTTACCTGAAATCTAACTGCATTTAAACAATGTGACACAGCTAGGCATAGTAGGTCTGCTTTTTTCATTTGATTGATTAAAGCTTTGTCTACTTGTGACAGCCCTTGATCAAAGCAATGTTCTTTTAAAATCATTTCTCTTATTTTTCAGTACTGTTACATAAAAGTCTCACTTCTGGATGCCACCTTGGTCCAGTAAGTTTTCAGTTTAATTCAGCAAGTTCCTGTATATTCTAGATTTGTACAGTTGTAAAGTTGTTTTGAATGTGTCTTATTTATGGTTATTATGAGGGTGTGTGCATGTCCCAGCATGTGTGGAGGTCAGAGGACAGCTTTGGGGAACCAGTTCACTTCTTCTGTTGGGGTTTCAGGGATGGAACTAAAGTCAGCAGCCCTTCAGCCTGCTGAGACTTCTCAACCACCCTGTTTGGTTTCAAAATAGGGAGTGAGTTGGCCTCGGACAGTACTCACTTTCCAACTGGAGTGCAAGGTGTAGAATGTGTGTCTTCCCATTAGCTGTGCATGTGCTGAATTCTATACAGGATCTGTTCTAAAGATGGAAGAGGGCTGGAGGGATGGCTCAGAGCACCTGGGTTTAATTTCCAAGTTCAACACCTTCTTCTGGCCCCCACGGGCAAAGCACCCATATCCATAAAACATATATTTTAAAATTTTTTTTAATTGAGAAAAGGCTTCAACAATCTAATTAGTCTTAAACCCTGACGTGTATCTTGCTATTCAAATATGATAAGACACATTGGATGAAAACTTACATATCTAATGAGTAGCTTAGATTATCGTAGATATTTTTAAGTTATGTAAGTTTTTATAGTAAAATATATTTAAAAAGAAAATACAACATATGCTTGCTGCTCTGAAAAGCCAGGGTGTGGTGGGCCATGTCTGTCCCCATTGCAGTCCTCCTTGGTTGTGTTCACCCCGAAATTCTTCACTCCAGCTGTGCTCTGCTGTGGGGTCTTTATTGGGGGGCAGGGAGTGAGATGAGATTTCTATGTATAGTCTTGAGTGTCCTATAACTCACTCTGTAGACCAGGCTGGCAGCTCAAGATCCACCTGTTATGGTGGCACACATAAAAAATAAAATTTAAAATGCTTTATATTCAGAGGCAGGCGGATTTCTGAGTTCAAGGCCAGCCTGGTCTACATAGTGAGTTCCAGGACAGCCAGGACTTCACAGAGAAATCCTGTCTCGGAAAAAAAAAAAAAAAGCTTTATATTAGGTCTTACATTGTTGTTAATGTCATTGTTACATAGGGAAACTTACTTATTCTTTGGCACTCAGTTAACTAAGGGTGTAGAAAGCTTATTCGGGGCAACTCTGACTGCTCTGCTGTGTTCTTTAGCCAGGCCTCAGCTGCACCAGCCCCTACACTGAGGAGACAAGACTGCGAGATCGCGGCAGACAGTTCTCCTTTGGAGGTGACCTCATTGTCTTCTCACCACTAAGACCTTGAAGAGAAGAGAACATCAAGAGGGCTTTTAATTTAAAAATAACTGCAAATATTCTTTTCTTCACATTGTTAATTCTCTGATACATCTTAAACTGTTGGAAGGTGTGAAAATATGCACTGGTATTCACTTCTATTTGGTCTGTTTATATTGCATTACACAGTGTTGTAATGGTCCCTGTTTGTGGAGACATTTTAATGATGATGCCATAAAAACCGTATTATAGGTTATTTAAAATATTAAACATGAACCAAGGTTTTGCATCTGCATGCTCATTTTATAGATTTTTCATTTGAGCACCTGTATCTGTTGACATGAAATACTTTATTTTCCTGTATTCCTTTAGATGAGGTTTCCTGACGGCCCGCTAATGGATGATGGAAAGTTATGGGCGGGGGAATTGCCTGATGGGTAAGGACACCAAACCTGATAGCCTGAGGTCAATGCCTGGAACCTGCATGCTGGAAGGAGACGTTCTTGTCCCTTCAGTTGTGATTTCAAGTGCTTGCTTTTACAGACCTCTTGATTTCCGATTTTCCCGGGATGCCAGCTTGTGACATTTGCCAGTTTAAACTATTTGAGAAGATAACGTTTTAGAACAGAATTTTGACCTTTTCCTACTTTGAGCTTACTGCTGATAGAAAAGTCAGAAAGTGTTAGGTATGAGAATGGACGTAAAAACCAAGACACAGAGTCTCAGTGGTATTGAATACTCATTTGAAGGCAATGACCTGGGGCTTTAAAGGAAAAATAGGTTTAAGACCAGCCTCCACCACAGACATTTTAGGTCTGTATACATGCATGATTGATTGTCTCATAATTACAGTGACGCTGGTGTGAGCAACCTGCTCCCTGTTCTTTAGAACAGAGTCTGCATGGTATAGAATAATGCCAGGAGACAGTGTGCAGGGTAGGGGCTGGCAGCAGCCTTACGTCAATCTTCCTGTGCCCTGATTGGCCCTTATCTAGAATTGTGTAAGTGCACCCTTTGATCTTCCTTGGAATCACCTAACAGCACCACTAACATCGCTAAGTAACACAACTCTACCCAGATGCCGGTGGTCACTGTCTACTGTCGAGCCAGTGCTGTTCAGTGTATTTCCTTTTTAAAAAATCAGGATGGTTTACTGATAATTACATATTTCCCTTTACATACTGCTCCAAATCAAAGGGCATATAAAGACAGGCAGCTTGAGGCATGGGTGGACCTAACCTGTGCTAGCACCTTGGGAAAAGGGATGCAAATCCAAGGCATGAGTGGGCAAGTCAGCCATCCACCCTCAAGACAACCACCACCTGATGGCTCCCATGTGAGCAGGCACCTGTACCCATGTGCACAGACACACAACACACACACACTGTTTAAAAGGCTAGGGATGTGAGGCTCAGCGGTAGGACCTTGGGAGTGCCAGGCCTAACACTAAGGTCCTAAGATTTGACCCAGTATCATAAAAGAAAAAGCAACAAGTATCTCTCAGCACGAGACTGTTTATTAAATGGATGCCTTACAAGAAGGATACAAAGAGAAATGCCAAAGCTTTCCGCTTATAATGCATGCAGGGCCAGTTTTGGTGCCGCCCCTTCTGGCTTAGATCATGGCGTGGGAAGCGCTGGTGAGGGTTATGTCACCAAGGATCCCCAGTTGGCTGATTTCCCTGAGGTTCTTCATCCGGTGGTTGTACTGCAACAGGTGAGCGTCATTGACCGCAACCTTGAAGTGGTCGGCTTCAACCAGGACCTGTATCTAGAAACCAAACGTGGAACAGTCAAACCATGTCATAACCATTGCAGTTTTAGGCATTCCACCACGTTTCCCAGGACATACTGTCTGCCAGGTTTTGTTTTCATCTGTTAATTTCTATGAGGTTTTGTTTTTGTCTGTTAGTTTCTATGTAAAGAGGGAAGAAATATATATGTGTATATATATATGTGTGTGTGTGTGTGTGTGTGTGTGTGTGTGTGTGTGTGTATATACATATAATCTTAAACCAGTATAGTCTGAGTTTGGGAAGTTCAGTATTTCATTTTACTTGCAGAGTCTAGAGCAGTGACTGAATAGCAAAAGTAAATCTAGATTGTCAGATTTAAAACACAATAAAAAGGGCTGGAGAGATGGCTCAGGAGTTAAGATCACTGCTCTTCCAGAGGTCCTGAGTTCAATTCCCGGCAACCACATGGTGGCTCACAACCATCTGCAATGGGGTCTGATGCCCTCTTCTGGTGTGTCTGAAGAGAGCAATGGTGTACTCATATACATAAAATAAACCTTTTTTTAAAAACATGATAAAAAAAATATCAAAAGTTATCAGGATAGATAATGGCAATCATAAAAACAGTTTATGTACATAAATGTTTAGTTTTAGCCAGGCTGTGGTGTCACATGCCTTTAATCCCAGTACTCAGGAGGCAGAGGCAAGAAGATCTGAGTACCAGGACAGCCAGGGCTACACAAACCCTATTTTCTCCACCACCACTCTCCAAAAAAACACCCCAAAATTGAGTTTTAATGGGGCCTATAATACTTAGAAGTTAAAAATGGCAACACAGGAAGGAATTCCTTAATGACAAATATTAACTTATAGGACAGGTTAATTTATAGCCAGTTTTGCAAAGGCCAGGAAAATCTTTTCCCCATAGTTAATGAACATTCATCCATAAATCCTGTAAATGGAGTTTTGTGGTATAGAAAAGCGATGCAATATTAGAAGACTGTTTGGAGAGGTACCAGTGGCAATGAGGAGGCTCCTGAAGGAGCTGGAGAATGTGCTGCTCCTGGCCACATCCCTTGCCTGGAAGCTGGAGGTTGCCGGGTATGGAGGAAGGTTGGCCAGGTGCCTAGGACAGTTTTCCAGTGGTTCCCGTTGATGAGGAAACGTAGGAGTGCAGCTGCAGCGCAGCCACAACTTACTTTGAATGGCTTGCCGTTCTCAAAGGGGAAAACTGATTGTCTTTCTTCCCTTCCCCAGTTATTGGCCTGCTTCGTGTTACACACAATGACTCTTCTGTTGTTCTCATTGAAGCGGGGGTTAAAGTGGAAGGCGATGTCATTCCCTCTCTTGAAATTTAGAGTAATACTGTTTTAAGACAGAAATCAAAGAGAATTAAAGTGTGATCAAGTCAAGAACATCTAACTTACTAAAATGCAAACCCTTTCATAATATGTTGGAACTGTTTTTCTGTTCTGGAGGCAAAGAAGCCACAGTATCAGATCCAACTTAAAAAGAACAGACATCCTCTCACTCATTACTGTGATCGCCTCGAAAGTTCAGCAGGACAACATGCCTTGTCTGCTCATTGAGACAGGATCTCACTGTGTAGCCCAGACTGGCCTCCAGCCTGTGATTCTCACCTATCTTGGCCTTCCGAGGGGTGTGATTCCAAGTGTGTGCCACCAGCTGTCTTGTTTGGGGGGAGTCATTCCTGACTGTAGTGCTCTCTTCTCTTTTCACAGACGTACTCTTGTGTACTCAGGCAAATGCTTCTAGATATCCTCATAGTTTTAGACTCATCCTGAGAGCATTTTGTACCTTGCTATAAGTAATAAGTTCTTTTCTTGCCCTGATAGATTACTCTTAATATCTGTCAAGACCAAGCCAGCTACCTAAAAACTTTCAAATACCTGACTTTGTCATGGTTAACCAGAAAGCTCAGAACAGCAGGGTACACGGATGTAGATAATGTTTCCTTCCCGGCTGGACTGTTGAAAGTGCCACTTGAACTTTCTGACCCTTTTTGTTCTTGTGTGTTAATACAAACACAAGTCTGTTGTTAAGGGACTAGCCCTACTGGGTTTCTTAAGGTGAGTCCCTACAATAACACTAGAAGCTAGATTCTGATGTGTAGGTTACAAAATCTTCTTAGTTAAGATAGTCTGTATTTCGAAACCATTCAACAGATTGGTTGTTGGGGTCACCCTTGTACCTGTTTGCGTTGGGTTTCACTGTGCCCATGATTGTGATCAGCATACGAGGCATGACTCCTCCAGGCAAGGGCAGATCATAGGGCACTGTCTGGGACAGACAAGAATTCCAGTGTGAGTAAAGCATTGTGTTTTCTTGGGGAATGTAAACGTACATTGCAAACATTGTTACAATGCATGTGACCAACACAGAACCTGGGTAGATTCAGAGGCCACCTTGTCCAGGGCCTAAAGAGATGAAAGATAGTGTTCCCTGTGTGCACAAAAGCTAACTGAGAAATTAGCAAATTAAGGAGCAAATGTTCTTGGACCGTCACTGGGGCTGTTTCAACCCATAATTCATCCACATGGACTCGTTTTTGTAACACTTTAAGCTAGACTGTTGAGCAACAATCTTTTCATGCACAGGTCCCTGGGTCCTTTGTCACATGACGTACAGCACTGTGATTCTGCTCCCTGAGGAGAGGTTTGTGTCGACTGGGGCTTCTGTGCTCACAGGCCACCAGCAGAATGCTTTGCACATGAGTCTGTGTTGAATGAACACTTCTATGGTTCATTCCACAAGGGTTGAGCAAAGTGCTTGAGGTGTGGACATCCCGAGATCTCTGTCCCTGCCTCTGGTCTCTCCTTTATGAAGTTTCCTCCTAGGTTCTGCTGTCTCCCAAACTCCCATCTCTCTCCCTGGTCTGCACTAGACCTTGTACCTGCTTCCTGAAGCTGCTACCAGAGGATAGGTGAACTGGAAGGCTCCTTGCGTGGGAATGAGCTGGAGGAGTCTCACCTACCCCATCCTTTCCCTTTCCTGCATCCTTGGATTGAGCTAAAGCTTTGCAGCCTTGAGAAGCTCTCAGTATTTACTGGGATTATATGTATAAACCACTGAACTCAGTTAGTATTTATTAATAATATAGCTTTGCCTCATAGTCTAATTTTTTTTTGAAACAGGATCTCTGTGTAGACCAGATTGGCCTCATATTTACAGAGGTATTTCTGCCTCTGTTTCCTAGTGGTGTTCACCACTCATTACTACAATCTTAACTTGAGTTATATTAAAGCACCTTTATCAATGCCTTATCAGTCACAGAATAAACTCAATATTAACACATTCCTTTCCCACCTGACTAATTAACACCCCTGTGGTTAGCCCTTAAGACATGGCTCTAAGCAGCAGGCTTAAATTCCCCCTAATGTCCTCTCCACTTGTACAGCAAGCCCACAAAACAACCCTTCCTCCTTACCAGTGGTCCAGTGGGGGCACCATAGGGGCCAGCAGCAGGATAGGCCCCAGGAGCACTCGGGTAGGCCCCAGGTTGCCCTGGGAAGGCTCCAGGAGCAGTTGGGCCAGGATAAGCTCCAGGAGCAGTTGGGCCGGGGTAGGCACTAGGAGGAGCCTGTCCTGGGTAGGCCCCTGGAGGAGCCTGTCCTGGGTAGGCCCCTGGAGGAGCCTGTCCTGGGTAGGCCCCAGGATAGGAGGCCCCTGGGTAGCCCCCTGCCCCAGGCTGGTTCCCCCATGCACCCGGATATCCTTGAGGGTTTGGGTTTCCAGAGCCAGCTAAGGCATCATTAAGCTGTAAAGAAGGACAAACAATTAGAGGATGGGACTTCTTCACTACAGGCATTTGTAATCTAAGAAGCTGAGAGATGGGAAAAGATTCACTCTTCCCTTGCCTATTCTGCTGTTTAGAGTTCGGTCCTCTGCTGTCTTGTATTTTATTCTGGCCTCTCATTGTTGCAATCAGGGTGGGCTAAACTCTTCCTGCTTACAGGAACTGGCTGATTCTAAACACATGCTTTCTTATCAACATGAGAAATGGCTGCAGGTGTTGGCATGAGCAAACCATGCCATGGTCCCGCTGCTTCCAGGACACACATCAATGCTGCGGAGGCCACGCCTCTCTCTGGAATCTGCTGTTGGAAAAGCAAGCCTATTGCTAATGGGCCTAAATGCACAAGTGAGCCAGAGGGAATTTCACAGTAGGAGGATCAAAGGGAAAGCTCCTGGTAGAAATGAACCTTTAACCCGTGTGAGCATCTATGAGGCTAAGAAAACAGACATGAAATACTTACGGAAAAACTGTCTGCCATTTTCCTAAAAGAGAAAAGCCAAAGAGAAGTTATTAGCATTTGAGCCTAAAACATTTTACAAACCTTCATGAGATTAAACATCGCAAATAGTTCATGGGCAATTCCAGTCATTCTTCAATCATTTTGCCTAAGTCAATGGTACTGGGCTGTAAAACCATCCTGTGGACAGGCTGGGGTGCATTCTACCTAAATTCCAAACCCACTGAGGTTGTGAAGTCAGACCTTGATGCCAGGCGCTTGTGTTCTGAAGCAGAGGAGTAGGTTGAGAATTTCTTGCCTCTTCTCTCGGTGAAAAACAGTACAAGATACAGCTTCTCTTGGCTACCTGCTTCCCTGGGTTTTTCTACCCTTGCAAGGATTCATGGGAAATACAGCCCTCCTCTCTTCCCTGCCTCAGGACTTCTGGGATATTGGAGGAACGCTATCTGTGGGTTCCCATTGAGATCTCAAAGACAGCTGACATGGCCTGGTTATTTATCCTTGTTTCGCACACCCTGGTGCCTGCCCTGCGCCATCACTTTCCACACAATCACAGGGCCCACAGACCAGCAAAGGACATGAGACGCATGCGCACCAGAGTATAGTCAGTGCCGCAAGACTGCTGGGACATTCAAATCTGAGAGCTTACTAGTGGTGGACAGGTGACATTTGGGAGTGGCTGGTTGGTTGGTTGGTTGGTTGGTTGGTTGGTTGGTTGGTTGGTTGGCTGGTTGGTTGGGTTTTGAAGTGTTTAGTATTAAGGTCTTTCTGTGTGGCTCATCCTGATCTTGAACTTATAATCCTCTTGCCTCAGCATCTCCAGTGTTGGCTGTGGTGCCTGCGTTTGTTTGTTTGTTTGTTTGTTTGTTTGATATTCCAAATAAAACAGCTGTAACTGTGAGTCAGGCGGCAACATGAGCAGAAAGCAGTTGGCATTCAAGATACTGCCAAACAGGTTTGCCTTACACAAAGCTGTTGCGGGGCTGGTTTGCAGACAGCCTGTTTCCTCCGGCTTGTGCTCCTGGCCACACCTATAAAACTACAAGATGCCTGGAACCTGCCCACCTCCCCCGCCCCCAACCCCCCTTTCAACAGATCCCTCAATGCAACAGAGGGCATTGGTTTGGAAACTTTTCTTTCTTAGGGTGCTGGGGATTAGATTGGCAGCATTAGCATATTTGGAGGGGGGGGGTAAATTTGATCAGAGCTCAGAATGACCGCATCATTTTGCTACCATGAGAATTACCTGGACCTGGAAATAATCAGACTCTTCTGACTTCATTTGCCCACCTGTGATATTTTACTCAATTATCCCAAGAAATAACATGATTAGGTGGGCATGGTGTCTCATGCCTGTGAGCCCAGCGTTCTGTAGCATAAGAACTCCCATGAGGTTGAGGCCTGCCTGCACCACACAAAAGCTCCAGGGTCTCATTCCGGCCTTGACCACTTACAGCAATCCCCCTTCCTCAGCCTCCCAATGACTGGGCTCAAAGGCGTGAGACACAGGTTCTGGCTTCATAATTGTTTTAAGAAAATAAAACCTAGGCTGGGCAGAGTGGCACACAGCACTCAAAAGGCAGGGGCGGGCAGATCTCGGTGAGTTTGAGGCGAGCAGAGCTGAGGTCTACAGAGCAAGTTTCAGACCAGCCAATGCTACGTAGTGAGATCTTAGGAAATAGTTTTGAAGTTCAAAGTGGGCAGAGAACTTAACACTTCTGATTAACCTTTCCCCCATCCCTTCAGCAATATCTCTGGCTTCAAGCCATTAGATGCTAGTGGCACACTACCCTATAACTTGTGACAACCCCAAATGTTTTCAAACATGGGCAAATCTCTAAGGCCAAAACCACGTATGGTTGAAAACTACCAATCTAGGCTGTTAATGTCTATCCCTAGGTAAATGTAAAGGGACCGTAAAAACCAGTAAAGAGTTTCAGTCTTTAAAAGTAGCCAAGTTTACAAGGAAGGATGGTCACCACTGCCACCTCAGGTCTAGGGAGGCTGAGGCAAATGAGCAGAAGTGTGGAGCCTGTCTCAGCTGCACAGGTAGACCCTGTTTCAAAAACAACGGCCATCGATTGCTGGGCAGGGTGCTGTACAGCTCTAATCCTAACACTCAAAAGGCTGAGGCAGGAGGATTGAGTTTACCGTTAACCTAGGCCACATAGCAAGACTGTCTCCAAAAGCTAACCAACGAACACTTCCCCCTAAAGAAACCCTTTTTTCCCTCTTAAGTATACTACAGTTTAAAGAGACTTAAAGATGTACAAGTTAAACTCTTAAACCTGAAGGCCAAGTCTCTGATAAATAATGTTTCACTCGAAAAATTCTCTGTGAGAGAAAAAGAAAACAAACAACCTAACTTTACCATTTTCCTCAAAAGTTGCTCTAAAAACAGAACACCAGTCAAATTATGTGTAAAGAACGATACATGGAGAAATGCTAAGGGCACCTCTACACGATACATGGAGAAATGCTAAGGGACACCTCTACACGATACATGGAGAAATGCTAAGGGCACCTCTACACGAAGCTTTGTTCTGCTCAAAGCCTCTTGATCAGGGCTGGCTTGGTCCATTTTCCAATCTGACCAAATGAAATCCTAGAGGCAGCAGATTTTACTGTGACTCATGTGGTCCTTGGGTGACACTTTGGACAGCACTGTGACACATTCCACAGGATGTCAGGAAAATGACACCCTCCCAGCACTTGTACAGGGATTTTTCAGTTCCCAGAGAACTTCCACAGAATTTGTATTTTATTAACAATCTGGTGACACCGGCTGGAGAAAACATTCCCACTGTCAAGTGAGGAATCTGAGAGCTGACTCAGTGGCCGAAGCCAACTCATTAGCATCCTGGGATTGAGGGCCCAAGTTTCCTGACTCCTGGTTCATGTTTGTCCTGTACTAGTTTAAAAGTGTACATCTCTGATGTTTTAAAATCCTTTAAAATGTTTAGTTACTTCCCTGAAAAATTCTCTGGCTTGTTCACCCGAACTACACAGCATGCTGAACCAGTAAACAGCTTTAAAAATAAGATGGAGCTTTGGCCAGAACACTAACTTGGTGAATCATTCAACACACAGGCTGCTGAGTACAGAATGCTTTTGTGCACAGTCACATTGCTAAGAAAAACCACATTTTAACCAATAAATTGTGTTTTTCCAAAAAAAAGTATTGTTTTTAGTTTAGTTTTGTTTTTTTACAGTATTTACTTCTCAAACATAGATTTTTAATTGAGGTATGTCTTTGTATGTTTGTCTGTGTGTGTGTGTGTCTGTGTGTGTGTGTCTGTGTGTGTGTGTCTCTGTGTGTGTGTGTGTGAATGTGTATGTGTCTGTTGCAGTGAAGATTTAGACTTTGGCTATTGAGGGAGCTAGACAAAAAAGCACCTGAATCATACATAAGACTGACCTAGGACACTTGAGCTTACTGGCAAGAAGTAAGAAGTTTGTTTATATATTTCCTGACAGGTTTTACTCTTTGGCCTGGGTTGGCTTGGAATTCTAAATGTAGCCTATGCTGGCCTCAAGGCATTCTCTGGGGTCTGCCTCCTGAATGTTAGGATTACAGGCATTTACTCCCACATCCACCTAAGGAAATGTTCTTTGGAAAGAACATTTTGTACACACTCAGGAGGCAGAGGCAGGTGGGTGCTATAAATCCAGGCCTGCCTGATGTATCAACTTCTAGCCAGTGCTACCTGTGAGAACCCATCTTGAAAGATGATAAACAAATGCTTTTGACCCACTGAACTATCTCATTGATTGAGAAGCCCTGAATAGACTCATTCTACAGGAAAATGATCAGTTTTTCCAGTCAACCCTCAAGCAATTCTCTACCTCTTCTGCTTTGGGTACTATTTAGTGAGCCATCCATTAAACACTTCTAAGCTTCAGCCTGAAAGACCCCATCATAGTCCTCTCCAGAACAGGGACTCAGTACAGATTGTAAACCAAACTCCTAAACACTGTGAATTTAGGAAGCTACTCCATCAAAGATAAATATGACTGTCTTAGGAAAAAAGTCTAGTGAAAAGATGGTCCACATCTGTAATCCTAGCACTTAGGAAACCATGGTAGAAAGAGGGCCACAGGTTCAAGACCAGCCTCAACTTTGTACTGAGTATGAAGCCAACCAAGGTTATATTGTATGACCCTATCTCGAGAAACAAGCAAAACAAAGCAAAAATGTGATCAGTGACCAAGAAGGAGACAATTGCTAGGTGTGGTTGTACTGGCCTGGAAAAATCACAAGTTCTAAACCAGCCTAGACCACATAGGAGGACCTTGTCTGAACAAAAAATTCTTTCAGTCTCAAGGTCTTGACCTGTACCCACCACCACCAAAGACTATTGTTGCAGGAAAGCAAGTTTTTTGTTATTAAACTTCAATTTTTATGGAAACGGTTGTGTGTGGTAGTTTACACTGTTAGCTCTTGTACTTGGGAGACTGTGACAGGATTGAAAATTGAAAGCCAGCCTGGGCTACACCTGCCTAGGCTGCAGTGGCATCCTGCCTCCCTGTAATGGTCTGCATATGCTTGGTCCAGGGAGTGGCCCTATTAGAAGGTGTGGCACTGTTGGAGTAGGTGTGTCGCTATGGATGTGTGCTTTAAGACCCTCATCCTAGCTGCCTGGAAGCCAGTCTTCCACTAGCAGTCTTCAGATAAAGCTGTAGAACTCTCAGCTCTGCCTGCACCACACCTGCCTGGAGGCTGCTATGCTCCTGCCTTGATGATAATTGGCTGACGCTCTGAACGTGTAAGCCAGCCCCAATTAAATGTTGTTCTTGGAAGAGTTGCCTTGGTCATGGTATCTGTTCACAGCAGTTAAACCCTAACTAAGACACTTCTCCTTCCCCCCAAAAGTAAATAAATGAAAATATGGAAATATAAACTTGGAATTTCAGAAATTGGTGAGGTTTTACACACTGTGGTTCCTGTTGTTTTCCTCAGAATTAGCTGGGTCACAAAGTTCAAACGTTCTCATTATCTAGAAACCGTACTCCCCAGGGATCGCTTTACAAACATTCCAATTTCTTCAAATAGGAATCACTTGCTTCCTACTAGGGTTAGCCAGAATCCTAAGCCACAGCCTCAATCCCCCCATCATCAGTTCCCTGTTTGAGTAACAGATAATTCAGGATAAATGCAACTTTTGAGAACTAAGGGTTTGCACTCTTATAGTGAGACAAATACAGCCACACCCAAGACTTCCTCCACCCAGATCTAGAGGTTATTGCACAAATATCCACACTGGTCAGGGATGAGTCACTTGGCTTACAAAAAATTTTAGAGGTTACAGTAGGTCTTCATCCCGACACATGCGCACTAGGTCTTGGGCAGCACTTTTGCGTGCGGTCAGGCAAGCAGGGAGTGGCTGTAGCTCCTGCCTCCGCTGAACCTGGTGGAACTCACTGGTACCATACAGCAAGATCTCTAGTGGAAGGTTTCCAGGTCCACTAAAGGAGCCTTCTGGACAAGTCAGGAATCCTGGGCGATGTCTGTTGAGTCCCCAAACTCCTATCCCCACCCCCAACGTGCCAGGAGGGGCACCTGATTCCTATGGCCAAGCTAGGGGCAACTGCTTGGAGCTAGACTACAAGGTGGATCTCGGTGGGTTGTGGCTCACTGGAGCGCAGGGCTTCGCAGGCATCCCGCCATCCCAAAGAGACTTAGTATGTAGGTCGTGACTAACTTCCTCCGAGAGTTACCCGCTGGAGAGCCAAGGTAGTGGACCGGCGCCTGGGACCCTGAAGGTGACTTCCGTCCATCTCCCGGGAGCCCAGCCCTTGGTGCACTGAACAGTACCGGTCCCCTCGCCCCGCGCCGCTCACCTGGTTAGTGCTCTGTGTGCTTCTCACCTGGTTAGTGCTCCTCCCGCTGCTCCGCTAGCAGTTAGAGCTGGGCGGTGGCTCGGGCGGCTTCTAGTACACTTTTCCCCGGGCCCGCCCTCCTGGGGCGGGGCAGCATCCCTCGCCCTGCAGGCGCCTGCCTGAACCGCGCCCCGCGGACCCCGGAGTTTCCCCAAGGTGGACTGGGACACGCCCGCCAGCCTGTGCCCCTCACCTGTGCCCCGCAGTGGGTCCTCGCCGACCTCACCCAGATTCTCAGACTCACCCGATTCCCTTGTCTGAAGCTGCCTTTCATGGTCTCATCCTGCCCCTATTTCCTTCAGCTGAAGCCTTCCCCAGAAATGTGCAGTGACTTTGAGTGTGAGGGAAGGGAGGAGCAGGTGTCCCTGACACGTCTGAGATGTAAGAGGCGCTCCCGTTTGCATTCATTCCTGCTCTGGATTTTGCTGGACTGGGTACTCCAATGTGGAACATAGTAGGTTCTCGGTGGGTATTTGTTGAGAATGAATGAATGAATTAATGAATTAATGAATACTTGTGGATGAATGAATGAATGAATGAATGAAGTAGAATGAATAGGTAAATTGCTTCCTAGGAAGATGTTTTCTTAAAGATTGGAGAGTCCAGCACTGCAAGGGACAGTTAAATCAAAAGAACAGGGTGTAGTATGAAAAGTTGTTACAAGAACAGCCGCTTTTGCAAGAAGGCTGATAACCAGTCTGGAAGCATTTATATAGATAAAAACTGAGTGATGTGGTTAAGAATATTCAAGATAATTTTCCTCCGGTTTCAGATAACATCGGCTAACATCCACCAAATGCTTATGCACCCCACGCTGTGCCTAGGGCCTCACATACATTTATGGAGTTGGCATTATTTTAATCCTACTAGGTCCAAAGCAGCCCCCCAAAATGTCAGTGCTGGTCCTAAACAGAGGGATTCTGGATGTGCAAACAGAAGCTTAGAGGTGGTTTCAGTTGACCAGGAACTCCCTTAGTCTGCCCCCAAATGTCAACTACCTCCGGCAAGGGCATCTACTTCTCTGTCAATCCCAACAGTTTTTGTCAGTCCAAAGCCCCAATAAACTTTCCTTTCTACCCATGGAGTTAGTTCAGTTCAGTGGTTTCACTGTGCCCTTGCTTACAAATCCCACTTTAGACATGAGAAAATATGGGTATAGAGAGGTAAGTATAATCCGGTAAGGTTGCTTGTCTACCTTTGATCCCTGTAACTCATGAGGAAAGGAGAGAATCAACTCTTGAATGTTGTCACCTAAGCCACACACACATGCTCACCTGCATATGTGCAAACATAAATGCATTTTAAAATATTAAAACAGTTAAATAAAATTTTAGAAATGAATAATTTTTTAAAAATCGCTGTAGGTAGGTGTGGTGGCTTATGCCTTTAATCTTCTTGGGATCTGCAAGCTCTTGAGATGTAGGAACAGAGATCCCTTCGAGTTTAAGGTCAGCCTAGTCTGTATGGGAGTTTGAGGCCACCAGGGATACACAGTAAAGGCCCTGTTTCAAAAACAAAAATTAAAAACCCCAAACAATCACTGTTGCCACTGGCTTATGTAAAGCATGGAGCAGTCCAGATGTCACCTGGCTCTCCAGATCTCCTATAGTCTCTAATGTAATCAATTATTAGTATGTTAATAAAGAGTCTCAGCCAGCTTTCCACAACAAGAGGGAAATGTGCATTCATCAGTGACACCGAGGAGGCCTGCTCTACTCTCTAGGATTGATTTGAAAGCTCTGCAGAGCCTTTGCTGTTGATGTATTCATTGCTGCCCCTCCAAGCTTACACACACGGAAGTCACTGTGTGGCCGGAGAAGAATTCAGACGCCATGAACTCTCTCCTCCACACAGGTAGCCTTGGCAACCGATTTGTTTGAATGAGTCATCTGTAGATGATTAGCATGTGGGCCTGGAACAGGCTAGGCCGAGAGGAATGTCTTTAGACTCTTAGGAAAACACTTAAAGTCTTAAGACAGTGAGTCATGGGGACGCTCAGAAGGTTAGCTAGAAGTGGACAGCCAAAAGGGTTGCTATAGAGATAAGAGATGAGTCACACTCTTACTCTGTGGGTAATCTTTGGTCATTTTTAGGGATCGATAAAAGTTATGTCTTTGTTACTTAGAAGGCTTACTTATGCCAAATCATGAGGTTAGACTTACGTCGTCACTGCCCATCAGAGTGATCGTTTCTTCGCCAATTTCATGCCAAGTAAAGCTGCAAAAGGGTCTTGCTATATCAAGGAGTGCCCGGAGTTTACGATCTGTATAGGTGCAGTGAATGACTCTTTAGAACCCAGCCCAAAGCCTATATAAACTTTGAAAATACATGTACAAGACAATCTCATAAAATATCACTGAGTGACTTCTAGATACCGATGATGACTGTTCTGTTTGAAATAAGGGGCAAGCCTGACCTTGACCCTCGGCAGCTGGTCGCCTGGTTTCTTCTGATACAGAGATGTTAGGACTCTGGCTTAATACACAGATGAGCAGACAGTCAGGCAAAGGCCTCAGAGCGGCTTCATACTTGCAGAAGCTGGTGGAAGGTATCTGAAGGAGGGAACTTCAGATAGAGAAAGCCAGGAGAGAGTGAAAAAAATACTAAAGCAGAGAAAGGATATCTGGGAAGGGGGGGAGACCAATTAGTCACTTTTTAAATAGGAAAATTAAAATTTGGAAAGAAGGCTGGATGTAGAATAGGAAAATAATAAACTTAGAATGTCATGTTGGGAGGCTGTTTAAAGATGGCTCAGCAGGTAAAGGGGTCTCCCACCAAGCTTGATCGCCTGAGTTCAAGCACCTGGGGCCACATAGCAGGAACTCCTGCAGGTTGTCCTCTAACCTCCATCCGTGCTCTGCGGCAGGCACATGTCCTCCCACACAGAAATAACTAAGTGTAATAAAAATTAAGGCATGAAGAAATATGAAATACAGCCAGAAGGAGAAATTTCCCAGAAACTAGCTACTCTGTGCCAAATAAGGAGAGAGGCCCCACAAAACTTGAAGCCCCAGGGAAATATAAACAGAACCACATTGACAGGAGCTCTCATATAGAGCAGCTAGTTAGAACAACCAGGAAAGAGGAAAGGAAAAGATCTTCCCACTTGTCACCTCTGATCCACAGAGAGTTTCCCTGGTTCTGCCTGTGTCTACATCCTGTCAACACGTCCGGGTGACAACTGAGAATCGGAGCTGACCTGGGGACATTTGGTACACGTAATGCTCATGGCTGGCTTCTGAGCTGGGAGCCTGGAACCTTCAGGACAGAAAGGGAGCCTTCGAGTCATGGGGACACAATTTGTTACTTGAAGACAGAACACTTGCCAGTGTTCTGGAGCCAGGGTTCTGTGGTCATCTGCTGCTAACATCTCAGCTATTTGAAGCTGGGCCTTCATTTCCGGTGTGCTTAGCAGGTACCCAAAGTATGCCTCAGCCATTTTACAAGCCCATTCTTTGTAACTCAGTCAACAGACAAGTTTGTCAAAATCTGGCCAACACATAAAATGGAGTCAGTAGTAACATACCAATTGCTAGTTAACACAGCCTCCCTGCCCAGGCTGCAGCACAAGCCCCCTCAAGAATGCACTGGCAGCTCCAACCAGCTAGTGTAGAGAGAAGCCACCAGAATGATGGAAGCAGAGGTATCCAGGTGCTGGGAAAGCTCCTCTCGATGCCTGCCTCTGCGCCAGTCACCTCTGTCCTTCTTCTGCCACAAGCCTAACCCAAGCTGGCCTTTAATACCAGCTGCCACAAAACCCACACACCTACAACAGCGCCTCCTGAGAGCTGGGGCCTCAGTGTGCACATCAGCTCAACACACTTGCCACCTATGGCTGCCCTGACAGAGCCCACTCCCAGGATTAAGCTTTTGACACATCAGCTGCCCCTGTGAGTAGACAGAAAGTAAGGTAAAGGAAAGGAGTGGAAGGGTTTGCCGTGGCTGCTCTGATGGAGTACTATAGCCTGAATGCTTCAACGACAGACTCACTTGCTTGCAAATATGTAGGCCATAAGTTCAAAAACAAAGTTACTTCCTCCTCCTTCTCCTTCTCTTCCTTCTCCTCCTCCTTCTCTACCTCCTCCTCCTCCTCCTCCTCCTCCTCCTCCTCCTCCTCCTCCTCCTCCTC
>JANHMN010000001.1:193285463-193322658 GCA_030674055.1 Rhabdomys pumilio | reverse complement strand
CTCCTCCTCCTCCTCCTCCTCCTCCTCTTCCTCCTCCTCCTTTTTGAGCAGGGTCTCTCTATGTATCCCTGGCTGGCCTAGAACTTCCTATGTAGACCAGACTGGCCATAAACTCATAGAGATCCATCTGTCTCTTCCTCTCAAGTGCTGGGATTAAAGGTGTGTGCCTCCATGACTGGATCCTCCTTCTCTTCTTTTCTTTTCTTTTTCTTTCTTTCTTTCTTTCTTTCTTTCTTTCTTTCTTTCTTTTAAATGGGATATTCTTTCTTATTCTTTGACAGTCTCAGACATGTGAGAGTTAGTTTTTTCTTTGGCTTCTCTCCTTGGCTTGGAAATGACTGAGTTCTGTCCGGATCCTCATATGGTCTTTCCTCTATACATCTCCATGTCCCAGTCCTCTCTTCATGGAAGGCCACCAGTCATATTACGGGATCAGGGCTCACCCTAATGTTCCCACATAAACTTCTCAGCTCTTTAAAGGCCCCCACTTCCAAATACAGTCACATTGAAAGGTACCGAGAGTTAGGTCTTCAACCTGAATGAAGGAGGGACAGAGCTCAGTCTATCAAATAGAATGGAGGAGTCAATTGTCCTGTTAGCTAAAGTGGTGGCTGGCACTTTAGCGGATGATAGCTGAGCCGAGACCTAAGTACTGAGAAGGGCACCCAGGGAGACTGGAGGAAGTGGGCAGCAAGGACACTGAGTTGAGCAGAGAGATAGGACAGACGACACACATTGGGTGACTTTTCATCTCTCTCTGAATGACCTTCCTGCCATGTTTGAAGGGGTGGCCCTGGCCCTGTTGGAGCTTTTTGACATACTATATATAGTTGGTAGAATCAGAGGCAAACTGCCTTCACAGGCTCAGTGTTTGGGTTTTTCCACTGGAGTGTGAGTCTGGGCCCTGAGAAACACCAGGCAGGTGGTATGGGGGCTGTCCCAATACAGTGTTAGCCTCTAGATGTGAAGGGTGGAGAGACATGCTCTGAGATAAAGAGGCTTGGAGCATAGAGGACAGCAGGAAGGAAAGATCGGTGACCAGAAGGAAGTACAATGACTCAAACGTATGACAAAAACCTTGGCCCAGTCCTTAGGGGCCAATATGAACTGGAGTTGAGAGTCTCCCATGTAGGAGAGAGCCATCTCTCTTGTAGCTTCTCTCAAGGCAGCTTGATCCTCTGACTTCACATGCAGACAGTGGCACATGTGCTCAGGTTCACATGTCCACCATACATTCAGTCACATACACAATAATAAATACATTTAGAAATAAGTTAGTAAGTAAATAAGTAGTTTAAATATTTCCTTGTACCCTTACATAAATTTTGATTTAAAAATTAAAACAAAAGACAAGGAAACTTGATGAAACTTGGGAGGCAGAGGGAGAAACATTGTGAGTTTGATCTAAGCCTGGGTTACCTAGCAAGAGCCTCTTGAAGGAAAAATAAGAAGAAAGGAAAAGAGGAGAGAAGAGAAAGGGGAGAGAAAGGAAGGATACTTAGGTGGGGTTGTAAATATTTAAATGCCCAGTCTCAGGTCTGCATTTAGACTGCACCCACCCTTGCCCACCCTACCTAAGACCCTTCTTGAGCATCATTTTTCTAAACTTAGACTGGGTAAAGCTGGTTTCTCTCATCTGCTATAAAGGCATTCTAACTAGGACAGAGCACAAGCTCCCCTAACCTGCTGGCTTGTGCAGGACTGAGTGTGCTGGATCAGGCATGAGCCGGAAAGTACTGGTTTCCATACGTGTTACCATGGCTACATAACTTGTGTTCCAGGATTTCTGCATGAAGCCCAAACCAGCCATCCAACTTCTCTGAGGAACTACTTTTCTGGGAACTTGCCATTGGGGTGATCCTTCCAGGTAGCCCCCGAGCTGTGGACTGAGTGTGCACAGACCCTCCACCGTCTCCCCTGACCAGTTCTTATCAGCTCTCCCTGTCACATTGTTGCAGACACCAGGACTCTAGTCACACTTCCTGTCTGCACGTCAGCACAGTCTGTCCTTTTCTCTACTCCTGAGTCGGGCTCTTCTTCCCACCCAGGAACACATAGGTTTGCCTAATAAGTTGTTCCTCCAAAGCTAAAAAAAAACCTGAGAGAGTCAAGATGAGAGCCGGGAATAGTGGTAGTGTCTCGCGCCTGTAATCCCACCATGTGGGAGCCTGTAGCAGGAGGATTGGTGTGAGTTTGAGACTGGTGAGTTTACTGAGTGAGCTCCAGGCCAGACTGTCTCAAAAAACAAAATAATAACAACAGCCCTCTCTGGAGAGAGCTGGAGAGAGCCAATGGAGAAGGGCAGCTGGTGGGACATGTGGGGCAGCTGGTGGAACATGTGAGGCAGCTAGTGGGTGGGTACATGGGACGCTCCTGATAAGAATCACTCCCCTGACATAAAAGTGCTCACACTGCAAACAGAACTGTGGGGCTTGCCAGGGCTGTGGCAGGGTGTGGGAAACAGGGCAGACAGGCTATGAATCTTGTTGGCTGGCAACCCACTGTGCATATTTTCAACACATTTCCTGGCCAGCAACCATCAAAATCTTTACAGCGAGATGGGAAGGACTGATTTGGGCAGAAAAAGCTGAAGACCATGGAGGATTTCCCTCTCTGTGTTTTATTTATTTGTTTAAGACGGGAGTCTCACGTAGCTGGGGCTGACTGTGAATTGCATATATACTCAAGAATGACTCGATTTTTGTAACTCTACCTCCTGGTACTTGGGACTCCAGGCATGTGCCACCAGGCTGGCTTTCGGGGCTTTTGTCTTATTTTCTACTTTCAGCTGTTTTGTTGTACTGGTGGGGTGGTGCACGTGTGTGTACAGCCAAGGAGAAAAATGCTCTGAGTCCTGATCTATTGATCTCCACCTTATACCTTTGAGACAGGATCTCTCACTGAACTTGGAGCTGGGCTTCTGCCCGGCAAGCCCAGGAGGTTCTCTCACACTTGCTCCTCAAAGGCACTGGAGTTACAGGCGCATGTGACCACTCCTGGCTTTTTATGTGGGTACTGAGCTTTGAACTTAGGTCTTAGGCTTGTTCAGCAAGTGTTCCTACCCACTAAGCCAACGCCCTAGCCCTCTCTATACTTAAAAAAATTATTTTTATCTTATACGTATATGTGAATGCCTACATGTATATCCCTGCACCACATGTGTGTCTTAGGGGGCCCACAGAGGCCAGAAGAGGGCTTGGATCCCCTGGGACTGGAGTTAACTTCCAGCAGCCATGTTGATGTTGGGAACTGAATTTGGGTTCTCTGGAGGAGCAGCCAGTGCCTCCCTAGCCCCTCTCTGTACTTTTGAAGGGACTGTCATGAGTTGTGAAACCATAAGGATAGCAATCAAGCTTGCAAATTTCTCAGAGAATCCGAAGAAGTATAGCTTAGCCTGGCTGTTTCCTATAAACTGTGACAATCAAGTAACAGGAGTACACTGGGATGCTATACTGTCACATCTTTGGTTCAGGCAACAAACTCTGTCAGGTAGATTTCAGAAGGGGTTAATTCCTTCAACTAACTGTAACTCAAAGCTCTCCAAGAACCTTGCCACCACTTTCAGTGATGATATTCACAATCACAAAGACCTCAGAGTCCAGGGTCTCAACAAGAATGAGTGTCAAGCTGGGCCTGGCAGCGAATGCCTTTAATCCCAGTACTTGAGAAGCTGAAACAGGTGGATCTCTGTCAGTTCTAGGCTAGCCAGAACTACATTGTGAGATTATCATCTTGTCTTGGAAAGAAAAGGAGGAGTGTCAAGAGTCCTGGAGTAGAGAGAGGAACTCCTGTTCGTTCTTTGCCTAGAGTGGAATCGGAGTGGTGGAGGAAATTAGGCCATGAAAAATGCAATCTAGGTTTACGACAAGAATGAGCAGTATAGCACTGAAGGTCACAAACCCTTCCCAGGCACAAACAAGTCAGAGCTAGCCAAGTGATCCCCAGCGATGCGTAGCAGACATAGGTGCGGTACTCCAGGAAGCCAGGAGGAACCTGCAAAGGAGATAAATAACAACTTCAAATCTGACCACTATTGCTACCCAACACTCATTCTGCCTCTGTGGACAGTTCATTCATTCCTTATCACAACACTGTCAGGGCTACTGTCTTCTAGACACTCAGCAGAAGCAGATGACACAAAAGCAGGCAGAGCAGATCCCTGCCTTTAAGGAGCACCCAAACCCTGGCTCTCATGAGCACATAGATACTAATTACTGCCTGCCCGGGTACCTGCTGGAGTGGAAGCATATGACAAACACATTCTGTTGGCGTGCAGAGAGGAACAATTTACTTCTACTGGGAGTGGAGGAAGGCGGGGCAGGACCAGTGGAACACCCTGACCGAAGCCAAGGGGGAGAAGGATTTCAGGTGTGGTACCAATGTGAATGAACGTTGCCCTTCGGTTTATTACGTGGCAGGGCCTAAGCTAGGCATTTTCTGTCCTTTAACCTGTGTAATCCTCACAGCAGCCTATCAGTGAGTAATAACTATTTTCACTTGTTTGATGGGGAAACAGAGGCATTGGGAGTTAAATAAATCGATTGGAGTTGCACAGGTAGCTGACATAGGGGTTGAAATGGGGCAGGGAGACACTGGTTCTATACCATGAGCCACAAGACTATGGTGTGGGTAGTGAGATAGCGAAGGTCCTTTTGATTGGTTCTCAGCCTTCCCAATCCTGCAACCCCTCTTTAATACAGTTCTTCATGTTGTGGTGACACCATAACCATAAAATTATCCTCATTGCTACTTCATAACTGTAATTTTGCAACTGCTACAAATCAGAATGCAATATCTGATACGCAGATGGTCTTAGGTGACCCCTGTAAAAGGGGTGTTTGACCCCCAAAAAGGGTCTCGACCCGCAGGTTGAGAACCTCTGTTTTGGAGGGATAAAGCAAGGGCTTAATTGTGGAGGGTGGGAGTCAGAAGGCGGAGGACTCCGCTCTTCTTGGAATACTTGAAAGTTATGGAATATTTCTGGTATTCCAAGACAGTTTCTTGGGCTGTGGGTCACTAAATGTAGGGTTTATTCAAAGGGTGACGACACTGAAAGCTTTCCAGACATAGAGCTCCCACAGACTGATTCCAAATCAAGCAGGTAACAAACCTGAGGGGGTTCCGGCAATCTTCACCCATCTCGTACTCAGGATCTTAACGCAGCCTTGGTTCAGGACACACAGGGTACACTTCGCCCTGTGCGTGCCATCTGACTGATAGAGCCTGGCTCAGGTTCAAGATGCTCCTGCATTATGAGTAGCAGTGCTTCTGCTGTACAAAACTGTTTGCTTTTCGAAAAACACAGCGGTTTGCTTTTAGGAAGAAAAGACTTTTAGTATCTCTGACTGTCATTATTTAGCATGTAAGTATCAAGTTATTGTATTGTGTCAGGACATTTGATTTTAAAAGTTGCCATTCGACCTGCTTACTTAAGTTCTCTTTTGAAACATTATTAGGGCTAGAAGAAAGGGTGAGCACTGAAGAACCCCAACACCGGCTCTTCCAGAGGACTTGGATTTGATTCTCAGCACCCCATTCTTGCCTCCCCAGGCAGCAAGCACACACATGGTATACAGGTGTGCATGCACGCAAAACACCCAAACACATAAAATACTAATAATTTTTAACTGTTAGATGATTTGGGTTTGTGATTAGAATAGAGTTTTTAACAATCTCTGAAATCGCTGTGAGCACATTTCTATCATTTTATAGTTCTACAAGGCAACATTCTCAGCTCTGACTATTTATTTATTTATTAAGATTTACTGCCAGGCAGTGGTGGAGCTCGCCTTTAATCCCAGCACTTGGGAGGCAGAGGCAGGCGGATTTCTGAGTTTGAGGTCAGCCTGGTCTACAGAGTGAGTTCCAGGACAGCCAGGGCTATACAGAGAAACCCTGTCTCGAAAATCCAAAAACAAAAACAAAACAAAACAAACAAAAAAAAAAGATTTATTTATTTGGGCTGGAGAGATAGCGCAGTCATTAACAGCACTGACTGCTCTGCCAGAGGTCCTAAGTTCAATTCCCAGCAACCACATGGTGGCTCACAACCATCTGTAACTGAATCTGATTCTCTCTTCTAGTGTATGTCTGAAGACAGCTGTAGTGTACTCATATAAACTTAAAAAAAAAAGATTAATTTATTTTATGTATGTGAATACACTGTCCTGTCAGAAGACTGCATCAGATCCTATTACAGATGGTTGTGAGCCATCATGTGGTTGCTGGGAATTGAACTCAGGACCTTTGGAAGGGCAGTCAGTGCTCTTAACCACTGAGCCATCTCTCCAGCCCAACACTGACCATTTAGAAAGCAAAATATTGGTCAACTTGGACGAATACTGAAGCGTCTCTACATCTTGCAGGATCAAATATTCAGCCAAGATTTAATTTTATGTAAAAATAAGCAAGCACATATCCATCTCCTGCATATTGTGACAATTATTTTCCTCTCTAATAAACGATAAATTGCAACATACACCAGAGGATGGTTTAAACTACTTTTCTTTATGATTTACTATTAATACATGTTTGACTTCTAGTCCTCTTCGATACACCTGTATGTGCACGGTGGCACCAACGTTTCTGTGGTGATGAGGATTCACAAGTGGGAAACGTTTATTAAGGGGCCCTGTCCTAAGAAAGCGCCCAGGGCAGTGGCAACCTGCAACAGGAGGGGCTGAGTTCCATTTGTTTACCAGCGAAGGTGCAGGGCCAACTAGGAAACACAGTGTGCATTCTGCTATGGAGACACAACCAGGCACAGCAGTGTTTACTTGTGAGACCAAATGCTGTCTCCAAATCCTTATCACACGGAAGTGACGCATTAGATAAAACTGATTCCCCATCCCTCGTTGGGACTGATGGCTCAGGGTCAGCTCTAGTGGCAGGAAAACTTCATGAAAGAAAGAGGACAGTGTAGTCACAGATATCACAGAGGCTTCTGACTCTGGCCCCCGATGCTGTCGATTGCAGAGAGAGGAATAAGGAAAACCATAGTTCTCATTCTTCCTTCCCACAGATCTGAAACCCAACATCATGCCCAGGAAGAGAAAATAAGGGTCTGAGGTCAGGGGAGACTTAAGATGGAGCAAAGAGAGAATGTCTCTGAAGTCTTCGAGGTGACCATCATCTCCCAGAATGGGTAGCAGACAGTGGAAGATGGAGTCTGGACCCCTATGCCACGTAAGGAGAAAGGAGAAAGTGAGGACAGATACAGAGAGATCCAGATGGAGGTCTTCATGGATGCCCTCTCTGCGTCAAAGGGAAGAATGGTGATAACTCTGACATAAGGGTTCAGCCAACATCCTTTTTGTTGTTGTTGTTTGGTTTTTTTTTGTGTGTGTGTTTTTTTTGTTGTTGTTTTAGTTTTTCGAGACAGGGTTTCTCTGTATAGCCCTGGCTGTCCTGGCACTCACTCTGTAGACCAGGCTGGCCTCGAACTCAGAAATCCACCTGCTTCTGCCTCCCAAGTGCTGGGATTAAAGGCGTGCGCCACCACTGCCCGGTGCCAGTAAACATCCTAAGCACCAATAGAGAGAGTGCTTTTAGGACTGTGGTGTTGGTGGACGCCACCCGCACAGCTTGGAGGCCGGAAAGATAAGGAATGCAAACAGTTTTTTGTAGAACAAACAACAACAACCACAAACACAAACGGGGCAGAAGAGGGAGCAAGATGCTGACTCAGAAAGAGAAGGCTAAAGTGAATGAGGGAACTGGGAACCGCGGCGAGGAGTCAGAAGCTGTGAAGGAGGAACAAGGGTTTCTTCTCAGAATGAGCAGGCCCTGCTTTATGAGGAATTTCATGTTCACCTGTGAGCTCCTTGGCGCCAGCTCAGGCTGCCATCCCTGGGTCACTTAGTTTCTGGTAAAATGCCAGGCATGGAATGCTAAATCAAGTGGTTGAAAAAGCTGCATGACTGTTTTGTTCTGTTGAGGCAGGGACTTTCGGTGGAGCCCAGCCTGGTCTCAGATTTGGTCTCATGATTAGACCTCAATCTCGAAAGTGCTGGCTTGCAGATGTGGGCTGTCGTGTGCAGCTGAGCTCATTCTTCCTCAGACATGACTGAGTTATTGAGGTGGGTGTTCTTGAGAGTGGGGGCTGGAGAAAGTCAGTTTCTAACTGGTGACCAACAGGCTTGTGGGAAGTTTGGGCGCTGTGGTTGTCTGAATAGATATGGCCCCCAGAGTCTCATGTGTTTGAATGCTTGGTCATGGGGAATGGCACTATTATGAGGTGCGGCCTTGTGAAGGAAGTGTGTTTGCAGACTTAGAAGTCTTATATGTGCTTAAGCTCCACCCAGTCTCTTCCTGACTGCCTTTAGATCAAAATGTAGAACTCTGGGCTCCTACAGCTCCATGTCTGCCTGCATGCTGCCATGCTTCCTACCATGATGATAATGGACTGAACCTCTGAAACTGTAAGCTAGCCCTAATTAAATATTGTATTTTATAAGAGTTGCTGTGGTCGCCGTGTTCCTTCATAACAGTGGAAATCCTAAAACAGGCACAGAAAGGACTAGATCAGATTACCCAGGGTTAAACCACAGTCAAGAGGCATTCCTTTAGGGAATATACATGAGAAGCCATGACTGACATTTCCAAGTTAAGTAATGAAAGCCATTGTCTGCCTCTTATGATTTCCTCTACTTTCGTGAGCAAACACAAGACAAGCAGAAGTAATGGAAAACAGCTCTTTTTGAGCAGTCCCCCGTGAACAGAACCAGCTCTCGGTAACTCTGCCAACACACATAAATGTGTCAAGGTAAATGTAACCAAATCTGAGGAGAAAAAGAGTTCCTTCCACTTGTTTTTTTTTTCCTCCCTATGTCCTTTTTTTGTTTGTTTGTTTGTTTGTTTGTTTGTTGTTTTTGGGTTTTGGTTTTTTGTTTTTGAGACAGGGTTTCTCTCTGTGTAGTCCTGGCTGTCCTGGAACTCACTCTGTAGACCAGGCTGGCCTCGAACTCAGAAATCTGCCTGCCTCTGCCTCCCAAGTGCTGGGATTAAAGTCGTGCGCCACCACTGCTCAGCAGCCTCCCTGTGTCTTAATGTCTTATTTTTTTTTTAAATGCATTTTTCCTTTGCTACCAGCCTGTGTGAAAGCAAAATTATACAGCTGTTTACCAAGCAAGCAAGCAAACAAGAACTACGTCTACCACCAACCTGCAATGGCAGCCGCTCTATCCTTGTTAGGAGTCTTTATAATTAAGGCACTGATAGGGTCAGCAAGATGGCTCAGCAGGAAAAGGTGCCTGCCAACCTGAGCTTGGTCCCCAGGACCCACATGATGGGAGCAGAGACCTCTGAAAGTCGCGCACTAGTGTTGACACCTTTGCTGTATTACACACACACACACACACACACACACACACACACACACACACACACACGATAAATAAAGTAACATAATCTGAAGTGAAGTCGATAGGAAAAATCTCTCTTTGTTCTCGTGGTAGTCCAGTGAATCTGTTGTTCCTTCTGGCAACACTCACTTGCATGCTTTTTCTGAAGGGTTGGTATCTCTACACAACAACAATTCCTAGGCCACAGCAACTCTGTGGCACTTCAACTTTCTTACTGTCCCTCCATGTTTTTCGCTACTGGTGCCCTCATGAGCAGAGAAGAGACAGAGTTCAGACTGCGCTGCTAAGCCGGGCACCCAGGTAGTTCTCTCCTCAGTCTGGCCTGTAGACTCCATGCTGCATTCTTCCTTCATATCTGCCCTCCAGGATGCTCCTCTGCAGCCAAACCTGAGTCACCAACAATGCTTTCATCTTTCTATCTAGGATCTGTCCCTGGTCCACCCTGTGCTAGTTCCAATGAGATGTCTGTTTTCTAATTGAAAAACCTCTGCTGTTTTCTTCTCTGGGCTAATTGGTTTTCTTAGCCCCACTTTGGATGATCAGATCTGTCCAGAAACATCTGTCCCCTGTGTCCCCTGCATGAATGTCAAACCTCAACCTGAGGAGGCTGGCTTGGCTGTGGTCTGTTGTTTTTTTAAACAAAATCTCAATTGTTCGATTTTACCAATGGAGACTCGGGAGCCAGATGCTGTTGTGTTTCTCTATCCACCCTCCTGACTTCCTCTTACTCTCTTTCTTTCTTTCTTTCTTTCTTTCTTTCTTTCTTTTTTTGGGGGGGGGGGTTTCGAGACAGGGTTTCTCTGTGTAGCCCTGGCTGTCCTGGAACTCACTCGGTAGACCAGGCTGGCCTCGAACTCAGAAATCTGCCTGCCTCTGCCTCCCAAGTGCCATGATTTCTTTCTTAATAATCCTATGTTTACCTTTTGTCAGCTTGCTCTGCCCCTTGACCTATGGTTGACTTGATTTAATCCTGTTTACAATAGTCAAGCAGAAAACTCTTGGATTAAAGATTTTGCTAAGGCTGAGCCACAGCACAACTAAAAACAGGGTTTTCCAGTAAATAACACACTCCTGGAGTTCCCAGCATGATCAAATATCCTACAACAGTGCTGTAGCTCAGCCCACCTTTAACTCCCTCCTCTCAACTGTGTGAAATGCGCCAGCCTTAGCAGACTAATGACTGACTCTCCATTGCTGACTTTATCTTTATCTCCCTGTGTCCTTTCTCCTTCCTGGACCTTGGTATGGTTTTCACATAGCTAAAGAAGACAGAGGACAATGGATAAAGACACAGGTATGAAGGTACAGAGAGTAGAGACATGTTCGGTTATTGGGCATTGCAGTCCCAGACTTCTTTACCTTACAGGTAAAATAAAATAAATGGACCATTTTGTCTATCCTTAGCTTTCAGGGAATAATTTTCTTTCTTTCTCTCTCTCTCTCTCTCTCTCTCTCTCTCTCTCTCTCTCTCTCTCTCCCTCTTTTTCTCTTTCTTTCTTTCTTTCTTTCTTTCTTTCTTTCTTTCTTTCTTAAGATTTATTTATTTTTATTTACAGGAGTACACTGTAGCTGTCTTCAGACACACCAGAACAGGGCATCAGATCTCATTACAGATGGTTGTGAGCCACCATATGGTTGCTGGGAATTGAACTCAGGACCTCTGGCAGAGTAGTTAGTGCTCTTAAACGCTGTTATCTCTCCATCCCCGCTCCCTACCAGCCTTTTCTTTCTTAAGGTAATTTTTTTTTTGTTTTATTATCATAGTTCACATATGATATGTATGAATGTGGAAACATGTGCCACAATGAAAATGTTATTAACATAGCATGTATATGATATGTGCAAGTGTAAGCATGTGTGCCCCAACAAGAAAATGGAGGTCAGAGACTTGCTGGAGCTGGTTCTCTCCCCATATCATGGCTTCTGGATATCAGACTCAGGCTTGTGTAGCAGACTCTCTTACCTACAGAGCATCTCACTGAAGCCTCAGGGAAAGAGTTGCTTTCATAGTCTCTACTGTCTACCAGGCCACTAAAGCCCAAAGAGGCTAGAAGCCATAGCTGGTGGCAGGGAGGAGAAATGGGGTCATCCTAGGATGCTGGGTGAAAAGACTTGAACTCAAGTCTCTGGAGACAGGGATGGCTGCAAGCCTTCACTGGAGTCGTGAGACTCTCAGAACTGTTTGGGGTGGTGTCTGCAGGTTGTGGCCTCTGACCCATTCAGGTTGCAAAGTTAACTGAGTAGTGGGGAGTAGTGGGTCATTGTCTAGTTACTCCTCTGTTGCTATGATAAAGAGCATGACCAAAAGCAACTTGAGAAGGAAAGATTTTATTTGGCTTTCGTACCCCAGGTCACAGTGCATTGAGGGAAGCCATGGCAGGAACCCAGGGTAGGAACTCGGAGGCTGGAGCTAATGTAGACAGACATGGATGGAGAAGTACTGCTTGTTGGCTTGCTCTCCATAGCTTGCTCAGTCTGCTTTCACATACACCCAGGGCTACCAGCCCAGGGGTGACATCATCATCAGTGGGCTGGGTCCTTCCACATCAATCAATAACCAAGAAATGATCTACAGTTTTGTCTACAGGCAACTGAGACAGAGGTGTTCTCTTAGTTGAGGTTCCTCTTCCCAGATAACTAACTCTAGATGTGTCAAGTTCATAAAACCTCAACCGGAAACCCACAAATTTCTAAGAATCAGAGTGCAGTATTTTTGTGCATAGTTGTGTGTGTGTGTGTGTGTGTGTGTGTGTGTGTGTGTGTGAGTGGGTGGTGGGTTGTAAAGTAAAATATAATCTATTTATTTTTAGTTTATTTGTTCAAAAAATGATGTTTTTCTATGGAGTGCTGGTTATCCCAGAACTTGCTCTATAAACTAGGCTGGCCTCAAACTAAAAGATCTGCCTGCCTCTGCCTCCCTGGTGCTGGGATTAAAAGCGTGCGCCACCACCGCCCGTCTTTATAGTCTATTTCTTACTGTGAATCATAGTCAAGAAAATGTAAGAACTTTTGCTTTAGGGAGATTTAATTGGAAAAGGAAGGATGAGGGTACAGAGGAGGCTGAGGCCTCAAAGGAGAAGCTGTAGGAAGGGGAGGATGGATGGGTGTGAGATTCCACTGATGGAGGAGACTCAGGTTGGGGCCCTTGTTAGATGTGAGATTCAGGGAGAAGGAAGAATTAGTCAATGTGACTAAGTCCTGTGGATTCGTGGGAAAATGCTGTTGCCTCCACCATGGGAAGAGTTGGGAGAAGCTAATGCTAGAGGCAGCACAGAAGGTTGACAGAGGCATCATTCAGGCCAGTTAGGGCCCAACCTAAGATAGGGTCCATAGAGATGGCTGAGATGAGGCCAGGTGCTCCCAGAGCTTTGGGCAGAGTTAGAAGAACCAGCCTGGGTTGACAAGGCTCCAGAGAGTAACTTCAGTAATCTCCTCAGATTCCTCCAGGCCTGAAGCTTCTAGGACACTCTCTTCCCACCTTCTCTTCTTCTCACCCATTCCTGAAACAGGTGTATGGCTGCTGTCTGTTTCGCCACTGTCATTATTTCTAAGGTTATTATTATTTCCACCTTCAATTCCCAGCAGCCTCTCATGAGTTGTTTAGTCATTTTTACTTCAGTTGTTAGACCTATCATCATCCCATCTTCACTAGGAAAGAACTAGAAACCCAGGGACAGTAAGACATGTCAGCAACTTGTCTAAGATCACACAGAAAGTTGGGCTACAAAGCTAGGCAATGGGACTGCTTGGTCACTCTTGATCACTCTGTGGTGAGTGGCACCTATTTCATCCCTTCTTGGTCACTCTTTGTTTTGTTTTGTTTTGTTTTGTTTTGTTTTGTTTTGTTTTGTTTTGTTTTGTTTTTCGAGACAGGGTTTCTCTGTCCTGGAACTCACTTGGTAGACCAGGCTGGCCTCAAACTCAGAAATCCGCTTGCCTCTGCCTCCCAAGTGCTGGGATTAAAAGCGTGTGCCACCACCGCCCGACTTCTTGGTCACTCTTAATCATCTCTTGGTGCATGGCACCTAATGCCCTTAGTTCCCTCTGAGAGCTTTCAAGAGCTGTGCCAGTTTTGTCTAGAAAATCACCCTCTCTGTCTTTCACAGCCAACAGGGTGAGATGAGGAAGTTACCAGCTTCAGCTTTCCCAGAGAGCACACCGGGTTGTGCTTGCTGTGCATACATAGTTCTTTCTTTCTTTCTCTTTCTTTCTTTCTCTCCTTCTTTCTTTCTTTTTTGTTGTTGTTGTTCTTTTGAGACAGGGTTTCTCTGTGTAGCCCTGGCTGTCCTGGAACTGACTCTGTAGACTAGGCTAGCCTCAAACTCAGAAATCCGCCTGCCTCTGCCTCCCAAGTGCTGGGATTAAAGGCATGCGCCACCACTGCCCAGCATAGTGGTTTCTTTCAAAACCACTTTCCAGTCTGTACTGTGGTTAGGATCTCTCAGAACCTTCTCCCCTTTCCTCCTCAGACCCCTCTGTCCTCCACAGAGTTATTCTTGCTCTTCTCCTTGTCCACTCCCACTTCTCATTTCTAAAGTTTTCCCTCTGTCCACAGGTCACTCTGCATCCTGTGCAGTGTGCCTTCAGAATGTCACCCACCCACTTCTGAAGTCTGGATCACTCCTCCGTCCAACTTCAGACATGGCAGACACTCTCTGAAGAGCCAGCCAGTATCCCGGAACATACTCATCTCCCAGACTAATCACCAGCTTGCCCATCCGTCCTCGTGTCTCACAGGGCTCTGCAGCTGCCTCAGTTGAATGGCCTGAGGCACACCAGCTGCTCCAGCTGCTCCAGCTGCTCCAGCTGCTCCAGCTGCTCCAGCTGCTCCAGCTGCTCCAGCTGCTCCTGACTGTCAGCAGGTAGCTTCCTGACTCATGCCCTCAAGTGCAGGCCTTCTTCAGTTTGATTTCAGGAAATGGTGTCTGAGCATAGTCTAATAATCTTGGTGTGGTTTAAGAAAAAAAATGCTACACACACACACACACACACACACACACACACACACACCAAAGGGGCTTTGTTTTGAGTGTCTCACTGTCTGTATCCCCAGCTGGTCTTAAATCTATGGCAATCTTGTCTTCTACTCCCAAGGTCTGTGATTATAGGTATGAGCCACCACACCTGGCTAGAAGTGGCTATTTATTTATTTATTTATTTAATGTATATGCTTATATACCTGTGAGTTTAGCTGCACTGTGAGTGTGCAGATGTCCCCAGAGGCCAAAGGATTTTGGATCTCCTGGAAAATGGAGTGACATTTAGCTGTGAGAAACCCAATGTCTGTCCTGGAAACCAAACTGGGGTCCTCTGAAAGAGCAGCAAGCCACATCCCCAGCCTGTAGAAGTAGTGTTAAAACCAGACTGTAAGTGCTACACAGAATAAATCCCATCTCAAAAAAAAAAAGAAGATAATAAACAAGCAAACAAATAGAACCAGATTATAGCTAGGAAGGTGGTGCACACCTTTAATCCCAAGTACTCTGGAAGTAGAGATGGGGCAGATCTCTGTGAGTTCAAGGCTAACCTGGTCTACATATCAAATTCCAGGTTAGCCAAAAACTAAGTAAATGTGTAAATAAATAAATATGTAAACAAACAAACAAACAAACCAGATTGTACTGGTAAGGAGCCCATCTTCTCTAGCAGTCCCAATGAAAGTCACTGAGCAATGTGCATACATATGTGCACACACACAAGATGTGGAAGTAGAAATGGAATGTTCTAGTTTGGTTTCTGACTGAGAGTAACTGGGGGAAGGAAGAAGATTGATTTGGCTTATACTTCCATGTCACACACCACCACTAGGAAAACCAGGGTAAGAACCCACCCAAAAGCCCACGGCTGAAACTGAAGCAGAGGCTGTCGTCACAAGGTGCTGCTTAGTGCCCTCTAGCTTGCCTTTGGAAATCTCCCAGGACCCCACCCTGAGTGGTACCACCCACAGTGGGCTGGGCTTGACTCCATCATCTGGAAAGAAGAAAATGCCCGCACCCAGACTTGCCCATGGGCCTGAAGTGGAAACTTAAGGGTTCTTTGGAAAGTCAGTTGGATGGTGTTTGTTAAAGTGGACACAGGTGAAAGGTTAAGGCAGACTCCTGAAGGAGTGTTTCCCTGAAGCAGACACAAAAGAGAGGATGTTCCTAAAGCAAGCACTGGAAAGGACATGTGATGAAGGATTCTTTGCTAACACACATGTATTGGTTTGCCTTACATTGTGTAGTTGAGCTGCATTTGTCAGGACTCCATAGAGAGAAATGCACCAAAAACTTCTGGTGGTGTGCTGCAGTTTCTTGCCGCTTCTGTGACTCAAGCTGATTGGATGCGTGTGCTGAGGCAAGATATGTGCTGAGGCAAGATATGTGCTGAGGCAAAGCACGTGGAGGACACATGATATTTGGAGGGTAAAAATAGGACCCCATGAAGTGACAGAGCCAGAGCTAGGCTTGCTGGTAGAGCTAGCTGTGTGGGTCTCTTGTCTTCACTGATCTTTGCTTCCCTGAGAGAGGCACAGCTAAGAACTTTTCCTGCTGTTCCTGTTGGTTCCTCCTGCTGAGGCCTGGCTATGTCTGTTAGGTCATGTCACTGCTGTTGCTAACCTGACTCTACAGAACTGGATTGCTGCTGTACCCATAAGATGTTTGCTAGTGGATTGAGCTGCTGCTGCTGACCTATGAACCGAACTGCAGATTTCCAGACAACACAGATGGGAGTTGCTCCAAACAACCTTTCTAAACAGGTCGACTTCCCCTACATCCTTTCTCTTCCACTACCTCTGGTGGGTGGTGGGCTACAAGGGAGGTTACGGTGTTTAAGAACTATCATTAAAAATAGGTTTTGAAAAAAACTAAAGTTACACGTGCTAGTCCAGACGTGGTAATTCCTCAGTTGAGGTTTTCTCTTCTCCAGTGACTTTAGTTTGTGTCAAGTTGATACACAGTTGATACATAGGTGACTAGTTGAGATGAGGAGGGGTTGGGAAGGTGGGCAAAAGACTGTAAGGAGGGGTAATAAGTTCGAAATACATCCCTGCACGAAGCTCTCACAGTGAAGCCCATGGTTATTGATAGGTTACATTTGCTATGAAAATACATTTAAAAAGGAAAACACAAACAAACAAACAAACAAACAGATTTTTAAGGAGAGAGGTAGAGAAAGTTTCTACTGTTGGGAGCCAGACAGATCCAAGGCTTTTCAGAGGCCCTGATGAAAGAATCAGAAACTACTAGGTCTATGTTCTTGAACAGGGGAAGATTTGGCAAGGCCAGTCTGGGGCTGGGGCCTAGCGCCTGGCCTCAAAGGAGTTAAGGTTTCAGTTCCAGGGAACACAGTTTTCCCTCATAAAGGACTGTCGTTATCACTGTTCAAAGTATCCTGTGTTCTCTTTGGTAACATTGCTCCATTGAGCTTTCTGCTGGCCTTCACTCAATCTCCGAATGTAGATAGGATATACAATGCTATAGTTCTTTTGTGTGTGTGTGTGTGTGTGTGTGTGTGGTTTTTCGAGACAGGGTTTCTCTGTGTAGCCCTGGCTGTCCTGGAACTCACTCTGTAGACCAGGCTGGCCTCAAACTCAGAAATCCAACTGCCTCTGCCTCCCAAGTGCTGAGATTAAAGGCGTACGCCATCACTGCCCAACCAATGCTATAGTTCTTAATAAACTGACTTGGCATAAGTCAGAAGCTTATAGCTGGGTATTGTGGAACACGCCTTTGATCTCAGCATGGCAGAGAGGCAGAGAGGTAGAGAGGTAGAGAGGCAGAGGTAGAGAGGCAGAAAGGCAGAGGCAGGGGCAGGGGCAGAGGCAGATGCAGAGGCAGGCAGATCTCTGTGAGTTCAAGGCCAGCTTGGTCTACAGGACAGCCAGAGCTGTATAGTGAGACCCTGACTTGAAACCAAACAAGCAGTCCCGAGCTTATCCTTGATCTCCCAGTGGCAGCCCTCCGGTTTTATTTCTCATCTGTGGTCCTCCCAGCCAACATTCACCCACCGTTTGGTACCCTAGTCCTTCAAGTTCATGTTAGTTGGATCCCTGGAACTGGAATTACAGACAGTTGTGAGCTGTCTTGTGGGTCCTGGTAATTGAACCCAGGTCCCCTGTAAGGGCAGTGCTCTTAACTGCTGAGCCATCTCTCCAGCCCATGACTCTAATTTGAAAATGCCAAGGAAACAACTCACGAGTATATACTTTAACATTTATTTTCCATTCACTTCTTTTTCTTTTACTTTACAGTATTAGTTCTTCATTTTCTCTTTGGGAATTTTATATATATAATCAATATATATTGATTATACCCATCCTCCTCCCTATCCATCTCTCCCATCCACACAACTTCACTCCCTCCATTTTTCTAAAGATTTATTTATTTCATGCATAGGAGTACATACCAGAAGAGGGCATCAGATCCCATTACAGATGGTTGTGAGCCACCATGTGGTCGCTGGGGATTGAACTCAGGACCTCTGGAAGAGCAGTCAGTGCTCTTAACCGCTGAGCCATCTCTCTGGCCACTCTCTCTCTTTTTAAGTCACTAAATCCAATAATCCAATTTGTGCTGCTCGTGTATTTTTGGACATGAGGTCTTTACTGCAGTGTGGTCCACTTAAGCAGGGGCTACACTCTTTTTTAAAATTAAATTTGTGTGTGTGTGCATGTGCGTGTGTGTTCAGTTCTCTTTTTCTACCATGTGGTTCCTGGGAATCAAACTCAAGCTGCCAGGCTTGGTTAAGGTACTTTAACCCACTGACCCATCTCACCAGCCCAAGAGAGCTACACTCGTTAGCTAGAAAGATGGCTCAGCTGGCAAGGGCACTGACTGCTTTTCCAGAGGTCCTGAGTTCAATTCCCAGCAACCACATGTTGGCTCACAACCATTTGTAATGGGGTCTGATGTACTCTTCAGGTGTGTCTGAAGACAGCTACAGTGTACTCACATATATATAAAAATAAATGAATAAATCAAAAGAAAGGGGGAAAAAAGAAAAAGAGAAAGGAAAACTGACTCTTCCAGCAGCTGGCAATTGCCCATAGCTCCTCAGCTATGGATGGGACACATTCCCAATCCTCTCCATGCTAGGATTTGGTCTGACTTGAGTTTACATGTGACATCTGTATGCTGTCACAACCACTGTGACTTCATATTGGCAGCCAGGATTTACTTCTTATGTAGTGAACTCAAGAGAGAAATTGTTTTGGTTAACAATGATAATTGGCATGCTGATACAGTCCTGCCCTAACCTATGCTGAGCTCTGTACGTAGCTTACGTCTTTATATTTCTTTGTTACAGGTGTGAGCCGTAGCTCAGTGGCAGGGTGACTGGCCAGCAACCATGGGGTCCTAGATCCAACCACATCCTTGGCAAAAGAAAAATACCGATTTTAGTTGCAAAAAGTAAATATTTTATTTATTTATTGTTTTTCTTTTCTTTCTTTCCCCTTATTTTGTTACTGTTGTTGTTTTATTTTGTTTTGAAACAGGGTTCTTCTGTGTAACTCTGGCTTTCCTAGAACTCTCTATGGACCTGACTGGGCTTGAATTCAGAGATCTGCCTGCCTCTGCCTCCCAAATGCTGTGTGTAGCAGCTTGGTAGAGATTTTTAAAGTAGCTTACCTTGTTATCTGTTTATTCCTTAAATTGATTCAGGTTTGTAAAAGGAAAACTTGGGACACACATGTTAGGAGGTAAGTACTGACTTTTGAAAGTTGTCCTGTGACCTTTACATATGTACACACTGTAGTGGGTATATACCTAAACATACATACATATACACACACACACATGCACACATACACACACATACACACACGCACACACACACATGCACACACACATGCACACACACACATACACACACATACACACACACACACACACACACACACACACACGTGAGTGCACACACACATACACACACATACACAGACACATGCACACACACCACCACCACCACCATTATCATCATCATCACACATATACACATAAATATAATTTTTAAAATTTAAGACTCCTTTTTAAATAATATTTTTGCAATGTATTATCTGTCAATCTTTGCCTTCTATATACATTTTTATATAATTATATGCCTTGAGTTGTGTAAATTTTCTTAGGCAAGAAGACTGTAGCATATATTCACATGCCAGTACACACCCTGGGACACATTCAGGTCTTAGACATCCACGTGCTGTAGTGTGGGCCCACCAGCTGTGCCACCTCTGGCTCCATATGCCAGGGGCAGGACACTAACTTTGTTGCCTGGAAAGAATGATTTCTGTCGTCATCATCCTAGATTCCTTCACACACTTCCTCCAAAAAGAACTCTTCCTGCTCAACTCAGGGGGCAGAAGGAAAATCAGGAAAGGCAAAGGCAGCAGGCACCTATTTCCCAAGTCTTCCCTCTCACCAGTGAAAACAAATGTCTTGCTATTAATTAAATGCCAAGCTGTGAAGCCCATGTGAGAGGCAAGGTGGACTCTGGGATTGGGCATGGCCGCAGCACCAGGGTTTAGTCTCTGGGCTCTCCCAGCTGATCTTCCAGAGCGTTTTCTCCTCCGGATCAACGTTACTGTGGCTGCAGGGCAAGGTACTCCTCCATCCCCACCTCAGGCCACTGCCTGAAGGAAATGCTTTGAAGCATCCAGGAAAATAAATTAGGCCACAAGGCCTGTCTGTGGTGGTCAGGTGCTAACCCACCTGCCTTCCAGGTTATGTCCTGTAAACCGTAGTTCCAAAGTCAGACATCTGAAGCAACATTGCCCTGGACTACACAGATCTCTATTCTAAACTAAGACTTCCTGTCTGGGGAAGGAAGGTGGAGGGGACATTCTGTCTATAAAATTCTGTCCAGGGAGAAGCCCAAGACCAACAGTGGTTAAAGCCAAAGAGACCAGAGGTTTGGAGACTCACTGAGAGGCAAATTCCAGCCACTTCTTGATCATAAACCTTTCAGAGATCAAACATCATATCCCCTTTGCTGGAGCACTCAGGTCCCTCAAAGGTGAGCTGGCTGCTAAGCTGCTTCTGCATACTGCTGCCTCACCCAGCCTCTAGAGCAGCCTAATTCGTTCATGAACTTGTCTTTAAAAGTGTTTCAGGGCTGCTGAGAAGGCTCAGTGGGTAATTGCATGGGCTGCTCTTCCACAGGGCCTAGGTTTGATTGGCAACACACACCCTATCTGTTACTCCAGTCCCAGGCAATCTGACGCCCTCTTTTGGCCTCTGTGGGCACTGCATGCACATGGTGTATAGATACATGCAGCCAAAACACCCAAAAAGCACAAAATGAAAATATTAAAAGATTTAAAAGAAAAAGCTTTACAAAACTCAGCCTAGATTCCATCTGGACTCTGTTAGCTCTTTATGTTGCAAGAATGAAACCCAGCAATGTCTACGCCCAGATGACTCAGCATGGCATGGGTGTTTTTCCTTGTCTCCCTGTGGCTGTACTGGCAGTAACCTGGCCAGGTGTTTCAAGGGCAGGCACCTTGTCCCTTGTCCTGCAACAGGTGCACTCCTTGAAGGTCAGGTAGGCAGCAGAAAAGGGAAAGCAGACCTCTGCCCCTCCCAGCAGTGCATTCACTCTAGGCCCTTCCCAGGCATAATTTGGAGTCATGAGCTGGAGGGCAGGAGGCATTTCCAAGATCTCTCACACGGTGGAGGGTCCCAAATCGACCTCTTCTTGTTTTAAGAAGTTTGTCCTACTTGTCCTTTAACGTGTGGAACATGCAGGTTAAAACAAGAGAAGAAACTGAGACCCAAAACGTTTTTTGTAATTGAGTCTTAAGTTGTGGTCCTCACACCCATGTGTGAGTTCACACACTGTGCAGGATGTGGGTGCACGCACTGGTGCACACTCGTAGAGGCCAGAGGAAGAAATCCGGTATTCTCTATAGCTTGCCTATTGATTCCATGCAGAATTTTTCCCCGAACCTGGGGCAATATTTTTTTTTTTCAGCTAAATTGGAAGCCAGCAAGCTCAGAGGTCTTCCCACCTCTGCCCCTCTTGGAGTTGGTGTGCCTGACTTATCACGTGGGCGCTGAGATCCAGGCTAACCACGATGACTGTGTAAGGAGTGTTTTTGGTGGTCACTGATGCAGTTTGGTTTCTGTCACTGTGACAGACCACTGGCCAAATGCACCTTAGAAAGGAAAGGGTTTGTTCGGCTTACAGCTCACAGTCATGGGGGGAAGTCAGGACAGGAACTCAAGGAGGAAACAAGAGGTAGAAATTCACGGAAGCCGTGAAGAAACTCCGTGAAGAAACGCTGCACACTGACGTGCTCCCTAAGGGTTGCTCAGCCTGTTTTTTACACTCCCAGGACCACCTGCCTCCCAAACCAATCATTAGTAAGAAAAATGTCCCACAGACTTGCTTACAGGCTGTTGGAGGTCGCCCCTCGGTTGAGGTTCCTTCTTGCAAGATGACTCTAGCTTGTGTCAAGTTGATAAAAGCAACCAACACAGCCACTGGCAAGTCTCCACACCCCAGCTCCCAAAAGCGACAACATGGTGGGAATTGTACCTCTAACAATGCAGAGACTGAGGCAAGACAGAGATGTAGGAGACAGGGGACAACCGGCATCAGGTAAAAAAAAAATACACACACACACACACACACACACACACACACACACACACACACACATATATATATATATATATATATATATATATATATATATATATATATATAAATCAGGTTTCTTTGAAAAAAAAGAAAGCATTCTATTTATTAATGGGCTGTAACAAAAGCAAACTTGGACAGTAATTACTTTTATGGAAGACACCAAACCCAAACACAGTTCCCATATTTACCAAGGACACATTTGTTTGCTGTTTGCTACATGGCGCCTATGAATCATCTGACACAAAACAGCTGCAAGACCTCTATCCTCAGGGCATGATGGCTCTGACAGGAACTGTGTCCTACCCTCAGATCCAGTGCTGACAGAATTTGCATAGCAAATGCTCCAGCCACTAAGCCTGCCTTGGAGTGTCAACCTGCCCCTTCCCACAGGTATCAAAAGTGCCTCACTTCCCCTTTCTCTGGCCTCAGCATGAAGCATACACCTTCAAACTGACAGATTCAGAGTGCTTGTCTTCTGACCACATCCACCGGCTGCTTCAATTTTAATTTATATAATTTCTGTCATTCAGAAAGATGCCAAGAAAGAATAATACAAAGAATTCATATATACATCTCTCATGTAGTCTTGGCTGTCTATGCCTCTAGAGTGCCTGAATTAAAGACATGCAGTGTGCATTCTACCCATCCCAATGTTTATTTATTATTTTTGTTTATGGTTATGTGTGAGTTTTATGTACACAATGTTTGTGTAAATGTACAAAGAAGTCAGAGGGCATTGGATCCCCTGGAACTAGAGTTACGGTTGTGAGCAGCCTGATACTGGAAGCCAAATTCAGGTCCTTTCTGCAAGAGCAGTCAGCATTCTTAACTACTGAGCCATCGGCCCAGCCACTCACATAATTCTTGTTTCCCAGTCCCTGAGTTCATTTTCTATTGTGACAATAGAGCACCTGATAGTGATTCATTTATAAAGAAAAAAAGAATTATTTTGGCTCATAGTTTTAGGAAGTTCAAGAGAGAGAGTTGGGCTCTATGTTAGCTTAATTCACAAAGAAAAACAGAAAAGCAAACAGATTCTTTGTAACAAGAAAAGGAACAAAGCAGGGACAGGGCACATTGTAGCTGTCCACTCTTGTGACAGCTAACCCATGCTCATGGGAACTCTATGCAGGAAGTGTCTGCGGCTCAAATACTTCTTACAGACCCTACAATTTCTCAAGTCAAGAGTTAGGAGGGACACAGTGGCCTTTACCCATAAACACTTAAGTGTTTCATTTTCCAAGACAAGAAAAGACAGATACTCTGTTTTGTTTCCTATGATATGATCTCCTGTAGCTCAGGCTGGCTTTGAACTTCTCATCTCAGCCTCTAGCTCCTAAATGCTAGGATTACAGATATCTGTGTACCACCTCATCCAGCTTTTAGGAAACAATGTTCTCTGCACAACCACAGTGAATTAATATAATCAGAATTAACCAGTATCAACCATGGTACAGTTAATACAATCAGAATTAACCATTCTTCTTCTTCTTTCCTTGATGGCTCCAGCCATCTCCTTGGTTTTTGTTTTTTTCTCTCCTGAGTTTAGGATCTCCAAGACCACACAACATTTTGTTGCCAAGTCTATTTGTGCTCTTTTATTGTGAAACAGTTTGTGAGACTCTCTTTTTGTTTCCTTACTCTGACATTTTTCAGATGATAGATCAGTGGTTCATAGAATGTCTTTGAGTTTGAGTTTGCCTTGTGTTTCCTCATGAGGAGGCTGGAGATATGCCTTTTGGGCAGGACTTTCACAGGGATAAGGATATGACCCTCTCTGAGCATATGATATTAGATGCTGGTTTATATTAAAACACAGCTCTTAGGTGACTTCATTAAGTATCTTGACCACTACCTGTGAGAGACCTTATTAGCCCAAGGCTTGCTGCAAGCAGCAAATTAGGTGAAGGCCCAAGTTCCTGGTAATGACATGGTATGCATACATCTGCACACAGCCTTCCCGATGGCCTTGAACTTGATATGCTGCCAAGGATGGATGTGAATTTCTAGTCCCTCTGCTTTCATTTCCCAAGTGCTGAGATTACAGGTGTGTGTCACCACTCATGTCTTATAAGATGGTTGGCATCTGGCCCAGGGCTTTGTATACAACAGTCAGCTTCACTTCCAACTAAGCTCTGTCCCTCTGTCCCTGGCTTGGCTCGCCTCGCCCCGCCCCTCCCCGCCCCTCCCCTTCCTTTCCTGCCCTTCCCTTCTCTTTCCTTTGCTTCTTCATTCCTTTCTTCTTCCTTTGTTTGTTCCTTCCTTTCTTTTTGGAGGGAATGGAACAAGATCTTGCTATGTAGCCTAGGTTAGCCTCCTTCCTATGTAGCTAGCTGGCCTTAGACTTTGGCACCAGCTACACATTGGCACATAGACATACATGCAGTCAAAACACCCATACACATAAAATATAATAAACTTTAAAAAAATAAAAAAGACGCTCTCTTGGCCTTAGCACCATCTTCCTTGAAACTCCTGAGTCACGAGAAGCAAATGCACAGGATGAAGCATAAGAGAAGGATAAGGCAGAGGCCCAAGTAAAATAGCCTGTGCATCCACAAAGGCTGGGGCCAAACCCAGGGCCTCACACAAGTACCAGTACAGACTGGCTTGCTCAGTGGCTAAGAACACACACTTTCAGAAGATCCAAGCTGAGCTGGGAACTACCATGAACCACACCCCCAGTCCCACAGCAGAGTCTGCACCACTCTTGTCATCATTGTAACCATAGCACAAGACCAACGAGGTAGGCTTAACTGTCTTCCTGCACAGGGCCGATAGCTGGGCTTTCCAAGGTACAGCTCTCTTTTGAATTCCCGTGCAACCCCTCACCAGAGACTGTATGAATGCAAACACAAATCCAGAGCCTCTCACATACTCTGCAAGCAGCCAACCACTAAGCTACATTTCTGGCCCTTATATTTACTTACTTTTTGTTGGTTTGTTTATTGAGATAGCCTTGAACTTTCGACTCTCTTGCCTCTGCCTCTCTAATAGCTGGTGGTTATGGGAGTAGCTGTCAAGCCTCAGAGACCTGGGTTGCTTTTTTCTGTTTTTCAAGTTCAGAGCATCAGACTCAGGGTCTCATATAGAGGAGGCGAGCGAGCTGCTTTCCATACCCCAGGCTTGTAACAATGAAGTTTCTTCACCCCGCCTGCAGAGAGCATATTCTTGCATCAGCTTGTGTAGCCCAGAGTTTCCTGGGTGCTACCAAGGAGAAACTCTCTCTTGCAAGTGGAACGGGGCACAGTCATACTGGTATTAGAGAGCAGTGGCCCTGTGGTGGCTGCTCCATGTACCTAGTCTTTAGATTTTTTTTTTTCTGAGACAGGGTTTCTCTGTGTAGCCCTGGCTGTCCTGGAACTCACTTTGTAGACCAGGCTGGCCTCAAACTCAGAAATCCACCTGCCTCTGCCTCCCAAGTGCTGGGATTAAAGGTGTGCGCCACCACTGCCCAGCTAGCTGCTTCTTTCTTACCACACTTTCACCAGGTTAAGCTTCTCCTCTTGACTTTGCACCTCCACCACCCCATGTTTATTGACGTTTTCTTGTAAGGAAGGTCTCCCTCACCCTTGCTTATCATTTATGTATTGCATTACATCAAATTATTTGTTTGCTGAGTAGTACTGAATCAGTAAATATCCTTACTCAATGAGACACATTGAGGCAATATTGCTTATTTTGACATTTGTCCCACATTTGACCAGTGGCAGCCAGCCCATACTGCTTTCCAGGGTCTTCCAGATCAGCCTCAAAGAATAACAGTTCTTTGAGCACTACTTACTTTCTGGTTCAGCCTTCTTTCCCTAACTCAAATCAACAGCAAGCCATTCTCAAAGATCCCGTTTGCTGTTTAGAAACAGATACATAGAACCACACCAGATCTGCCTTGCTCAGCCATCATCGGCCTTGCTCAGCCATCATCAGAGAAGCTTCCTTCTACAATAGACAGAGACCCACACCTGACCAATATTCAGAGACAGGGAAAACTCAGTCTAGGGGATGTTTCTATCAAATTCCTCCTCTCAGGACTCAGGGAAGTATGCAGAGTAGGAGGCAGAAAGACTGTAAGAGGCAGCTTGGGAGACAACAAGGAAACAGTGTCTTCCAGACACAACAGACTGATGTACATATGAATACACAGAGACTGTGGCAGCACACACAGCCTACACACATACAAGCCAGATGTGCTCCCAGTGTTGGGAGAGGGAGGTGGACATTAGTCCCCATTCATAAGCAAGAAGCTAACTCTGACAGCTGCTTGAAGAAGCATTAGTTTTGTATGGAGTCTCTCGTTGTAAATACACTTAATAGCAGGCCCAATGCCCAGCAGTAGATGGCCAACACAAAAAGAATTCAGTGGTATGTTGGGAGCTATTTTGCTTTATATTGCCTTTTGGGGGCACGTTTTTAAAACTTACTGGTCTTTTGCATGTATATATGGTTTCCAATTCTATGTTATTATGTTTTTTAAAATGAGCATGTGTGTGTGTGTGTGTGTGTGTGTGTGTGTGTGTGTGTGTGTGTTTGTATGTTTCTAATGTTTTTTTTTTGTTTGTTTGTTTTTTTAAGACTGTTTCTCTGTGTAGTCCTGTCCTGGAACTCTGCCTTCCAAGTGCTGGGATTAAAGGTGTGCACCACCACTGCCCGGCCAATGCTTTTTTTTTTTTTTTAATCTGTATTGTTTGGCTTATTTTCATTTGCCTATTTGTTTTATAAACAGAGAGAGAGAAGGCACAGAGTTGAATGGGGGCTAGGGATATGAGGACGAGGATCCAGGAGGCAATGAGAGAGGGGAACCATGGCCAGAATATATTGCTAGATAAATATGATTTTCTTTTCTTTTCTTTTCTCTTCTTTCCTTTCCTTTTCTTTTCTTCTCCCTTCCCTTCTCCCTCTTGCTCCGGCCTGGCTTGCTCTGGCCAAAAGTACACTGTAGCTTCCCATATGAGAACATATGGGGACCCATTGTAGTACTCATATGAGGGCATCAGATCTCATCACGGATGGTTCTGAGCCACCATGTGGTTGCTGGGATTTGAACTCATGACCTCATGAAGAGCAGCTGGCACTCTTAACTGCTGAGCCATCTCACTAGCCCCCCAAAAAATTCAATTAAAAGAAAATGAAGAAAAAATAATACCTGGTTGCTAACTGCACTCATTCCTGCTAGTGTCTCTGCCTGAAGGCTCTGACACTGAGTTATGAGCCTCAGGCAGATGTGTCCACATTTGCACATGCACACACACACAGAAACAGAGACAGGTGGTATAGTGTGGATCTTTAATCACAGCACTCAGGAGACAGAGGTTGGTCGATCTCTGTGAGTTTGAGGCCAGTCTAGTTTACATAGCAAGTTCTAGGACAGCTAGCTAGAGCTATGTACTAGAGAGAACTTAGGTCAAGAAACAAAGAGCAAAACAACAACAACAAAAAGACACCGAGACACGGGTATATATCAGAAAACATGAATTTACACTGCTAATTCTAATTCCAGCACAGCAAAGATCCTCCCTAGCCCTGTGCCATCTTTCCTTAACACTGTGAGAACCTAGCTCCATTTAGCCAAAGCCCAGGAATATCCAGGGCAGCATTTCAGAATTGCTAATTTATAGTTCTGCTGAAAGGAAAACTAACTAGGTTCAGTCCGATGGCAGTTTGTTTCCTAAGTCTTCTAAGATTTATTTTATTATTTTTTATGTGTTTGAGAATTTTTGCCTTCGCGTACTTATGTTCACCATGTATGTGCCTGGTGCCCTCAAAGATCAGGAGAGGGCTTTGGATCCCTTGGGACTGGAGTTACAGTTATGAGCTGCCATGTGAGAGCCAGCAATGGAAACTCGGGTCCTCTGGAAGAGCAACACGTGCTCTTAACCAATGAGCCAACTCTCCAGGTCTTGACTAGAATTCTTTTATTATTTTTTTTTTTTTAAGATTTATTTATTTATACGAGTGCTATATTTGCATGTATGCCTGCATGACAGAACAGGGCATCAGATCCCATTACAGATGGTGGTGAGCCACTATGTGGTTGCTGGGAATTGAACTCAGGACCTCAGGAAGAGCAGCCAGTACTCATAACCTCTGAGCCATCTCTCCAGCTCAATGACTAGAATTCTTCTAGGTTAAAAGTATGTACAGTGAAAGACACAATTCCAAGTATGCAATCCCACAGATTCACCGCTGTAGCACACGTGCCTTCTAAGGTCCTGGCTATTCTCAGTTTTGTTTTTTTCTTTCAGAAAACCTCTTTATTGCTTCTGCTTAGTCAGCCAGCCCAACTCAGAGACAGGTAGTGTTCCAGTGTCTGTGGCAGATCTGTAACAGGAACTAGCTGTCCACATTTCAGTGCCTCCAGCACCAGTTCCTATCACTGGTCCTCCAATTCCCTTCTGTGGCTTCTCCAGATTTGTTTTGCAGTTCAGCCCTGAATGCTTTTCCCAACCAGGTGTCATCAGGGATCTTGATGCAGAATTGGTACCCACACATCTACATTGTGCAGATTTTTAATCCAGCTCTAGCCTTTAATCCAGCACTCGGGAGGCAGAGGCAAGCTGATCTCTGAGTTCAAGGCCAGCCTGGTCTACAGAGTGAGTTCCAGGATAGCCAGGGTTACACAGAAAAACTCAGTCTGGAAAAAAACACTAAACAAACAAACAAACAAATAAATAAATGTGAGCTGGAGAGATCTGTCAGTGGTTCAGAACACTGGCTGTTCTTCCAGAGGACTCAAATTCACTGCCAGCACTTACGTGGCAGCTCACAACTGTTTGTGACTCTAGCCCCAAAGCATCCAATGTTGTCTTCTTGCCTTCTTGGACACAAACATATATTCAGACAAACACACATACAAATGAAATAGAAATAAAGTCTCAAAAGTATTAAACTTTTTAAAATTAATATACGTGATGGTTTATATATGCTTGGCCTAGGGAGTGGCACTATGAGGAGGTGTGGCCTTGTTGGAATAGGTGTGTCACTGTGGGTGTGGGCTTTCAGACCCTCATCCTAGCTGCTTTGAAGCCAGTCTTCTCCTAGTAGTCTTCAGATGAAGATGTAGAACTCTCAGCTCCTCCTGCACCATACCAGCCTAGATGCTGTCATGTAATAATGGACTGAACCTCTAAACCTGTAAGCCACCCCCAATTAAATGTTATTTTTATAAGAGTTGCCATGGTCACAGTGTCTCTTCACAGCAATGGAATGCTGACTAGGACAGCATTCAAGGTATTAGAGATCAATAGCATTTTCCAATTTAAGTGTCTTAATGCTCCTTCCCCTTGCCTCCCCCTCCCTGCTGCTCTAACCCCCCTTGCAGCCCCTTTGCATCTTTCCTGTCCCATGCATTCTCTCCTCCACTCTCATTCATCCTCATCCCCTATTTTCATCCTTCTTGGTTTCTTCTCTAATTTCCCAAGCCTAACTCTTTTAACTTTTTCTCCCTGTCTTTCTTGTTTTGAAACATTGCCTCATGTAGCCTACAGTGGCCTCGAACTTGAAGTCACTAATCTGATTTTGATCTGATCCTCCTGCTGGGAACACAGAGGAGTACCACCTCAACTGTCTCCATTTGATGGTCACAGTCCTCCCTTCCCACTGACTGTCTAGCTGGTGCCATTCTAACAAGGGTGCCTTGTGAGCCGGTACTGTGACAGACAGTTTAGCAAATGTGAAACCACCCATCCCACCACCAGGACTTGGCAAGTGGACAGAGTGGAGAAAATAAGCAAAAAAAGGTGGGTGGGCCCCAAGCACCCTGCAAACACTTATGAATGACTCCCTTTAATACAACCTAGGAAGGACTCTGAAGGGTAGGAACCAAGGCGAGGTCCTAGAACCAGGAAGTTACACCCACGTTAATATTTAGAAAACCGTGAGGTTGTAATAGCCTACTTTCTGGGCCTCTGAATGAAAGAGTCAGTGTGGTTCAGCCATGAGTGTGTGTGAAAGGGCTCTTTGACACAGCTACACTCAGCTCCGGTCTTCACTGGGGCCCTTAGTAACACTTCCTTGCTCTGCCAGGGAGCCGATACAGAACACACCCAGACAACAAATTCTCAGCACAAAGGAGAGTACCCCAGAGAGCCAAGTGGGTGGGGGTGGGGGGGTGGGGGAGTGCCTCTAGATCAAACAAAGACAGACAGTAGGTGTTTCTGCAGGAGTGGGTTTTAAGGAGAAGTGAGGGGAGTCTGTGCTGGGTTGAGTTGGTAAGTCTTGATTGGACTGGTTAGCCAGAGTAATGAAATAATAAATTTTGATTGCTGGACCTTGGAGTTTTAGTCAGGCACAAGGAAGAAGCCTTGTGTACCCACCTCCTTTCCCAAATAATGGGTAAGACCTTGGGAGCAAGCTTTAGAAATGGACTCTAACAGTTGAGCAAGGGGAGAAGGAAGAGGGGATGGGCAAGACCTGCTGGAACCGAGTTTGCAGTGCTTGGGTCTGTTCCATAGCCCTTTGTCCTCAAGGGCGGTGAAAGTGTTGTAGATCTTTCTGTTATCCTCCTGCCTCAGCTCCAGCTCCCTTTCTGGTGACCAGAGGTGTCTAGTTCAAAGTTGGAGTTTTAATGGAATCTTCTTAGTCACCCTGATGAATCTTGTTTCCCAATGCATCTGACTCAAATTGGTTGAATAATTGATGAACTACCTCCACAGACTTGTTGAACTGAAGTGCCTTTCCTTTCAGGATTCTGCATTTTAGCAGCGGGTAACCAAGATGGTATTGCTTAACAAGCCAAGTGAGATTTGGTTAGCAGGGGAGCAGTGGGCAGGCACTGAGCCTGGCAACTCCTACCTTGATTGTTTCAACACCTGCTGCCTAAAGAGTGTACCCGCCTCTGGCTACGGTAAGACATATTGGCCATTATGTCAGACTCACGATTGGCCTCTCACTCAGGCCATGGCCTGATCTAATAGCCTTCGGGAGACAAAGACAAGAAGGCAGCCAGGGGAACCGACCTTGTTCAGTGGAACCCCTTCAAAACGATCTGGCTGAGCTGCTGCTGAATTTGGGGGTGTCCCATTTAGATCTAGAGGAAATGGTTTTTAACCTTGATTTTAGTCACATTCACATGTTCAAACACACGTGTGTGCATGTGCGTGCTCACACAAATAAGTAAGTAAATAACTGGTTGACTAAGCTTAGCCAATCAAGTTTCATTCATTCATTCATTCATTCATTCACTTATTCGCTATGGTGGAGTTGGAGATCAGGGCTTCTGAGAGCTCTAGTACTGGGCCTCACCCAGCCCAGTTGTTTTCTATGCTTCTCTTCTGCTTCCCCACAAATGCTGTCTGAGCCAGTCAGTTGGGATTCTTAGACTCTGGTCTGGGAGCTGTCTCATTCTTGAATCCCTTTGTTTCCCCTGTTCCGCTAACTCTGCTGGATTAAATACCGGTCTGAGCAATTTTCCTTTTAAGGGTTGTACTGACAGGATCCAAGGCAAAGCTGCAGCCCAGGATTACAGGGCAGGAAGGTGCAAGTAGGTGTGCTCACCTGTGTGCTTCACCACTGTAGGGCTCCAACCAGCAAGGTGAGGCTCTGCGGACGTGGTGTGTGTGGTGGTGGTGGTGGTGTTAGGAGTGTTTTCTTTCTTTAAAAAAAGTTATGGTTATTTGTAAATGTGTGTGTGTGTGTGTGTGTGTGTGTGTGTACGCACGCACGAATGAGTGCTCCCATGCTTGTACCTGCATGTGAAGACAAGGTTATAACTCCAGCTATATACTTTTATTGCTCTTCCTTTTATGATAAAATACATTTATATATATGTGTGTATATATGTATGCCTGGCTGTAGGTATGTGTGCTTGTGGGTGCACATTTATATATATGTGTGTATATATGTATGCCTGACTGTAGGTATGTGTGCTTGTGGGTGCACCTTAGAAACCAGAAAAGGACATCATATCCCCTGGAACTGGAGTTACAGGCAACTGTAAACTGCCTTGTGGATGCTAGGAACCAAACCTGGGTCCTTGGCAAGAACAGCTGATGTTCCTAACCACTGAGCCATCCCTCCAGCATCCCCCATCTTATCTTTTGATGGTCTCTCTCAGAACCTGCGTGTTCTGCCTTTCTCCGTTCCTCTAGTGCTGGGATTGCAGGCATATGCTACCAGACCTGGCTTTTAAGTGAATGCTGGGGACCCAAACTCAGATCTTCATCCTTGTATGGCAAGCACTTTGCCCAGCTCTCCACTCACTGTTTCCTTTTTTGATATGAATCTTGCTATGTTGATCTCTAATCAGGTTCAGTGAGAGATACTGTCTCTGAAAAGGTCTGTCTGTATCACTGAGGCAGGCAAGCACGGGGAATAACTTACCAACAACCTGGTACTCTACTTATTTGGGTTATTCACCCACCTCAGCCTACTTCCTTTACCTGTATGTATTATGCATGTGCACACACACACAGACACACATACATACACACCTCTGCAAACAATATATCTAGCAACCTCCGAACTCCCTTGGGCCCCTACCTGCATCAGGCTGGCTACAAGTATATCCCTCCCTGAACAATATACACTTCTCTGTTCAGTAGTTAAGAAGACTTACTGCTTTTCCAGAGGACTGGTTTGGTTCCCAGCACCCACAACATGTGGCTTGCAACTGTACCTAATAGCAACCAGCTCGAGGGGATGCCTCTGGCCTCCAACCTCCAAAGGCCCCGGTACTCATGACCACACACATGCAATTTAAATAATAAACGTAAGTCCTTTCTGAATTGTGTAGGGTTGGAGATGTAGCTCAGTTGGTAAAATGTTCCCCTATCATGAATGAAACACTGGGCTCAACCTCCAGCATCACAGAACAGCCTGAGTTATGGAGCACCACTAAGCCAATCCTCAAGCTACAAGCCGGAGGATCAGGAGTTCAAGGTCATCCTCAGACACCCTGGGGGGGGGGCAGTCTGGACAATGTGAGATTCTGCCTCCAAAATAGAAAATTTTTGTTTGTTTGTTTTCCAGACATGTTTTTATTTTCTGTGTTGCCTTAGCTGTATTAGAACTCACTCTGTAGACCAGGCTGGCCTCAAATTCACAGAGATCCACCTGCCTCTGCCTCCTGAGTACTGGGATTAAAGGCATGCTCCCCCTTGAGGTCTCCCCAACATGGTAATTTCTTTTTTAATTACAGGAATAGGTACCTGGTAGTGATTCAAACAGACCAACCAACCTAGACTTTAATCACAATACCTGTTGGTTATAAGAAGCCTAGTGGCCAATTCACTAAAGGACTCATTAACGACTAAATTGTACCACGCTAAGGTGTTTTTGTTCCCCGCTTCTGGCCATCTGCAGCCACTGTCTGATTTGCTGTTGGTTGGAATCCTCAGAACTTATTCTGTTTGTGGGGCCTGCCTGATTCCCAAGCTCTTCTCTGCTCAGAGAAGTTTCACCAAAGTGCACTGGACAAAGGAATGTTCCTTTCAGCTCTAGGTGTGGAGGTCTTTATACCTCTGAGAGAGGCCAACCCTCAGTCCAACATATGCTTTTGTGCTGTACTACTTTTCCAGCCAAGATGCAAGAAGCCCCAGTTGCTAATGTATAGCAGGTCCTGGGGAAGGACTGCTAATGACTCCCTTCTGTCCCTTGTCGGTAATGGGAATTGAACCCAGAGCCTTATGAATACTACATACATGGCCTAAGACTAAGCTATACCTCTGCATTCGTTTGTATTTTGTTGCAATGTGTTTTTCTTCTTTTTTTTTTCTTCAAGATCCATTTATTTGTTATGTATACAATGTTCTGCTTGCATGTGTGCCTGCACACCAGAAGAGGGCACCAAATCTCATTACAGATGGTTGTGAGACACCATGTGGTTGCTGGGAATTGAACTCAGGACCTCTGGAAGAACAGTCAGTGCTCTTAATCTCTGAGCCATTTCTCCAGCCTCTAATGTGTTTTGTTTTAAGGCAATGTCTTATCACATTACCCAGGCAGGCTTTGATGTAGAAATCTTTCTGCCCTAATCTCCCAAGTAGCTGAGATTACATGTTTACACCAGGCCTGGTTAGGCATGAACTTTTAAAATAATAATAATTACTATTACAATTATGTGTGTGTGTGAGTGTGTGTGTGTGTGTGTGTGTGTGTGTGTGTGTGTGTGTGTGATTGTGCCTGGGAAGGTCAGAAGACAATTTTGTGAGTTGGTTAGTCCCTCTCCCTCTATGTGAGTTCTAGGGCTAAACCCAGGTCACCGGGCAAAAGCACCTTTACCTGCTGAGCCATCTCACTTGCCCAAGTCGGCTGCTCCCTGTCCCTCCTGACAGGAGGCGCCATTTGTGCCTTTTCAAGAAGAGTTAGATCTTTTATTATGAGCATTCACATAAAGAGCTGGCTGTGGTAGCCTGTGCCTGCATTCAAGAGTTGGGAGGAGAAGCAGGTGGAGTTCTTGTAGTTCTCTGGCCAGCCTACCTGTCTGTTGATATGCTCCAATCTCAGTGAGAGACCCCATCTTTAAACAGAAAGTAGAAATCAAAAATTAAAAAGAAAAAGGAAGACGAGGAGCTGGAGGGATGGCTCAGTGGTTAAGAGCACTGGTTGCTCTGCCAGAAGACCTGGGTTCAATTCCCAGCACCCACATGGCAGCTCACAACTGTCTGCAACTCCAGTCCTGGGAATCCAATGCCCTCTTCTGGCCCTCTGGGGCACCAGGCAAACAAATGGTACACATACATATACACAGGTGAAACACTCAAACACACTAAAAAATAAAATGAAAATAAATCTATAAGAGGAAAAAAATGCACACAAAAACAGGAGAGAAACAAAATAAGTAAAAATAGCTGGGTGTGGTGGCGCACGCCTTTAAACCCCAGCACTCTGGAGGCAGAAGCAGGTGGATCTCTGAGTTTGAGGCCAGCCTGGTCTACAGAGTTAAGGACAGTCAGGACTACACAGAGAAACTGTCTCAAAAAAACCAAACCAACGAACAAATCAAACAAAACACTGGACAACAACAACAACAAATCAGTACCGACAACAAGACAAATATACTGTTGTGAATATGCTTGTGCACTTGTCTTTGGCTGTTACACACATGCTGGGCACAATCTAAAAAGACGAGCTCTCCTTGCATATGCCACACGCAGACATCCATCACTGATGGACACCGGAGGGAAGGAGAGTGTATTTCTGATAAGGAAGGAACACAGAGCTAGCACCAGGCCCCAGATTTCTGGTCACCTCCCAGGCTTTGCAAACAGGAAGCCAAAGCAAACCATTTACCTTCTGTGTTTCCTCAGCTGTAAACGGGAAATAATTAGTGCCTTCGCTTTTTGATGTGTGATGGAAGAGCCCTCTGCAAACATGCACATAGCAGAAATGTGAGCTGTCATTAGAGTGGAAGCTTTTAATTATCAATGAAAGCTAAGGGGTTATTAGACTTATGTGGGTTTCCATGTCTAATTAAGAAACCAGATTAGATGTGGCTGTTTTGCTAACCACGAGGGAATTCCCAAACATACCCTTAGTCTTGGCTAGAAGATTCCTCTGGGTTTTTTTTTTCCCTCCATTGGCAAATATGGTAAGCTTCTTCTTCCCTCTAGCACCAGCCTGAGTTAGCCTCGTCTGGAAAACCAAAAACCAACTGGCTGGGTTCCGCCTGGCTGGACCAACTGTGTCTCTCTGGGACAGTCACATGGTAAAGTTGGTCCATGCCTTCATGGTTCAGTACTGCCGATGAGATGCTTTGGTGCCATAATGAAATACCAAAGGTTCTATGATACACTAAATCAAGAGCTTTAAAAAATAATTATTTGAAAGCATCATCAACATTTCCCAGCATGTTGGTTCCCAAGAGGATTGTTACACAAGCAGGAGATAGCACCCTCTTCTGGCCAGTGTCACACTTGCACGGCTGTGACGGATTTCCAACCCACTAGACTGGCTTTTCACTTGGGAAGGCCCATGCTGGGGTTATTATCAATCTTGAATAAATGACTTTTGTTTCTTTTTGGCCTTTCTTCTTTAAATAAGAAAACTTAAACCTGTGATGAATAATTTAATGAGTCAACTTGGATAGGCAACGGTGTTCAGCTGTTTGATCAAACACATCTATCCATTGCTGTGAAGATATTTTAATTAATTAATTAATTGGTTTCCATTTACTTTCATACAATATTAGATGTATTACAATATTAATCATAAAAAAAAATGAAGCCGGGCAGTGGTGGCGCACGCCTTTACTCCCAGCACTTGGGAGGCAGAGGCAGGCAGATTTCTGAGTTTGAGGCCAGCCTGGTCTACAGAGTTCCAGGACAGCCAAGGCTATACAAAGAAACTCTGTCTCGAAAAACTAAAAACCAAAAACAAAAACAAAAACCCTCCCAAAAAATAAATAAAATGATCTATTTTCTTATGATAAAGAATAATTTCAACTGTAACTACATACTTTAAGTTGACTTGAAACAAAAAAGCATACATTAAGATATAGTTTTATTGATGCTTGTTGCTGTTTGACACAGGGTCCCAAGTAGGCTAGGATGACTGTGAACTCCTGATTCTCATATCTCCTTCTCCCCAGTACTGGAAATGCAAGCATGCCCCATCATGCCCAGCCATGGGTTTTTTCTTTGTTTGTTTTGTGTGTGTGTGTATGTGTGTGTGTGTGTGTGTGTGTGTTGATGTCTATCTTAGGGGGGAAAGGCAGAAGGAAACATCACTGAGGGACCAAAGCTTCAGCCCCCACACAGGCTGCCCAGTGCCTACCTCCTTACGCTGCAGCTGTTGTGCACAACAGACAAGCAAGAGAGGAAGGGTGCTAGAGGCTATGAAGACAAGGAAACATGGACCACAGCTAGGATCCTCAAGGTTGTCTGCTAAACCTGTCTCCAAAGCCAGAGTCCATGCCTCCAAAGGCCCCTGCAAAGAAAAGAATCAAGCAGTCCCAAGGCAAAGCTGGCAAAGCTGATGCTAACAAGGGAGGGAGAGACCCTGCCCAGCCATGCAGATGCCAAACAGAGCAGGCACAGAGGTCTGAAGGCAATGCAGATGCCAAGTGAAATGTGTGCATTTTGAGTAAGTACATAATTCTGGTACCTATACAGTTTGAATCTTTCTTCAAATTCAAGCATTATATAAATGTTGGGTTTCATTTTATTTTTCCCATAAGCTATGCTATGTTGTCAGCATGCAAGACACTTTCATCTATCATCTATCTATCTATCTATCTATCTATCTATCTATCTATCTATCTATCTATCTATCTA
>JANHMN010000001.1:193275251-193285453 GCA_030674055.1 Rhabdomys pumilio | reverse complement strand
CTATCTATCTATCTATCTATCTATCTATCTATCTATCTATCTATCTACCTACCTACCTATCCATCCAATGTAGCTTTAGCTCTGGTTGTCCTGGAATTTTCTATGTGGACCTGGCTATGCTCACTCACAGGAGTCCACCTGTCTCTGCCTCCAGAGTGTTGAGACTAAGGGCTTGCACCACCAAGCCAAGCTGATTTCTCTGCTTTTCTTTCTTTCTTTCTTTCTTTCTTTCTTTTCTTTCTTTCTTTCTTTCTTTCTTTCTTTCTTTCTTTCTTTCTTTTTTTCTTTCTTAGTGGAAGGGGAACAGGTGCCACTAACACAATGTTTCCCAAGCTGGGTTGGGAGGTTGTGGGGGAAATGTCTTTTCTTGCTGGTTTTGAGATCTTCTTGGTTCCCAGAAAGATTTTCCTGATGACACATGGAGGCACTACTGCCCAGACACTCTGAGGTATGGAAACACTCTAATTTGCGTCTTGTCCTTAACTCCCTTAAAATCTGCTGGACTTTGTGGTAGTTTGAATAAGAATGGCTTCCATAGACTCATATATTTGAATGCTTAGTGATCAAAAAGTGGTACAATTTGAGAAGGGTCAGGAGGTGTGGCTTATTACAGAAAGTGTGTCACTGGGTGGTGGGCTTTGAGGTTTCAAAAGCCCACGGTAGGCCCAGTATCTGTTTCTCTACTTTCTGATCAAGATCAGTTTTCAACTACTGTTCCAGCACCACGTCTGCCTGCTAACCGTGTTCCCCATCACCATGCTCCCTGCCATGATGATAATAGACTAAGCCTCAGACTGGTAGCAAGTCCCCCATTAAATGCCTTCTTTTACAAAACTGTCCTTGGCCACAGTGTCTCTTCATAAGAATAGAACAGTGACTGAGATGGACCCGACTTCCTAAATTCGGTTTTGCCAGTGTGTCAGAGGACAGGGCCCTGACCTTCAAAATGACATCACTGAGATGGCATGAAAAGAGCAGTGGTTCCCTTTCTAAAAGACAATGGACCTTCAGGATAACTCTGCTATCTGCTATTTCCAGAAAGTCAGGGTAGGCTTGTAAAATGTTGTTAAACAGCATGCTTAAAGTGAACTGTCAACACCCACTCTAAGCCTGCCTTGTTCTGATCACCGAGTAAGGATCTCATGGCTTCTGTAGTAAACGCCTGATCTTGGTTTGTCTACTGCCGGGAAATGGTTCTAGTGCATTTTCTTAATTCAGCTCCCAAAAGCTGCGCTTCCAGACGATGAGGGTCCTTGCCCTCAGCTAGGTTTCATCGGTAATAAAGAACTGTCATACAGCCAATGGCTGGGCAGGGAGATGGAGGTGGGACTTTTGGATTATGTGGGAAGGGAACCAAGGGGAAGAGAGAGAGAGAGGAGAATCACTGTGACTCAGAGGCAGAGGGGTCAGATTTAAGAGCTACAGGAAAGAAATCATCCACCAACATAGGTGGAAAAGAAAGTGGCCCTATGGGGGGGAGGGGTGTTGCCCAGAAAGTAACAGGGCCACAAAGATAAAATATAGATTTAGAAGGTGTTAAGCCAGGAATATGGAGTGGGTACTCGGGGGTTGGTGGGGGGTTGATGGTGGAAGGAAGCAGGAGGCATGGGGCAGAGTGTGTGCTAGCCATAGGGAGGTTTGGAAGTACACAGCCATTGAGCTAGGAAGGCATATCAAAATTAAGGTGGTGTGTGTGTGTGTGTGTGTGTGTGTGCATGTGCGTGTCTTTCATTCACAAATCCAGAGCTCTTAAGTGGATGCAGAGGAGATTCACGGGAGCCAAAGCAGATTAACTCTTCACCACAACAGTCACACAAGAAAGCCTGTTGAAAGCTGTATGTTGTTGATAACCACTGCCTAAGTCTTACTTGAAATGCCACCCAAGCATGATTATTCAGGAACGCCATCTTTAGTAAAGCTGAGTAGAATTTGAAACAACAACATTTAAATCAGCAAACCTTGAGTCCAGCAGATTGCCCTTTATAATGCAGGTGGGCCTCATTTAATCAGCTGAAGACCTCAGATCCCAAGATTGAGGCTTCCTGAAGCAGAATTCTTAGTTAAAGTGGCTGTTGGTGTGACGAGACACTGTGATCAAAGCAAGTTGAGGAGGAAAGGGTTAATTCAGTTTATGCATCCACATCACAGTTCTTCATCAAAGAAAGTCAGGACGGGAACTCAAGCAGGGCAGGAACCTACAGCAGGAGTTACAGGTGGTTGTGAGTCACGAGACATGTGGGCTGGGAATGGATCTCAGGTCCTCTGTAAGAACAGAAGTGCTCTTACTCATGAGCCAACTCTTCAAACCCCGCCCCCCGCCGCCATTGTCTTAGGGTTTTATTGCTGTGAAGACACACCATGACCAAAGCAACTCTTATAAAAGACATTTTTAGGGCTGGCTTACGGTTTTAGAGGTTCATTATCGTCATGGTAGAAAGCGTGGCAGCATCCAGGCTGATATGGGACTGGAGGAAACTGAAGTCCTACAACTTGATCCAAAGGCAGAAGACTTCCAGACAGCTAGGAGAAGGGTCTCAAAGCTCACCCCCAAATGACACATTTCCTTCAACAAGGTCACATCTCCTAATATTGCCATTCCCTCGGCCAAGCATATCAGTTATTCAAACCATCACAGTTATTGAGCAAAAATATCAGGAGAAAAAGATAGGCATTCATTGGCTTCAGACAGATTCAATACTAGCTTCCAAAGTTCTTCCTTGTGGCAAGTCACCCAGAAATACTTCTTTCAGCAGTCTACAGACACAGGTGTGGACTGTCTTTTGCCCAAGGAAGTCTATCACGGTTTAAGGCTGTTACGCAGATTGCTCACATAGGTGTAGTCCTCTGTGTGCCCAGCATGGTAACCAGCATGGGCCTATCACGATAAGGCCAGGCGTACATCACGGGCCCTGATGGTTTTTGAAGCAAACCTGAGAAACTGCTTTAGCAGTCATCAGTCATTAACGAAGGCCATCCAATGGCTGCACTGTCAGCGCTTGGCCAAGGCCTTACTTATGGATCTCTAAGATGAGTGCAAGGTCTAAGCAGGCTAATCTGTTCTTAACTCTTTTCTCACAGTCTATGTTTTCTAAGATGCCTGTAATTAACTTTATAGTCATAAATGGAGCTGCTAATATAAAAGCATCCAGAGTTAATGCTTTTCTTCTTTGCTACCCATTGGTGTTTTATAATGTTGGCACATTTCCTTGTCGTCAGCCTAGCTGCTGCGAGGTATCTCACAGATGCTCAGCAGTCTTTTTCTTCTTTGAGGTAAACTATAAACTCAAGCATAAAGGAGCATGTGAGAGCCAGGGGAAGTCCCCCTAACATCTAGTTCAGCCTCTCCATTTTACAGACTAGTAAATGAGATCATGGAATTGCTTAGATGTTTAGTTGCTTTTGCTGTTGTTGCCGTGTGTGCGTGCGTGAGTGTGTGTGTGTTTGTGTGTGTATGCGTGCGCGCACGCGTGTGCGTGCGCTGTGTAAGACAGGGTTTCACTATGCAGCCTTGGTTGGCCTTGAACTCAAAGAAATCCATCCATCTCTGCCTCCTGAAAGCTGGGGTTAAAATCCTGTTTTTGTTCAGCTGCTTTTGAATGCCTTTAGCATGGGTAGTGTGATGGTGACACTCACTGGATCTAGACTTGTAAGAGCCAAGCTATCTGGGATTATCCTCAAAGAACTGTTTGGATTAGTTAACCAAGGTGGGAAGATCCCCCTTAAATGTGGGCCCCACCATTCCACAGCCTGAGATACCCTAGTATGACTCTGCATGAAAAGGAGACAAGGGACCAGCTTTATCTTCTCTGTCTCGTGGTGTTAGATGTAAGAGCCTCACCCTCTGTCTCCATGACTTCACCATGATGGATGGTCTCTTTCATCTGTGAGCCAACAAGTCCTTCCCTCTTTAAGCTACTCCTTGTCAATTTTAAAAATTTTATGTTTATGAGTGCTTGCTTGGTGCTCACCAGAGAGGGAGTCAGGTCCCATTACAGATGGTTGTGAGTCACCATGTGAGTGTTGGGAATTGAACTCAGGACCTCTGGGAGGCATTCAAGTGCTCTTAACTACTGAGCCATCTTTTCAATTCCATTTTTTTTAAAATATATTTTTTCGCCAGGCAGTGGTGGCACATATCTTTAATCTCAGCACTTGGGAGGCAGAGGCAGGTGGATTTCTGAGTTCAAGGCCAGCCTGGTCTACAGAGTAAGTTTCAGGACAGCCAGGGCTACACAGAGAAACCCTGTCTCGAAAAACCAAAATAAGAAAAACACACGCGCGCGCGCGTGCGTGCGTGCGTGTGTGTGTATAATTTCTCTGTGTAGCTCTGGGTTTCTCTGTGTAGCTCTGGTTGTATTGAAATACACTGTGAAGACCAGGCTAGTTTTGAAACTCAGAGATCTACCTGCCTCTGCCTTCTGAGTGCTGGGATTAAAGGTGTACACCATCACCACCTGGCCCCAGATTTTAATTTGTTTGGTTTTTTTTTTTTTTTTTGAGACAGGGTTACAGGGTTTCTCTGTGTATCCTCAGCTGTCCCTAGAACTGTTCTGTGGTCCTGGTAAAACTCTAACTCATAAATATCCGTCTGCCTCTGCTTCCCAATCCTGGGATTAATAGTGTGCGCCACCACTGTGCAACCCTAGTTTTTAAAATAAAACAAAAATATTTTGTGTGTATGAGTGTTTTGCCTGCATGTATGTATGTGCAGCACATGTGTGCCAGGGGCCTGCACCTGATACTGGAGTCATGGCTTATTGTGAGCTACCATGTGGGTGCTGGGAAATGAATCCTGGTCCTCTACAAGAACAAGTGTCCTTACCAACTGAGCCATCTCTCCACTTCCCCTTCCCATTTTTGACCCTTAGCTGCACGTGATCTATGCTAGCCTGGAACTCCCATTTTTCTGCCTCCATCTCTTAAGTGCTGGGATTGCAAGTATGTGCTATTATACTCAGCTCAAAAATATCTTAGTTGGAGAGAAATGCAATAGAACACTTTTTAAAATGAAACGCGTGTGTGTGGTGTTTGTGTATTTTCCCCCCACTTTCTTAAAAACAGGGTTCTCTGTGTAGCCCTTGGTGTCCTAGAACTCACTCTGTAGACCAAACTGGCCTTGAACTCAGAGATCTGCCTGCCTCTGCCTCCCAAGTGCTGGGATTACAAGCATGCACCACCAACAGATGGATTTTTTTTTCTTTTTTCTTTTTGGTTTTTCGAGCCAGGGTTTCTCTGTGTAGCCCTGGCTACCCTGGAACTCACTCTGTAGACAAAGCTGGCCTCGAACTCATAAATCTGCCTGTCTCTGCCTCCCAAGTGCTGGGATTAAAGCCATGCGCCACCACTGCCCAGCAGATTGTTATTTTTATTGTAGTTTTAATATTATAATTTATGGTCACAGGGACTTTTTTTTTCTAATTTCTCCTTGAAGTCTTATTTTTAGGTATATAATCCGTTTTTAGTCTTCTAATATGGTATAAGGTATGAATCAAAACCATTTTGCTCATTGGTTAGGCTTCTAACATTATTAAAGCTTGCTGTTCTGCGTGTGCTACATGCCTGTAATCCTAGGCTTGAACCAGAAGGATGTCGGGTTCTAGTTTAAGGTCAGCTTAGCTGCATAATTGTGTACGTGCATGAATTTATGCATTCAAGTGCATCACGGAGGCCAGAAGAGGGTCAGACCTCTTGGAGGTGGAGTTACAGTGGTAGTGAGTGGGATGGGGGTGTGTGTGGGGGGCAGTGTGTTGGAACCAAATTTAGGTCCTATGCAGGAGCAGTCCTGGTTCCCTCCAGCCCTTCTCTTTCTTAAGTCTTATACATACCCCCAGCTTGCTGAGCAGTCTGGCCTCTAAATGAGGTGATCACCCATGCCTTCACTCTGCCTCCTGTTTGCTGAGATGACAGGCATGGGCCACCACGCTGCCCTCTTTCTTTGGTCCCTTTTCTGTTGCCTTTCCCTTTTCATTCAACTTTCTTGTTGGATTATCACACTGGGTCCTGGCCTGGAGCTCACAACCCTGCTTCAGCCTTTGGAGTGCTTCCCTAGGGGCAAGAACTAGACCACTGCTCACATCATGACTTGAGGTGTTTAGAACTCCTAGTGGGCCTGAGGCTTTGGGATGAATAGATTCTGCATTTCCAAACATAGGAAGGGAGGGTGCGGCTGTATGCAGCCAAGACACAAGCTGTGTTTGCAGGCTGGCTGCTGACTTTATGGGGATGATGATGCATGGAAATCTGTACCCAATGAACCAGTCTGTGAAGAATGTCCTCACTCAAGGCTGAATGGCTCCTATAGACATGGTTTCTCCTGGGACGGAGCATCTGTCTGTCCTTCACATTTCTCTAAAGCCCACACCTGACTGAACCTGTTTCCCTTCTATCCAACAGAGCATGGACTTGATTCAGAGAATATGGCTGAGGATTAAGTAGCTTAAGGTGTCCCTGTCCTGAGACAGGTTTTTCTGAAGGGTCCACCCCGAATGTCATCCTTCTGTGCACATCATGAGGCCTGATGAGGGGATTTTGAGAGGCTGTTTGACTCAGTGCCACAAGCAGTAGCTGAGTAACTGTGAGGCTCACTCTGTTGAGTTAGTTTCCCACACCAGTGACATCACGTGAACAGGCTCTGTTCTCACTTGTTTCCTTACAAGCCCGAGAGAGAAAATAACCTCTAGGCCTCCGGATAAGCTTGCATATGACACCTGACATTCAGTGGTTGAGGCTCACATAACTCCACATGCCCAGGTATTTACTGCAACCTTCGTTTCATAGCTGAGCAAACGATGGTAGTGTTGAGCTAAGTGACGTGCTCAATGTGATGGATCTTGTGAGCAGTGGGATCAGGACTTAAAACACAACCAGGATGAAGAATACGGGCTCGTTGTTTCCTTCCGCTTAACCTTAGTAACACAATTAGAAACATCACCCCACTGTCTCCTGTGTTTGCAGGGCTACATCCAGTCTCTTATTCTCTCCAACACGAGGCCTAACAGGCTAGTGTTGCACAATGGTCTCTTCATGTGTCTAGGGCTGGGTGTGGCACGCTGATCCATGACTCACTGATGCTCTTTCTCAAGAACACGTCCTGGTGTCACACAAACATCGGGCTGAGACAATCGCTGGGGAGAAGACCCTGTATGCTCATATTCTAGAAAACCGTGTTAAGGCAATTAACTAAAAAGAAAAAAAATGTTAGGTATGGCCTCATGCTACTGCTTCCTGCTCAAGAATCAATTACCACTGATGGTATGTTTATTTGCCTTTCTCTATGCAACAGAAACTAGGGCTCTGTGGAATGGAATGATTCATCGGAGACAGGCTCTTGCTGTGTAAGCAAGGCTGGCCTTGAGCTTGGAATCCTCCGAAGTGCTGGAACTACAGAGATGCGCTATTACACAGATTCTCTTCAGCAATGAAATGTTTAGGTTCCATATACCTTTTAGATTTATTATTTGTGTGTACGTGTGCCTGCGTGACATATCCCCGCTGACCCCAGTGCCTGCAAACATCAGAAGACATCAGATCCATCGAGCTAGCTGCAGGTGGTCCTGAGCTGCCTGCCTTCTGCTGGGAATTTGGAGCCTTTGGAAGAGTGTCCAAGTGCTGTTAACTGCTGAGTCACCGATCCCCTCCATGTGCCTCTTAACAACGCGCCAGTGTGCCACACAGATGAGCATCGTGTTGAATGTATGATTTTGGCCCGCACTCACTCACTCACTCAATGTGTGTATCACACCAAAGCCTATCAAGTCTCTATCTATCTATCAAGTTCTCCCCAGCTGCAAACCCCTCCTCCCATACAAGTCCCGTAAGAGTGAGACTTTTCCTTCGGAATAAGGTGTGATTTCTGAGTTCTATCCATGAAAGGCACTGGCAGCTAACCGATAACAAAGCTTGAGGATTTTGAGATGCCACTTGCTCGAAAACGGACATCGAGCTGCTTATGATGTCAGTCACATGCAGTCTGCACGCTGAGGCAGATGTCATTTGAAACATGAAGTTCTATGTGAATTACCCATTCTAGAATGTTCTTCAAGCAGATGCTGCAGATGGCAAGAGCAGAGTTGTGAACGGTAGGTGTGAGGGACAACTGTGACAGTAAGCCTCATCCCACAAAACCAATTTCCCAGTGAACAAGAGCATTGCCACCTGTGAGATGGTCACGGCAGTGATGGTAATGGAGTTCCAACAGCCTGAGGACTACACCAATGTGACAATTCGGAGGCATCTGATTCTTCCTGAGGACCACAGGCCCTAGAGGTCAAAAAGATGCCTCAAACAGCCAAGAGATGACATCCTCAGTTTAACAGGTGTTGGAATGACCACAGAGGGTATGAACAGTGGACAGAGCCACCACTAGCTCACAGGAAATGCAGCACACGAGGTCAGGTGATACAAGGCCTCTCGAACGAGTCTTTTCCTTGGAAAGCATCCCCAGAGCTCTGACACTTATTCAGGGTACAATAAGGACAAAACCAAGACAGAATGGCTCATGACAAAGTCTAGCCAGACTGGCCATGACGGAAGCACAGGAAAGTGTAGTAAGTGGCCGAGTGTGGCATCACCCAGTGACAGGCAGTCTAACAGGAGATGGCCTTAGGGTCCTCCATAACTTGTTTTCTGAGACAAGAGTTTCTGTGTGGCCCTGGAACTCTAACATAGACCAGGCTGGCCTTGAACTCAGAAATCCACCTGCCTCTGCCTCCCAAGTACTGGGATTAAAGGTGTGGATCACCACCGTCTGGCTTATATAACTTCTTTTACACTTGGTTTCTTAGCTCTAGCGAGCTGCTAACCCTTCTTCTAATGAGTATACAGATGTTTTACCTCTATGTTTGTGCCTGGTGCCCAGATGTCAGAAGACCAGTATCAGACCCCCTAAGATTGGAGTTACAGATGGTGAACTCAGGTGCTGGGAAACAAACCAGGTGCTCTAGAAGCTAGGACTCATGACAGCTGAGTCCCCCAGAAGGGGGGACCCTTTAAGGGACCCACCTTAAACCATCTTTAAGGAAGATTAGCTGCTCCTTATTGTTTCTAATTATGGAACAAGTAACTGTTACATAAAAGGAGGCTTAACAGGCAATACAAACACAGCAGAGGTTTTTCTTCTTCTTCTTCGAGACAGGGTTTCTCTGTGTAGCCTTGGCTGTCCTGGAACTCACTCTGTAGACCAGGCTGGCCTTGAACTCAGAAATCCACCTGCCTCTGCCTCCCAAGTGCTGGGATTAAAGGCGTGCACCACCACTGCCCGGTTTGTTTTTTCCCTTCACAGTAAAGTTTCAATGCCCTGTTTGTGTGCGCCACAATGTACATGTAGATGCTTGAGGACAACCCAAGGTGTCCATCTCGTTCTACCCTGAAGTAGTTTCTTGTGCTTCCTTGCTGCTGTGCACCCCAGATTAGCTTGCCCACAAGTTCCCAGGAATCTTTTGCATCCCAGTAGGTTTGATGAGATTACAGACCATGCATTCCCACACTGGCCTGTAGTGAGATTGAAATCCAGATCCTCATGCTTGTCTGGTAAGTGCTTTACCCACTGAGCCATCTTCCCAACCCATTAACTTCCTCTTATAAAAAGCCAAGACTTCAGTAGGGCTAGCAGCCTGCACACCCTAAGACTCGATCACACTATTCCTAGAACCTGCAATCAAGATCCAGGTAAACTTCAACCAGGAGTCAGTGTAGAAATGCACAATACCAGGTTCCATAACTTAAATGGGAAATCTTTGCCCCACTCTAAACGACTTCCGGGTAAGTACCCGAAGTAGGTGAGGTGGGCCTGCTCTAAGTGGCAGCACCAAGAAACCACTTTCCACTTCGTCTCTCAACTCCAGAGCACCACACAATGGTATCAGGAGGAACTGCTTAATTTGTTCAATTAAGAAAACATATATAGCACTTGGGAGGCAGAGGCAGGCGGATTTCTGAGTTCGAGGCCAGCCTGGTCTACAGAGTGAGTTCCAGGACAGCCAGGACTACACAGAGAAACTCTGTTTCGAAAAACTGAAAAACCAAAAACCAAAAATAAATAAATAAAACCCACATGCAAAATTACACGTAAAAATACATCTACAAAGAAAACATGTAAATACTACAGAAATAAGCTTTGCAGCATGGCTCGCATAGCTCTCTTGGCATTAGATTCGTGTGTGTGTGTGTGTGTGTGTGTGTGTGTGTGTGTGTGTGTGTGTGTG
>JANHMN010000001.1:193224535-193275241 GCA_030674055.1 Rhabdomys pumilio | reverse complement strand
GTGTGTGTGTGTGTGTGTGTGTGTGTGTGTGTGTGTGTGTGTGTGTGATCTGAATAAATGTGGTCATGTTAGGTTTTGGTTTTATGGTGGTAAAAAAGACCTCCTGGGTCAAGAAACTTACCATGTGTTAGACGATGCCATTTCACAATGAGAAACCAATCAAACAACCGGGCCCATCCCTAGAATGGGGGATTTCCCTTCTCCTTAGCTCTATTTTAGGTGGGCACTTTCAGGCACACAGAATATCATAAACACCCCAAGTTTATTTTAAAAGGTCAAGGCTGTGATCTCTTCCAAAATTCTCCCTCAGCCCACACACAACAGTTGTGAGGCTGGCTAACTCCCAAGGACAGGACCAAGTAAGTACATTGGGCTTGGTGTGACCGACTCTACTGTATGTGTGACAGTCAAAGCAAAAGGAGTTACTGTTGATAAGAGAAAGTAGGAATGATGGCTACAGGCGAGAGGCATGGCTCCCTGACTTTAGGTAGAGAGAAGCCGGGTGGCCTCACTCTGGGGACAGTCCTGACCCCAGGTCCTGGCATCCTGGTGTTGAAGGGTTTTTGCCCGGTAGAGCTCCTTAGAGAATGTAGGCCACATACAAACAGGTATTGCAGACCCTTGTTTTCTTTATTACTACAAACAGGAAGCTAAGAGGGCTCTGAACTTGTTTAGGGAAGCCCAGAATTGGGCCCAGGTAATAAAATACACGAAGAAACCGTGAAATCACGAAAATACATTTTTTTTTTTTTAAAAAGCTTTCAGGAATTACACACAAAAGCAAACAAGTTTACCTTAAAAATATCAATTATCACGTCAATAGCCTATTCTAATTATAATTACTTCTTCAAGCAACATTTGTCTTTGTTTCCAAATACAGCAGCAGGTGACAAAACCTAGTATCTTCCATTGCTTACAGTATAAACATGTCTCGAACCACGCTTCAGGCAGCTTAACTTAAAATGCATAGACTGTAAAATACATAAAATTTGACATTATTCAATAAATGGAAAAAAATCATATTCTCAAAAAAGTATTACGAAACCTTTTACAGAGCACATACAGAAAGTAGTGTCTACGGCGTGACATCACTGTCTGTCAGCCAGTGGCAGCTGGGCCTCTACCCAGAAGAGCGGGGACAGTCCTGTTACACTGGACACTTGAATCGTTGCACTCACGAACACTTACAAGCTTGGAACGATGTTTGTTTCTATTGTTTTTTTGAGACTTCATTTTCCTGTATAACGTTGGTTTTCCTGTAATTTTCTGTAGACTATTCATAATTTTCTGTAGACTGTCCATGATTAAGAGATCTGACTGCCTCTGCCTCCCAACTGCTGGGATTAAAGGTGTGTGACACCACACTTGGCTTTTGAAAGATAGTCATTTACACACATAGTACACACACAACCAGTTTACTAAGCCAGCCACATGCCTTTAATCTCAGTATTTGGGAGACAGAGACAGGAAGTTTTTTGTGAGTTCTTCAACTGTATGAAGAGTTTCAGGCTAGCCATAGTTATGGTGAGATCACCTCAAAAAACAAACAAACAAACAACCCACCCAAATAAACAAAATGCCCCATTTTAAAAAATGCCCAAGACAGGTCTGCTATCCTCACTGAAAGCTATCACTAATCACTTTTCATCTAGGTGGCTGGTAATGGTGTGCCTCCCCCAGGAGCTCCTTGAGCACGGGGATCAGAGCTCCGTCCTGGATGAGACAGGCTCAGTCCTCAGACGATCTTTGCAGTAGAAGAAAGAACATCTCAGTCCCAATTGCCATTGTCCATTGTTATTTCAGTTGGCAGAATTCTGAAAGTAAGATCAGTTTTCCCTGAAAGCATCCACTGCTTTCTAGCAGTTGGTTTAGTTAGGCATACGCTTCTCTAACCGCTGGAAGGACTTAAAGGCCCATGAAACTTCCAGAGTTTGTAATCTTGGCATCTGAGAAAGCTAGCTCTAAGTCACTCAGGGCGAGGAATACATGGCACCAGTTGATAAGTGTAGGCAACCACTGAAAATGAGGCAGTATCTTACCAGAAACAGAGTGGGGCTATCTCCAACCCACAGCTTCAAAAGCTGCCTAGGTGAGGCCACATGCGAGGTGTGTCAAGAGAAACGGATTGTTGACCATTACTGACAGCAAGACCAACAAAGGTGGGATGGAGGCTTTGTAAAGAATGGAACATTGCAAATCCAAAGACTTCAACTTCACAAAAACTACCTTGTACACATCTCAACTATCTTTATTGTACTTATTTAAGAATTATTGTGAGGCCATGTCAACAAATTCTATAATCTGGACTCCTTTATGACCAAACACTTATTGACAAATCTGTCTTTTCAGTAGGCCAGTCTTGGCCTACATTGTTTGATCTGAAAGCAGGATTATTCTTAGGTTAAAACAAAACCAGAAACCCCTTCTAGATTATTCTCCTCATTTGACTACTGTTTATTCATTTTATTTTAGTTTTCTTGATTCTTCCCTGGACCCAGAAACACCCTACCCTTAAGGCAACAAGAGACATGTTCTGAAAACAAAATAAGAAAACCTGCTATCCCTTTGATTTCCACTCTTACATTAAATAAAAATAAACCTAGTAACTTCCAATTACTCAGTTGAAATCCTAAAAGGAGTCCTAAAAACAAAGGTTTAATAGAAGTAGCGTCAGAGCACACTACAGGGAGGGTCAGGCTCCACTGCTAGCGTGGACACCAACGAGCCTACAAAGAACAACAAAGCCCAACAGTGGCTGAGGAACTTGGCAACTTATAACTATTGGCTTAAAGTTATGTCGGCAGTAGGGCAGTGACGACATGTCACAGGGCTCAGATGCTCAGGCTGGCAGGTTGGTTTCCATATCCAAGAAGCTCGTGGGGAGACTCAGCCATCTTTGTGGGCGTCCAAAAGAAGTTATTACTTCAGGAAAGCCCGATAGGACGGCATCCAGCATAGAAACCAAGAAAGAACCTCAGACATGCTGCAGAGGACAGATCCTCCAGAGGAAAGGGAGTTCCTCTACCCACACAGCCGGGCCTCTTTATGTTTTAGTGACATACTTATATTAGTAAGTTTAATTTAACCATTATACCCTCTTCTGCCAAAATAACAAAATGTTTCTTTCAAAATTGCACTGAGCTCCTAGGATAGGTTTCTTGCTGACAGAACTCTAGAAAAAAAAATGTTGGCATCAAATGCAGTCAAACCAAGTTCCAAAGATATCAAGAAGGTATCTTTGGTAAATCTGTTTTAACCCACGTGATAGAATCAGCGATATTTTTGGGTCACCAGTCACTGCCACCATAGCCCTGCACACCCAAACAAGCTCACGAATAACACTTTGCTGTGAGGGCCAAGACTCTAGATCTGACAAAAGCTGGACAGAGTAGCAGGGTGAGAAGGAGCTGCAAAGAAGCAGACTATACCAAAATGTCAGAGACCACACCTACAGCGCACAGCCAAGAGCCCCCGCTGGGGTTATGACCATCTTCTCATAAACAGGTCCTGAACACAGCAGGAAGTAAATCCAGGGCCTCCTTTAACCCAGTGAGTCTGGGAGGAGAGGGTCTGTCATGCACATGGGACTAGCTGCTCCCTGGCCTGGTTGCTTCCGAGAGAGCTGCACAGAAGACAGGAGGTGCCAAAAATGTCCTCATTAACAACTCTGCAATCACTCACATTGATCTAGATGCTTCCTTGCCAGCAGGAGCGGCCTGCTGAGCTCTGCTTCCTATACCTGCTCTGGTGCAGGGAGGGGTGTGCCCCATGGCTTTGTCAATCAAAGAACTCTCTCCTTCAGTTCTGTAAGCAGAAGTCAAGAAACATTATATGTGTGTATAATTCGGCAACAACTCAAATGGGTTGTGGTTCAGTCATTGTGAGAATGTCCTTTGAAATTCAGAGCATTTTTCCCACTTAAAAAAAAGCGATAAATGCTATTTGCTTTGTTTAGCCCAGCCAGTGACCTGTTTAACTTACAAAGAACTACTGCAAGGACAGCAATAACTGCTTTCTTAAGGTTAACAATATCTGTGAATTCCAAATTAGGTTGTTAAGAAGGCATGTGACTGGTGTGCTGGCCCTGCTACTCTGAAGGCTGGGCAAGCGGAGGACCAGAGGCAGTGACAGTTTGAGCAGCGGTTGCCTTACCCGTCTCGCCCGTTTTCCTCATTTCTTCCTGAGGCTGGACAGCATGGGCAGTCTGGCTACCACAGCAAGCCCTCAAACTCTTATGTGCATTTGGTGCCAACACTTTTCTAGAGCTCTGTCAGAGCAAGAATCTGTCCTTAGATCATGATGCAATTTTGGTAAGACACTTTGTTATTTGGGGAGAACTGGATATAATGGTTAAATTAAACTTAGTAAACACACACACACACACACACACACACAAATACAGTTATGTAGATAAATATAGTAAGAGGGCCAGGTTTGTGTAGGTAGGAGGAGCTCAAAATGTTGAGATGTTTCGATTAAGTGATTGTTCTTAGTTCTATGGGGTGTGGTGGTGGTGGGGTGATTGTAAAAAGTACTCGACTTTGTCAATTAAGTTGTAGATTCTAACAATGATCCATGTTATTTTAGATTTTGAGGCCATAACTATGCTTTAAACAAATATTATCAAATGTTATTCAATACACATAATCACATTAACCACACTCGAGTGATTCACATCTACATTTTATCTGATTGTACCCACGTGATGTTCTACATATCCAAACACATGAAGCAGGAACTGAGGTGCAAAAGTTCTTTCACAAATGCCCTCAACCAACAGCGAAAGCAGCTTTATACCTGCTTTCCCGTGCATATACATGTACTTCAAAAAGCAACTCGCCATCTCTTCATCCACTGTCAACTTAATGGTAAGACTGCAACAGAAAAAAAGGGGAAAAAAAAATCAACTTCCATAATCATGGGGTCTCTGTGAACACCAGAACCAGCAGAGCAACTGTCAGAACACGGCCCAAAATTGGAATGAATCATGTGAGATTTCTGAGTGCTTGTAAGAAAACGCCAAGAAACCAAGACAGGAGTCTTGTGACCTGTTTCTTCAAATTACATACACGGAATTATAAATTGTTCTTAGATTCAGTTTTTGTGCCCCTCCCAGATGTAGCAAATAGAGGTGAGTTTACTTCAGAGTATTCATTACAACTGGCTATTGTCATTTCTTTATATGCCTCTATGAAAAACATTTTTGCTGCGTTCAGCTTGCTCTTGAGATTGAACATTTACTCACATAAATCCTCTTAAATCCCCAAGTATGAATTGTCTGATGTTCCAACTAACGTTAGCTATTGTCTTTAGGCCACCTCACTTGTCAGTTCCATTCTCCCAGGAGCCACTTCCTCTAGAGCAGTGACACATGGCGCCCAGAACAGGAATGCAAAGTCAGGGATGCTCACACATAATTGAGAATAATGGGGCAGAAACCAGGGAAGGAAGGCCTTGTCTGATGCAGAGCATGTACTTTTTTTTTTAAAGGAGGAGCGCAAGCACTGAAATTCCATTAGATGGCTTGCAAGTATTCTTGTTTCCAGAGAAAGGAACCTTTAGGGGAAGGACACAACTAGAAGTTGTGAAGACTTTCCTACAGACCTATGGATCCACACTGTTAACAGTATCCTTCTGTTTGGAGTAATAAGCAAAGCTGTCACATGGTTTTCATTTAATTGGCATCATGGTTCTAAGCCCTGCCCAATTTCTTTCAGTGGCAAATGTGGCTCACAAATGAAGCCCAGAAAGTTCAGCCCCAGGACTTAAGGGGTGATTCCGGAAATGCCTCATAGGAAATGCTAAGAGGGACTGGTAGATGACGACTAACAGAACAGCAGTTCCACGACATGCCTCCAGCAGCCCTTCCGCATTAGGGATGTAGCTAGAGTTGCTTGGGTAAAAACTGAATCGGGACCTGAACCTTGGTCTAGTCTTGTAACCCTCATACGAGGTCCATCTGAGCCCTATGCTGATTTCACGGGAAAACTGAAGATGCTTCTGAGAAATGAGTCAGAGGGGAGGCAAGTTCAAGTTCTCACAACAGCTGGTGCTTGATAATGCCAACGAAGATCACCAAGGAGTAAGTACACCTCAGATAGGAAATGCTATCGACTTTCTGAAATTTTGTAGAAATGTGGCAACCTTCAAACATGGAGCAAAATTAGCTGCTTTAGAAATCTATGCCTTTCAAAGCAAAGCTACAGAATCATCACCGGTCACTCAAAGAACATTTGGAAAATGGGCACACAGAATTCTTTTTCTCCCTGGAATTCTCTTGTTTTTAATCAATGGATTGTATTATCTCAAGGCATGACAAAAGCCCCTGCTATGTGTCACTACTGCATAGGAAAGGATTTAGTCCCGGGGAGGCAGGCTTTCCCTTAGGCTTGTATTATATGAATGAGTGCTGTTAGCCACCTCCAAAGAGGAAGAGCTACAACACATGACCTGACTCAGATACGCTACATACAAATAGGCTTATTACTGCACCTGAAAAAGTGCACAGATCAGATACTGTGCAGTACTTGGGAGAACTAGTTAACAGAACTGCTAAACCACAAGAAACACTCATCGGACAAGACGATTTAAAAACACCGCTCAAAGACCATTAGGAGATAGCCATCAGCTATGTCCTACCATAGGAATACCTAATTATGCACTAAATGATCTATTTAAAATTCTACAAGGAGAAAGGGCATCGGACAGTGCTCACGTACTGAGAGGCAAAGGAGGAGCTACAGACATCCGATGCCAGACTACAAGAAACACTTGTGTGTAGTGTGGAACCTTCACTGCCATTAACCCACTGAATTGTTTGCTCTGGGTATTATATGGCAAGAGGATCAACCTTGAGGATGGATTCATTACACCACAAAGGCCATAAAATGCTAACTGCTTACTTGCTCAATTAGTCAATCAGGGGAGGACCTGATATCAAGAATTATATGGATTTAATCCTCGCTGTATTATATTACCCTCAACTAGAAATCACTTCTTCAGAAAACCTGGAGAACACCTACTACACACTAATGCTAATAAGACTTCAAATTATATCTATACTAGTTGATAATCAAATTAAGAAAAGAGATCAAATAGCTCAATTATTGTTATTACCTTATATACCATTGGGTAGTCTAATGTAGTTCGTCAGGGGTTTTTGGAAGTACTAACCAGGCATATGTCTTATGGACTATGAATAAAGGGAAACAACAGCCACGAATAAAAATTTCTATTAATAATAAAGCTTTTATTGGTCTGACAGATACAGGGTCTGATATTACTATAATTCTATAATTACAGAAAAAGACTGGCCTTTAAGTTGGCCTGTACAACAATTACCTTGTGAAATAAAAGGTATTGGTTCTCAACCTGTAATCTCTATTAAACAAAGTGTTTAGTTTATGTCTTTAATCACTGAAGATGGGCAAACTGCTTTTTAAAACCTTTCTTATTCCAAGTACATGTTAGTATTTTTATAAGAGATGTCTTAGAGTAAAGGGGTGTTCATTTAGCATTTAATACTCTATAGATAGAGTCTATAAAAATTCTATGAAAAAATGAATCCCCTCTGGACTGAACAATGGCCTTTAACAAAGCGGATATTGGATGCTGCACAATCTTTGGTTGAAGAGCAACTTCACAAAGGGCAAATAGAGCTGTCTCCATCTCCATGGAATTCCCCTACTTTTGTGATTAAGAAGCCTGGGAAATGGGGATTGTTAACAGACTGAAGGGGAGTTAATTCCACTATGTATTCCATGGGAACCTTGCAACCCAGGATTCCTCAGCCATCTATGTCACCTTCTTCTTGGCCTGTAACTGTAATTGATTGGCAAGATGTTTTTTCTTTACTATTCCTGTTCATTGCAATGTGAGAAAAGGTTTTGCTTTTTCAACACCTTGTGTAAATCAGAGGGCCACACTAAAGAGATCATGGAAAGTACTCCTGCCGGAATGATGAATTCCCGTACTGTATGGCAGATTTATGTAGGTAATGCTTGGCATCCTATCAGACAGCATTATCCTCACTTATATACTTCTCATTATATGGATGATACTCGTTTTGCAGGACTTAGCATGGCAGAATTAGAAAATGTTTTGCAAATTTAACCAGAAATATCTGAACTATTTGGATTACTAACAGCTCATGAAAAGATTCAAGCAGAACAAAGCATATGTTAGGAATAGCTGTTGCTGTCATCTGAAGTCTTATTGCTGAGTCCACAGCCTCAGCAGCTGGTGTGGCTTTGCGTATTTCTTTCCAAACTAAACATTTTGTAGCACAATGGCATAAGCACTCTCATGAATTGCGGGTTCATCAGGCGGACATCGACGCAAGGCTGCAGACAAAAGTAGATGCATTAAAACAATCTATATCTTGGTTAGGTCAAAAATATTTGAGTGAACAACAACAGCCGCAGTTAAATTGTGAATGGTATTCTATACATTTTGGGTTACTAATTTTCAATATAATGCCAGCTGTCAAGCCTGGAAAAGATCCAACAATATCTGAAAGGAAATTCTACTATCAAAAAGGGTATCGAACTGGATACATTCAAAAAACAATTTCCACCTGACGATGTATCTGATATTGCTCAAATATTAGCTGATAAATAGTTGGGCCTGGATCCTAAAACTTTAATACAGAGCGTGACTCGTGTGGCTGGAGGAGACAGCGCTCGCTGCCTTCTTACTAGCACTGTTTTACTTAGCAGTGTTGGGTGGGCTATTCTCAAGTGTTGCTTTTGTAAACACACATCGCAAACATACACCTTATGGCAAAAACGCTTAGAAGATAAATTAAAAAATAAAAATTGTAGAGAAATCGCATGAGGCGACTGCTCCCAGCCTGCTAGCTTCACGGTGACTTAACGATACTTTTGAATCCCAGCACACTGAGACACTGAGAAAGTATAGTTTCTTAGCGGAAAATCCTGATGTTCTGCCAAGTAAGCTGCATGCCTGAGGAAGTGGCCTTCATGATCATCTTCCCATGAGAAAAATCTTTCGTTTTAATTAAGCTAAGCGACACTTAAGAGCTGGACTGCTGACAGAATTCTCAGTCTGCAAGGAGGTTTGGGTCACCTTGAATCTAAATAAACTACTGCTTGAGAAACAGAAGCTGTTGAGAATTAGAAGCTTCAAGAAATCTTTATTCTGCTTGCCTATAAAAGATGCTGGAACATTCAATAAAGTATGCAGTGGTTCACAGTTACTCTGCATCCTGTGTCCAGATTACTGTGACCCTACCGAGAGACCCCACCACACTAGACATTGACAGTGCTGGACACAGTTTGGATCCCTGATCTTAGTGACAGAGTATTACACACAATGCTTTCACTGTTCTAAGGTTAGAGCATTAATCATTTGTTTATTTATAGGATATACATGCATCAAATGATAATTAGATTTATCAACAACATCTCAAAACAAAACTACTCTGGACATCTCGGGTTTAAAAAAAATCAAAACAGGGAAGATATGGTGCAAGAATGGAATCATGGGAGACTTCTGAGTATGTATGAGAAACCCCCAAGAAACCAGAAACAGAGAACTGTTCTTGTGCTTTCTTGCTCCTCCCACATATAGTCGATAGGACAAGCTTACTTCATCTGATGCTATCACATGCCTCTATAGAAAACCGTATTTTTCCTGTGAGTGGCTCACTAGTACACATGGCGTGTTTGCCCCGTGCAGAGGTGGCAAGTAGTGATCTCAAAGAGGCGAGGCAGCTCAGCTCAACATGACCCAGTAGCTGGCTTCAGAGTCTGACTCTAAATAGTTTAGGCATATTTAAGTACAGCACAATTTGGTGAAAAATGTCCTGGCAATAACTAACTCAGTTCCATGTGCACAATGATGCCTAAGACAGGACTACATAAAAACACTTTGTAAAAATACACAAGACATTTTCCTTATGGAATTCTACAGATTGACAAGTTCACCGTAAGTGTCTGGGGGAGGGTCCAGTGTGGCCTTGGCCACACAGACAGTGCAAAGGTCACCAGGTTATTAACCACACCTGCTCCCAGTTTTCTGGGAGGACAGCAGGTCATACATCTCCTCCTTAGAGGAGACAACCCTGTGTGTTTAACATTCCTGGTTCCCCTCGTGCTCCCACGGCTTCCTGCTGTTCTACTTTTGAAGGAGAAAATTGTGGTCAAGGTTGAATGCACTGTCTGTTCCACTAGTCTAACACAGGCAAGCATAGCAGAATCGTAAGAAGAGCTTATAGAGGACCAAAGAAAGAGTAAAGCCATCTTAACTATGACAGCCACTCAAGGTACCTGCAAGATCTCTCTTTATGCAAGTCATTAATTTGACCATTGATAGTATGAGAAAAGCCCAACACATTAAAGTACCACATACCAGAACACTGTTGACAAGAGTCCAGGAATAGGGGCTGGAGAGATGGCTCAGAGGTTAAGAGCTGCTCTTCCAGACATCCCAAGTTCAATTCCCAGCAACCACATGGTGGCTAACAACCATCTGGCATGAGATCTGGTACTCTTTTCTGGCCTTTAGGCATACATGCAGGCAAAACACTGTATACATAAGTATTAAGAAAATAAGGAATAGACCGGTGTCTCTTCTGAGACAAAGACTGGTCTTGTTGACTGCCATGTGGCACATAAAGCCAGAGGTTATTTCCTAAATCACTGGCAACAGGCTGAACCACTATAGGAATAATAATATCAACTTTAGTAAGCAATACACCAAAAATTCCTCTTTTAATCTTCACATAACTCTAATTTTCATTATCAGAGCTTTTACAAAGTACTTAGTTACACTAAATCCTGTTGTTATTGTGTGTGGACTGATCAATTAGATTAGTCCCACCAAAATATGCAATTAAATATTTGTATACCATTCTTTGTTCCAACAACTGGTTCCAAAGGATTTAAAAAAAAAAAAAAAATCCTTAGCACAGCAGAACAACATTACACTATTCAGTACAGGTATACCTTTATCTCTCCCAACGAGTCAATTGGGATCTGAATGGTCATGCTGAGAATTAACATGTAATATAGTTATTAAACACAACAGCATCATTTTTGGGTCATTAGTATTGTATCCTTGTTGTTTCCCCAAGGTCTCAGCTTGGTAAGTTAAATTCTTGATGTCTCCCCAAGTTAATGGCTTACTCTTCCTCTTGGGACGTCTTTTCCTGATCGGTTTGTCATCTACCTTCAGAAGCTTCATCTGTCCAGTGGACTCTGGGGAGCTCTCCTGGTCAGATTCATCAGAAAGGGAGCCACCTGGGACTTCATTCACTTTCTAGAAAGACACAAGCATAGCCTCGCCCTGATGTAGGTGAACATCAGCCCTTTCCACTGATTACTTTCTAGATCTTTCACTTAACACACACTGTAGGCTGTATGTCCTTTAGGGCAAAATGCTTTGGGGCCGCAACAGAAGCATTATCCTTTAAAATGAGAAATTTAAAGTTAGCATGGCTATTTAGGTGGCTGTTTATACCCTATTTGCCATCTAAATATTTGAAGGTGTTGACGCTGTGGATTGTAAGGGATTCCTGTAAATGATTAATATTCCATAAATTGCAAAATTCTTTAACGTATTTGCTAGTATAAGCAGGACTATTATCTGTTTTTAATTGTAATGGGAATCCTAGAGAGGGAAAGGGTGTATAATAAATGAATAATGGCATCTAAGGTTGTTTTGCCCCTGTGAGCAGAAGCAACAATTATGTTAGAAAAAGTATCAACATGTTTTAAAAGTATGCACACATTCTGAGATATGACAAAGATTAGATTCCATTAGCAGACAGCCGTGTGTGGCAGAATAACATGGCGCTTCCCATGCTCTGTCAAGCCTGCTCACAAGGTACAAAATTGTCCCTATAAAGATTTTTATTTTGATGAAGAAGTTCATGCGATCTTTGAATGACCTGAAAAGAAAGTATTAGGGACGAGGAAGTGGCCAGCACACTGGCTTGAGCATTAGCGGATATTAATCGATCTGGCAAATTAAAATGAACACGAATACGATTTTAAAAAGTGTTGAGTTTGTTTCCCTATAGACATCTGAAGGGAGATAAATAATTGTAACAGTAGCAGGCTTGAGACTTCAGTTTCTAAGAGAATCATTTTGAGTACAACATGCAGAATCAGTTAAAATATTCAATGGTTGAGAACATCCAATACAAGCTGACTGATTATGGTGAGTTCAGACTGTTCAAAATCTTAAAAGAGGATATTTAAGATAATGAGTAACATGCTAATGTTATCTGCCAATTATAGAATGCCTATTTTATTTAGCGGCACTATGATTTCTGCAGGTTTTATGAGTAAGTTGTTTAAGATGTGTCTTTCCCATAATTGAGTCTAATTTCCTATAAATAAGGAAATATAGATCATTATGGAAAATGTCATGCAAAGATTTCTAGACCATTATTTTGTTGGCCTATAATTCTAGTAGGTGATGAGGAAGAAAGGATAAGTAACTGATAAGGAAGTAAGCATTAATTCTAAGAGCTGCCAGTTTGGCAGCAGCACTACATAATACATGGAGGTAGTAGGGCAGGAAGCAGGATGACTTAGTAGTTAGTCTTGGTTCAAACTTTGGGAGTCTGACCCTGAGTAGTTTACTTTAGGCACATTTAAGCATAGCACAATTTGGTGAAAATTTTCCTAACAATAAATAACTCAGTCCTGTGTGCACAACAAAGCTAAGGACATAACTATGTTTAAACTCTGTTAATTACACATGACATCTTCCATAAAGATGAATTCTACAGACTGACAAGTTCACTGTAAGCGTCTGGGGGAGGGTCCAGTGTGATCTTGGCCACACAGACAGCACAAAGGTCACCAGGTTATTAACCACACCTGCTCCCAGTTTTCTGGGAGGAGAATAGGTCATACATCTCCTCCTTAGAGGAGACAACCCTGTGTGTTTAACATTCCTGGTTCTTCTATCGCTTATCTGTGAGCACAAGGACCTCCATTCCTCCCACATATAATCAATATGTGTTAATAACAAAGAGTTATTGACTCTTTGTGGTGGCTTAAAATGAACTTAACTATGTAATAAATGCAAACAAGTCATGTTATTTACTGTGGCACACTGCAAAAAAAATTATTTTGAGAAAAGAACATGTATATATCAAGAAACTGTACTAATAAAATTTTGGAGGACACTTCAGTAAGAATGTTTGTCTTCACTACTGAGACAGGTATTTAATCAATGTGGAGACCTGCCTAGCTACCTGGTGGGCTGGGAGTTAACAGATTGCTTTACAATAGTGGCAGGCTCAAAAGTGGCAGGGAGAGCTGAGAGATGAGTAATGTGTGCCCATGTCCTCTCTAACAACCCAGACAAGCTTTCTCTTAAGCTGCACTCAGCATGACGCAGTACAAGGACACCAGGGTTGTAAAACAGCCCACGACACTTGCCTTCAGCCACCTAAGGGTGCTGAGGAGCACACTGTTCATCACAGTGCAGTGTCTTCAGGCTCTTCCCTTTCTAGTTTCAATACAAGTATTCTTTTGTCCTTTGAAATGCTGTACCTCAAGCTGAAGTTCTCACATTTACTCAGCTTATAGATTCACAACCATTTTAAGTGTTGTATTAGAAGGTCTCTAATTTCCCAATGACCTTCAGTTGTGCCAATGTGACTCTGACTACACACGCAATAACAAGCTGAACACTTACGTGGGGGCCGCCAGGCATTGGTGGAGCACCAGCAGGTCCTGAAGGCACTTGGTAAGGATTATTCAGAGTAGGATGGGGTCCTGGTGTGGGGTATGATCCTGCAGGGCCAGGATATGGTGCTGGTGGTCCCCAGGCTCCTGGTGGTACAGTGCCCCATGGAACAGGTGGTGCTCCAGACACTGGAGGAGGAACAGTGGGATATGGCCCTGGAGATCGATACGGTGGCATAGTAGGATGCTGCCCCGGAATTCCTGGTGCCCAAGGTCCAGAAGAGATGGATCCCCATGGACCTAAAGTACCAGCTGCAGCTGGATCTGTGGGTGCACCATATGGCCTAGGTAGCTCTGGCATAGGCATATTTGGTGTAGCATATGGCCCTGTGGGGCCAGGGCCTGGCACAGCAGGGGCTGGATAAGGAACACCAGGTGGGGGACATGACGGTCCAGAAGGAGGAAAGGGTCCAGGGGGTCCTGGGGGTGGTCCAGTTGGAGGCATTGAGGGATACATTCCTGTTGGAACTGGTCCAAAAGGCACAGTAGAGGGTGCTGCACTACTCGGTGGGAGTCCAGATGGCATTGCAGGTGGAGCACTTGGATTGCCCCACGGGCTGGAGCCAGGCCACCCTTGAGAAGAATGGCCAGCTTTTGTATTGGTCACAGCAGGCGGTTTGGCAGAGGACTGTTCAGGTAGCGCATCTGCCAACTGTAATACAAAATAAGTACATCTGACCTCTCTTACCCAGGAGCAAGTCAAAGCAAGCACGATGACAGCCCTGTACAAACCATGCACAATACCCAGGATTACACGCCTCTACTCATCTGGGAACCTCTTCTTAAAGAACTTGAGATGTTACCGTCAACATTAACTCTACAGTGCAAATTCTCCAAAGCTCAACTGTTGTAAGTACAGCAGGTTCTAAGACTCTTCATTTCTGAACCATGAAGAGAATGCAGTGTGGTAAATAGCACAGGATCTCTACAGAGAAGTCTCAGCCTTTACTTTTTAGTTTCCAAAGCAGCTTTAGGGTTAATTTCATCATTACATGAGACAATTTATATAAATAGTTTAAAATAAAATACATTCTTTTTGAGACAATGTTTCCTGTAGCCCAGGCTAACCTTGAACTTTAAAAGCAACTTATTTTTATCTATGTGTGTGTGCATGGTGGTTGGTTTGTTTTGCCAACTAGACATAAGCTGGATTCATCTGGAAGAGTGAACTTCAACTAAGAAAATGCTTCTACTTGTCTGGCCTGCAGGCAAACCCTGGGTATTTTCTTGATTAATGTCCTCTGTGGGAGGTAGAATGCCTGGAAAGGTAGTCCTGGTAGATATAACAAAGGAAGCTAAATGTGACTCCAAGAAGCAAGCCAGTGGTCCTCCAAGGCTTATGTTCTAGTCCCTGCCTCCAGGCTTTGCCTTGAGTTCCTGCCCTGGCTTAGCTTTATGATGGACTTTAAGCTGGAGGATGAAACCAACCCTTTCCTTCCTAAGTTGCTTTTCATCATGCTCTTCATCACAGCAACAGAAAGCAAACTAGAACAATGTGCCTTCATAAGTTCAGACATATCACATGAGGCCAAAGGGTGTTAGGTCTCCTGGAACTGAAGTTACAGGTGGTTATCAGCCTCCTGATGTATAGTGGGACCCAAACTCATTCCCTGCAAGAGCACTAAGTACTCTTAACCACTGAGGCATCTCTCTAGACCCAGCCTTAAATTTGTAATTCTGCTGCCTCTAACTCTCAAATGCTGAGATTATAGGTGTGTCCCATACCACTATGTCTGGCCAATAACTCTCAATAAATGTTGGGATTATAATATTATAATATTTGCCAGACCAAAGAGAAAAATAAAAAAACATTGCAGTAAAGACTTTATAACCATGCCTAGATACTTTATAATCAATGATCTGAGTGTGTGTGTGCATGTGTGCACACAAATTACTTATCAAGGTCTATGTCTAGGGGCTGGAGGGATGGTTCCAGTACAACCACTTCTAATTACAGCTTCACGGGATCCAACACCTCCTCCCTCTACGGTCACCTGCACACACGGCATACACTAACACACATACAAAAAAATAATCCAAAGTCACGCCTAAAAAGTCCAATCACGTATCTTTTTAAGAAAAAGACTTAGATATTTTCCAGTTAAAACCGTGTTTCCACAATAGCGGTTTCTCTATTTATCAGGAGCGAGGTCTCACTGCAGAGCTCAGGCTTGCTTGGAACTCACACTCTTCCTACCCCGGCCTCTCTCTGTAGGCCGGCATTACAAGCATGCACCACAGTTCTTGCCAGGATTATGTTTTCCATTAAAAAAAAAAAAAAAAAAAGAAAGAAAGAAAGAAAGAAAGAAAGAAAGAAAGAAAGAAAATGAAAACTTAGCTGGTTCAACTTACCGAAAATTCATCTGACATTTTCCTAAAAAGGAAAAAAAAAAAAAAAAAGGCAAAATTAGTGTTTATATTTTCTTATACATTTTAGAAGGATTTTGTTTTTGTGTATACATTTTACTTATATGGAACATTTCTCATTTCTTTTTTCTACTGATTAAGATGGGGTTTCTCTGTGTAGTTCTAGCTGTCCTGAAACTCTCTCTTAGACCAGGCTGGTCTTGAACTCACAAAGATTCCCCCGCTTCTGCCACCTAACTGCTAGAATTATGTTTTCTTTTATATAGGAAAAAAAAATCTACTAAAATTAAGATAACCATACCAATTTCATCCTTCTCATGATTGTATATTTTCTACCAGAGGGTTCTTACCGGCCAGGATAATCTCAAACTCCTGGGTTCAAGCAATCCTGCAGGACTAAGATCCTTGGTAGAAACTCCTTCCATGCAGCCAAACACACAACAGCTCAGCCAGACCCCACTGATTTCTCTCTCCTTCCTTCGATCTATCCTTCCTTCCTTTTGTTGGGGAGGGGCACCAGGGTAGGATGTATTTATTTTACAACTTCCAGGTCACAGTTCATTACTGAGGGAAATCAGGCAGGAACCCAGCGTTATAAACTGAAGCAAAGGCCACGAACAAGCGTTGTTTAGTGGGTTGCTGAGCTTTTAAAAAAATTTAATTTTTGAGATTATAACTAGGTAATTTTCCTTCTCCCCCTTCTTCCAAATAACCCTGCTTGCTTTTTCAAATTCATGTCCTCTTTTAAAAATTGTTACACATGTGTGAGCTATGTGTATGTATGTGTATATTATGTATTTTTCCCTAACTATAATCTGCTCAATCTGTATAATGGTACTTGTTACTCTGACTTTTGTGGCAGCATAGGTTCTTTTAAACATTGGCACAGCAAACATACACTTATCTCTCCTCAAATCTATGCATAATCAGGAAAAAGTACCAGGAGTGGGCTAGAGCCAAACACACAAACTTACCTAAAAGCCCACCTGGCACAAGCTCTCCAAACTTACACTGTGACCATCAAGCTTTCCTTTACCTCTGGATGTTACTAAATCTTGAGAAACTCAGGCCCCACTTATATTTACTTCCTGTGAGTATTCAGCCATCACCGGATGATGAAACTCTAGCTTCACTATCAACCACCGTACCAGAGATGGAATCTAGGGCCTTGTTTGTGCTAGGCAAGTGCCCTGCTGATCTTTTTTATTTTTTTGAAACAGGATCTTGTGTATATCAGACTATCCTTGAACTTGGTATGTAGCAGAGGATGTCCTTGACTTTCTGATCCTCCTGCTATGATGTCTGGTTTATGTGGTACCCCTTCCCTTACCAATTTTTAAGTTGAAGTACTCAACACTGGATAAGGTACAAAGATTAAGTGTTTACCTTAAGTTCTGACCACTCTAACAAGATACACTTCTGCCATCCTAGAAGATGTCCATTCCTTTTCGGTCACCTGACCCCTGATGTAATTTTTTTAGTCCGTTTTTATTGGCCACCGACTTTTGTAAGACCAGAATAAGACAGCAGGCCCTCTTCCCCGACCTTGATCATTTAAATGGTAATAACACATCATTCTATCTACACCATTTTGCCACATGGAAAGAACACTAGCTGTTTTATGAGACAAGAATTTTCTGCAAAGGTCATTGTAACTCTTTTAAGTGGTATTTCTTTTGGTATTAAAATCTCTTATAGCATATTAATCTGTTTGTACTTGTGATCTCAATTTTGTGCTTAACAAAGATAACCGAGGCTGGAGAGATGGCTCAGCGGTTAAGAGTACTGACTGCTCTTCCAGAGGTCCTGAATGAATTCCCAGTAACCACATGGTGGCTCATAACCATCTGCAATGGGATCCAATGCCCTCTTCTGGGGTGTCTAAGACAGCTACAGTGTACTCATACATATAAAATAATTAAGTTAATTAAAAAAAAAAAGATAACTACTTCAAGAGTATGTTTGTGGTTTAACATGTTTATTATTTCTCAATTCTTCTAAGTAGTATAACTTAGTTCTTCTCAGTGCAACATGGTACATTTAAAACTCTTGCTACCACTGACAATATAATATTTACTGAGTATTTACTGCAAACAGGGAAATTCTCTATGATGCAAATGTTATTACTACCCCAGCTTACAGGTACAGAAAACAAGCAGAGAAGAGGTTCAAACACAGGTACAGCCTGACCCCAGCTGACCATGCAGTACAGACAACTATCCTCACAGGTATGGAGAACTCTCCCCCTGCCCACCTACAGGAAGTACTCACATTTAACTAGGATTCCTTTGCATTTTAAACAGTTCTGCTAGCTACCTTGTAGTTTCTTCAGATATTCCTGAATTTCATGGTTACTTTTTTCAGGGTTTTGTTTTGGTAAGAATGAACAAAACACCCAGTGTTCCGGTGGAATAACGCCTGTTTATTGATGAGTTTGGGAAATAGCAGATGTGTTTAAAACATCAGATCTCATCCAGAACAAGGTACAGGCATTGTACTAATATACTAATATGTGCTTTCCTGTCATTGTTCCCAGATTGGGACTGAACTTGGGGCTCAAGTGTTCCTGTCCCAGCACTTTGAGCAGTGTACCTGGGACTCGCATGGGCCACCACACCTACCTTGGTGTACCTTTCTTCTCAAAGGTTTCTAGCTCCTTTTCATGTAGGTAAAATGGCCCCTTGAGCCATTTCTCTAACTAATTACTCATATTTGAGCAGAATATAACTTTTGCAAGCTATGACATTACTGGATTACTTTCTTCCCTGAAAAAGTTTTCCCAGTTGATTCTATAGTTTCCAGGCAACAGTTTTATCGGATTTTCCCAATACCAACAGATCCTTTTTCTTTTGCATTAGCTAGGACTCAAGGAACAAAAGGTTAAATAGTAATGGTAGTACACAGATCTTGTTATTAACACTCCTGAAAATGTTTCTGATGTTTGAGCATGATTCTTGTTCTTAGTTTGAGATTTGGAGACAAACACAAAAGAAAAACGCACGCTCTGCTGGGCGGTGTGGAGCACGCCTTTAATTCCAGCACTTGGGAGGCAGAGGCAGGCGGATTTCTGAGTTCAAGGTCAGCCTGGTCTACAGAGTGAGTTCCAGGACAGCCAGGGCTACACAGAGAAACCCTGTCTCAAAAAACCAAAAAACCAAAAACCAAAACAAAACAAAAACAAACAAACAAACAAACAAACAAAAAAACCAAACACATGCTCCAAGTTTTTGTTTCTATTGTGTTGGAATACGCTCCAAGAAGCTTGCCCTTGAGATTGGACACTTTACTCATGAGTCCCTTAACTCTCGGGGTATAAATTGTCTGAGGTGCTGAGCTAGGTGGACTACTATATGAGACTTAGCTTATCTTTCTCATTCATTTCTTCTTTTCTCATATATTACATCCTGACCAGTTTCCCTCCCCTCCTCTCGCCTCCAGACATTCACGCCTCCTTTTCCTTTCAGAAAAGAGCAGGTCTCCCAGGGACTGACATGGTGTAACAAGTTACAATAAGATTAGGCACATACTCTCATATCAAGGCTGGATCAAGCAACCCAATAGGAGGAAGAGTCCCCAAAGCAAGCCAAAGTGTCAGAGTCAGCCCCTGCTCCCACACAACAAGAACATATATGCAGAAGACCTAGTTCAGACCCACACAGGCTCCAACTGTCTGTTCAGTCTCTGTGAGCCCCTATGAGCCCTGGTTAGTTGATTCTATGGGCCACGTCCTTTTGGTGTCCTTGACCCTCTAGCTCCTACAACTCTTCCACCCCCTCTTCCACAGGATTCCCCGGGCTGTGGTCGACCTCATTTATCAGCTCCATTCTTCTAGGACCCACTGCCTCTTTAAAAAAAAAAAAAAATTATTTATTTTATGTATATGAGTACACCACACCAGATGAAAGCATCAGACCCCATTACAGATAAGGTTACAAGCCACCATGTGGTTGCTGGGAATTGAACTCAGGTCCTCTGGAAGAGCTGTCAGTGTTCTTAACCGCTGAGCCATCTCTCCAGCCCGACCCACTGCCTCTTGAGTAGGGACAAGTGGCATCCAGAAAAGGGACTTGTTCAATTTTGGGTCACTTGGGCATTAATTTAGACTGTTATCCAAATGTTTAAGGAAGATAAAGAGGGTATTAGTCACAAGGAAGAGATGGTTAGTTCCTTGAATGAATAAAAACTAAATGATCAAACCTTAAAATTGGTAAAAGAGGCAAAAAAAAGAAAAAGAAAAAAAAGACACTTTTTCTGTTCAGGCACAATCTAAAGTAAAAACAGCGTCACCGATAGCTATGCTGGTGATGACTCCCTCAGCTTCCCTACTGAAGCCTCCTTTAGCTTCGTATCTACCCTCCATTGCCTGAATATGACCCTGAAGCATGGGGTGAGGAATTTGATAATCAATCTAATCTTATATGGACTTAGGAGAATCTTTGGAAATGCTAAGTTTACAACTTAGGCAAGCTAGAACACAGCAGAGACAGAATTCATTTACCAATTCCTACCCAGCCTCATGCACTATGTGTGGTATTCCTATTGCAATTTCAACAAAATAAACATGTTTATATATGTGCTAACCCATCTATTTAAAAAGGAAGAGATGGTACTGTACAGTCCTCACATATTATCTCTAAAGACAACAAAAGAACTTTAGCTATTTGAATCCTGACTCAATAAACATTTTTTAAAAATCCTGTGGATTCTTCACTGCCTTTAAGCTTACTCATTCTCCTTACTAAATGGTTTCCTACAGGTACTATACAGCACAAGAGGATAAACCTTTGGAATGAATTCATTTGTACCACAAGGGCCATAAAATGCTAATTGCTTACCTTACCCTTCTTGCTCAATTAGTAAATCAGGGGAGGACCGATGTCAACAATTATATGGGTTTGATACCTGCTGTATTATATTACCCTTAACTATCAGTTTTTAAGAGCATTACAGAACTCTATGGATTGTCAAATTTCATTTAACTATTACTATGGAAGGAAATAAAAATCATTATCCAGCTGGTAAGTTATGGGATTTTTCTCATACAAACTGAGTTTGTGATTTAAAAAATTGTCCAATCTTCTCACATTCCACAGGCAGATATTTATTTTGTTGATGGCTCACCCAAGGGTGTAGGAAGGACCCATGGTCTAAATGCTCCATCTATTAATACTTCTTTTCCTCAGCCCAACAGGTGGAAATAGCTGTTTTGATTTATTATGGTTAATTCATAAACCCAGTGTTTCAGATCCCGTTTATGTTGTAGGATTACTTCCTTCAATAGAAACTGCTTTAATTTTGTCTTCACATTGTGATGCTTCCATGACTACAAAAACGACATCATCTGGTTAAAATCCTGCACACATTCTTTGTCTAACTAACCTCGCTGGCTTTATTACAGAAGGAAATAAGCAAGCTAATGTATTAATCTGTCCTGTTTTTACTTTTCCAGAAGAAAACTGGGAGAGTATCCATCTGTCATTTCGTATGGACATATTAAAACACTAATGAATTCTTCTTCAGTTTCTCCAGGCCCAGACTGTTAAGGTCAATGGTGAGGGCAAGGAGACAGTGGAAGCCACAAGAAAGACAGCAAATCCAACTAAAGGGCAAAGGGAGATATCAACCATATCATGAGAAGTCATGTCTCCCCACCTGGGGCCAAACTATAGCCCCCATACACCTAGGAGGAAGTTACTTTACTAATGAACCCATGTTTATACCTGGCCATAACAGACTCATTCATTCATCTGAAGAAGGGACTGCATTTAATTTCTCCTTGAGATTTAAATCACTTCCTATTTTGCATAACACAGAATAATATTTGTATGCCTATTAAGGGCAGGTATGGGCTTATGTTCTACAAGATACCAGAATTAATTATGAGTCTTTTTTTAAGCTATTCTCTAGATTTCTCTAATCAATATAATGTAACCAATAGTGCTGGACATAGTTTAGATCCCTGATCTTAGTGGCAGAGTATTACACACAATGCTTTCACTGTTCTAAGGTTACTGTATTTATCATGTTGACTTACAGGATATCCATGCATCAAATGATAATTAGATTTATCTACAACTCAAAAACAAAACCACTCTGGACATCTTGTGCTAAAAAAATAAATAAATAAAAAAGGGAAGGGTGTCAGATCATGGTGTAAAACTGGAATCATGAGATTTCTGCGTTCTTATGAGAAAATCCTAAGAAACCAAGCTGTATGCCCAGTTTCTTCAAAAACACAGAACTGTTCTTGGAATATATTTTTGTGCTCCTCCCAGATATATCAGGTAGGAGTGAGTTTACTTTGATTATTCATTACAACTGGTTACTGTTGCTTGTTTATGTCTCTATGGAAAGACACTTTTGTTGAATACAGACTTGTCCTTATGACTGTACACTTTACTCACCTGACTCCTCTTAATCCTCAGGAGCATGGACTGTCTGATGCTCTGAATAAACTGGGTTATTACGTAAGACTTCAGTCCAGCTCATTTATTAACAGGCTCCATTCTTCCGGGTCCCACCCTCTACAGCAGTAAACAACACTGATGCTAGCGGTCGTCATGATGAGGCTTGAGCCAGTTGTAGAAAGCACCCAACCGCACCACGACGAGGTGGATGTAACTCTGGTCAAGAGGACGTTTACTGTTGGGTGAGGTGGTGTGCATCTATAATCTTCTGCCTTGGTACTGAGGCAGGACTAAGAACTTGAGGCTACCCTGTATGTTACACAACTTAGGCTCACACACTCACACACACACACACACACACACACACACACACACACACACACACACACGGCTCCCTTTTTTTTCTTTTTGCACAATTACAAGCTTTTAGTTCAAGAAAACCTTTCCACTACTATTTAAAATGTGAGGTCTTATTCAAGAAGAAGGTAAAGCATCCACTGGTACACTGAGATTTACTTTCTCTGTTTCTCTCTCTTCCTTCCCTTTTTAGATAGGGTTTCATTGTTTTCAGAGTGAAAACCACATTTCTTTAGAGTAAAAATAGAAAACGTGTAAATTCTTTTGCCAGTCACTAGAAGAGAAAAACACATGTTAGTAGATTTTATGGTCTTTAAGGAAATCATCCTCATTCAAGTTTAAAAAAGCTAAAAATTCACTGAGCTATTTATGACAATTGGCAAGCAATACTTTAGAGGGGAAAGCCATCAAACTTTGACAGGAGACAAATAGTGTAAGATTCTATACTTAAACATGAACATCAAACCTTTTAAACAAAAGCAAGGGTCTTAACAATCTTGTAAAAGCTGCGACTCCTTGATACCTCACCGCCAGCTGAAGCTCAAGAATCTAAAGACACACATATATCATACATACAACAACATACATACCACACAGATATACCAATTTGGAGAAACCAAGGAAAATTAGGACTTTTGTAGTTTTTGTATGAGTGAATGTGATAATGTTAATTCTGAGATTCAACAGAGAAAAATCAATTCCACCATTTTGGGCCAAATTTGAAGCAAGTTTTATTCGATATTAAATACTGACCAAGAGATGGACTTTGGTCAGGAACACTCCCTGGAACCTCTAGCTGTGTGGTCCAGAGACACGTGTTGTAGGGGCTTTTACGAACAAAACTCATTGGCCACCATACTTTCCCACAAGGCTTTATTATTTTCCAAGAATTACAACTCTTAGTATTCCAGGAAGTTACCTGGTTCTTAGATGGGTGGGACTTACAGGGTAATTTTGGTATTACAATAGTATATATTATATTGAAAGCAGATTCTGAATTAGAATTGTTAGCTATTAGTACTGTGTAATTTAACAGATTACACTTCATTTAATAACTTGGTAACTAAAAGAGCTTAGAATGTTTTGAACATCTGAAGTTCACAGTAGGAGTTTTTATAATCTATTCCTATTTACTGAAACCAAGCTTTAGAGTAATTAGTGCCATGGTATAGACATTCTTGAGAACTGGTATCTCTGTGATCTGGAATAAAAATAAGAGTATTAGGTTAAAGACTGGCTCCAGGGTAAGAACAGTTTGTATAAAACCAGAGGGAGACCAGTCTATGGGAAGGCAGAAGCAGTTCAGGTTGGCGGGAATACCAGAAAGCAGTAACAAGTTTTAGTGGAGGGCTTTGGACAAGAGTACTAATTCAGCTTTATAGTTTACTTGATTGAGTCCATTTCAGTTTCTTCATGAAGTTAGAATGGGCTGTAATGCCACATGGGAACTAAACAGGACTACAACTGACCCAGTGACTAAAACTAGAAAATAGCGGATAAGCATCAAATACCCAATTCTATCCTCTTGCCATTCTTAAAATTTTAAAAAGTATACACGGGTTTGTTCACAATTCCCTGCAGTTACAGGAGGCTGTGAGCTGCCTCGTGTGAATGCTGGGACAGGACTCCAGTCCTCGGCAAGAGCACTGCTGCTTTCAACCTGAACCACCTCTCTCCACTCTCCAGCCCCATCTTCTCTTCCTCACGTATAGAACAAAAAAGCCACCAGAGTAGACTGCCTGTCTGGCCTATGGTCAGATCCAGTTCTCTGAGCCTCATACATAAGAGCAAATGGGTATTTTCCAGAGATTTGCTGAGGCTTATATAAATCTGTAAATAAATCTCTTAAGTCGCTGCCTGACACTGAACAAAAACTCAACAAATGTTAGCTTTTACAACCAATACAATATGGCCACAAATCTTTGTCTATTTTCAAAGCAGAAAGCAATAAAAAAAAAAAAAAATGTAATCTCCTAAGTACTGCACAAACTTATTTGGTGGCAAAAGCTGACCTGACATTACTTAACCATTTCATTTTCCACTCACCCCCAGCTATAGTCTGAATATTTACAACTGATGCTTTTTTTTTCCTTCCCTAAAGTTTTGAGAATTGAATTTAGGACCTTGTAGGAAGTTAGGCTAGCGCTTAATCACTCAGCTACAGGGTCGCCCTGTATAAATATTAATAACTAATTAACAGTCTCCGAATGTAGGCCTCTTTTGTAACAGTCACAGAATCTGAAGACTGCTGAATTCCCAAGCTTACTGGCCCCAACACTCAACCTCACTTAAGACAATGAAGATGTCACTGATTCCTTCTGTAATCAAAAAGAACATTTCAACTTCGGCAACTGCATTAAAAATTTTTTGAAGCAAATTGTCTTAGAGAGTGACTCCTATACTTCACGAATAAGAAAACCGCCCTGCTCCCCACCCAAGGAGCACCACTAACAAAGACATTTGAAGGCGACTCTGGTAAATGAGGGTCTGGCTTCAAAACAGGCCTTTAACCCATGGGGGAGGGGGGCAACACGTGTGTATTTCTGTAGAAGGCTGTAACATATCTACGGTGGGGTCTGGTTTTGATACTTCAACTTTAGGATTAGTGAAAACACTACTTTCGGTTTTCAAGGCAGGGAGAAAAAAATGGTTCCAAGAGCTCTAGCTGAGCCCAAATCCTTCAAAGGAGAACGTCACTCATCCCATAGCACCTTCTGTCCCGGGTAGTCATTTAACGAATGGGTGGGTAAAACGAACAGCAAGAACCTTGTCACACAGAATTATCAGGGGCCAGACCTTTCTGTAAGTATTCGGGTCTCCTACGTTGCCGTTTTTATTAGAAATTAGTGGCTGGGATAGCGGTGGAGGGGCATGGGACAAGGGGTGCCAAACAAGCTGCCCTTTAGGGTTAAGGGAACAAAGGGAATCCGGGATCAACCGGAGCGAACCAGCCCCCAGCCGGTCACGCCGGCGGGATGTGGGGGAGGGTCGCTCGCTCCCGCCCTACCCCCGTCCAAGTCTTGCATGACGTGGGCACCCCGGAACCCGACGGGCGCGACATTAGATCCCTCGGTTGCTTGGTTCCCGGTGGACCCTCCCCATCGAAAGCTCTAGAACCGCCAGGCCCCCAGGGACCCCGCGTCTTCGCATCGTCTCCCGCCAGCCTCGCGCCCCACCGCAGGCGCCCGAGCGGACTCACCCGGCAGGATCCGAGTCCTAGGCGCGGCACAGTAGCGGCGGAGAGTCCAGAGAAACGGGCAATGGAGAACCGCGGGAGGCCTGATGGACCGAGGCGGCAGCGACACGGCTCCTCCTGGCACCGGAAAAGGAAGCAGGGAGGCCGACCCGGCCGCCCGTTATTTCCGCCCGCCCCGCCCAGCTGCACTGCGCCTCCAGCCGGCTGGCCACGAAACTGCAGGCAGGGCCGCGTGGCTCCTGGAGCCTGAGCTGTTTCCGCCGGGTGGAGCGCGGGAATGTTTGTTTCCCTGCTTCCTGAGTTCAGGACCGAAAGGAAACGCCCCTGGCCGGTGATGCTCAATGCGACCTAGAGGCTCGAAGCAGATTTTGGATTCCTTATGTTCAGAAGTTTTTGCAGACAGGCTCCAAGCTGACTGTCAGTAGTCCAGCTAAAACTGAGGGTAAAGAGATGAGGGAAAAGGGAAGTCTTTTTAAAGGTCTTGCGAATGAAAACTTTTAAAAGCAATCTGTCTGCAGAGACTGAGTGGCTAGTTAGAATTTCAGTACTGTGGGAAGATTGGAATATTACAGGTCCAGAGGCTAGTTACTTTATCTTGGGCTAGTGCTAGCCCTCTAGAACAGCCACCTTTGTGTCAAAATTAACATTTTGTGGCAGTAAGATTAAAAACCTTTTAGAATCTATTAACAGGCAAGTAGCTTCTGCCAATCCAAAAGCTAAGAATGTCATCAGATAATGTCTTAGATCTATAGAAAAGCTATCTTGATGTACCTATCCTTCAAAGTATCCACTAGTTGTTTTAAACTTTGCCTTGATTTATAACATTCTGTTCTGTAAAACTAAAAACTTTGTGATACTGGTTCCATGTTGGGACATAGAATTTGAGGTAACCTAAATTTGTGTTCTGGGGCCATCGTCACTTAAAATGGCTCCAGAATAAGCTATCTCTTATCTCCTTTAAGTTTTAAATTGAGAATAGTGGTTCTTAACCTGTGGTTCATGAACCCTTTGGGAGTCAACTCTTTCACAGGAGTCAAATATCGGATATTTACATTATTATTCATAACAGTAGCAAAAATAGAGTTATGAAGTAGCCATGAAATAATTTTAGGTTTGGGGGTCACCACAACATGAGAAACGGTATTAAAGGGTCATAGCATTAGGAAGGTTAAGAAACCACTGGCTTCTGTTTCTGGGAGACTCAAAACGGACATACCAAAAAGCAAAATATAATATAATATATATATATATATATATATATATATATATATTTTTTTTTTTTTTTTTTTTTTTGAGACAGGGTTTCTCAGTGTCCTGGAACTCACTCTGTAGACCAGGCTGGCCTCGAACTCAGAAATCCGCCTGCCTCTGCCTCCCAAGTGTTGGGATTAAAGGCATGCGCCACCACTACCCAGCATAATATAATATTTTATATATAATTTTTTTTTCAGTTTTTTCCTTTCCAGACTTTTGATATTTCGATGTATGTCAGGTCCCAAAGAAACCTGGGACAAGTACCTGTGGTCTCACCCAGCACTTCTCACCCCACCTGCTACAGCAAACCTATCTAACCTCTGACCTCTATGGCTTTATTTTCACTGAGCACTCTCCTAATCTGGCCTGCTCTTGTCTGTTCTCTTTATCTCCCCCACACTCTTCCTTCCCACCCACCCCCCATGGCCCTATTCAGTCTGGTCCCTTCCAGATGCTCATATCTACAATAAAACCTCTCCCCTCAGCCATACCAAGAAGTGGTCACGTCCTCACTTTCATTCAGAGGTGGGGGGAAAAAACCAAACAAACCACTGGCTTAAAACGTGGTTCAGCAGGTTAAAGTGCTTGTTGTACAAGTTTGACAATGGGAGTTTGACCCTTGGAACAAAGGTAAAAGATAAGTAACTCCACAAATTGTCCTTTGACCTTACACTTGCTAATCCTCCCATGCTCCCCCCACCCCATAGCTCCCAATACTAAGAACTGAAAAACAAAACCACAAGGCTGGGACCAAGGTTTTGGATGAGCAGGTAAAGGTCCTTGCCAAAAAATCCTGACCACCTGAGTTGGATCACTTAAACCCATGTGAAAACCTAGGCACTGTGGCCAGCAGTCGTAACTCCAGCATGCCTACAGCTGGAGGCTGAGAGGCTAAACCTCAAAGTCAAGCCACAAAAGAATCAGCCCTCCTTTGACTTTCACAAATGTATCATATCATGCTATGCTCCTGAATTTAACACATGCACGCAAATCTTTAAAAACGACGCCTTTGGATTTCATATATTAAGATTTTTATTTAGCGAAATTTTATTCAGATCAAAAAATTTAGATCCACAGAAATATTTGTCAAGATGAGAAAGTGAAAAGAAACAGTATGGGTTACACATCATGACTGACAACATCGCTGTGTGAAATCATTGAACTCTGATATTCAAGTGTATATAGTTCATACGTGGCTCATACAAATGTATCCAATTCTAGCAAAGACAGCATAATTTAAATAAGCTTTCTTGAGTTTTACACCAGGACTCCTAAGTCTGAAAGCTTAGATTTAATTTATAACCATGGCAAAAATGATCTGTATTTCCTGCAAATGTGATCAGCTTTCCAAATAAGGCAAACATCAGTTCACACAGATCTTATGAAAAGCAGGAGGAAACTGCAACTGTCTAATTGTGCGGTTTAAACCATAAACCCAAATTGTTCTAGTATCTCCATTGTCAGAACAAGTCAAGAAAGCTTATTACAGACTAGAGAAGATGATTTTGTATGCCCCACAAAGATGCTATTTTAAAAATGTGTCATTCTCAACTAGTACTGAATAGCTACTCAGCAATTACTTTCAACTATGATGCAAGGGACACCTTTTACTGAATGAACATTCAGGAGACCAAGGGACAGTGCCATTACCTATATTTCACAGGAAATGAAGACAAAGGAGGATTTAGGATTGAGCAACCCATTCAAAATTACAAAATAAACACACTATCTTGAAGTTTTGTTCTAAAACAAACTAACAAACTTTGTCTTTTCCACTGGATAGCAATTACTTTACATTTCTATTTCTTCCTCTTCTTCTTCTTCTTCTTCTTCTTCTTCTTCTTCTTCTTCTTCTTCTTCTTCTTCTTCTTCTTCTTTTCTCTCCTTCCTCCTCTTCCTCCTCCTCCTCCTCCTCCTTTCTCAAGACAGGATGTAATCCTAGCCTGGAACTGACAGAGATCCACCTGCATCTGCCACCCAAGTGATGGGACTAAAGGCCTGTGCCACCACACCTGGCTAACTAGGCTATTTTAAACATTGTTTTGTCTCCAGGATTGTCTTATAATTAAGTATGGACTATGTGAAATTTGCTCTGCCAAAATAAAAATATAGTTGCCTACTGGATTGTGATTATAGTTAAAAATGACAAATACTTTTAATGAAAAGAGGGTGAGAGATTTCAAAGCATCAGTTTCACAGGAAAGAAGTACTCTATTACATGGATCTATAAAATGATCCAAACTACAGAAATTGGAAGTTGATAATTTGATTTATCTTAATGGCTTTAGCTCATGAATAAGTGATAAAGGCTTATGTGTTTTTATTATAAAAAGATGAGTCCTATTTGCACATTTGTTCTATGTTTTAAAGGATTCCTAATTACTAAGACATTCTTAATCTTATTTATAATAAGTCAAAACCTTAAGCGAAAGCCATTCTTTGACCAGAGTTAGCCATTAGCTGAAAGTCAGCAAAGAATACAGGTTTGCTTACCAAATCAATAAATCTAGCCACAGGCTGACTAAAAGCTTCCTTTAAATGTTCCTACCAGATCCCCTTTAAATTAATATATCCCCTCCATTAATTATTTAGGCCATTGACATGGTTATGTATCAGAAAAATCACATATAACTTTTCATAGAAAAAAACACCCAAGGAAACTTTAAAAAGGAATCCATTCAGCATATTTCAGTAACCATAGTACGACTCAAGATGTAGGTTTAACAAGAGCAGAAGGGCCTGTCCTAAAAAGCCTTAAGAGAAATGGAAAGTCAAGTTCATGTCCTGGTTGTGCTGGATGACTCCCAGAGTAGTTGGCGTCTGATCCAGACGCTATTAGCAATAAAGTGGTTCCCTTTTGCTGTCAAGGCTTTTTCCCTGAGGTAATGCCTAAATTCTTAATTTTAATATTTTATCTTATTTCTTTTTAGCTCCATCCTCTTTCACAAATAAACTCTACACGTTTCCACCATACCAACTGCTTTTCTTTCAATTGCTTTTCTTTCTTCCTTCTTTTTTGTTTTGAGACAGGGTCTCACTATTAGCCCTGGCTGGCCTGAAACTATGATGTGGACCAGGTTGACATTCAACTCTGAGGGACCCGCCTGCCTCTGTCTCCCCAGTGTGGGCATCAAGCTCTGCACTAGACATGTTTTCAACTGGAATTAATACCATTCAAATGTTCCAAAATTCAACTTACGAGTTTTAACATTTTCATTTACTTTAGCCTTCCTTGCATACTTCTTAAAATTTATTTATGCTAATTTAGCATAAATTAGTTGCATTTTAGCTATTTAACTCAGTAAATATATTTTAAACTTTTCATGGGTTAGTTTTTGAATATTGATGTTCGTCACAAGAATACAATGAATGTGGGTAATTTCTCTAAATTCCAATCCCTAATTTTTTTGTCACTCTTCTCTTTCCCTCACATTAAATAATTCTCTTCCCAAGTCTTTATATATCTCTACTTTCCAAATTTCTTTTTATTGTAGTAAGTACCAAAGGAAAGATACAAAGCATTTCAGAGTATACAAGTCTCTCTCTTGTCCTCATTTAATACACATTTCAAAGCTACACATATGGCAGTATTTTGAAAATATTAACAGTTGTTAATATCTTAAAATTGAAAAGAATAAAAAAAGCCAGAGAAAATATATCATAAGCAATCAGTCTGAAGTATATTAAAAGCTACTGATTTTGACTTTCATATAAATACTAGTTTTACCACTATAAAAGACACGATATTTCACTTTTCTTTATAAAACTACCTTTTAACAGAATATTCATAAGCTAGTCTTCCCTTAGTTCTGTACTGATAAAAAGTTACTTTTAAAAGAAAAATGTTAAAAATAATTGTTTCACAGAAACAGAAGGTTTTATCAAATTCTGATATAGAGCTGTACTTATGAGTAGAGTCTTACTACACTATAGATTTTCTTTCACCAAAGATGGACACTTAGGAAACGTTACACTGGTTAGTAAGACGAGCATCTCAGTAACTACAAAAGTGCCGCAACAAAGTGAGGTAGTCGGACCGTCTACTGTCAGTCAGCAAGGTCAGCATCATCTTTAGACACTTAGTTACCCTGACACTGGTGTTCACAGCCTGAGCCTCATCCCAACTCTAAGAGGCAAAGCTCGAGTGGCTACCTCTCTCAGGGAGCATACCATCTTTAGACCACTGAGAAAAAAATTTTAGAAGAGAATGGTAAAAGATTTTTTCCATTTAACTTTGTAATTGTTGAAAAATTTAAAGCTATTAGTTTTTTTTTTTGGGGGGGTGGGGTTTCAAGTGCTAGGATTAGAGGCATGCATCACCATGCCAACAAGAAACATTTGTTCTAACTCAGAAATGTATGAGTTAATGTTCTTTCAATCAGGTTGAAGCAAATTTTCTAATACAGCTGAATTAACATCAAGAAATACATTATCAAAAAAAAAAAAAAAAAAAAAAAAAGAAGAAAAGAGAGGGAGGGAGAAAGGGAAGAATTACTAGCCATGTATGTTGTCAGACATGGGGTCAGATGCCTTTAATACAGTACTTGGGAGGCAAAGGCAGTAGTATTTCTCTGAGTTTGATGACAGCCTGGTCTACTCAGCAAGCTACAGGAGAGCCAGGATTACACAGAGAGACCCTGTTTTCAAATTACACAGAGAAACGCTGTTTTCAAAAAAAAACAAAATTCAACCAACTAAACAACCAACCAAGCCAAGCAAATAGCAACAACAATAACAAAGAAAAAGAGAAAGAAAGGAAGGAAGGAAGGAAGGAAGGAAGGAAGGAAGGAAGGAAGGAAGGAAGGAAGGAGAAATCTATCTATTATTAGTTGTTCATGGTGGGTCAAACGGGTAATACCGAGATTCAGGCAGAAGGAGCTCAAATTTGAGGCCAGCCTAGGCTACATGGAGAGACAGTGTCACACATAAAAAAAGATAAGTAGAATAATTAGTACAATATTTAAAAGAGGCAGATAGCTCACGACAAGAAAAACTGGACATTCTGTCAAGGTCAGTCACTGAAGAGAGAAACAGGGCACCCCTCCACTGTCTAGTTACTCTAGGCTTGTGAGTGACGTCATATCATGGAGCTATTGCCATGCCACATAAAATACATGTTAGTTCTGAAGACAGAAATGATTATTTAGGATGTAAATACCAAAAGCAATATTAAGCTTCCTAAATATTGAGCCATGTTTTTGTATCTTTATTTAAGTTCAATTTAAAATAATGAGAAACTCTTCAGGTTTTTGTTATTGGTGGATACAGGAGATGTTTAGAAACTATGTATTTTCCCCTGGGAAACAGAGTTCCTAAAAAAGAGCTAAGTAGATGCAACAGTCTATAAATCAATAAAGAAAACTCCAGTCGCTTTAGCAACTCCAAGCTTCTAATACTGCTATTTTGCTTTGTAAAGCTTCCAGTAAGAAAGGAACACAAGTTACATTCACCTCCAAGTTGAGGGGATTCTGTGTTTGGATTAACTGCTGATCCGGCCAAACTGCAGAACAAACACACCTCTAGAACATAACATTCTCTTTCCTCATTGGCTAGAATAACAAACAAACAAACAAACAAACAAACTTGTTTTAGTTAATATGTAAAATAAAAATACATTGTTTCATTTTAAATCATTTTGTTGTTTAAAATTCCTATTGGCAAGTTACAAAAGTCAATTAGATGGATTATAACACTCATCTTTACTGAAGATCTTTAAAATGAAAAGAGGATAGGTAACTATTCTGTCACATCCTGTCACAAGAATACTGATAGCATAGATTAGCAAAATATTTCACATGTAGAAAAGAGCAAAAGATTATTTAAAAAAATACAGAATATTCAAATGTATATGTAATGCCTTGAAATTGTAAATATGCCTGGACCATATGTAAATTAAGGGAAAAAGTATACAATTTACATGGTAAAAACAAAAACCAAACACCTGCTTAAAATATATAACAAGTGTATCATAAAAAAAAAATAAATTGATCTGAAATTAAAACTTAGGGCACAATTTTATTTTGGATTCCAACTGCCTTTGTATAAAAATTCAAAGAGGCATAAGAAAAATAAAATATGAAATGAAAATATGTATGCAGGTTGACATTCTAACCTCTCCGCATCACTGTTGCTCTGGCACATCAATCCTGAGTAACCTAACTTTTGATTTATAATGGTATTCCTTCAGATACAATTTCATAGGAGAAGGAACTGGAAGGGCATCGATGCCATCATAAGTCGTACAATTACAAATAACTGTTCTGCAAATATGCTGCAAGGAAAAGGGGAAAGTCCGGATTAACGGAGTGGATAAAAGTGGCTCAAAGAACATACAGGCACTTGGGTCCTTATAATGTTCTAGGAGCCCAGTAATATCAGGAGAATGGAAGACACAAGGATCATGGGCATCAAAGCTAAAGTTATGATTCCACTGTTCAATTCTAGCGTGAAGAGAACGACTATAGCGCCTAAAACTAACAGAGAATAAATAATCTTCCTGTGCTGAGTCTCGAAGTAAAAAGGTGCCCTCTGGCTTCCCTTCCAGCAGAGCTTCGGCTGCATACTTATCCATCACACCCCAGTAGCACGGATTGTTACTGATCTGAAGGAGGTCTGGAACAAGGCAGTGGACGTAATCGATCTGGGTGTGGAACTTAGGAGGTGCCTCCAACTGCAGGAGTTCATCGTCCATTTCCCACCTGGGCTTGTTCCTTTTTCTGGAGCTTGTGCACAGTGTTATAATTTCATCCTCCGAATCCATATCACTGTCTTCTATGCTATTGTTTGTGACCAAGTTCATCATAGAACCAGTTATGTGACCACCTGTACACGAAGCACTGTTGGTAGTTATGACACAAGGCTGGACACTGGTATGTGGGAAACAGGATATGTCGTCTTCTGTGTTTCTTCGTTTCAGCTGAGCATCTCTCAATTTACCCTCAGACAGGTCTGCACTCACCCATTCATCTGAATTGGGACTTATAGGAACAGTGTGTCGTTTAATAAAATGCCACCTAAAGGCTAAATCTGATCGAGGTGGGAAAGGGCACTTATCTAACATGAGTTCACTGATATGAATCTTTCTTTTAGATGGAAGCCCTGGAGAGTGTCGACCACTACAATTCTTTATTGGAAAACACTGCCCTACGGCATCTTGTAGTTTCTGTTTAAGGGATCGGCCTAAAAATCTATGCCCACAGGAATGATCTAAGTCCAACTCAATGGACGAACAGCTAAGCTGCTTTTCTTGGCTCCTTAGAGGAATTTCAACATTCTCAACAGTACCTACGGCTTCAGATTCAGAACAACTCTCACTCTTTTTGGACCAAGACAACTTCTTTCCACTCCACACATAACCATCCTTCCTGTCAGCACTTCTACTTCGACTTGTTTTAGGCCGTACATCTACATTTTTACTATTGTTTTCAGCCATTTTTAACAAAATCTTCACAATTTCCAGTGTTATATATACTGTGTTTTCAGCTTTTCTGAGAGGACGTTTCTTCTGGGCACTTTCTGGACGGATCTAAGAAAAAGAAAAAAGGAAGTCATTAGCAACTGTTTGCCTATGCTAGACTGCACGTCGAGCCTTATCTGGACACGAGGTGAAAAGCCTAACTAGTACCTGCAAGAGGACTGGTCATGCTGTAAGGCACCCCCAGGGCTCTTGTCCCCACTGTAATGTATCATACTGGGATAATATCGTCTAGTACCATGGAGGTAACATAATGGATTCCTTTGTCACAGCTAATTTTCAGTATGTGTCCTCTTTCAGCTATAATACAAGCTTGGATAAAAAAAAAATTCTTAATTTTACAGTATACCTTATGCCTATTCTCCTTTCCATTTTTCTCTTATTGGTTTTCTGAGATAGCATCTTGTAATGTAGCCTTGTCCAACCTGGAAATCTCTATTTGGCCCAGGTTGGCCTTAAACTTCTCCTGACCCTAACTCTGTGCTAGAATTGCAGGCATGTGTCATTTTATTTGACTTTCACTTTATTATTTCTTTATAAGAAAAAATAGTTACAAATCTATGAGCTAGTGGTTGAAAACTAATACTCTGTATTGTTTCTTCTCTTGTTTCCATTTCTACTGATTCAAACAAGAACAAGTTTAAGTTAAAAAGTTTTTTACAACTTATTAAGTAAATAATTACCACTGAGCAATAGGAATGCCAAGTAAATATTCTTAAATGAGTTTTGCCAATTAATCTCAATAAGTGGTTATATCACGATCAATCTACATAGCTTTTAGAAGTATTTTACTCACATAATACTCTTACATTTTTGATCACTTGAAAATAAGCAGGTACATTTCTACAGGGCATTCCTTGGCTACACATACTAGAATTTATAATGAATTTATACAACTATTTCTAATTTTTTTTTAGTCATTTTCAATTCTATTTGTGTGCCAGTGTGTTTATGTGCACCATGTGCATGCAGGGGCCTGAGTAGGTCAGAGGTATCAGGTCCCCTGAAACTGTAACTATGGCAATTGTGAACCTCCTGGTGTGTGTGCTAAAAACTAAGCCTAGGTCCTCTGCAAGAACAATAAATCTCTTAACTTCTGAGTCATCTCTCCAGCCTCACTTTATTTTTAAGTGAAGCAAAAGTTAAGCTAGGAATTGAGAGTCACAGTCCTATAATTACAAATATTTTGCAAATGAAAGCTAAATTTTGTATCTGAGAAAAATCAGTCACTTGATATGCTAATTACGATTATGGTTTTTAATTTTAGAACATTAAAAATCTCAACAGTCAAGTAATGTGGTCAAAGACTAATACATTTTCAAAGTAGTACATTTTAAAATAAAACCCTAATTTTACCTAACTTTTCAAGTGACACCATCACTTAGTACTGCCATTATACTCAACAGTACTTTTTTTCCTCAGAACAAAGACAGGGACATGAGTTTCCATAGTCAAGGAGCCTGCTAAATTGTATATCATTCTAAAAACCTAGAATTCTAGAAATAATGAAGATGGTTTGAGGATCCCTAATATAAATTCTCAAATACTTTTAAAGTGTTGCATGCTGTCACCAGTGGAAGATCCCACACCTGGCCACGTAGTTGGCTGCAGGCAAAACATGAGCACATTAAAAATGCTGTGTGAAATTACTATCATGTTATATGTGTAATGTATATATAAAACATGAATGAATTTTAGACTTGGGCTCATTCCCAAGACATCTCATTATATATGTGTAAAAATTCCAAAATCTGAGAAAACAAACAAAATTTAAAACATTTCTGGTCCCAAGGGAGACTGCACTTATGTTGAAGTAACTCTGAGAAGAAAAGCATTGGAAAGGACTACTGATAAAATGGTTCTCAACAACACTGCAAAGCCAGCTGTGAGTTTCTTTAAAGGAAAACTAGCCAAAGTATCAAACAGGAGAAGAGGACAAAATAAAATTTTATATTTATCAATAATTTTACTTTATAATACATAGGATGTTCTCTAAAAGTGGAATGTAAAGTTTAAATCAAGAAGATATGGAACTAGGAGAGGAGGAGCTCTGACGAGAGATAAAAGGAAGTCTCTTGATACTGGCAAGCTGAAGCACGAACTGCTAGAATTCAGCCAGCCAACAGATACAAGAACTGCTAGAATTCAGCCAGCCAACAGACACAAGAACTGCTAGAATGCAGCCAGCCAACAGACACACAAAGACACACAGCAGGTCAGAGATCTTGGTGGGAAACAGATCAATGTTTGAGAAGGCCACCAAAAGAATGACAGAGCAAGATTAGATGACAACTCTGAGGAGTCACACTCACCCCCTCCCCCAACCCTGAGTTCTGAAGGTTGAACTCAGGGCTTCGTTCCTGGTAGGGAAGCTCTCTACCACTGAATTATACCCCTAACCTTTTCTTTTACTAAGTAGCCCAGAAGGTATTCACTTCTTAATCCTCCAGCCTCCTGAATGCTAAAGAAATAGGAAGGTTTCATGTCAGACTAGAAATCCTAATTTTATAAAGTGATTTTTGCTCTATTGAGTTCTAAAACGCAGAAGAGTCAGGCCAGCTTGCTTCATGTCTTACTGTGCACTCAACTGTCTGTATGATGAGGGAACGGATTTTTGGATTGTAGTATTCGAAGTAAAAGAATCTTTATACTATGGCTAGTGTTTTAATTTCATTTTTTACTGAGCTAACAAGTGACTCTCCAAAGCTACTAAGCAGACAGAATTTTAATAGTTTAGTCCATAGCATAGGTAACCTCTTAACAACTGCTAGAAAAGCCCTTGCTGCAGTAAGATCATGTAAGAAAAAGATAGTTGGGATGTCCAGGTCATGCTGCCAAAGATATTCAGAATGTCCTCCACTGCATACAAAGAGAAACAAGTCATCATGTGAGCTGCACATGGTGGCACAAATGGAATCCCAATATTTGGGAGGTAGAGGCAGGAGTATCAGGAGTTGAAGCTTATCTTTGGGTACAGAGTAAGTCTGAAGTCAGCCAGGGCTATCTTATATAGCCCTACCTCAAACACTCAAAGCAAACAATGTATTGTCTTATTGAAACAATAACAAAAGTCCTCTTGTATCTTCCCATTTAAAGACATGGGAAGGATTTTTCACAAGTCTCATTAGACTTGTGGGTGTTTGGGATGGAACCGAGGTTTCACACATGCTTTTAATGAGGCACATCCCTACTACCCCAAATTCATTTAAAAGTACTTAATTTGAGACACTCTCACTAACTCTGGATAGCATGGAACTTACTATGTAGACCAGGTTACCTCTGAACTCACAGAGATCTGCTGCCTTTGCCTCCCAAGTGCTGGAATTAAAGTTGTGCATTACCACACCTAGCTCCGAATTCTTAAAAACCTAGCTCCGAATTCTTAAAAACATACAAATTCAATCAGACTGTTCTCAATAACATGGTTCCTGTGGTGGTTTGAATAAGAATGCCCCATGAGATCATATATTTGAATGCTAAGTCAGTAGAGAATGGCATTATTCAAAAGAAGAATGATTAAGAGGTGTCTTAGTCAGGGTTTCTATTCCTGCACAAAACATTGTGACCAAGAAGCAAGTTGGGGAGGAAAGGGTTTATTCGGTTTACACTTCCACATTGCTGTTCATCACCAAAGGAAGTCAGGACCGGAACTCAAGCAGGTCAGGAAGCAGGAGCTGATGCAGAGGCCATGGAGGGATGTTACTTACTGGATTGCTTCCCTTGGCTTGCTCAGCTTGTTTGCTTATAGAACCCAAGACTACCAGCCAGGGATGGCACCACCCACAGTGGGCCCTCCCACCCTTGATCACTAATTGAGAAAATGCCGTACAGCTGGATCCCATGGAGGCATTCCCTCAAGGGAGACTCCTTTATCCATGATAACTCCAGTTTGTATCAAGCTGACAAACAAAAACAGATAGTACAGGAGGTGTGGTCTTATTGGAGGAAGTGTGTCACTGGGAGTGGGCTTTGAGGGTTCAAAAGTCCAAGCCAGGTTCCAGTGGACTTCCTCTCTTCCTGCCAATGGATCCAGATGTAGAACTCTGTTATTCTCCAGCATCACATCTGCCTGAATGATGCCATGTTCCCTACCATGATGATAATGAACTAAACCTCTGTAACTGTAAGCCAGCCCCAATTAAAAGCTTTCTTTTATAAGAGTTGCTATGGTCATGGTGTCTTTTCACAGCAATAGAACACTGACTAACACAGCTCCAAATAGCCAGTCATTCATTTTTTTCAAAGTTTCTTCTACTGTCCTGATCATTACTTCTTACAAGGCTGCTGGTTAGAACCCAAGGCTTCATGCATGTTGGCTAAGTGTTCTACCCTAAATAAATGCTTGGACTTGAAACCAAACTCTGTATAGAAGAAGAAGAGATGAGTGATTGGGAGACTTTATCACCAATTTTGTGCAGAAAAAAAAAAAATCACAGCCGGCAGTGGTGGTGCACGCCTTTAATCCCAGCACTTGGGAGGCAGAGGCAGGCAGATTTCTGAGTTCGAGGCCAGCCTGGTCTACAGAGTGACCAGGACAGCCAGGGCTACACAGAGAAACTCTGTCTCGGGAAAAAAAAAAATCAAACAAAAAAAATCACAGCAGGACTGGGAGACATGTTAACAAACTGGAGATGGTTAACAGCTCTAGAGAAACTCCCCCTCCTCTTTTTCTTTTTTAAAGAAGAGAATCATTTGGGAGAAGCTGCTTTGGATCCTGATTCAATATTAATTTTTTATGAAGGGAGCCATGTTATACACAGCCCTGGGGAATCAACAAGGACATTTAAAAAGAAAGCCATTATTTCTTAATGAGCAAGAGGCAAATGTTTAAAAAGTAAGTTTACGTAAGCACCACTTCAGGAAAGCAAATTTCCACATTCAACTGGCATGACAGTGATGAGAAAAATCAGTGGCTGGAGCGAGCAGGGCCAGAGCAACAGGAGCTAGAGCAAGAGGGAGAAGGGAAGGGGTGGGTGGAGAAAAGAAGTCAGTGTCCACCTGCTAATTTCACTAACAAAAGACTCAACTAATATTTTTACTGAGTAAAGCTAGGAAGATAATTTTAACTCAAGAGTTTTACAGAAAATAAAAGTTAGTAAGGAAAGGGTTAAACATCTGGAAAACTAATTTGTATTTTCTTTATTGTGGGATAATAGAGAATGTTTGATATGTTACATAAATTATCCATTGAACTACTTATGCCTACGATGCTGATACACACTTAAGACTAGAATTCTAATTTCAAGTACTAACCTAAAATAAATTTGATGATCTAAAGAGTAATTCAACATAATAAATAATTCATAAATACATTATTATTATGATAGAAATTCAGTGTTGTGACCTTTCCAAAAAAAAAGTGTAATACCATGTTTACCTGCAACCACCTGCCCCAAACTCCACCAAATTATACTCCAGATTATACTCCAGATTATTTCTCCAGATTATAGCTCGATATTTAAGTTAAATGATGAATAAACATTTGGGCTTCACTAATGGAATTTGCTGGATAGCAGATTTCAGAGGAATTCCTTGGAATATTACATCAAAAAATTAAAAATAAAAACAGGTTGTACCTGAAAAAAAAATTTCGAGATTAAAAAAAGCATTTCATTCTCTAGTTTTTTTTTCCCTAGTAAATTTTTTTTTAAAAATTTTCTAACAAAAAATGTTAAAGTATATCCTTTAAAGAGTTAGCTAGGGCTCACAAGGACAAACTGGATGATAATTCCAAAAAAAAAAAAAAAAAAAAAAAAGATAAAAAACCCAAAGAAACAAAAAGGAAACCTGCAAACACAACATTAAATCCAGTCTTCTCCTTTGCCCTTCCTCCACTTCTTCCACTCTCTTTTCCAAGCAGAGCTTGGAAAAATTCCACAATAGCTGTAAAATTCAGTGTAGGAAGAAGTTCCAGTGCTTAATCATACTGCATGGTAACAACTGTTACAGTAATGTATATTTAAATATATGCTAAGATAAACTGTAGTTTTCTTACTACAAAAAAGTTTTGAATGAATTATTATGCATATGTCCATCAAAATTACATTGTATTCCATAAATATATAAAGTTAGTATTTGTCAAAATAAAATAATTTGACACAAATACTTATTCTTGAAAAAAGGGTGGTTGTCTCCTTGTTAACAAGCTTGAGAAAATCTTCTGAAAGACTACCATGCACATTAACAAAGCTTTTCAGTGGCCCTTCAGTAAAGAAATCTGCTTAAAGCACAGATTCCTGTATTTACCAAAAATACCTTTTATAAAACAGAATTTGGAAAACATTAAAATGAATGTACATTCCATGAACTTATGAACTAAAGATAAAATCATTTATCAGCTGAAGTCAGCTACTCTAGAATAAATGTCAACCGGAACACTAATGGCTGGAAGTATACGTGATCTAGGTATGCCCAGGGAAAAAGTGGTTCAGACCTGGGACTCTACCTGGGTTTGTGTTACACACACCTCCATCTTCTGCTAATGCACTTAGCAGCCCAGCCCTTTTTCAGGTACTATGAGCATACCCTTCTCTGAACAATGCACCAAGCAACCTGCTAGCAATAACATAGGACTCCAACCTGCATCAACCTATACCTACACCTTTTCCCCATCATCGATCAGTGATGCAGGTTTCTCTTCCCATAAGGACCAAGGAACAGTTTCTATTCAGATGTATTTGCAGTACATCCTGGTTTTGATCCAGTGTAAACTGACTTTAGCTGCAAGTGTAATAAAGCAAAACTGTATCAAGTTGATTTTTAGAGAATCTCCTATTTACTCTCTTGTGTCTATGCACACTTGGGTGTGCATTTTATTAAAATCAGATGTATTATGGAAAGAAGCAGCAGTAAAAAAAATGATTTATAAACAACTAATCTATCAATCAAACCAGGAAATCACCCCACCGTAGCCCTTGAAACAAATTCTTCTTTTTGTTGAACCCATGGAAGGAAGCCCTAAACAATGACTGGGGCTGTTGGGTGCCTGGGCTCATGAGACCCCTGCTCTCTAACAGTACATTAAGATGTTTACTATTGCTTTGTTTAAGTTGTTTCCTTACTATTTTCACAAATCTGTGTGAGCTTTGATTTCAAATTCTTGAATAAGAGGCCAAGAATCTGGAAAAACTCAACCCTGGCCCCCAGTCCTAACCACCAGCAAAACTTGGCCTCCTCAAAGGAAGAGCAACGGAGTCTTAGGAAACAATAGTTAAGGTATGCTATTAAAACACTTTATGGAATAAATTGAATACATGTATTTTCCTCCTAATTTGTAATTTTTAATTACAAGATAGTATAGAGTATAAATAAGTTTAAGAAAGGGGGTACAGATCACTGGTAGAGAACTGATGTAGCATGCATGAGGCTCTGAGTTCAATCTACAACACAGCAAAAACACCAAAAAAGTATAACTCTAATTTAACCCAATTTTCTCATTTGTAAAATTAGGACACAGTTTTATACAGTCATAACTAAATGTATAAAAACAACATTTATTGAGATTAATAAAAATAAATATTACTGAGGACTTTTCTAAAAATGAGGCAAACATGTGGCAAAAATTAAAAAAAAAAAAAAAAAAGGAAAAGGAAAACGGGCACCAATGGCTATATATACTTAAGGCTAGAAACTGCACAAAAATATACCGTGAAAATCTAACATATAATAGGCATGGTAGTAAATGCCTGAAACCCTAGCACTTAGGGTTGTAGGTGGATGTAGGGCTATCAGGAGTTCAAGGTTAGCTGCACTACACTGGAGCCTGAGTCAACAAAACAAATGATAATAAAACAAAAAAATCTGAAATTGAAAGCTCCAGTATTTCTAAAATACCAAAAGCACAAAACACATTACACTTTAGTTAAATGTGTTCCTTTAAACAAGCTTGATTTGTTTGTTTTAAGATTTACTTGTGTGTCTGTGACTGAGTACAGGTATGTGTACCACATGTGTGCAAGTACTCCCAGAAGTCAGAAGAGGGTTTCACATCTTCTGGAATAGTAAGCCATCAGATGTGGGTGTTGGGACTTGAATCCTGGTCTTCTAAAAGAACAGCAAATGCGCTTAGCTGTTGAGCCATCTCTCCAGCCTCAAAGCTTTAAAGTTTAAATTCCTTATAAATATTGAGTGAATAGATAAATAAATTTTTAGTGATAAAATTATTATAGTTTCTTTAAAAATATATTTTATTTTATTTTATTTTATTTTATTTTATTTTATTTTATTTTATTTTATTTTGTGTGTATGGATGTTTAGCTTGCATATCTTATCCTGGGAATTGAACTCAAGTCCTCTAGAAAAACAATCAGTATTCTTAACTTCTGAGCTATCTCTCTGGTCTGCTCCCCAATTTACAGTCCCTTAAGCTAACTTAATCAAGATTTAAACAAAAATACTAGTTAAGAGGTTTTTTTGCCTGCTTGATTTTTGGGAGGGCGGGTGGCAGAGTCTCTTTATGTAGTCCTGACTGTACTGGAACTATGTAGACCAGGCTGGCCTCAAACTCAAAGATCAAAGATCAAAGATCAAAGATAGCCACCTGTGTTTGCCTCCTGAGTGCTGGAATTAAAGGTGTGGCCACCATGCTAAGCTTTTTTTTTTTTAATGTAAAAAAAAGCTATAGATTATACTTTGTACTAGTTTATAATAATTTTATATGATTACATTTAAGGTAAGTTAACACATTTCATACAAATACTAGTAAAATATGAATCTAGATTTAATTTTTTTAAAGTTTTAATTTTAAAAGTTATGTGTGGTAGCATAAACCTATAATTCCAGGACTTAAGTGTGTGAAATAGAATATCCAATTTAAGGTCAGCTTAGACTATAGCAGTCTGAGACCAATATCTGTCATAATCTGTTTTATTAAATTCTGACTTCTATGGCAAGAGCTTTATCTAGAGGTAGTATAGCTGCCTGCTTTGGATAAGAGGAACAGCTGGAGTCTGACACAGAAGGTATGTGACTCTGGTGCATCAGAACATTTCTGAGTTTATTTTTCCACCTATAAACCTCTGAATATTACCAGGTGTGATGGAGAATGTTTTTAATTATAGCGTTTGTGAAGGATGGGAAGGCTGAGCTCTGAGGCCAAGGCCAGCCTAGTCTACTTAGTTGAGCTCTAGCCATCCTGGGCCACAAAGTGAGACTGTTTCAATAAAACAACAACAAAACCACTAAACGGCCCCAAGGGTCAACCACGACTACTATTTTGCTAAATGGGCATAGTGTGGAATTGCCTTCTCAATTCTTACCTCTACCAATAGATTCGTATATCTTTCAGAACTTATCAGAGAAGTTTCTTTGTACAGTGGATGGTAGTTAACATAAAAATTCTGGATTGATCAAAGTATAAAGACTAATGTCAATACAGTGTTCAGCTATTAATGGGGCATTCAAATCACATGTACCCCAAAACTAATGGACCATTGTGGAAGGTAAAGAGAAGATCTTAAGAGCCAGAAATTGGGGAGAACCGAAGTGAAACTGTCTTTCAGCCACAAGAGGACCATCAAATCCATGAACTCACAAGATCAAGCCAGTTGACATTCTAGCATGGAGTGGAGAGGTATTTCTGAGAAACTTCTGACAGGTGATGGCTTCTAGGGGAGGTAGAGTCAGATTTCCTAACGGATGAGGCAACCATGTCCCAGTGGATGGCTCTATACTCCTGAGTAGACCGGCAACACAAATTGGACAGTGGTAGCTTATTAAGCAGGGTAGTGGGCCTGGGAAGAGTTAGGGGAACAGTGACATGATGATGAATATGATCAAAATGCAATGTGTGAAATTATATTAAAAATTGATAATACCCATCTTGCTATGCTCAAAGTCAATCTAGTACTGACAATGTAATAAAAGGAGCAAATACCAGCTGTTTTCAGCTAGAGTAACTAGGTGGCTAAGAGCAGGCGGACTTTTACTATAGCTCCTTTATTCCTTATTGGGTTTATGCAAGTATTATTTACTCCCAGCACAAATATGTTATTCATTCAGAGAAAGATTAAAAACATGTTACCTTTTTCAATACCTGGTTCTCCTTAGCTATTGTTATCGTCTTTTCCAGCCTCATCTTCCATAGTAAAAATGGACTTTTTTTTTTTTTTTTTTTTTTTTTGGTTTTTCGAGACAGGGTTTCTCTGTGTAGCCCTGGCTGTCCTGGAACTCACTCTGCAGACCAGGCTGGCATTGAACTCAGAAGTCCACCTGCCTCTGCCTCCCCTATGCTGGGATTAAAGGCATGCACCACCACTGCCCGGCATAAAAATTGTTCTTATACCAAGTATATATTCTATTAAAGAGACATTTTAGGGGCTGGATTGGAAAGATGGTTTGGTAGTTACAAATACTCGCTGTGCTGGCAAAGGACCCGAATTCAGCACCCAGAATCCGTATCTTGCAGAGGGAATTCAAATCCCCTCTTCTGCCCTCTTCTGGCCTCTGAAGGCACTATACTCACAAATAACCCTACCATATACATTTTTATAATTAAAAAAAAAAAAAAAAAAAAAAAGGGGGGGGCTGAAGAGATGGCTCAGCAGTTAAGAGCACTGACTGCTCTTCCAGAGGTCCTGAGTTCAATTCCCAGCATCCATATGGTGGCTCACAACCATCTGTAATGAGATCTGATGCCCTCTTCTGGTGTGTCTGAAAACAGCTATAGTGTACTCATATAAATAAAATAAATATTAAAGAAAAAAACTCTTCTGAAGGCAAACTGTTACAGTCTCTTAGATAACTGTGTAGGATCATATAACATTATTTATATATAATATGATCTTTGGTAGAATACTAATATATCTATGTTTTCTCAACCTATTGTCCTTGAGACCAACAAGGTTTTTTTATTTGTGAACTTCAGGGTATTAAAGTGGTCATAGCAGCACAAACTAAACTTCAGTGAAATGGAATCTCTGATCTTGGCATTGTTTTTAGTTCATTCAGATACCCACACCAATGAGATATGCACTGGCAATAAATAATTCATTTGGGAAATTTTGTTACTCATATGAGAATTACCGGCACACTGATTTATTTTTTAAATGTTGTTATTATATATAACCTGACAATCCTTCAACGCAGTACTTTAGTTATGCAAGTTTCATCACTTTATCATCCTGTACATGTTGCTTAAAATCGATCGCCCTCAACATGCTCATAAACTACCGAAGGCAACAATCACAGTTTTGGATGAATTTGGCATTTGAAGGTTTTACAGGCTAACCTCACTTTAAACAAAACCACTGAATACTTATAAAGTGCCTAACTAATAACATGAGGCCTTAATAGTTTTAGACAGTCATGTGTATCTTCTATGCACTTCAATTATTTGGTGGAACCAAGTATTACCTCTATTTTAGAGGTGAGAAATTTGACATTCAGGAAAGTAAAGACACACACTCACACTCAAGGTCATACAACAGGTTAGAGATAAAATTAAAAATTAGAGCTGTTTAATCATCAGGCTTAAGCTTATTCATACCCATGAAATCAGCAAAGGAAATATCTTAACCTGTGAATAATGGCTGGTTGCTAGGGCAGAGAGAATGGGCAGGTGTGCTGACACCATTCATAGTTTTAAAATCAAATGGTATTACAGACACTATGTCTAAAGTAGTTACAGCTATAACTCTTGTTCCCATTTGCAAGTTTCTGAATATTGAGCTCAGAAAAGCATTACTTTGAAATCTCATTATTATATATTCAACATATAAATGAGTATCAGCTCAACTTGAACCTCGCACTGTACCTAATTATTTTTATTGTCCAGTTACCTGGGCAAAAGAATTGTACATTGGTCCATCTAAAAACTGAACAGTTTCAAAATAAAACTAAGTTACTCAGAAGCCATCATCTCAGGAACCTTTAGTCTTGTGGAAAATTAACAAGAATCTCAGGTTCTACTTGAGCCAACTACTATTCCTTTTTATTCATGTACAAATCTGAGTATCTATTTCTAGTATCTAACCCTAGTTCTTAGAAATGCCATACAAAATGCCACCATACCAAGAATACCATGGTTTGCGTAATAACTAAACTTGCAACTTTTTAGAAGGAATCTAGATTGAAGAACAGAGGTAGATTTCTACCTCTGTAGATTTCTCCGGTGATAAAAATAAATCTGACTGAAACTGTACAGTGGGTACCACAAAAACTTCGTGAAACTCCCTATTTATTCCCTAATTATTCCCTAAAATCATAATTTTCAACAGAGACCAATTTACTAATATGGAGAACATGAAGAAACAACAAAAGCATAAACTTAACGGGCCAAGACCTGACTTAGCACAGGATGTTATGGACTGCAATGATGATCAGAAACCTTTAACAATATAAATTAGAACTCTTCTTGTAGATCTTGAAGCAGTTTGGTAAACTTTGGGTCGGAACTAAATAGGAAATCCGAGTTAACTCTCTTAAGTATTATTTATCTAGAGTAGCAATAAAGAAACAATCCATCCTTTATTACTACAGAAATGCCAAAGTGAGGGCACGAAGGGTGTGAAGAATAAAGGCTTGACAAGGTCTGTGTTTAACCCTGTCCTGAGGAACTAGATCGGTTCAAGGGGCCGAATATGGTTGCTTGGGAGGAGATCCTGAAAGGGTGGGCGTAAAACCCCAGCCCTCACCGCCACCCTTCCCCCATCTCACCTCTCCGAGAGTAGCTCAACCGGAGCTGTCCGAGCGACTGCCGCCATCACCATCGCCATCACCCGGCGCTCGCCCAAGCGCCGAAGGGAGGCCCGGCCACTCCCGCTCCTCGTGCGGCTCCCGCAAGGCGGAGGCCTCTCTGTCAGCCTCCGCCCCTGCTCCACGGTCAGCCCAGTGTCAGACTTGCCGCTGTCTCCGCCTGCTCTCCAGGGACCGCCGCCACTTCCGGGTTCAGCTCCCACCTTTTCTTTCAGAACGGGCCCAGCCACCAGCTCTTGGCTTCGAGGCGGCGCGCCTCTGACGCCACCACCCGGCGACCTCGGTCCGGACCTTCGCTGGGCGGTGGCGGGCCGCGCATGCGCACAGGGCGAGCGCGCCAGAGCGCGGGAAGCCGTTCTGTGAGGACTGTCCTCCGCTCAGACCAGACGCTGGTGCAGCCGGCTACTTCTTCGCGCTGCCCGAGCCTTCAGTGGAGAAGTTTGTCACCTCCCCGGCGTGCGTGACATACCCTCCGCCGCATCGTGCTATCGCTCTTCGGGTGAGGGAAACAGGACTGCACGGCACTCAGAGGACGACCTCCCTCCTGAAAATACTAGTTCTTACAAAACGGCTCGGGTAGGGAAAGATGCCGGCCACACAGAAGCCCATGCGGTACGGACATACGGAAGGGCACACCGAAGTCTGCTTTGATGATTCTGGAAGGTAAGCGTCTTTGGAAACAAAGGACCGTTCAGGCGTGAATGTTAGCCTTCATTTTCGGCGCGTACAGTCAGTGGAAGGTGACCGATGCGGAGGGACTGAGGAAGGAACAAACAAGGAACGCCTCTGTCCTGAGGCTTGTTTGCTTTGAACTGTGGTGGTACTTCTAGGATCTCAGGAAAGTTAAAATCCTTTACCCAGAGGAGTGCCTTCCCCCAACTCACGTTTACATTCGGTGTCCATGTTCATTTTCTGAGCCAGTTAAGCATCAGCTGTTGCTGTAATTTGCAATGACTGACTTGCCCAGAAGATGGAATTTTGCAGCTTCCTCTTTCAAAGTGTTCCCTGAGTATTTAGGACATAATGTAAATGTCTAGTTTAGGGCTCAATAGTGAGAAGTCCCTTGTTGTCAGCACTTTGTGCAGTCATGAGGTTCTATATTTGCCACCATTTACTGGAAATACAGGCTTCTCTAATAAAGGCCGAGAGTAGCATTTGTAATGTCCATAAATATTTAGAAGGCAGTTTGAGGTTATGCAGTTTAGCTAAGTAGTAGTACCTAGTACCCCCTAGGGCCTGTGACCTACCCTGCTATGGGTTTTTGAAAGAGTTTACCAACCAAGAATGGGTTCCCCTCTGTGGAATAGACCTTAAATCCAAATAGCACTTGGTTACCCCCATAACGGCCATGCCACACATGCCCACCGAAGTGGACATATCTTGCCTAGAAGCTGGTGTCCTAGTCAGGTCTCATAAAGCACAGATTGGTCTCAAATTTGATAGGTAGCTTGAGGCCTCCTCTGCCTCTCAAGTACTGAGATTATAGTCAATGCTACTACACCTGACTAAACACTTTCCTATGACCCTCCTCTGGTTTTCCCATTTGGGAGTTAATCCTTTTTTTTTCTTCTAAACATTTTTTCATTCATACTCTTCTCTTCCTTCCCTCTCTCCTTCCCTTTTTTCCTTCCTTTTTTTTTTTTTTTGGTTTTTCGAGACAGGGTTTCTCTGTGTAGCCCTGGCTATCCTGGAACTCACTCTGTAGACCAGGCTGGCCTTGAACTCAGAAATCCACCAGCCTCTGCCTCCCCTGTGCTGGGATTAAAGGCGTGTGCCACCACCACCCAGCAATAGAAGAGTGCATCGAATCACATTACAGATGGTTCTGAGCCACCATGTAGTTGCTGGGAATTGAACTTGGGACCTCTGGCAGAGCAGTCAGTGCTCTTAACCACTGGGCCATGTCTCTAGCCCCCCCCCTTTTTTAAAAATTTTTTTTTGCCTTTTGCCCTATGCTGTTTTTATTTGCAGTTTTATATGTATAGGACATAAACAGAATGAACAAAAGAGAAGTTTCAAAAACAAGCAATATTACCATACTTACAAAGCCCTTGATTAACATTTAAAAAATTGTATAAAAGCCAAATGGAAAAGGGGGGGGCACGGGATAGGGGTTTTCTGGGGAAGGGAAATGGGGAAAGGGATTGGCATCTGAAATGTAAATAAAATATCCAATAAAAAAAATTGAAAAAAAGAAAAAGAAGCAATAACAGATTCATGAAGCTATTTTAATAATTATTTTTGGGTACTTGAGCTCATGTATTCAGACATTTGTTATAGTTTTATGTGTCGCACGCTGGTCCTGAATATGATGGTGACTGAGCAGACATAGTCCTGGCCATTGCAGAAACTATGTATCTTTCTCTTACATCACTATCAAAAAGTAATTTTATACCAAAGAAGAACTGTAGAGAACAGTAAACTCATCTTTATTTTATAGAATGAGAAGTTAAGAATCAGTTATTGGGGCTGGGGAATTAGCTCAGCGGTAGAGCACTTACCTAGCAAGCGCAAGGCCTGGGGTTCAGTCCTCAGGTCTGAAGGAAAAAAAAGACAAAAAAGAGTCAGTTATTGATGATTTTGTTTTGAAAAAAATATTTAGTAATGTATTGATTTTTATAATATATGAAAGTAGCAGTTCCTAAAGAGTTCCTGAAAGCTGGGTGACATTTTGACATGTGTATGTCCTGCACAGTTATATTGTGACTTGTGGAAGTGACGGTGATGTGAGGATGTGGGAAGATTTGGACGACGATGATCCTAAGTCCGTTAGTGTTGGAGAAAAGGCATTTTCCTGTGCTTTGAAGGTACTTGTTTCAGTTGATGTGAAGAAGTGATAGCATGTGACTTTTATGCTTGGGTGGAAAAATTATATAAAAATATAAATTTCCCCTTGCTGCATTTTCCTAGGTCTGTGTATCTTTGGGAGAACACTTAGTTTTTCGTTTTTTAAAACAAGTTTATTTTTTATTTTATTTTTAATTTCATGTGTGTTTGCAGTTGCACATCAAATCCAGAAGAGGGCATCAGATCCCTTGGGGCTAGAGAGTTGCAGGCAGTTAGTTGTGAGCCACCTTGTGTGCGGGAACCCAACTCAGGTCCTCTGGAAGAGCAGTAAGTACTCTTACTTGCTGAGCCTGAAAGGGAAACTACTTCTTAGAAGTTGTGAATATATCTGATACATCTTTCTCCCTGCCCTCTGGTTTTGCTGTTGTTGTTATTGTTTGTTTC
>JANHMN010000001.1:193219535-193222035 GCA_030674055.1 Rhabdomys pumilio | reverse complement strand
GGATGTATTTAAAGCTATGGGAGAATTGGAAGAAAAATTTACCCTATTGGTAAAAGACCTTTTAATGCAGTTGAACCAATTTCTATGTGGTATTATAGTTATAATAATTATATACAATTATACATACATAATAGATATAACTATAGAGAAATAACTTGTTTTTTTCTGCAGGCATCAGCTAGTTGTGATGGAACTGTTAGAATATGGAATATATCTGATCAGGTAAATAAAGAAATTTGAATTTAAAACATTTTGTCCATTTCTAGAATTTTTGAGCATTACATATATTTGATCCAAATTAGGTATTTATCTTTTTATTCTGTTTCTTGGAAACAGAGTAACATTAAGCATTACTTTAATTATTCCAAAATAGTCTGACATAAGCATAAAATTGTTGAGCAGTAATTGTTTTTATGCCAACTCAACAGGAGGAACTATAAATAGTATTTAACTTTTAAGCTTGATAAATTGAAGGGGGCAATTTAGTCATTATATTTAGAATATAATTACCCTGTTTTGGGCTTGTATTAGATGTTGCTAATAGAGAAATAAATAAGACCAAGACCACATTTGATTTGCAGAGTCACATAGAACTTAAGCTTCCTTGAACCTAGCTTGGTACAGGTTTTAAAAACAAAATGAAAAAAAAGCCTCTCCAGCTGGGCAGAGGGAGCAGTCATTTCTCTAAGGTGATCAGTGGGTCTGTCATTCATAGAGATGCTGTGCCTGATAAGGAATAGCCTTAGTAGCCACTATGCTTTCCCTGAACTCTTGAATTACTTCTGGCTTGAATAACTTTGATCCTTTAACATTTTATGGCAGAACCTCTCAAGATTTATTTATTTTTGTTGACATGGGTATTTTAATTTATTGACAGTCTTTTTGTTATGTGAAAGTCATGTTTCCTTAATGTGCGCAGAAGTTACTCTTGTATAAGATTTGCACACTTCTTGTATCTGAATGCCTTAAAAACAGTATAGGCTAATTAGGTGTGATAGTTAAAGTGTATTAAGTTGCTTAACTCAAGACCTAACAAGTGAGAGAACCACCTGTTAAATCTTAGTTTTGTATCTAGTTTGAGAGAAATTTTTGATAAAGAGAAATAAGTTTTCATTTTTTAAAATCAGACTTGTGCTGTTAGTTGGCCAGTACTACAAAAGAGCAATGATGTGGTGAACGCAAAGTCCATCTGCAGACTCGCATGGCAGCCCAAGACTGGGAAAGTAAGTGGCGCTGTTTTCAGCCATAAATTAGTCCTTTAAGTCCTTGTTAATTGCTAGTGTGAGAAGTTTGGTTTTTTATTGTAATTTTATTTGTACTGTATATTTTAGAACTCTGATCCAAATAATTAATCCTGAAATGCTTCGAGAAACATTTCAACTTTAGAAATTTTTATCATGTGTGTGAATATGATATTTGGGTATATGCATGCATGCCATGATGTAGAGAAGACAGCGGATAACTTTCTAAAAGAATGTATAAAAAGTTGAAATGTGAGCTGGCAAGATGTCTCTGAGGGTAATAACACTTGCCAAGACAGCATGAATGTTCCCTTGGACTTTCATAAAAGCAAAAGGATGGATCTTTTCAAGTTGTATGTTTTACAGAATGATTTTTATATTTGTCTTTCCATTAATGCTTAATGGAACAACTCTGAAACAGGATTATATGCAATGTTGAAGAGATTTTGAAGTCTTACTCAGAATAAATGACTCAGTGCTATTTCGTAGGTATATTCTATAAGTATATTTAACAGTCCATGAGATTGCAGGTGTTCATGTATAGGTAACTGGTTAAATAAATGTTGGTTGTCCAGAAAGTAAGGCTCTATATCTATAATGATTAGAATGAGGAATGCCTCTTATGTCTTCATGAAATAGACTTTAATATATTAAGTACAAACCATCAAGCTATAAAATAGTAGGTATAGATAGAATGATAATGCTTATTAATAAAGAAATACTTCTATACATGAATACTTAAACAAACACATATACATGCATTCTTTGTTGTTGTATTTTGAGAATGAGCGCATGATCAAGCTTGCTATGTCGCTAGAGAAGACCTTAAATTCTTCTGCTCCTGAGTGCTAAGATTACAGGCTCACAAACACCCTGCTTGAGTTCGTACTTTTATAGTCTACTTATATTGGCTATTATGAGTAGAACTGGCTTTGATTTGGAGAGACTTTCAGAACAGACCCTTCCTTTTGTAGCTTGTGAATATTTTCTCTTTGACACTGGACTAACTACTATGTAGCCCAGGTTACTTTGTAGTCAAAAATTCTTCTACCTCTTTCTAAATCCTGGGATTATGGGCATGTATAATGGGCATGTTTTATTTTAAGAAATGGCTCACGATCAAGCTGGTTATGTACTTTCATAAGTTAAGTGAACACTTAAGAGTATAGATTTGCCCAGCAGTGGTGGTGCATGCCTTTAATCCCAGCACTCCAGAGGCAGAGGCAGAGGCAGAGGCAGAGGCAGAGGCAGAGGCAGAG
>JANHMN010000001.1:193164855-193219525 GCA_030674055.1 Rhabdomys pumilio | reverse complement strand
CAGAGGCAGAGGCAGAGGCAGAGGCAGAGGCAGAGGCAGAGGCAGAGAGAGAGGCAGAGAGGCAGAGAGGCAGAGAGGCAGAGGCAGGCAAATCTCTGAGTTCAAGGCCAGCCTGGGTCTACAGATCAAGGTCCAGGACAGCCAGGATATTCACTTTGGTAGCATATTTACTAAATTGGAATGATACAGAGAATTTAACTTGGTCCCTGTGCAAGGATACCATATAAATTCATGAACCAGTCTGTATTTTTTTTTTTAAAAATTCTGTAATGATATATAATACCTTATATGCTATTTTAAGATTACTAGATTTTTAATTAATTTTTATGTGCTTGGATATCTATGGTGCAAACCCAAGTCTGAGCCACAGAAGCCAACAAGGTAGAAGGAAAGAACAAACTCCTATAAGCTGTCCTTTGACCTCTGTACGACTGAAGCATGCTTGCTTTCTCACATATGCATACACAATATTTATTATATATAGTAGCTACTATACCACTGCTTTGTTTTTCATTGAAAGTAATAGAGTAATGGTCACTCATTTTTTTCTTATCAAAATTTCATCAAATTCTTTTTTGAATTTTATAAGTAGCAATTAAAATTCAAATGTGTTGTTATATGTTGTAAATTTAACTAAATTAATTTTTCTTTGTAAGTTAAATTTATGTAACTTTGTCTTTCCCAATAGTTCCTAGCAGTTCCTGTGGGAAAATCTGTTAAGCTGTATAGAAGAGAAACTTGGAGTAATCCGTTTGATCTTTCAGATAGTTCCATCTCCCAGGTAAGTTTTGTAAGTGACACTTAGAGTAGTAACTATAGAGAAGATTTAATGCAAACCACTAAAAACTGTTGTCAGATATGAAATGTGTGGGCTGGAGAGATGGCTCAGTGGTTAAGAGTACTGGTTACTCTTCCGGAGAACCCAGGTTTGATTCCCAGCACCTATATGCTAACAGCCATCTGTAACCCCAGCTTCATAAGATCTGATGTTCACTTTTGGCTTCCACAGCAATACATGCAGATGGTATACATGCAGGCAAAGCACCAATCCACATAAAAATAAGTAAATAAAAGAAATAAGTTTATAGGAAGTAAAATTACACTCCTGCCAAGCAGTGGAAGCACATGCTTTTAACCCCAGCACTCAGAACCAGAGACAGATGGATCTCTTGAGTTGGAGGCCAGCCTGGTCTACAGAGTTCTAGGACAGCCAGGGCTACACAGAAAAACCCTGTCTTGAAAAACCGAAAAAAAGAAAAAATTACCCTTAGCTTGATATTAGAGTGAATTATTCTTGAATTTTATTGTTTCAGTAAGACTTGTGATCTAGTCCTCAGAACTTTAATAGAAAAAAAATATTAATTTTTATTTTCTTTTTTAAAAATTTGTTTTGTTTGTTTGTGTTTCAGACAGGGTCTTACCAGTAGCGATAACTGGTCTAGAGCTCCCTAGGTCGACCAGGCTGGCCTTGAACTCATAAAGATCCACCTGCCTTAGCCTCACTGGGATTAAAGATGTGTGCCACTATGCCTGGCTAGATTTATTCTTTTTTAAGTGTATGAGGGTGTGTGTGTGTGTGTGTGTGTGTGTGTGTGTGTGTGTGTGTATAATTGAACTACGTATGTGTCTGGTGCTTGGGGCTAGAAGAGGGCTCTGGATCCCCTGGAACTGGGGTTCTTGGATGGTTTTGAGCTGCCATGTGGGTGCTGAGAACTGAATTCAGGTCCTTAGTAAAAGCTGCCAGTGCTCCTAACCGCTGAGACACATCTCTAGCATCTTGTTATTTTTCTTATTCTGTCTCTAGCTTTCATTTCCCCATCGTGTATGTTTCTTCAGTTAAAGGCTCAGTATGTACAGTGACGTGCTAAGGTTCACTTCACTTACTGTCTTCATTTGATGGTGAATGTTAGGAGGGTTCCTTATACTTGTTTTGGTTCTTTATTTGTTTTCTTTACAGGATGATAACATTGTTTTATACTTCATTTTTTAAATTAGGCAGGTATTAATTTTCTCTTGGCTAACAAAATGATATATGCTAATAGCTGAATTTTATTGAAAAAGGTTAAAAATAAATATACTTTATTGTATTTTATATATCAAATATAACTAGAATAACTTAGAGTAGAGATTTAAACTTTTGGGGTAATAAAGTGAGTAGTTTCAAAATGTCCAACATTATTATTAACTATTTCTTTGTAGACACTCAATATAGTAACCTGGTCTCCCTGTGGGCAGTATTTGGCTGCAGGTGCTATTAATGGCTTAATTGTAGTTTGGAATGTGGAAACCAAAGACTGCATGGAAAGGTACAATTTATTGTTACTGTTTAATTAGGAAACGTTTATATGTTCTGACTCTGACTGTTACGCAAAATGAAAATAGTTTCTAGATTATGAGAGCCATTAACTTTTTAAATAGTTACTTGTTTACTGTTTATATATGTGTGTACACTGTAGAGACATGCATGTTCTAATGTAGAAATCACAGGACATCGCATGAATTCTTTCCTCCCATTGTGAGGGTTCTAGAGATCAACCTCAGGCTTGGTGACAAGTGTCTCTCTGATACATTGTAATCTTTTCAAGTTGAAATTTCCCTGGTGGCGCATGCCTTTAATCCCAGCACTTGGGAGGCAGAGACAGGCGGATTTCTGAGTTCTAGGCCAGCCTGGTCTATAGAGTGAGTTCCAGGACAGTCAGGGCTACACAGAGAAACCCTGTCTCAGAAAAGCAAACAAACAAAAAAATTTTCCCTAGAAAGTAAAGAAATTATGCAGTTTTTATTTGTTTATGGATGGTGGCTAAGGATTGAATAAATGAATATTTGCTACTGAGTAACATTCTCTAGTCCATATCTTTAAAAGCATCCACTTTTTAATTTTTAGGGTAAAACATGAGAAAGGTTATGCAATTTGTGGCCTGGCCTGGCATCCCACTTGTAGTCGGATATGTTACACTGATGTGGAAGGAAACCTTGGAATCCTGGAAAATGTTTGTGACCTCAGTGGAAAGGTGTCAAGCAGTAAGGTAATGGCAGTATAGGTTTTTATTTTCCCTTCATGGTCACTACATGTTATCAAAGAAATTGGGGTTCCTTTTTGTGAGTTCTTAGTCTTAATAAAAGAATTTAAAATTGACTTAGAAGGAAGCTTAAGAACTATTTTATTAGAGTTTAAAGGGAAAACAATAGAAGGCAAGCTGAAATTCCCACTAATTGCTGAGAGGAAAAAAAGGCATGTGTCTTTAAATTAGGCATGGAGGTCAGCAAGAAGCTGTAAAAAGGTATGGGGTAACAGGGGAAGGGGTGCTTCCAGAGAACTGAGAAAGCCAGAATGTTAGAGAAAGTTCACCTGGTAGTTTAGCTAGTGTCCGAAAAGGAGGTGAAGAGTTACATTTTATTTTTAATCAAAAAAAGCAGACAGATTTAGCAAAGCTGCATGGTAATAGCACCTTAAGTAGCTGCCTGTGTATGGTGTTCATTTACATGTCTATCCCCCTAATCCTGACCTGTCCCCAGAGTACAAGGCAATTTAAAACAAATGTATTTGCTAATCATTCTTAAGTCATAGGTATGTGCTTACTTGGCAGAGTTTATACATGTCTTTAGGGGCCTGGATGGGTTGGTGGCTGACTGTAATTCCAGCATTTGGTAGATAGACAGCAGGATCAGAAGTTTCAGGTCAGCCTCAGTAACAGTTTGAGGCCAATAAGGAATATTTGAGACAGTGTTTCAAAAAAAACCCCAAAACGCAAAATATTTGTTTTTGGGCCGTACATTTATGTGCAAAGTTCTAAGTTTATCTCCAACACTACATTAACAGCAAAAGAAAAAGAGCTGCCTTTTACCTAATTGTGTTTTTCTAAATGATTTACTAATACATTGTAATTTAATTTTTCAAGGTATCTAGTAGAGTGGAAAAGGATTACAATGATCTTTTTGATGGAGATGATTCAAATAGTGCTGGCGATTTTCTAAATGACAATGCGGTTGAGATCCCTTCTTTTCCCAAAGGAATTATAAATGAGGATGAGGATAATGATGACCTCATGCTGCCTGCAGATCGTGTCTTGGAAGATGATGAAAACTCAGTTGGTATGACTTTGACCTTGTGCATATGACAGTCCCCTTGCTGATTAGTTTTCCAGATGTTATTAAAAACTCCTAGATGGCTTAATTAGTGTCTAGAGCTACATTTTGAACCCTGTGTTAAAATTTCAAATCAAAAGTCTAAGCATCTTTAACAAACTATAAAAGAAGCTATATCACAAACAAAAGGAAGTAATAGAGATTAGCTCAAATTTACAATGGAAAAGTTAGAGAGCTAGGATAGAGGTGCTTATGCCCAACCTCATAACTTGTATTTGATTCCCAGATCCCACAAGGTAGCAAGAGAGAACTCACTTCCTGGCTTATCTTCTGACCCCCTCACATGTGCCATACGATATGCACATCTGCACTCCAAGACGCACAAAACTAAATTAAAACAAAAACAAAAACCAAAAAAAACGGGGCCAGTAAGATGGCTTGTCAGGTAAAAGTGTCTGCCGTTAAATCTGACAACCTGAGTTCAGTATCAGATACCTACAGGTACACAACATACACTTTTACCATCCAGGCCACCTTCTCAGCCCCATATCTTTAAGGAAATTGTGATGTGTGTGTGTGTGTGTGTGTGTGTGTGTGTGTGTGTGTGTGTGTGTAACAGCATACATGGAATTAGTTTTCTCCAGCTTTACATGGATTCAGAGGATCAAACTCAGATTACCAGGTTGGCAAAGCAAGCAGCTTTAATTGCTGAGTCTCCTCACTGGCCCACCCAGAATAAAGCCTGGTGTCGTTGCCTACATTAATGTAAGGTACCATCTGTTCTGCCTCTCAGACTAATGCATCATCACTACATTTCTTGAGCATGAAGGCCACAGTGGAAGAGGCTAGCAGTGTGCCAACTATTGCTAAGTCCATGGAGGAACTTCACTATAATATTCCATAATGCTTTTCTTTTTCTAGGTTGTTAATTTTATAATTGTCTTATTCTTTGTATTGTAGATGTTACAATGCTAAAAACTGATCGTCACAGAGAGGAAGGGGACAATGATCAGGCAAGCAATATGCACAACCTCCCCCTTATAAAGCCCCAAAGGGCATTTTATGATGGGCCCATGCCAACACCGCGACAAAAACCATTCCAGTCAAGTTCTACACCCTTGCATCTCTCTCACAGATTCATGGTAAGCCTTCATCTACACCCACCCTTTCCCTACAGTTTATTGGATAGATTAAAAAATAATTTTAAAAACCTTGCTTAAGTGGGCTAGAGCATTTGGTTGATCATAATTTTATGGTAGGTTTATTTCATGGTTAGCTAAAATTTTTAATATTATTTCAATATCATTATTAAAAAGTTTTTAAATTCTGTTTTGCAATATAATATAATATAATATAATATAATATAATATAATATAAAAATATAGCTTTGTATCTTGTAATACTTGTTGGCATATTCCCAACCTTATTTCTCAGGATCTCACTAAGTTTCCTTGAACTCATGTAGACCAGCTTGACCTCAGATTTGTGACACCTTTCTGCCTCTGCCTCCTGAGTGCTGGGATTATAGATAATGTACCCTCCTCATGCTTGGCTCTATTTTTTAATATAAAATATTATTTGGATTTTAAAACACTTGTAAGAAAATTTGATAAAGGAAGAGTTCTTTACACAGCCTCCAAGAGCATACGGTTCCTTAGAGCAGACTGTTCCTTTTTACAACTAGTCTCAGGAGCTTAGCAGCTTTGAAAACTAGCTAGATTCGATCCCAACAGCCATGCGGTAGCTCACAAGTTTTATTTCAGCCCCAGAGAATCAGCTGTCCTCTTCTGGCCTCCACAGTGGTACACAGACATTATGTGCAGATAAAACGTCCATACACATAAAACTAAAAAACTTTTAAACGAAAAAAAGAAAACCTAGTAAGGTATAACATTGTAGGTATTAAGTATGTTTCTTGAATTAATGAATGAACATCTTAGCTTTTTACTTCAAGTTTGAGAGCTTGCAAAATTTAGTGTTATTTGCTAGTTATTTTATGTTTTTCATTCTGCAAGTTTTGTTGGATGTTTTTGTTGAAGACATAGTCCTAGCATAAAAACTTGTGAAAACATGAAGAGTGGTGTTTCATATTTTTTTTTAAGACTTATTTATTCATTTTGATATCTGCATGTACACCTACATGCCAGAAGATGGCATCAGATCTTATTGGAGATGGTTGTGAGCCACCATGCTGGGAATAGAACTCGGGACCTCTGGAAGAGCAAACAGTATTCTTAACCACTGAGCCATCTCTCCAGACCAAGAGTGGTGTTTCATAGTAAAACTTTATTGTTAAGAATCCTCATTGAGCTGGGCAGTGGTGGCGCACGCCTTTAATCCCAGCACTTGGGAGGCAGAGGCAGGCGGATTTATGAGTTTGAGGCCAGCCTGGTCTACAGAGTGAGTTCCAGAACAGTCAGGACTACACAGAGAAACCCTGTCTCAAAAAACCCAAAAAAAAAAAAAAAAAAAAGAATCCTCATTGAATAATATAATATATCTTAATGTCAATATTTTATTTATAGTTATGTTTAACATTATGCCCTCAGGCCTTGGTGGGCAGTCTAGGTACAGATGTGTGTGTGGTGCGTATACATACATATATGCAGGCAAAATAGTCATACATATTGAAAAGAAAGAAGACAGGCAGGCAAGCATGCAGACAGACAAGCAGACAAGGAACGAGTGTGAGTCTATAGTGTACATCAGTGAAAATTAAACTTTCCAAATGTTACTAATGTTGTTTTACAATTTATATATTTATCTTAAGACAAACCAGTTGTATGAACATAAAAATACATCTGTTGTCATTTACATCTCTATTTGTATATAATCTTAAGAGTTTCAGGTATTTGTTTGGAAGAATTTAATGTTTTAGTTATTGAAAGCCAATTATATGTACTTATTAATTATATTAATAATGTAGTTTTTAAAATGTTAAATACTCCACTTGTTAATTAGTTATATGACTTTTTATAAAGGAGAGAATAATGAGTCCCTGAAGCTCTACTATTACTACTGCTTCCTGAAGCTATGCTGAGTTAGAATATGCTAACTCTAGGCACAGACTGAGCTACAGTATGCGAGTCTGTCTCTTGTAGTATATATAGTCTTAGGAGTTTCTGTTTTTCTTACTTGATCTTACATACTTCTAGGTGTGGAACTCTGTTGGGATTATTCGCTGCTATAATGATGATCAAGACAGTGCCATAGACGTGGAGTTCCATGACACCTCCATCCATCATGCAACGCATCTATCGAATGCTTTCAATTACACAATGGGAACTCTTTCCCATGAAGCTATTTTGTTGGCGTGTGAAAGTGCTGATGAATTAGCAAGGTAAATGGGGAGAATCTGGCATTGTTGAACTGTTAGATCAAGTTGTATTATTTATAGTATGGAGTACCAGAAACTAGAATTAGGTGTAAACACCAGTACACCTCAGAATATGTTTTGCTCTAGTTATCTCCTCATTGCATCTTTTGCATATGAAAATGATAGGATATAATTTATAACACAAGAGAGATGAGACTATATTTTATATCGTAACAATAGTTCTTATATCTTTACATACTCTTAAAATGTGAGTTAACAGTCCTAATGTAGTTCATCTTAAATTTATTTCATAGGCTTGGGATGTCCTGTAATGTTTGTTTATTACCTTCAAGTCAATGGTTGTATCCCTGGGACCAGACATGCACATCTCAAATGAATTTCATAATTATATTCTTTAAAAACAGTTTTAATAAAATAGAAAAATAAACTTTGCTACCATGATTAGTTATATATAAAAATATCAGATAGTTAGAATTCCACACCCCTTTAATTTCAGCACTCAGGAGACAGAGGCAGGTGGATCTCTGTGAGTTCTAGATCAGTCTGTCTTACAAAGCAAGTTCTAGAACAGTCAGGGCTACACAGAGAAAGCCTATTTCATGGAAGGGAAAAAAGATCACATAAAAATTTGGTCATTTCTGTCTTGTTTTATTCTTTTAGCAAGCTTCACTGCTTGCACTTCAGTTCTTGGGATTCAAGCAAAGAGTGGATAGTAGATATGCCTCAGGATGAGGATATCGAAGCCATATGTCTGGGTCTCGGATGGGCTGCTGCTGCTACTACTGCCTTGCTCCTTCGATTGTTTACTATTGGAGGTGTTCAGAAAGAAGTCTTCTGCCTTCCTGGACCTGTGGTCTCAATGGCGGGTCACGGAGAACAGCTTTGCATTGTTTATCATAGAGGTAGGTTTTTCCTTGTTTTATACGGTGCCTTAACTTTGGTAAAATTAAACTGTTTGAATTGTTGTTGTTGTTGTTGTACTTCATTTGTTTTGGATTGTATACCTCCTTTTGCATTTACTAAGTATTTTCATCATTGTAGTCTTTGACTTCAGAAAATGTTGCAATATTGCTAAGCAAGAAAAATAAGGATGCCCCACTGTATAGACTACTAATGAGGGAATTCAAAGGTAAAATTCGGTTATTTGCTTGTGTAAAGTTTATCTGTTGGCAAGTGTATTGTTCAGTTTAAATACCTCAGAAATAACTTACAACTTCTAGTACAAAGGACCAAAACAGCTAGGAGTGACTTTAGAGGTTAGAAATGTAGTGCCAGGGAAATGTTAGTGATCTCCAAAAAAACAGACAGGAGCTGATCTGATGTAACTCACATCAGGGTTTTTATTCTATTCGAGCCAGCTCGGGCCCCCACCCCCATTGCACCGCTGTCACACAGGACAGTTTTCATAGTGAGGGAGCCCCGAATATCTATCAGGGCAAGGCTTTATAGTAAGCAGCAAGCAGGGAGTACGTGTGCAAGCATCTAATTAGAAAGCTACTGTGGCCTTTAACATAATTGGCTGGTGCTGGGAATCATATAAACTTAACTTCTGCTCCCCTCTGCATTGGTGGTCATTAGGCAGTTAGCTTATAACCTGGGGTGCATAGTTGGAGGAATAACATGGAGACACTAGTCTTATTGAGGGTGTAATCTGGAAACTTTGATCTTGTTGGGGATTGGCTTAGAGACTGGAGCTAGGCTCAGGTTTTGTTGGAGTGCTACTTGGAAACTAATGTTAGGTACCGGCCTGTTAGTTTACCTGAGTTCAAACTAGGTCAGGTTCTCAAAAATGGAATCTAAACTTAAAAGTTTTGAGATCTCACTCAGGACCACCTTTTCCTTGCTTTCTGTCTTTATTTCCCACCCATCTGTTAACACAAGCAAGGTTAGTGATCAAGATTATTTGTTTGTTTTATTTTAAACACCCTAGTGGAAGTACTGTCCTCTCTTGGCTCTGTGACATTCTCGTCCAACTGTTTTGCTTGCTGACAACTTTTTCTCCTTTGGCTCCTCCTGTGCTTGCTTTTGGTTGTAGTTAGCCTCATCTTCTTGGTATTCTCCAAAGGTCAGAACCTTGCAGTCTGTTGACAGCATAGCTACAATAAAAAATGGATTTTTTTTTTTTTCATTGCCATTTTGTACATATCTGCAAGTGTAACTGAAGCAAAGGTTTCATGGACAATATGTACTGTTTGATTTCACCTTTTAAAAATGTTGCTTGCAACTCCAAATTGATAATCATGACATGTCAAAAATACGGTTCAAAAGCCTCCAGCACTTGGGAAGGAGAGGCAGATAGATCTCCTGCTTTCAGGGCCACCCTAGTCTACAGAAAAGTTTCAGGTCAGTCAGAACTATCTAAGAACAAAGAAACCCCCCAAAACAGTTTGAGAAACTTCTTTAGAGGATTTCATTTTAAAATGTGGTCTTAAATATGTATGTCTGTCTTCTACATTGGTATACCAGTCCTATTTCATAATCATGTCTCTGTACTTTTATATTCAGTTACTCATTTGAAATTTGAGTTATGTTTAACTGGCCTTTTGAACTCACTCACTTTTTTGTCCATTAACAGTTCATCTGTTCAGTCATACAACTATAAGCCACATGAACTCCATCGGTATAGTCAGAACGTGTTGTGTGCTGTGGAGTAGCCCATTTCAAGTGTGCCTCGTTTCATTTCATAAACTAATACCCAGCCATGTCGTGTTGCAGTGCTGGTCATAGTAGCCTCCACTAGTCCATCAGCCCTTAACTTCTGCATGTTACAGTTTATTCTGTGCAGAGTTGCCTGAATGATCTAGTAAAAAGCCTAGATCATCTCTTTTCTGCTTAAATTTCCCTGAGTTCAATTTTAGAATAACAAACTACTTGCCATGACAAGATGTTTTACTGGTCGAGCAGGATCTAAACTTCATCTCTTTCTTCAGCTTCATGCCTTACCATTGTCGCCTACCACTGGCCACTCTGTTCTGTGATCACTTTGTCCTTATTTCTGTCTTAGGACCTTTCAACTAGCTGTTCCTCTTTCATTGCATCCATCCTTTTAAATGCAAGCCCATATGAGGTTATATGGGTCACACACACAAAAAAAATTAGCAACAGTAAAACATTCTAAATGCAACCAAAAATTAATTTAAAATTAAGCGTGCACCAGGACTATAGTGTTTGCAGCAGTGCTTGTCTCTGTTGGTGTGACTTCACGGCAGCCCGGTTTCTGAATGCACAAATGTACACTTCAAACCATGCCTGCCATCTCACCATTGAGCACCAAAAAGCACCACCTGAAGCAGCTTGACTAAAATGTATGTGTTATGAGTACAGTACATTTATTGTACATGAGAAGTTTTCTATCTTAAACATAATGGTTTAATTATTGAAAACAGACAATATTTTCCTACATCATTCCTCAGCAAGTAAGAATAAAATAGGGATTGGACTGTGTCAAGATGCTTGATGGTAAAACCTGCTATTTTAGTCTCATAAAATATGGTGAATGAATTTTGGTTTGGGATTATGACAGAGTATCCAACCATTTCTGAACAGCCCTGTTTTAGTTTTTCTTTCTGTTGCAAAGTACTGAGCCAGGTGGTGGCAGCGCTAGCCTTTAAACCCAACACTCAGGAGACAGAGTTCAGAACCAGTTTGGTCTATAGAGAGAGTCCCAGGACAGCCAAGGCTATGCAGAGAAACCCTGTCTCCATAGTACCTGTTACAGCCAACTGGAGGGTGAATTCTGGCACAGTTCATTGTGGTGGGGATGTGAAGGCAGTTGGGCTTATTAAACTAGCTGGTCATTATTATATTCAAAATCAAGAAGCAGAAAGTAACGGACACATGTTGCTCAGTTCCCTTTAGACCAGGATCATAACAGGGGAATGGTACCAACTATGGTCTCTAGAAATGTTCAGTGTAATATATTGTTCTACTTCTAATGTATTGAAAATATTGCTCTTATGGGTTAACCATGAAAATGGTGCTGTTTTAAGAATGTGTCATGGGCTGTGATATCACATGACTTTAATCCTGGCACTTGGGAAGCAGGTAGGTGGATCTCTGAGATCTCTGGTCTACAGATTGAGTTCTAGGAAAGACAGGGCAACTTAGACAAACTCTGTCTTAAGAGAGGCCCCCCCCCCCCCCCCCAAAAAATGAAAGTGCCACAAAGTTAATTCACAGAAAATAATTTAGTTTGATTATGGCTGAGTAACCTCTGGTGCCTGATGCATATGTACATTTCTCTAGGTACAGGGTTTGATGGAGATCAGTGCCTTGGAGTTTATCTGCTGGAGCTGGGGCAGAAGAAAAAACAGGTTTTGCATGGCGACCCTCTTCCTCTCACAAGGAAGTCCTACCTTACATGGCTGGGGTTTTCTGCTGAAGGCAAGATAATCTTTCTTTATATTAAAGATTTATTTCAAGAAAATAATTTCATTATCTTAGTCTTAATTGATTTAAAAATACTCTATATTTAAAATTTTAATATGGATCAAAACTTCAGTTGTTAGGCAGAATAGTAATTATTTCACTATTCATGAGAATTCTGATGAGAAAGCTTACAAAGAAAATTATATTTTTATTGTTTTTCATTTAATTATGTGTATGTGTGTACCCGAGGGTCCAGAAGAGGACATTGGATCCTCTGGGGTTGTAGTTAACAGATGGTTGGTCTTTTCCAGTTAATTCTATATATGTTAAGAAGTTTCTGAAATTGTGCCCAATCTACTTGAAATGTGGCCAGTCCTAATTGAGATATGCTGTAAATATAGAATGCTGAATTTGAAAGACAGTATTGAAAAAACAATATAAAAAGAATTTCAGTTATTGGTTTACATTGACTACATGAATGTTTAAGTCATAATATTTTAGCTATATTGGATCAAATGCTAAAATTTCTTGTTAAAAAGTATTACAATGAGATTAAAAGTTACATTTATATATATGTTTAAACTTTTTTAAAAAGTTAATGGGCTTTAAAAAATTACTGTTACATTCTAGCAGGGGGCATAACTTTCACTGAAACTGGTGGAGGTTAGTGTGTGTGTGTGTTTCCTTTTAGTAAATTTCGGTCAGATTTAGAGTTTTTTCTTCATTTGGGTCTCTGTAGAAATTTTACAGAAAACAACTCTGAATTATCCTCCCCACACCCCTTTAGCTTTTGGAATTAAAGTTGGATCCTTGGTATGTATTACTGAAAGGTTTATTTAATAGTACATTTTCAGTTGATTTCTTTGTTCTGGGTGTTTAGGTACTCCCTGCTACGTGGATTCTGAAGGCTGTGTCCGAATGCTTAACAGAGGGCTCGGGAACACATGGACTCCTATATGTAACATAAGAGAGCACTGCAAAGGAAAATCTGATCACTACTGGGTAGTTGGTATCCATGAGAACCCCCAGCAGCTAAGGTGGGCCATCACAAAGTGTAGAAAGTTGGTTAACTCAGGGACAGAGGTTGAGATAAGATCTTGTACCAGTATGCCTGGCTCCAGCTTCCTCTTTGTATGAGACTCTATATTTATTTGCTTTTCATCGTCTGCCACCTGGTGAAGGGAAAATTAAAATGTGGTCTATCTGTATTATTGGGCTATGGAAAGGTATAAATTACTGATACATGCTTATAATACAAATGAACCTTAAAACATCATACTAGTAAAAGAAGTCAAAGGACTACATACTATATGATTCCACTTATGAAAATATCCAGAATCGGGTATCTCTAGAGACAGAATAAGGTAACAGAAATTCTGTTCCTGGCATCTCTAGGCAGATTAGAAGGCAAGAGCAGGATTGTTTGGGGAGGTGATAGTTGGCATTATGGGGATTGAGGAGAGAAAATATAGTCTTTTTTAGACAATGTAAAATTGAATTTAGTAGAAAGCCATAAAGGTTTTAATACTTATTTCCGTGTTTGCCTTTCTAGAATCTGCAGAATTCCATTGTTAACATATTAGGTATTGTAAGCTATATTAGTTGGCTGGGGCTGGGGCTTAGTAGTAGTGCTTGCTTAATATGCAGGCAGTCCTGAATTCCTTCTACAGTACAGGGGAAACATTATTTTTTAAAGAAAAGCCTTCTGAATGTATTGGCACAGCACTCAGAGGGCAGAAGCTGGTGGGTCTCTATGTTTGAGGTTAGTCTTCCAAGCAAGCTGTGGGTCAGCCAGGGTTACAGAATGAGACTACTTTTTGTTTTGTTTAGTTTTTGAGACCAAATTAGTTAACGCCTTAATCAGTGTTAGGATGTATAGCTATCTTCAGAAATGTCTTTAGTTTCTAATTCTAGAAATCAAGTTATTTAATAGTTTGAAGGAAAGAATTCCCATTATATCAATAGTGGGTTATAGTTTGAACCTATGAACCCTCTCTAGTGCTTACTCAAGATGACTCATTTTGTTATTAAATGTTTTATCTTATTATTTGAGACTGTCTAATATGTAGACCAGGCTACCTTCAAACTCGCAGAACACCCCCCCACCCCCCCACCCCGTTTTGTTTTGCCCTCCAAGTACTAGGAGTAAGGTCTAGCTCTAGCTCCAGGGGATCCAGTGCAGTTCTCTGGCCTCCTTGGGCACCTTACACACTTCCACAAATCCACACTCAGACATATTCAGAGTTAAAAATAATTTTTTTTAATTTAAAAATTATTTTAAGTTTCTTGAAATTGAGTCTTATATAGCCCAACTCAACTATGTAATAATAAACTCAACTATGTAATCACGAATAGCCTTGAACCCCTGATTTCCACTTCCCTGAGTGCTAGAATTGGAGGTTTGTGCTAGTACACTTAGGATGGTCTTACACAGTACACATTTGAAGCACTGAGATGCTAAGAAGTCTGCTTGTGGGGTCTGTAGAAATGGCTCAGCAATTAAAACCACTTGTGGCTTTTGCAGAGAACCTGTATTTGATTCCCAGTACTCATTCACATAGTGGCTCACAACCTCCAGTTCCAGGGACCTTCTAAACTTCATGTATTTGAGGCATGGATGTGGAGCACATGCTACTTAGATATATAAAATGAATAAATCTCAAAAACAAACAATCAAATTAAGCCGGGTAGTGATGGTGCACACATCTTTATCTCTTGAGTCCAAGGCGGGCCTGGTCTACAGAGTGAGTTCCAGGACAGCCAGGGCTACACAGAGAAACCCTGTCTCAAAAAACAAAAAAACAAAACAGAAGCTAAGAACATAAGAAATATTAGTGTCACCGGGCGGTTGTGGCACACGCCTTTAATCCCAGCACTTGGGAGGCAGAGACAGGCGAATTTCTGAGTTCGAGGCCAGCCTGGTCTACAGAGTGAGTGCCAGGACAGCCAGGGCTACACAGAGAAACCCTGTCTCGAAAAAAAACCAAAAAAAAAAAAAAAAAGAAAAGAAATATTAGTGTCCTGCTTTGGAAAGTGACTTTTAATAAAATCCTCATTATATCTTTTTAATTTTTGATGAAATCAGTATTTGAGCCGGGAAAGGTTAGACAAAAGACTGGTTACTTTAATAGGCAGAATGCTCAGACAGACACTAGTGTTCTTCTTGCTTGTTGGTGGCACATATGTGTGTTCTTTCCCTCCACAAATGCACATGGTTAGTGGCACGTATGTGTGTTCTTTTTCTCCCTGTGAACGCACATATTCTGTCTTGTTCATTCACCAAGTAGCAATCTGTTGCTTGTGAGTAAGTGTGTGCCAGTTACCACAGCAAAATGTTCACATTTGAAATAGTCATGCTCCTATCTCATGCTCTGTGCCATGGCCTCTATAAAACTATGGAAGAGAAGAAAATAAGATCATATGTTCCAAAATATTAGAACTTTAAAACCATACTTGTGGTGTTTTGGTAGTGGTGAGGTTTTGGTTTGATTGTTTCTTTGTTTTCTTGAGACAGGGTTTGTCTGTTCTGTAACTCACTTTGTAGACCAGGCTGGCTTTGAATTCAAAGAGATCCACCTGCCTCTGCCTCCCGACTGCTCGGATTAAAGGTGTGCACCACCACAGCTGGTTTAAACTTGTGTTTTTTATTGTATTACCATACAATAAAAGAAAGGTTTACGTCTCATGACAAAGGGGCATATATCATGTGACAGCATTTGTGGATGTGGCTGCTTTTCATTTCTCTGGTGAGCATTTGATATTACTTACTGGGATTGTTTTTATAAAATGTTTCAAACGCAAAGGCCTATTAGAATAGTATTACTGTTCATAGTTCCTAATTTGTGGAAAGGTTTTATTTTAGCAGTTTTTGTGATATTGTAAAGTCTTTAGTGTGGGACTTTTTTTTTTTTTTTTTTTTTTTTGACTGACAGGTGCATCCCTTGTAAAGGCTCTCGGTTTCCTCCCACCCTCCCACGACCTGCTGTAGCTATATTATCTTTTAAACTTCCTTACTGTCAGACTTCAACAGAGAAAGGCCAAATGGAGGTATGTGGATGCCTTAATAGTATAAATTTGGTAGTAAATTCCTGTTACACAGAAGATTTTAGATCATCACAGTGTCAGTGTTGGATATTACTACACCGTGATTAAATAAATAATGCAGTAGGGCTCTTTGATCACAAGCCCACCTCATGTGGTTGCCGTCACAGCTTCCAGGGCTTACTGCAGAGGAAATGGTTTTGACAGGAGGCCCTCAGCAGGGGTAGAGCGTCCCTGGTAGGGTCAGGTAAGCTCTCTACACGCACCATGACCTCGTCCTACTCTAGACCTAGCCCTGCTGTTTTAAAGGGCATTTGAAACCTTGCAATTAGTTATGCTAGTTAGGAAGCAAGTCATCTACAGAACTGGTTTACCAAGTTCTCTGAGGACTAGTCATATAGGAAATAAAAATGCTATACACATACACATAAATACCTCTTTAAAGGCTAGAACATAAGGCCAAGTTATCATAGCACATTGAAATTGGAATTGTAAAGTAAGATTAGATAGAAAGGAGGGTTTCAGAAAATGTTTTAAAGCTGGTATCTTAAGGTGCACTGAACACTGCCCAGTATTAAGGGATGCTCAGTTTTGTGTACTTCTCCCGTTTTCCAGGAACAGTTTTGGCATTCGGTTCTGTTTCACAACTACCTTGATTACTTGGCTAAAAATGGTTATGATTATGAGGAGAGCATTAAAAACCAGGCAGTAAAAGAGCAGCAGGAACTCTTAATGAAAATGCTTGCGGTGAGTAAAATATGTTGAAAAATTGAAGTTTAATTATTTTCTTAGGTTAGGTTGAGAAAAAAAAATGTTTCTATTTTTTTCCTTAAAATTTTTATCTCACTTTTGATGTTAAAATATTTTAAATATTTCCCTATAGGTAAGGCTGTAGGTGGGCGAGGAGTAAGCTTTTCCAGTGTTGTGCCCACCCACTGGGCTCCAGCTGATGCTCTAGGTGACTTTAAGAGTGAGAGCCATTGTTGTGACTCTTGCTCATCTATGTCAGAGTTTAGGTGTGGACTGTTGTAGATCTCCAGGGTTGGACAGTTTTGAGACAAGTCCTTAAGCTTTTGGATTCCCCGGCCTTTTGTCATCACTAGTGGCTGGGTTTGCTGCCCTGCCTTCTTCACTACATTTCTCTTTGAAGCGAGATCTCTTGAGGTTAGTTGTCCTCCTTTCAAATTTTTGTTAATTGAAAGAAATGTAATCCTTTGTCCTCTCCTCTGGATAGTACTGTTGACCTTTGAGGGAAGTGACCGTTAATTCATTCTACTCACTGCAAGAACCACGCTGCCCTCTGAGAGTCCCACCTTGCTTAGACATGCTTCTTCTGGACAATAGCAGCAATCTGGAGGAGGCTTGGGTGAAGAGATAGAGCTTCTTCCTCATAGGTCAGGTGTGTAAATTACAAAACGCTCCTGCACCATGAGTCATAAGACCCCTACTGTCCCTCGGAGTGGCAAGAACTTATTTTGAGCTCAAGTTGGCATGTGCTAGATTGTCAATTCAAACCAAAGAGAAAAGCGAGTATTTTCTAAGATGCATTTAGTGAATGTTCCTCCCACCTCCTCCTGTTCTCTTTTAAGATTTGTTTTTATTTTATTTTATGAATATTTGTCTGCATGTGTGTACGTGTACCATGTGTGTGCCAGGTGATCACAGAGGCCAGAAGAGGGTATTAGGTATCATGGAAGTAGAGTTCTGGACAGTGAGGAGCTCTACTGTGTGGGTGCTGGGAATAGAGTCTAGGCCTTCTCCAAGAGCAGCAAATGTTCTTTGAAAGAACTGGGATTGGCACAGGACACCCTAAGACCAAGTTCTCAGCACAAAGGAGATTTATTTGCCTCATGAGGAACAAGGGACAAGGAATAAGAGACAAAGAAGGAGACAGAGAATGAGGGGAAACGAAAAAGGACAAGGGAGAGGGAGAAGCCATATTTGCCCTGGAAGGACAAGGGACTGGCTGCCTCTGGATAGAAAGGAGACAGATGTGGCCCTTAGGCAAGTGGCAGTTTATAAAGGGAAAAAGAGAAACCCCTGTTAGAATAATTTGGTTTGTTTTGGTTGGGCATGTAAATTAGGTGACAAAAGGGGCTTTTGATTGCTGGAATTAAATACTTTGATTGCTGGACCTTGGTTATCAGCCTCAAGAGGATGAAGTAATTAAGTAAGGGACTAGACCTTGGTGACCAGCTTTAGGAATATAATCTTATGTTTTAGCAAGGAAGGGGGAAGTGAGAAGGGCAAGGCGTGCCAGAACCATGTTTGCTATGCTGGTAGATAGCCCTTCATTCTTAGTCACTGAGCCAGCCCCCCTGCCCCAGAACACCCTTCATTGTATATCACAGACATAAAAGGTGCAAATGTTAATTTAGAAGTTGTATAGCTATTTCTGGTAGTTGAAGATCACAGACAATATACATGAAATTTTAAGCATGTCTATTTTTCCCGTCCAAATTTGCTTAGTAGCATTTGTTGTCTAGTTCTGAGTAAAGTAGTAACTGGTTTTTGTCTTAATTCACTTTTTAAAATTCCCTGCTTTATTGTGATGAGTGGCAAATGGAGAAAAAATTAGGAGAATTACATTTGAGTTTTGAATGGCTATCCTATTTCTCATGCACTTTACATCTGAAGTATGTCACGTCTCATTGAATCTAAGCTACTATTTGTAAATGCGCCGTTATTTTATTCATTTAAGGCATGCAGGAATACTGTTGATCAAGCCAACACAAAATTAATTATAAGATACTTTTCCATTTTGTAGATGTACAGTGTGCATGTTAGAAGCATTAGGTAGTGTACCTAGAAGACTTTCATTTTACTAGTCCTATCAGTCTCTCTTTTCCTTTTCTTTTTTAAAGTTTGACCTAACATGATTTGATTTTGATTCTCCCCTGATTAGCTGTCTTGTAAACTGGAACGAGAATTCCGTTGTGTGGAACTTGCTGATCTAATGACTCAAAATGCAGTGCACTTAGCCATTAAATATGCTTCTCGCTCTCGGAAATTAATATTGGCTCAAAAACTTAGTGAACTTGCTGCCGAAAAGGCAGCCGAATTGGCAGAAACCCAGGCAGAGGAAGAGAAAGAAGAGGATTTCAGAGAAAAACTGAATGCTGGGTAAAAGACCATCAGCTATTTGAATTTTCCTTACTGTCTTGAACATGAAGTTGGTCTTTGCGTTTGTTTCTTATGGTATAATACTGTGTATGACCCATCAGTTACAGTCATACCACTACAGAATGGAGTCAGCCACGGGTCAGAAGTCAAGTTGAAGAAGATGTCGAGGACAGAGAAGACACTATTTCAGAAGAAAAACCAGAGCCACATAACTATGGTGAGACATGTTTTTATTTATTTTATGTATGTGAGTACACTGTTGCTGTCTTTAGACACACCAGAAAGGGCATCAGATCCCATTACAAATGCTTTTGAGCCACCATGTGGTTGCTGGGAATTGAACTCAGGACCTCTGGGTTAAGAGGTTAAGCAGTCAGTGCTCTTAACCACTGAGCCTTCTCTCCAGCTCTTAAGACATGTTTTCAAAACTGAAAGATACAGAAGCTCTGCAGATAGTGGTGCTTGCCATGCAGTGCTGGCCACCTGGGCTCCCCCTGCAGATCACACGGAAAGATAGAGTGCTGACTCTATCTACACAGTTGTCTTCTGACCACTATGTATACAAAGTGCCAACCCCCAACAACAATTAAATAAATAAATACATACATACATACATACATACATACATACATACATACATACATATATAAAAGCTATCATTAGTATTGCCTTTTCCATTTTGGTCATCTAAGAGAAATTAAATTCCCTTTTTTTTTTCAAGGTATCTCTGCTGTCTAGATGTTGAATATTAAGGATGACTTCACTGTCCTCACTTATATTGTTTTATTTATTTTAATTATAGGGCAGAACTTATTCCAAAGTGCAAATTCCTCTGATACGCCAGCTCTTAAATCAGGTAAGAAATATATGTAGACTTGGAGCTTATAGCAGTGGCTGTAATCCAATCAGAAAATAGGTACCTGCTGGCATTCTCATGGAATGCTGACAGCAGAGACTAGAAGATGAATCAGCCCGCAAGGGAGTGGTGGATGGGAGCAGGAGCAGAGGAAATAGTATGTGTGGAGACTTCAGAAGAATAGAGGGCACAAAGAGCAGTTCTGTGGAGTCTTGGAGGGATATACAAGAGACAAATTTTGTGGATTTTCCAGACTGTTGAGAATCGCAGTCTTCATTCTAAGATCCCTGGGAGGCTGCTGTAGATTCTGAGCAGTACCAATGCCATCACACGTGATACTGAGGGGGAATGGACATAAGACTACCAAAGCAGTACAAGTGAGACTGAATAGTTTGGCTTGGGCTAGAGTAGTGACAATAGAAAGAAAAGGTAGAGTGGGTGTTTCTAAGGTGGAAGATGGTTCAGAATGAAGAACAGTATAGTATCAGAAACACTGGAAAAAAGCATACAGGTTCATAGGGGAAGCTGATGAATTTCCATTAGCTAAGTAGGTTATGTAGTTAGGCATTTGCTTCTGAATCTCATAAATAAATGTTAAACCATTGGCATAAGTAGAGCAGTTTATACCATGGTAAGCACTCATTACAGTTTGTAAAGTAAGAAGAAACAGGAGCCCTAGCTGAGGAGATTTCCGACATTTAAGCATCAAGTACAAGAGAAGAAGCACTGTAAGAGTTCACTGGTCCAGAGAGAAAGGGCTAAGTCTGGGATGTAGTGTCTAAGGATGTCACGTAAAGTCAAAGGAGAAGAAAATATTAAAGAGACCACTATATAGAAAGCCATTGAGAGGTCTCAAATAAAGGGGCAGAAAGTAGCCATCACATTTGGTTGCATAGAAATGGGTTGGGGACTTTAGCTATTGTGTAGAAGGGTTAGACCTCATACCATAGTGTGGAGAAATGCATGGGAAGGAAGAAAGTAATGTCAGTGGCTTTTGAAAAGTGGTAGGGTTATAAGGCAAGATGGTAGTTGGAAGTGCAAAGAGCTTGCTTTGATTTTGTTTTTAAATTGAGACACAGGTGAATGAAGAAGGGAAATGTCAGACAGTGGGGAGAGAGGCATTAGTAGGTGTTTCCTTGACAAGGTGGGCATGGGTATCCACATTGTGGACATTACTAACCTTAGCACCACTGTTTCATGGTCAAGGGGAGAAGAGGTCTACACACTGGTATGTTTCACAGCGGCAAATTGGGACAATTCCCATTTAATATTATTCCAGCTTGGAAGAAGGAAAGAGACCATCTGTATTTGTTTTAAAGTTACATGGTGCTGGGTGTAGAAGGACACATCTTTAATACTAGCAGTAGAGAGGCAGAGGCAGGAGAATCTCTGTAAGTTTGAGGCCAACCTGGTTTACATAGCAGTTCTAGGCCAGTCGCATGTACATAGTGAGACCCTGTCTCAAAAAAAAAAAAAAAAAGTACCTTTGTTTTCATATAATACATAATATTTTATTTAGTATCGTGAAAGTCAGAAGTTGTCTTGATTTTAAAAAACAAAACAAAGCCACTATTGAGTTTTCTTCTTTTAATAGGTGCAGTTTTCTCTAGCAGCCAAGGACGGGTAAACCCCTTCAAGGTAACCAGTGATATTTTCTGTTTGAAATTATCCATACAAAGCTGTTTCCAGATGACCAAATGACCTCTTTAGTCTCTGGGGGATTAAAAACAGGTCATTGAGAAGACAAAGAGGAAGCTGTAGCTGTTCCCATCTGATCTCAGTACCTGTGTTCTACTCAGCTCTGAGTACCCAGTGCTGAGGACTTGAGAGGTTCTCCCTGTCTGTCCTTGGGATGTGGTGTTTGAGAGAACTTGTTTCAGTCTCACTTTGGGTTGTATTCCATTAATTCATTTCCAAAAGGGATACCGCAGTGGAGTTGTTTTCTTTTTCCTGTATAATATTCTTTTTTCTCTTTAGGTACTAGTCAATTCCAAAGAGCCAGTCTTATCAGCAAATTCAACACGCTCAGCTAATATTTTAGACAATATGAACAAATCATCCAGGAAGTCCACTTCTTTTAATCGAGTAGCAAATAATGAAAAATCTCCCGTTATAAAGCCTCTCATTCCCAAGCCAAGGTCTAAGCAGGTACTGCTTTGGTGAGCCTGTACACTTTGTTCTGGGATAGATGAAGTGCCTGGTTGATCACTGGTTATGTAGCAAGGGAGTGCATTCTGTCTTGGTTTAGCCCAGAACCGCCCTTTTAAATATTTATAGATTTGTCCCCAGACTCACACATGTTTGTTTTCATAGGCAACTGCAGCATCCTATTTCCAGAAAAGAACTTCACAGGCTGATAAGACAGAGGAAGTAAAAGAAAATGCTAAAAGTTCATCATCTGAAACTCCAACTGTGTGCCTTCAAAACTCTGAAAACCAAAGGTGAGCATATAGAGAAACTTTGTGTTTGAGATGCAGTGTTTCAGCCAGGCGTGCTGACTTGCCTTTAATCCCAGCACACAGAAGGCAGAAGCAGGTGGCTGGCTCTCTTTAAGCATAAGGCCAGCCTGGTCTACAAAGCAAGTTCCAGGACAGCCGGAGGTATGTAGTAAGACTCTGTTCAAAATTAATTAAAAATAAAATTTTAATTGTAAATACCTTTATCATTCATTCAGGCTAATATTTAGGATCTATTCAGCTTCTGAATGGTAGGAGGCAGGTAGACTAAACAGGGATTCTGGTGTCAGACTGCTTAGCTGTTCAGTCTCATACTACTCTTATTTCCCGTCTGTCTACCTAAACTAAGTTATTTCATCTCTCTGAACCCCAGCTGCCTGATTTATCAGTTGAGATGCCAATTATTTCCAAATCATAGGGTTTTACTATATGGTCATAGACGGAAAGCATTTAGGATGCATGGCAGCCTTCTGATGACCTAAACATAGTTTGTGCAGAAGGTAGAATAGAATTGAGTCAATTTTACAAGTGTGCTTTGTCTATGCTTTTCCAAATAATGGTGCAGGAAGAACCCAGGTCAGCAGTGAGTGGGGGAGGTGATGGGAAGGGGCAAAGAGAAGTCAGCCAGGTTTCACATAGCTGCTTACTAAATGGCAAGAGCCTTTGAATGACGGCCAGAGGGCTCAGAGAGGTTGGAGATCTTGAACCTGTAACACACAAGAGCCGAAAATGCAGGGTTCATGGTTCTGCACTGTGAATGTAAGGGTGAGTGATCCTTCTCCAGCTCACTGAGCCTGCAATCTCCAGTCTGAAAAGTAATATGGATATTATTAGCTAGTATAGTTGTGTCTCCCTTACTTTGTATGAGTATTGAAAATGTGGTTATTAGTATGGTGGTTAGCTACTAATGTGAAATGTCAGCTGACACTTTAAATAATATATTCAGCATAAATTTTTTCATGTTATTATTACTTTAGGCCAAAGACCGGGTTCCAGATATGGCTGGAAGAAAATAGAAGTAATATTTTGTCCGACAATCCTGACATTTCAGATGAAGCAGACATAATAAAAGAGGGGATGATACGATTTAGAGTATTGTCTGCTGAAGAAAGGAAGGTAAGGATTATTATGCTGAGACAAGATCTTGGTGGGCTTCCCAGGTTTAAAAAGTTCTTATAGAAATGCCTTTTTCGCCGGCAGTGGTGGTGCACGCCTTTAATCCCAGCACTTGGGAGGCAGAGGCAGGCAGATTTCTGAGTTCAAGGCCAGCCTGGTCTACAGAGTTTCAGGACAGCCAGGGCTACACAGAGAAACTCTGTCTCAAAAAACAAAAACAAACAAACAAACAAAAAAAGAAATGCCTTTTTCTTTGGAAAATTGAATGCATCAAAAAAGTCTTGATGAAGAGGAAATTAGATGTGGGTGAGTTTTGACAAAGTAGACAAAGTTTGACAAAGTATGATTGTACCTATGGATGGTTTTAGAAATCAGCTGTGTGCAACTGTGTGTCCTTAGGGAACTGATAAAATATGTTTTAGTTATAAACTTAAAGCAAAAAAAAGGATTAATAAGGAAAAATGAATTTAACTTATATTTTAAATTACTACTATCAAGTCCATGAAAGTAGGAAAAAAATTAATGTTATCTACTTACATGAGAATAATTCCTTTGGTTGGAAAACTTTGGTGCTTTGGTCCAGGCTTTCATACAAAAATTAGGATGTGTAGCTTGCTAACCTCTGTCATGTTTGTGGAGAAAGGGAAAGGAATGTGGGCAGTGGGCTAGTTAAACCTCAGACTTCATTTCCTCGCTGTACAAGTGTAGGCACCTCCCAGTGTAGTCACTGGCTTTGGTGGATTGGGTTTTATGAATAATGGGTATTGCGTGATCCAAAAGCTAGAAACTAGGCTAACCACTTCCAGCCTCATTTAGAGTCTTCTTAGCATTTTTGTGTTTCTGTATAAATAGACATGAATGAATTTATTATAAAAGAGGAAGAGATGTAACAAAACTTGTGATTGTGTGGGTTTTGTTTTTTAATTTGGGTGAGTTTTGTATTTCTGTGTATAGAATGGAGGGCTTTGTGAATGATAGACAAGCACTCTTCCACTCTATTCTCAGCTCATCATTATGGCTTTGGGGATTGTTGTGTTTTGTGATGGGGCCTTGCTCTGTAGCCCTGATTGGCTTAGAACTCACTAGGTAAAGAAGACTGGCCTCAAACATTGGGCAATCCTCCTGCCTCTGCCTGCCCCCCATGTACTGAGGTTATAGTGTTGAGCCTAGTTGTTGATTGTGTTTTGTTTTAATTAAAAAAAAACAAACAACTGTCCATGCTTGTATATTTGGCTGCATGTGTATATGTGCACCATGTGTGTCCTTGGTGTGCAAGGAAAATACACTCTTCTTTGGTTCACCCCTCAACCCCCAAGTATATATGATTGTTGTTTTGAGACAGGATCTAATTAAGGAGCTCGCTGCCCTTGAACTCTTGACAGTTCTGTCTCAGCCTCCCAAGTGTCAAGAATTCCCAGTGTTCCTCACCATGCCCACATGGACGTTACCTTAGTAGGTTTGACTTGCAGCCTGGTGATTAGAGATGCTGAGCTTTCCCATGTCCCCATGGATCATTTGTGTATATCTTGAGAATAGCTTTCAAATTTATTTTATATTTTTAACCTGATTGGGGATTTGCTATTGAGTTTTCAAAGTTGCTTAAATGTTATAGAGATTCATCTCTTCTTCAGATGGTTACTTTGCAACTATTTCCAAAAAATATGAAATCTAAATTTTTTAACAATTAGTACCTTTAATAATAAAGTTAAAATTTCAAATGCTAATTACTGTTCTGTATACAAGAACATTACCCATGAAAGTAAGTAGCTGGTTTTCATTCTTCTTCATGCATAAAAATCTCTACCTCTCACCCCACTGTTTTTCAAAGGCATGGACTAACAAGGCCAAGGGAGAAACTACCAGCGATGGAGCTGAAGCGAAGAAGCGAAAACGTGAGACCTGTGAGACAGAGAACCAGGAAGAGGCAGTGAAGGATAATCTGGATCCGTCTAAAAAGCAAAAGGGGTTAAATCTTTCTACTAATCAGAAATTGTCAGCTTTTGCATTTAAGCAGGAGTAAAGGAAGGAAGTGACAGGAAATAAACCTTAAGGGAACATATTATGACTCTGTGTGTTTAGAGGCAGCTTTGTTTTCATAAGGCAGTGTAGGGGCAAGGTGTGCAGCTCAGTGGTGGAGTGCTGTCCATGAACAAAAGTGTCAGGACATGATAGCAGTTACTACCAAGGACACCATGTCCCCTAGGAAGCCTCAGTCTTAAGACCTCTGCACATTATAGTACCTTCTAGGGCGTTTCTGCCTTTGTTTAAGTTTTGTAGTAGAAGTGCCATGGTCATCAGTTTCCCAAGTGAGATATCATAGACTACTCTCTTGCCAACTTGACCTCAGGCCCATGGTTTTTAATATGGGCCCCAAAGTGTAAATAATCCTGTAAATGAGATATGTTATTTTAAATGTTTGGGGGCATTTTCATGTATTACTTTTGTATGTTTGTATAGACTGGGTCTTTTGAATAAATAAAACTTCTCATTTGCATATTTGTCTTGCTATGGTTTTAACACCATATTTCCATGCTCTTTACATCACTTGTGAGGTGGAGAAAGGCTGCAGGCCTTAACTTTGAGATTGTGACTGTGTGGACATTCGTGCTGATGGGTGTTGCCCTTCTTATCAGCAGCAGCAGTGTTGCTGAGTGAGCCTTTGAAGGCCTGATAAGACGGTTAGAGGAAAGGGATGTATCTAACTGCAATTTTATAAAGCCACAGTTTGTTTTGTGCATTTTGCCTATTTGGTGTGTGTATGTGTGCAGGTTCATATGCCACAGCATGCATATGAAGGTCAGAGGACAAGCTTAGGTATCAGGCCTCGCCTGTCCTCTGTTGTCTGCAGCTGGCTCGTTAGCTTCTGGGGATTCTCCTATCTCTGCCTTCCATCTCCCTGAAGGAGCCCTGGGATTTCAGATGTGAGCTATGAGCTCAGTGTCATAGGGTTGCAGGGACTCAAAATCAGGTCTTTAGGCTTCTGTGGTGAGTGCTGCACCTACTGAGCATCTCCTCAGCCCCACATCTTGTCTGTTTGCAAAGATTAATACAAACAAAAACACAGCAAAAATGTGGGTGCAAATAGTGGTGAGATGACTCACAATCAGCGGTAGTTTATAGGTTGAAGGAACCAAATAAGTTGAAAATTCAGATGGAGCCAAATGATAGTTCTTATTTTACAGTGATTAAGGTTGCAAAGATACACTTCTGCTTTTTAAAATCAGAGCTGGTATTGAGTGATGTTACAACACAGTTGTTGGAATACAGACCCCAAAGACAGACTGCCAAACTTGAAGACCCACTAACTACTTGCTAGATAGATAATAGTGGGCATGGTCTAGCCTTCACTCCCTGTAAAATGATTAATAGTGCCATTAGGTGTAGTGATAATTTTAGCTACACTACTTTGTGCTCCCGGTGGGTTGTGCATTTCAAGCCACCGACCCAGGGAAGTCTTTGGATTCTTGAATGGAAGACACAATCACGCACTCATGACCCAGTTAATTTTAAAACACCTTGGCTAGTTCGAAGCCACCCACTGAAATTCTCACTTGGCTGGTTGGCTTTCTCTCCTGCAGCTCTTATGTCCCACTCTTCTCCATGGAGTCATGATTCTCTGTATCCTTGTTCCGAGTCTAAACAAATCTAAAGGTCCGCCCTGTTCCCTTTGCCCAGCCATTGGCCGCTGACATCTTTATTAATCAATTAAAAACCAATTGGGGACAAGGACCTTCAGTGTTTGGACACGAAGATTACAGATTAAATCAAAGCATTGGAACCAATACTCAGCACACAGGGTCATGATGAAAATGAGAGGAAAGAGCTTCGTGGTTTTTATACAAAGGTTAGCTATTCGTGAGAATATGCTATCACTGACTGACTCCATCTTGCTCCTTCATGAGGTCTGTTTTGAATACATTTGAACTATTTTCAATTTCAAGATCTTGCAGTAAAGGTTTATAATATTTTGAGAAGCCTTCTGTATATATGTGGTTGTTTTCTCAATTCACTTTTTAAACAAAGTGTACTTCTTAAGAATATAATCCCTGAGTGTTACAGTGTTACATTTCATATCTTCAGGAACCTTTTATCACTGGGGATGTATATATAAGGAAGACTTTTATATTGATTTGATCTAAGTATTAGAAATTTAAAACCAAGAAATATCACTTCTTTGCTATATCAGTTAACCTGCTTTTCCTCAATTTTTTCACCATACCAAAGCAATATTAAAATGTAAATGATAATAAGTGAATCGTTATCCTGATATTAATGATATTGTCTGCTTTGGGCTTACTATATATCATAAGGTTTTCGTTCTGCAAGAGCAAAAGCTTCAGAAGAAGTTACTATACTTACAATGTCATCCCAGTTTGCATAGTATTTATGGGTAATTGTTTAAAATAAGGTCAGAGCTTTTCGATTATAATCTTTATAACAATTTATAGTCAAGACCACTCAGTAAGTTTATGTGAACTATAAAGTACTGTTCAGAGAAAACTCACCACCTTACAGTAACCTCAGTGTTAGAACTGACCACCTGCTAAGGGATGAATAGGGAGGAAAACAAATGAAACCATTCCCAGTGTTTGTGGGTTTGTTGTCTGTGTAGGACTTTATAAAGGAACATTTTTCATTTTTTTTACTGCATCTATTTCATTTAATGTGTGGACACACATGTGAAAACCAGAGGACAGTTTGAGTTAGCCTTTTTATCAGGTCATTAGTCTTGGGGACAAACACCTTTCCTGGTTGAAGCATCTTGTCAGCAAAAGAAACTTTAGAGATTTTATTTATTTGTTTGTTTCTAAATGAAATGGCTTTAGCTTCCTGCATGGTAGATTAGATATGCTAATCTCACACACTGGCAGCACTTGGTAGAATTTCTAAAACTTCACATGTAGGAAAGTTAGGAAGGAATTTTTAGAAGCCACAAGTGGTAACATAGACAGCAAAAAGTTAAAGCTGGCTGTGTCATTCCGGAGGCATTTGCCAAGCTCATGTACTCCATTATTATGACTGAAAAACAAACTGGCCCAATATGGAATGGCTTTTAAAACAGTAACATTAATTGTGTTTGCCAGTCTGCAATTTGGATCTAACTCAGCAGCAAGTTAATCTGTACTTATCGGCATCATCAGGAGCTGGACTATGTGCAGGCTCCATTAGAAACATGACAGATGATACTAGATTCCATCACTCCTGCCCACTCCTTATGATCTTCACAGGTTAGCTTGAACTTCCTCACAGGATAGTGGCTCAGGTGAAGGACAATCACCCTAAGTCGGAACTAGCTGCTGAGCCTCGGAACTCAGCAGAATGACTCCGAAGCAAATCATTGCAGCCAGATTGTGTTCAAGGGGAGAATCCTAGGCCCTTGCCTTTACACAGAAGAACGTATACAGGAGGAAGCGTGGGGGTTGGCGTGCTGGTGTATGTATGCATCTTTGGGAAACAAGCTGCCATTGTTGTGTGACTTTCCAAGGGGGGTGTGAACACGTCTTTACACCCAAGAAAGGATACTAGTGGCGACCAAAGAAATTATCCCACTCATGTCTGACCTGGTGAACCAATTAATATAATTGGGGTTATTAATACTATGAATAAGGGATTGCCCAACTTAGGGACAGCCACAGCACTGAAGGATTTAGTTTGGTTTCTATGACAGGGATAAAGATCATGACAAAAAGCAACTTGGGGAGCAAAAGGTTTATTTGGTTTTATACCTTATACCCCCATGAAGGGAAGGCAGTGAAGAAACTCAAGGCAGGAACCTGGAGGCAGGAACTGTAACAGACCATACAACTTACTGGCTTGTTCCCCATGACTTGTTTAGCTTGCTTGTGCTACACAGGACTATCTGCTCAGGAGGGGTAATGCCCACTCAATCTTTCCCACATCAGTCATTTAGAAAATACCCACAGACTTGCTTACAGGCCAACCTGAAAGGTATTTTCTCAATTGATATTTCTTCTTTCAGGTGATCCCAATGCCTGTCAACTAACCAAGATACATACCCTGCATAGGGGCTCTGATGCTGAGCATGAGACCCACTCCCTGCAGGAGTAGGAGTAATGCAGTAACATTCCCTCATTAAATGAGGGATGTTAGTGGGCCCAATCTTGTGAAGGTCTTGTGCAGGTGACCGTGCCTGCTGTAGTGTTAAGACACCAAGCGTCAGCCAGGTCACATCTGGAGGACAGGACCCTAGCTGAGAGAACTACAGTTTACATGGCTTTGTGGAATAAGTACAGTGAACAGGAAACACCCCACAGCCATCTAAGTGAGCAGTATAGTCAGGTGTAGTGGTGCGTGCCTCTAATCTCAGCTCCTTGGGATTTGCATCTCAGCCTGAGGAATCTATATGTTGGAGGTTATCCAGGGCTACATAGTGAGGCCCTGACTCAAAAAAAATTTAAAAATGAACAAAATAAAAATCAAATCCAAAGTATGTTGCTTTCCAGACCTCTGCCTCCCTGTACTGGGGTTTATTGCTAAGAAGAGACACCATGACAAAGACAACTTTTCTCATAAAGGACAACATTTATTTATTTATTTATTTATTTTGGTTTTTCGAGACAGGGCTTCTCTGTGTAGCCCTGGCTGTCCTGGAACTCACTCTGTAGACCAGGCTGGCCTCGAACTCAGAAATCCGCCTGCCTCTGCCTCCCAAGTGCTGGGATTAAAGGCGTGCGCCACCACCACCTGGCTAAAGGACAACATTTAGTTGGAGTTGGCTTACAGTTTCAGAGGTTCAAATCTATTATCATCATGATGGGAGGCACAGCAGCATCCAGGCAGACATGGTGCTGGAGGAGCTGAGAGTTCTACATCTTGATCCAAAGGCTGCACTGGGCAGAGCTTGAGCATGGGACATCAAAGCCCGCCCCCTCAGTGATGCACTTCCTCCAACAAGGCCACACCTACTCCAACGAGGCCACACTAATAGTGCCACTTCTCATGGGCCACGCATATTAAGACCACCACACACCCCTCGCCCACATGAACATTGTGGACAACTTTGATGGGGGAAACTATTCTTAGGTATATGATCCTATAGTAAGAAATTAATAACTATAACTGGCTCTCACACATTGTGTAGTATAAATTCATGTTTCATATAGGAAATGACAAAAAATAAAATAGCTAGCCATTTTGAAACAGCACACACCTAGAATTTAACTTGTGTCTTTGTGCCATGGAAGGCAGAACGTCTCCTTAATCTGTGATGATATTCTACAGTGAATGGGAACTGATGGGAAGTAGACAGCAGTGCAGAACAGCCAGGGAAACCAATCATTTAGAATGATCTCTGGTAAAAATAGAAAAGGACGAATACAAATGAACGCTCTATGGATGAAAGGAGAATTATTACCTACGAAATGTAGATTGAAAATGCCTGGTGACATTCAATTTATATATCAACTTGTCAAGGCTACAGGTGGTGATCACCAGCAGTCTGCTGTAAAAGTACATCATGGAGCACATTTAAGAGACAAGTAAGTAAGGGAGAATATTCTAGAAAATAGGATGGGACTGGCTAGGTCACTGAGGAAGAGGGGATTACAACTGTGGGCAGCCTCATCTTATGCTCACTACTTCAAGCCTACTCTACTGGAAGACCTGCCCTGTAGACTCAAGGCTTCAGACCTGCACTGCAGCCCACACGCATATAAACCAATTCTTCCTTTGCAATAGACTCATCCCCCTCTGCTCTTTGATTTAAAGATGTATCACTTCCAACCTCTCAGTGCAGGAAAGCAAGTTATTTCAGAGGTAGAGGCTTTTTGTTGTTGTATGCTAAACAAGCTTTCTTACCTGAGTGAATTTAGATTTATTGTATGTCATATATTGAAAGTGGCTGAAAGGCCGAATCTGTTTACAGTAGTTGGAAAACATTTTCTTCACAATTAGAAAATGACAAAAGGATGTGTGCCTTGTATTTGCAGGACTCTGGGGACTGCCCTGAGAGCGGGGGAGGGGATAGAGAAAGGACAGACACAAGGATGCAGAAAAGGCTGGCATCGGGTGACTGTGTTCTGATGGACTCTGGAAGCTCCATGTGTTTATTATGTACAGTTGAACGGGGCAGCAGGGTTATTGCATACAGCTGAACAAGGAGGTGGGTTTAGCTAATCTCTGTCAGAGCAGTCTCTGAGGGAAACAGTCTTCAGGCCATAAATATGGATGATGGTGGGGAGGGGAAGCTGCATTGGGGTGGGAAGAGCGAGTGGGTGCTTTCTGCACACACTATCAACACTTGCGTTCAGATCACAAGAAGGATTTGCGCCTCACCCAGGGAAGGCTTTGCTACTCCCATGGGGCTGAGGCACTGGTCCTTGACGTGGCTGGCTTATGTGAACAGCACACATCCACACAGGACTTCACTCACTCTCTACAGATGTGCTCAGACATTGACTGGGACATGCAGATGGCAAATAAACATACAAAAAGATGTACAGTAACACAGGGTTTTTTCTTTTTCTTATTCAAAAATACATATGTAAGTTCTGGAGAGATGGCTCAGTGGTTGAGAGCATTTTCAGCTCTTGCAGAGGACCTGGATTAGGTTCCCAGCACGTACATTAGGCAGCTGGCAACTGTCTGTAACTCCAACTCCAGGGGATCCCATGCTTCCAACAGTGCCAGCTACGTACATAGTGCATAGACACACATGTAGGCACTCGCATATACACAGAAAATCAAACTTTTAATAAAAGAATATACGTGTATATTCTTGGAGAACGAAGCAGACCAATGACAAAAGAATGTTGCCTACTACCAGGCATTAGTGCAACCCCAGCACTCAGGAGAAAGGCAGGTGGATCTCTGTGAGTTCAAGGCCAGCGTGGTCTATGAAGTGAGTTCTAGGACAGCCAGGGCCATGTAGAGAGACTCTGTCTTCAAAAACAAAAATGTTTGGCTCAGTTGCAAATGGTCACCTTCCAAGAGTGTTCCTCTCGAGACAGCTGGCTTACAATTGATAGTTTTTCTCAAGGGAGGATATTAATGTGGCATAGCAAGATAGGGACTTTATGACATTTCCCTCTAAAAATGTTACAGCAGCTGATAAAAAGTTGTAGCCTGGTGTCCTTAGACATAAAAAAACTTCAAACCTGTATTGGAAAATAAAAGCCATAAATATACAATCCAGTTAGCAAATGAGCAAAATGGATACAGATGACCAATAACCAATGAGAAAATTAAATGTTCAGTAGCATTTACCATTGCAGGATGCACATTCAATTCACAAGGAGGTATCACTACATGTCTGTCAGAGTAGCCAAAATGAAAGGTAGTGGTTACAGCAAATACTACTAAAGATAGACCAACTAATTATGCACGTATTGCTGGTAGGAATGTAAAACTGTCATCTCCCCACTGTCAGTGCAGTCTGACAGTGTCTTTCAAAACTAAGTTAGAGCCATGCAGAGTGGGAAGCATCTGTATGCCAGCACTTGGAAGACAGACACAAGAAGAGCAGATGTTCTACGTAGGTCAGCCTTACCTACACTGCCAGTTTGAAACCAGGTTGAACCAAATGAAACCCTGTCTCAAAACAAACATCTGTGTGCATTGGTGGAGTGCATGCCTAGCAATCACAAGCCCTGGGTTTGCGCCTCGGCACCCCATAAACCCAGGTGTGATTTTACAAGTCCCTAAGTGGATCCTGTCTTCTGCCTAGACCCTACCTCCTTTGGAAAAAAAATCACAAAATAGAGGCTGGAGAGATGGCGCAGCAGTATAGAGGAATTATTGCTCTTGCAGAGGACCCTAGTTGGGTTCCCTTCACCCATACAATGGTTTACAACCATCTGTGACTTCAGTTCCAGAGGATGAACACCTCCTCTGATCTCCATGGACGTGAGGCACGCATATGATGCATAGACATACAATGCAGGCAAAACAATCATACCTATAAATAAATCTAAAAGCCACTTAAAAAAAATCACACCAGCCGGGGACAGTCCACTCCACACACAGGCTTGTAGGAAACATTCCCATTCGAACCACAGAAACACTAGAGTTGTGCATCTTGTTTTAGGGGTGGTTTCAAGAGGTTACACATACAGTATTGCACTCTCATACACATACATGGACACAAATGAGCCTATACTGGTAAAATGTAAGTTCCTGGTTTTGATACTGTGCTATAGTTGCGTAAGATTAGAGCTGATAAAAGCTGGAGGGAGAAGAGAGTAGCTGGGGACATTTTATATCTAGTGAGAAGCCCTCCTGTGTCTCTTTTAGCCTGGGGAAGGAAACTTTTTTTAAGTTATGTTAATTTATTTATTTTTAATTTTTTAGATTTATGTATTTTTATTATATATTATAATTTATTTATTTTTATTTATAATTTATTTTATTATTCTGTAGAAATCAGTTCCAGAGATACCCAATCTTTTATATATATATATATATATATATATATATATATATATACATACACATATACATATGTGTAGTGTGTATATTATGCTGGGCAGTGGTGGCGCATGCCTTTAATCCCAGCACTTGGGAGGCAGAGGCAGGCCGATTTCTGAGTTCGAGGCTTCCTTCGTCTACAGAGTGAGTTCCAGGACAGCCAGGGCTACACAAACCCTGTCTCAAACAAAACAAAACAAAACAAAACAAAACAAAACAAAACAAAACAAAACAAAACAAAACAAAACAAAACATCTAGACTACCTGCGAATCGCTCTGCCTTTGTCTTTTGACAGCAGATGGAAGGCTTCTGTGCTAAAGAAGATAAGCCAATTTTCTATGGAGAACCAGAGGTGCACATTCCAACACTCCTGGGGCTCCAGGAGCAAGCTGAGGTGAACCATCTCACAGTTGCCAGGGTGCCAAATGCCCAGTTTGAATTGAGGATTTGGAAAAATCATGAGGATTTGATCAAAGGATCTTATACTGGTTAGTTTTAGGTTAACTTGACACAAGCTCTGGAGTTGAATGAGAGGAAGGATCTTCAAGTGAGAAAATGCCTCCACAGACAGAGCTGTAGGCAAGCCTGTAGGGCGTATTCTTAAAAGTGATAAATGGGGGAGGGCCCAGCTCATTGTGACTGATCTTGGGTTCTATAAAAAAGCAGGTAGTGCAAGCCAGTAAGCAACACTCACTCCTCCATGGCCTCTGCATCAGCTCCTGCCTTGAGGTTCCTGGCATGCTTGAGGTCCTGCCCTGACTTCCTTCAATGATGAACAGTTCACCTGGCGTGGTGGTTTAAGTGACAGTGACCCATTGGGTGTATGTTTGAAGACTTAGTCCATGGTTAGTGGAGCATTTTGGGATAGATTAGGAGATGTAGCCTTGTTGGAGTAGATGTGTTCTTGTTGGAGAAAGAGTGTCACTGGGGAGTGAGCTTTGACATCAGGCCACCTTTCTCTCTCTCTCTCTCTCTCTCTCTCTCTCTCTCTCTCTCTCTCTCTCTCTCTCTCTCCTCTCTTTCCCCTGCCTGGGGATCAGGATATAAAGTTCTTGGCTGCTGCTCCAGCACCTTGGCTGTCTGCTTCTCACCATGATGACCATGGACTGACCTCTGAAAACGTAAGGAAGCACCCAGTTAAGTGCTTTTTTAAAATAAGAGTTGCCTTGGTCATAATGTCTCTTCACAGAAACAGAATAGTAACTAAGACACCTGGGAAACACTGTCCCCAGAACAATATGTGATCACAGTACCCACCCTGTGGAGAATGGATCTCAGCTGACTGCTTACTCTATAATGGGCCTTGGCTACAGCAATAAAAATGTAAATTCTTTCCCCTTTCCATTTTCTTTTTTCCTTAAGGTTTATTTTATGTTTTAAATAAAGCACACACAAGTAGAAGCCAGAGGCTTTGCATTGGATGCCCTGGAACTGGAGTAACAGACGGTTGTGAGCCTCCCTATTCGCTGGGTATTGAGTTTTTGTAGTCTGAAAGAGCAGCAGTGTGTGTTCTTAACCACTGAGCCATCTCTCTACTAAGATAAAAAAAAAAAAAACTGTGGATATTTCAGCAGTGCCATCGGCAATTAACTTAAGATAACTGGTATTTTGGGGTGGGAGTAGCAGACTTGATGAAACACATCTTTAACCATGGCCCTCAGAAAGCAGATGTAGGTGGATCTCTGAGTTTGAGGCCAGCCTGGTCTACAGAGTGAGTTCCAGACCAGCCAGAACTACACAGAGAAACTCTGTCTCAAAAAGCCTAATAAAATCCAATCGGTTAGTTAACATTTGTTTTGAACTAAATATGAAGGGTGGTGAAGAAACACAGATTCAAGTTTGATCTGACTGACATGGCCCACCTGAAGAGGTTACTTCAACTTTTCACAGAATGAGAGTAACCCCACATCAACAGATTTCCCAGCTACTTTGGTAAAAGCATCAGGCAAGCATGTTACAGCAAGTTAGAACAATCTCTTCTTCAGGTGTTACATATTGCTGTATTTGTGGCTTTAGTTTGTGGAGGCTAGAGGTCTCTGAAAATTAATGAAACATTCTGAAAAGCGATCTATTCGCTTTGAGACTGTTAGGTCACATGCAAAAATAAAGATAAATGGTTGTTAAGGGGCCTACAACTAACTACCTGAGACTTCTGACCTATACAACACACATATTATACCATGCAACGTACCCAGAACAATACATACATATTACCCTCCCACACACTTGCACACCCCACCACACACCATGCACATATATCATGCACACACACCCACACCATGCACATATACCATGCACAAACCCCATACACCATGCACATACATATACACACACCACACCATGCACATACACACACATCCCCCCATATCCCCCCAACATGCACACACACACACCCACACATTATGCAATACAGCATATACTCACACAAACCATGCAATACACACACACACACACACACACACACACACACACACACACACACAGAGCATAGCCTAAAAGGGACAAGGTGGCAGATGAGGGAAATAGGCAGGCAAGCCAACCGAGAACCCTCTGCACGTGTCACTGCGCTATGTAATTTACTTGACATTTCTTCCTGCGTCTGTAGTCAGCTGACTTTCATTTGTTTGATTGTTTATTGTTTTTAGAGTCATAGTTCTTGTCACCTAGGCTGGCCTCAGCTCACCGTAAAGCCAAACCTCCTATCTCTACCTCCCACTTAGACTCCTCCTTGATTTCCCCTCTAGTTCTAAAAGTTCCCCACAGTAACCCTCTTCCTTCCAGTTCCAGAGCTACAGCCTCATACCGAGTGGCTAGCTCTGAGGAAGACGGATCTCGAGTGTCAAATGGTTGCAGCTCACACTGTACTCATAATTTCATTCGTCACATTACTTTGCTTGATCTTACACGAGTTCCTATATCGATGTTATGTGTAACAGTCAGGGCTTTCACACGACCTAGTATCTCATTGCTGTGAAAGCCAACAAAGTCCTTTTAGAGGAAGGACAGCTGGACACACCCTAAGGGCCAAACTCCAATACCTGTGAATGGAAAACACTGGGAAATGCTGACATTGCTGGGTGTGGTGGCACACGCCTTTACTCCCAGCACTAGGGAGGTGGAGGCCTGCAGTTTGATGTAAATCCAAGGTTAGTCTGCTCTACACGAGGCCAGCCAGAGCTATACAGTAAGACACTGTCTCAGAACAACAAAAAAGGCTTAAAATGTTGACATTACAAATTATAAAATGCTATTCTAAATACATATGTATTCTATAGCTGTGCCTTCTTCCTTCTTCCCTCCCTTCCCTCTCTCACTTCTTCCCTCCCTTCCTTCTTCCCTCCCTCCCTCCCTCCCTTCCTTCCTTCCTTCCTTCCTCCCCTTTAGAAAACTGTAGAGTATATTGTGGTTAAGACTTGTATCTTAAAAAAAAATTTTAAGCTGGGCAGTGGTGGACAATGCCTTTAATCCCAGCACTTGGGAGACAGAGGCAGGCGGATTTCTGAGTTCGAGGCCAGCCTGGTCTACAGAGTGAGTTCCAGGACAGCCAAGGCTATACAGAGAAACCTTGTCTCAAAAAACCAAAAAAATTTTTTTAAACCTTTATTTCTATTTTATGTCTGTGGATTTATTTATTTATTTATTTATTTATTTATTTATTTATTTATTTATTGCCTGTGTCAGTGCAACACATGCATGCAGTGCCTTCAGAGGCCAGAAGAGGGCGCTAGATCCCCTGGGACTGAACTGGAGTTATTGATAGCTGTCAGCTGCCTGGTGAGTGCTGGAAATTGAACCAGGGACCTCTGGAAGAGCAGCCAGGCTGGGCCATCTCTCCACACTCCCCTCCAAAACTAATTTTTTCTTTTAACACAAAACACAAAGATAGGTTCTTTGACTTCAGGCAAATGAACTAAAAAGTGAAGGAAACTCATAGATTCCTATCACGAGCAGATCAGGCCCTCGTGAACTCTATTGTGTAAGCACAGGGGATCAAACTCCAGTTTTGCTCAGTGTGTAGGAAAATCTGTAAATAATTTCATCAGCTTGATCTCACTTAAACTTGGTCTTTCAGAAAGTCCTGTTCCAATTAAAAATCCTTTTCCAGCTTTCCTAAACTGTTCTCAGGTTGTGCCAGTCCTTGGCTCTGGTCTAGGCCTCGTGCCTGTTTGAGAACCACTGTCATTTTTACGACCAAAAAGGGCTTTTCCTCTCTCAACACATCTTCCTGTTCTGATAGAGTAGGTTTTGTTTTCCTTACTGCTGAGCTATTTCCCTTCCTCCTGTTGGGTAGTGTTCTCAGCCCTTAGTTATTGTATAGATTGGTACTTTTTATAGAAGTATATTTTTCTTATAATACAGCTTTTAAAAAGTGATTTAAAAACATTGATTTTTTTAATGATGGGGGCGGGCGTGTACATGCCACGGTGCATATGTGAAGGCGACAGGCAGCTTTGTGGAGTCAGTTGGAACTCAGGTGTCCAGGCCTACAGTGTGAGCCCTTTGCTGAGATCTCTCACCAGCCTTCATAACACAGTTTTAGGTGTGGAAACCCAATCCCAATATATTTAGCATTTTTCCTTATGTCGTATAAAAGTAAAAGGTCATGGAACGCAGACCTCAAACTCATGATTAATAACTAATGCTTTTTGTTTTGTTTTTTTCCAGACAGGGTTTCTCTGTGTAGCCCTGGCTGTCCTGGAACTCACTCTGTAGACCAGGCTGGCCTTGAATTCAGAAATCACCGGCCTCTGCCTCCTCAGTGCTAGGGATAAAGGTGTGGGACACTATCTCCCAGTTTATTTTCAGAAATAGCCTAGACATTTAATAGTTATTAGCAGATTTAGTATTATATAACCTTAAAATTCCAGGTTACTCAAATAGGTCTGTGACATCAAGTGGAATAAGTAAGTATTTGGTCATCTATCTTCACCCAGTTTATACATTGCTCAAGGTGCTCACCTGTATGCTGGGACAGTAAACCAAACTAGCTGACTTTAATGCAACAATTTTTCCTACAACATATATATTTTATCAGTCTTTCTTTAATAAGAGCTCTGTAAAGTTACACATAGATATTTTGTATGTCATATGACAGTTTTTTAAAAACATACAACATGTAACCTGCACATACACACATAGTTTTTTTAAGATTTCTTTCTTTCTTTCTTTCTTTCTTTCTTTCTTTCTTTCTTTCATGTATATGAGTACACTGTCGCTCTCTCTTAGACATGCCGAAAGAGGGCATTAAATCCCAATGGCAGGTGGTTGTGAGCCACCATGTGGTTGCTGGGAACTGAACTCAGGACCTCTGGAAAAGCAGTCAGTCCTCTTAACCACTGAGCCATCTCTCCAGCGGCTACACACATAGTTTAAAAAACTTGTGTTTATACATCTATATGCATGTGTATGCGCCTCGGCCGTTTGTCCTGGGTTTCTTTGAGACCTAACACTTTTCTTGTTTTGTTTTTGTTTTCCTCTTGTAACTCAATGAACTTAACTAGACTTAACTTACAGTGTGATGGTTATTTATGGGCATTCGGTCACTTCGTCAGTAGCTATACCACTAAAGAAAATGTCTCTCCTCCAGTAACCCTTAACCTCATAAATCCTCAGGGAGGGGTGGGGCCTCATAAGCTCCTCCCCTCGCTACAATGAAATGCTAATGAGCCAGATCTTGTTACAGGTCTTGTGCCAGCTGCTGTGGGCTCAAGAACCCTGTGGTGCCCAGAAGATGGTTCCTCATCACCCGTTTCTCTGATCCGCTCTGCTCCTACTTCCATGATGTTCTGAGGTTCTGAGGAGCGTTGGTGAGCATCCAACAGTTACTTATTCTCAACACTTCAAAGGGTCACATAATTGTTTTGAGACAAAGCCTTGCTGTATAGCTCAGGCTGACTTTCAAACTCAGCATCCTTCTGCCTCAGCCTCTTCCAGATGTTGAGGTTACAGGAATGCACCGGCACATCCAGTGAAACCAAAAATACTAAACAAGTCCTCTTTAAAGTATTATTTCTTAAGGTATGTGCATGTGTGAGTCTCTGTGTCAGGGGATGTGTACATGAATGCAGGTAGGTACCTATGGAGGGCAGGGGCATCAGGTGTGTTTAAGGCTGGAACTGTAGATGGCTGTGAGCCACTCAAAATAGGTGCTGGGAACCAAAGTCAAGTCTTTTGCAAGAGCAGCAAGTGCTCTTGACCATTGAGTTATCTCTCTAGCTCCATTAAATGAAGCTTATTACTTAGGATTTCATCCAAGTTGCCAGGCATGATGGGATGTGCCTGTAATCACAGGACCTGGGTAGTTAAGGCAAAGGAATTGTTGAGTTAAGATCATCCTGTGTTACAATATATTAAATTCAAGGCTAGCCTGGGCTACATAGCAAAAAAAAAAAAAAAAAAAAGCTACAACAACACATTTTGAGGTAGGAAATCATGGGCTGAAACTTTCTATGTAGCCGAGGATAAGTTTGAACTCCTGATCCTCCTGCCTCCATCCTCTCAAGAGCTGGAATAACAAACAGGCTACCATTCCCTGTTCAAGCTGTGTTTCTAAGTTACGAATGCCTATTTGTTTCTAAGTTGATTTGTTCCATGTAAACAATATGCACACATAAGTAGACAATACACACAAACACGCAAAAGTGGAAAACAAATATTGTACAGCTTTCTCATTTAAATTCATTTGTCAGCTTTCAAGTCGTATAATTGGCAGTAGGAGACACAGTCACCGGCTGTGCAGCCTGAGGCAGCTTAAAATTGAAGTTTAAATTTTTAAGTATTAAAAAAAAAATTGAGCCCGTTTATTCGTTTCTCTTAAGTTTTTTTCCATTGAAGGTGAGTACGGTAGAACAGGTCAAATCTCAGCACAGAGTGAGCTGAGGTGAGAGGATTGTAGCCTGGGTTAATCCCACGGGTGGAGAGTAAACCCACTACCACAGTTTAAAGCTGATTTTGAAGCCAGCTTTAATTAAATAGTTGCCAGGCTGAGGGACTCATTGGTTAGGTCTATCTCTGGGTTTCCAGTAAATGGCTACCAGTCACATCTTGTAGAGGCTTAAGACAACCCCACAAGACCACCATGTCGTCCATCATGTCCAATCAGGGGCAAGCATACATCCTGATGTATTTTCCGCCCCTATACCTCCTGCTCACATGTGACCAAGCACGTCTGATGTAGTTGGGTCAAAAAAAACTTGCTTAGGAGAGTGAAAACATGTATCTCCCATAAACAATAGCCTTCAGCATTTCAGGAAGTATTTGTTCTTGGGAAAGGGAGACTTACGGACCAGAGGCATTTTTATTTCATGGATCTCTTTGGCACAGCAATTACAACTTAAAGCATAATTGTGGCTCTCAGACATGGGCTACAGCATGGATTTCCAGGCCAGCCAGGACTACAGAAAACAAACCCAGACTCTGTTTTCTTTATAAACAAAATTGTAAGGACTTCTGGATATTGTCTGTCATTCAGATTTACAGATGGGACAAGACTGTTGATAAGTAAACACAAATGCCACATACAGCTGATCATGATGGTACACACAGTGAGATCCAGGACAGCCAAGGCTACATAGCTAGACCCTGTCCTAAAAAACAAACAAACGACCGAACATATAGGCCACATACAATTTGACTTTGACCATGACTATTGGCTGTTTTGATGGTTTTTTTTTTTTTGGATGACTCTCAGAAAGGAATTGTAGGCAGTCTACAATAGCTCTGTTGGGTGTTGAAATTCTCTTTTGAAAATCAATTACTTATTTTATGTGTGAGGGTGTCTTGCCTGTGTACCTGTACACTATGTGTGGCCTAATGCCTGAGGAGGCCAGAAGAGGGCATTGAATGCTCTGGGATTGAAGTTTCAAACCTTTGTGAGCTGTCCTAGCTGTCCTTTCAGTTCTGGGACTCGAACCTGGGTCCTCTGGCAGAGTAGCCAGAGTTCTTAACCACTGAGCCACCTGTTCAGCCTTGACCCTGACATTCTTGACCCTCAGTGGGCTGCTTATTCTAATGTATAATTTCCCATCTCTCTATCTCAACTCTGTTAAACTGATGCTACCTTTTCCTATGCAAAACTGTGGGGGCTAGGGGGAAGTGATATAGACACCTCAGGAGTACTAATTGCTCCATTTTCTCATCCCCCTTGAGACAGAGCCTCTCACTGAACCTGGAGCGAGGCTGATGGGCAACAGGTGACATCAATCCTTCCCTCCTCCCCATCCCCAGCCCCTGGGTTCACAGGTGCGCCTGACCACACCTGGCCTTCTTTGCTGTTCTGGGGCAATGGATTCTGAACCTCATGTCTGTGCAACCATCGTTCTCACCTGTTGAGCTGTCTCCCCAGCCCCTGCTAAGAAGTTTTAAATGATGAACTAAAAAGTCACACTATCAACACATAACTGGCTGATTAAGTCCTTTTAACCCAACTTCTTTTCTCATCAGAGGCAGCCCTTTAATGAGCAGAGCAGAGAGTTCTATGTTCACCAACCTCGGAAAGCCTCCCTTGAGTTTTCTTCCCCTCTCTTCTCTGTGTCTCTGTCTCTCATTATCTCTGTGTCTCTGTCTTTGTTTCTGTCCCTCTCTCTCTAGTTGTTTGAGACAAGGCCACTCTATGTAGCTTTGGGTGGCCTGGCACTCACTATGTTGACCAGGCTGACTTTGAACCCATAGGATTCTGTCTGCCAAATGCTGGGATTAAAGGCATGCAGCACCATGCCCAGCTCTCCTTCTGATTTTACCACAGGGTTTAGTCATTTTAGCAGTTCACTGTAGGTGTTAAAACACTTCCTATTGCATCCAAATTTAGACACAGACAGTCATAAATTGTTTATATATATATGATTGTGTGTGTGAGTCCAAAGTATCTAGTGGATTAAAAAAAATTAGGAATATCCCAGGTGATGGTGGTGCACACCTTCAACCCCAGCACTGGGGAGGCAGAGGCAAACAGATCTCTGAGTTACAAGCCAGCCTGGTCTACAGACTGAGCTCTGGGACAGCCAAGGCTACACAGAGAAACCCTGTGTCAAAACAACAACAAGAACAACAAAAATTAGGAATATCCAAATGTTCCCCATTAAGAGAGCTATAAAGCCAAATTATCATCAGTTAAATTATCCCATTTTCTAAGTATTTACAAATCGAGACACCATAATTATGAAACATGAATCCAGCTGGAGCATCAGAAAATTTTTCCACTTGCCTTTCCCTTGAATTTCAGTTTCTCATGTCTGTGGAGCCTTCCCTTCATCCTGAAATCACAGTGTTCTACGCTAAATCATGGGGCAGAGTCTGGGTTGGTTTAGGTATGGTTTTTGAAGGTAGCTTCCTCAGTTTTATCTCAAGGCCGGTTCCTCTTCTTCTCCGGCCTGTCCTAATATTTACTTCATGAACATGTGTGTGCTCCAGAGGCTGCCGATCACTCCTTACATACATCACACTGGAGGAGCCAATAAAGTGGCTTCTGACCTAAGGGTCAGGTCTTTTATTTTGGGGATTTTCTATGAAGCCAATGTATACCATGGGGGGGGGGTCCCCTGATACTCCCCCGCACTGGGCTGAAGGTAATGAGTGCCCCTTCAGTATTTTCATGATCTGGAGCTCATGGACCATCAATACAGAAAGGGGTGGGGTTGTGATGACAGGAGAAAGGGCCTGCGGTGATACCCGAACCAGTCAGGGGGAAATTCCAATGAATGGTTACTTCTGAGTACCACGTTGGGTGCCAAAACTGTCCATGTAAAGTAATGACTGCTTTAAAGAAAGTACTTCATGCTGAGTCATACAAAGGTGACCATGGCCTAGAAATTAGAATTCAAGTTGCCCTGAATTCCAGAGAGATTACACAAATGTTTCTTGTCACAGAACAAAGGAAAGTCATAATTCAATATCTTTGCCAACCATTGCATTCAATACCAGAACACTGGTGGGCGGGTAAGGTGGGAGGGCTGCAGCAAAGAAAGGAGAGCTTTTCTATCCCGTCACATGCTGTACTCTTAGCTTTAGGTGTGGCCTGGGCTAGAAGTCTATGGAAGTTAATGACACAGTCCCAGAAACTGGTCTATTGGTTATGAGTCTCTTAGGTCACATGCAAAGGCTAAAAGGCTTGAGCCAAGCCAAGATAGTTTTGGTTCCTGACCTGTAAGGTCACATCTCTCCACAACTGCCATGTTCTCATAAGCTAAGTCCAAGTTGTCTGCAGGAGCTTGAATATAGATGTAGTTTCTCTCATTTAAAACAATTAAAAAATATATATCCATTTATTTATTTTGTGTGTGGTAGGCACATTGTGTATGTAGAGGCCAGAGGTTAGCTTGTGGGGAAGTAGGTTCTCTCTTTTTACTACGTGGGTCTTACAGTCAAACTACAGTCCTCAAGCTTGGCAGCAAGCGTGTTTCCCATAGGTCATCTTGCATGCCCTTTACATTTTTAACTGATTATTATTGTGTTGGTGTGTGTGCAGGCATGCATACCACGTTGCCCATGTGGAGGCCAGAGGACAACCGTACGAAGTTGGTGCTCTGCTTCTATGTGTGTGAGTGTTCCCGGATGTTGAACTCAGGTTGGCCAGACTTCTGCGGCAAGTGCCTTCCCTTACCCACCGAGTCGGCTCACTAGTGCCAAATAGGACTTCTTCAGAGAGCTTCAGGTCACTGCGGCAAGTGGTCAGAATAAAATCGGTCTAACTTGACAATGTGAAAGCAAAGGGGTAGCTTCCAAAAAGGGAGCAGGGTAAGGGATTAGCATACTAACATCCTTTGCTTACAGAGAAGGAGGTCAGTTGCCTTTCCCTGGTGACTAGAACACAAGTTGAGACTTCACTTGTTGATTGAAGATACTTACCCTTCGAAGAGTTCAGGACAGTGGTGTCAAGTATGGAGGATGGGGGTGAGTATGTGGGCTAAATTCTTGTCTTCCGTAGTAGTGAGTTAAAAGTGAATGTCTAAGTTAATCAGTAAGAAGTAGCAGTAAGGACATCATGGTCACCACTGAAAGCCCAAACAGAATGGATGGTTAAAAACTGGTGGCTCATATGGCTGGAGTCATTACCAACACTGGCTGCTCTTGCAGAGAACCTGGGTTCAGTTTTCAACACTGACATGGTGGCTCACAGCCACTTGGAATTCTAATACCAGGATATCCAACACCTTCTTCTGGTCTCCACAGACACTCAAACACACACGAATATGCACACAGGAAAACACACACATACACACAAACTACAAAATATTTTTAAAAAAAATATTTTTAAAAACACACAAGAGCTGGTGCGTTAGGAAAGCAGAAGCAGGGGTAGAGCTGTGCCTTCCTGTTACAGGACCGCAGTTCACACTGCTGCCCAGTCACATGTGAGCATCACTCGAGCAGTTAGGAACATGCTCATATCAGTCTACACTAGTATATATTGTAGCATAAATATCCATGAGTACATATTTAAAAGTCGTCTGAAGTGTGGTAGACAGAAAACTGGTAGAGCAGAGAGTCTCAGTTCACATGAAAAACAAAACAAAACAAAACAAAACAAAAAAAACAAATGAAACCTCGTGAGGGCTGGTGAGATGGCTCAGGAGCTATCAAGTACTTTCCATGCAAGCCTGAGGTTCTGAGTTTGAGCCTGGATCCTATATAAAGGTGGAAGGAGAGAACCAGTTCCACAAAATTCTCCATATATACATCATAGCATGCATACCTATATAGACACATACACTTTACACCCACCCACCTACCTCTAAACACACACACACACACACACACACACACACACACACACGCGCGCGCGCGCGCGTATATATACCTACACGCATGTCTATATACACATACTTATACATATACACAGACACCACACCACACACACATCTACACACACATATACTCTACATACATCTACACACACACACACACACACACACACACCATCCACCCACATCTAAACACACATACATACACCTATACACACCAACACACACACACCCCTACACACATAGGCACACATACACATACCTGCCCCCCATCTACACACACATCCCCCACACACTTATACACACCTACATACACCATATCACCCCTAAATACCTACACATACATATACACACCTACACACATACTAAATAAAAGTCAATAATAAAAGGAAACACATTGAATCCACACACAGTACTGCCTTACTTAAAAGAGAGAAACAAATGATGCTGGTATTGATGTTTAGGCCTCTGAGTGACATCACAAGTGTGGGGGGAAAGCTTTTCTTCAAGTTTTCTTTTTTGTTTGTTTGGGTTTTTTTGTTTGTTTGTTTTGTTTTATTTCGAGACAGGGTTTCTCTGTGTAGTCCTGGCTGTCCTGGAACTCACTCTGTAGACCAAGCTGGCCTTGAACTCAGAAATCAGCCTGCCTCTGCCTCCCAAGTGCTGGGATTAAAGGCATGCGCCACCACTGCCTGGCTCAAGTTTTCTTTAAATCTGAAGTTACAGGGGCTGGAGAGATGGCTCAGTGGTTAAGACCACTTGGTTGCTCTTCTGAGTTTAATTCTCAGCAACCACATGGATGCTCACAACCATCTGTAATGGGATCTGATGCCCTCTTCTTCATGTGGATGCACATGCAAATAGAGCACTCATATACATAAATAAATCAATCTTTTAAAAAAAATATAAAGTTATAAATTAAAATGTTAGTTCTTCTTCTCTTTCTGCATTGGGCCTTTTACCATCTTTGAGAAACAGAATAATCTGATAAAAGACTCAGAGGGGGAAATGGCCTGCCCGTAGCAGAGGGCCAAGCAATGGCTGGGCAAGTCCAGAAGGGAGGGTGCCAACAATCAGGCCAGTCACTGCTCTTCCCAGCTCTGGGAAGAGAAACTTCTCTATGCAGAGGGCAACAGTTAACCCAGAGACACACAGCTGGTCAGAAGCAGGCTTCCAAATCACGCTCTCCAAGACTCAGAGAACACTTAGAGAAAGGGGCAGAAAGAACGTGGTTACAGCCTGGCTGCCATGCTGTGAACTGCTGTGTTGGCCATACCATGGCCACTGCATTCATTCAATGCACGCCGGCTACAGTTGTTTGCACAAGCTGGGTTCCATCAACATTTCCTCCAAGGTAGAGAAGGGGTTCACAATCTCCACCCTTCTTGGTGGACCCCATTGGCGATGAATGGTTGTGGGAGAGAAGGAGTCATTTTCTTCAGTGGTCTAGCCTATTTTCCCATGTTCTGCCATATAGCCCTTCCACTGTAATTAAACTCAGAGGGTCCAGGCTAGAGAGATGGCTCAGCAGTTATGAGCACTGGCTGCTCTTGCAGAGGACCCTGGTTCAGTTCCTATACTTACACGGTGGCTCACAACCACTTGTAACTCCAACTCCAGGGGCTCTGACACCCCTTTCTGGCCTCCTCAGGCCTTAGAGACATGCAGTACATGGGTGTACATGTAAGCAAAAAACACCCCCACACATAAAATAAACCTTGAAAAAACAAACAAAAAAACAATAACTCAGCAAGTCACAAGAAAACAAAATGACATAAAAATGGAGAGGAGAGCTTTTTGGGAAAGGGGAATTGTTCCGAGGACATAGGGGAAGCTGGGGAGGACAAAGTGCATCATATATAAGGGTGAAGTCATCCAGTAACAGTAAATAAAAGATCTTTAATTAAGCGCTTCTTGGCCTTTTGGCTCAAATCAAGTGAAAGCCAACTTACAGCCAATTAAAGAATGTCCAGTTATTACAAAACCGTGCTTGAAATAATATTTAACCACACAAAGACTAAAGAAACAGGTGTACTGCTCTCTGAATGACCTGTGTGTTCTCTGACCAAGCTTGAGATTGGCTTGGCAGCTGAGAAGTTCAGAGACTGCCCAGAGGCTCCGAGTGGAATGAGGCAGGCAGAGGCTATTTGCCTTTCGGTCTGGGGCTCTTCCGCAGAGATGACAGTTTTTGACAAAGGCAAGCTTGGCACTTCTGGGTCAGCAGATAATGCTTTTTATTGATCATGTTGAACATTTTCCTTCAGGCTGCCCCTTTTAGTTGGCTAATAATATAAACTAATTTGAAAGCTGTTAGTGTAAGGCCTATACTTTCTTTTTCACTTGTTTGATGTGTAATTAATCTTGTCGAAAACATATACTTCAGGGCTGAGGATGTAATTTGGTGATAGTATGTGTCGGGGATCGCTCTGCCAAAAGCTGGAACCCGCACTGCCAAAAGCTTGGGGACCAAAATTGTTAGAGCCCGCACTGCCCCAAGCTTTGGGGGCTAAATTGTCCCAGCTCGTACTGCTGCTCTGGTCCTTGGGTCAGGGTTCAGCAAGAGAGAGAGTGAGGGTGACACGAAGAATGGAGACCAGACAGAGTGTGATCCAGTCCCATTTATTCTCAAGTCTCTCTTCTCTCTTTCCAAGTCCCTTGTTCCTAGTCCAAGTCCCAAGTCTCGAGTTCCTAGTCCCTAGTGTCTCCAAGTTCCAAGTTTTCCAGTCCTTTCTTCTGTCTGTCTGCCTCTCGCCTTTTTATAAGTCTGACTACTCAAGTCATCCCTTTAAGTCACGCCTTTAAGTCACACACACCCAAGGGAAAATCCTGGGTATCTAAAACAAGATGTTATCAGAGTGTGCTCAGCTGTTGTAGGCTATTGTAAACAAGTCTCTTGTCAGGGTATATGGCTCAAGATGGCTGCAAGAATGATAGCCGCCTTCTGTTGGCTCCCCACAAGTATGCTTCCCCAGCAATGGATCCTCAAAACTGCAAAACTGAGACCAAACATATATCTCACTTATTAATAGTATTTGCTGACTGCTTAGCAAGTGAGAGGCACCAGAACCATTTAAATATATGGTTTACAGATATGCTAATCAGAGTCTCATGTAGCCCAGGCTAGCTTCAAAATCACTATGTAATGAAGTGTTGAGATTACAGCTGTGTGCCACATCTGGTTTATTCAGGGATGGGGATCAAATTCAGTGCTCTGTGCACACTAGGCAAGCATTCTATCAATTGAGCTACATCCCTACTCCAAGGGACTATTAAATTATCATCATCCTCGTTTTACAGATGAAGAGTATGAGCTTAGAAAGGCAAGGGCTGGTGTGTAGCTAAGTGGTAAAGCATATATAAGACCATGGGTTGGATTCCCAGCACCACAAAACCCACACTATCCATAAGGGAGCTAAAGAGATAGGCCAGTGATTAAAAGGTTTTGTTTCTCGACTGGAGGTAGCCATGATGCCAAGCTGGAGTGACATAATCCTGAAGCCCCACTTCCTCAAGGCCTGGAAGTCGCCAGTAAACATTTGGTTCAACCAGCTGCCACATAAGATCTGCAAATTCGAGGCCTGGCTGGTGAAAGCAGGATGCAATGCCCTTTTGCCCTGCATCTGACCCCATCAGGCCTATAGTAAGAGATCCTATCGTGAGATACCACTCCAAGGTCCAAGCTAGCAGGGGTTTCAGCCTGGAAAACTCAGGGTGTCTTGTATCCATAAAAAAAAAAAAAGAGTGGCACCAGCAGCATAGAGCCAAGGAGACACAACAAATCCGCTGAATTACTACGGGCCAGTTTGCAAGGCCTGAAGGGACACGGCTCCATGCTCAAACTTCCACTCCCGCCTCAGTGAAGCCTTCTGCCCCAAGAAGAGAGACAGCTCTGCTGAAGAACTCAAATTGACCAGGCAGCTAGCAGAACCGGTGACGCTCATCAGGAATGTCTACAAAAGGGAGCAGCAAATCAGCATCATTGCAGAGGGAGCGAAGAACTTAAGATTTTACAAGTTTTTGAGCCTGTCTCTTTGGCATCTGAGCAAAACGGGTGAAAGCAACTGGGAAACTGCAGAACAAAATGTTAAAAAGAACAAGTAAGGCACTGTGAAGTGTTTCAACACAGTCTCAGTAGAGCAGAAACAAAAAACAAAACAAAATCTCCCCAAAACCAAAAGACTACCTTTCTTTCAAAAGGAGACTTTGTTCCTAGTACTCACAGCGCATGTGCCTAACAACCCCTGAAACCCATCTCCAGGGGATTGGCATCTACCAGCTCCTGCACTCCAGTATACACACACACACACACACACACACACACACACACACACATAGACACACACACACAAAGAGACAGACACACACACAGGCACACAAACACACACCACACCACACACACATACACACAAAGACACAGACACACACACACACACACACACACCACACCACACACACAGACGCACAAAGACACAGATACACACACAGACACACAGACACACACACAAAGACACAGACACACACCACACCACACCACACACACATACACACAAAGACACAGACACACACACAGACACACACACACATTTTTTTTTTTAAACTAGAAAGCTACACAGTTTCCCGAGGTCAAATCCCTTATGATGTCCCCTGTATCTTCGATATTTACAAATACAGAGTAAGGGGATGTCTTAAAAGCAAACACTAAGCCGTTTATCTACACCTAGGACAAATGTATAATTCTGGTCTCAGAGATTGTCCTAGTGTGACAGTAGATGTTGGACTCTATTGTTAAGATATTTTATCAAACTAATTGGATAAAAATAAGCCCTTTAAAAAAGTTTTAAAAGATTTATTTATTTATTATGGATACAGTGTTCTGCTTGGGTGTAAGCCTCCATGCCAGAAGAAAGCATCTCACTACAGATGGTAATGAGCCAACATGTGGTTGCTGGGAATTGAACTCAGGACCTCTGAAAGAGCAGCCAGTGCTCCTAACCTCTGAGCTACCTCTCCAACCCCAAACCTATTTTTTTCTCTTTAGTCAGAGTCTTACTATGTCTCCTTGGCTGGCCTGGTGCAGGCTATGTAGATCAGGCTGGTCTAGAACTCTCAGAGATCCTCCTACCTCTGCCTCCTGAGTGCTGGGTTTAAAGATGTGAACCATCAAACTGACCAAAGTCATTTATTTGTTTGTTTGTTGTTTTGGTTTTTCGAGACAGGGTTTCTCTGTGTATCCCTGGCTATCCTGGAACTCACTCTGTAGACCAGGCTGGCCTCGAACTCAGAAATCCGCCTGCTGCTGCCTCCCAAGTGCTGGGATTAAAGGCGTGCGCCATCACTGCCCGGCTACATAAAGAACATATGGTCTCTATATATAGTGGAACAGCATATGACTCCAAGAAAATAATGAAGAATTACCATGACAGGTAAAAATGGCAGGTAAAAAATGAGATCATTCTGTTAAGTGAAATAAGCCAGACAAAGGAAAGAAAGAAAGAAAAAGAGAAAGAAAGAAAAAGTCAAGTCCCACATGACCTCACTCATTGTGGTGGTTTGAATGAGCTTGGTCTCCATAGGTTCATATGTTTGAATACTCGGACCCTAGTGGAACTGTCTGGGAAGAATTAGAAGGTGTGGCATTGGAGGAGGCGTGTCACTCAGGGCAGGCTTTGAGGCAGTGGCTATTTGCAGTTAGCTCTCTCTGTCTCCTATCTGAGGATAAGGATCTAAGCTTTCAGTGCCATGCGTGCCTGCTGCCATGCTCCCTGCCATGAGAGTTGCTGGATTTCTGAGGCAGCATCAAGAGACAACGGCAGAAAGAGACCACAGTCTGACCTCAACAAATGAGGCTGTGTTGATTAGCCACAGTGAGGGTCGGCCTCTCTCCCACGGGAAGCAGAGGGATCTGTCGGGGGAAAAGCTGGCTGAGACCCTTTCTAGGAGCAGGCGAGGGGCTTGGGAATGATGAAGCTGTTGCAACTGTAGGGACTCTGTGTCTCTCCTATAATTTCTCCTTCAAAGCTGTTTGCCCAAGGCAAGGCAAGACTACTTTGTCTCAACAGACACTGCTTTCTGGCAGTCTCTGACCCTCTAGAACAATGAACACTAATCACATACTTTTATAAGTTTCTGTCTTAGTTTGGTTTCCATTGCTGTGAACAGACACCATGACCAAGACAACTCTCATAAAGGACAACATTTAATTGGGGCTGGCTTACAGGTTCAGAGGTTCAGTCCATTATCATCAAGGCAGGGGCATGGCAGCATCCAGGCAGGCATGGCACAGAAGAAGTTGAGAATTCTACATCTTGTTCCAAAGGCAAACAGGAGAAGACTGGCTCTTCTGCAGGCCACTAGGCGGAGGATCTCAAAGTTCACCTCAACAGTGACACACTTCCTCCAACAAGGCCACACCTTGTTGGTGTGCCACTCCCTGGGCCAAGCACATTCAAACCATTACAGTTCCCTCGTTACGGTGAGCAATTGATAAATAACTAAAACACTAGTCCATGTAATTTTAACCTGATCTCGTAGAGGCTGAGAGTGAATGGTGGTTACCAGAAGCCAGGCAGAGTAGCGGGAAGAAGAGTTAGGGAAAAGATGTCTTACAGGTCTGAGGTGATGATGCTATCTTACAGGTATAGGGGTAGGTTTGTTTTCTCCTCTGAAGAATTAAAGGATGGAAAAAGTTTGAAAGTCCAAGTTTTTTCAAGGAGAATAGTTTTATTAAGTTTTAAAAGAAAAACCCCAAGACAGGTAAGCTTTAAATTTCAGTAGCTGCCTGGAAGTGAGGGAAGGGAAAAGCCATGTCAGGAATTACACCAGCAGGGAGGTCACAAGGTGGGGGAAGAGGAATGTAGAAAAAGAACAAAGCCAAAGTATTAGAGAAAGCAAGCTTGGAAAAGGAAAGAAACAACAGCTTTTCGGAGTAATTCAGAAAAAAATGGGCTGGTTTATGAAGCAGTGTGGCTGCACTCACTGGGATTTGAGAGGGAATTCTGGGAGGTAAAAATACAATATTTCCTTACTGGCATAATTATCCCACCTATCAATATCTCCTTACAGTCATAAGTATTAGTATTCCACCTGTCTTGTGCGAATGGCTCAAGGCAGTGGTCCTCAGCTTCCCAATGCTGTGACCCTTTAATGCAGTTCCTCATGTTGTGGTGACCCATAAAAGTATTTCCTTGTTACTTCATAGCTGTGTTGTAGGATGTTTGATCACACTGTGAGCCCTGAGATTGTGTTATTTACTGGGAAAACGTGTTTTTAGTTGTGGAGGGGCTCACACCTTTAATCTGAGAGTTTTCTGTTTGACTTTTGCAAACAGGATCAAATAAAGTCAACCATAGGTCAAGAGGTGGAGCAAGCAACAGTTGACAGGAAGTGAACATAGGATTATTAAGAAAAACCACAGAGAGGGAGTCAGGCAGATGGATAGAGAGATGCACAGGAAGTAGAAGGGAGGGACATTCAGCTTGAAGAAAGTGTTTTTGAGATGGCCTGAGGAGGGCGTTGCTGAAGAGGAAGGTCAGCTGGGTGCTTTTATTGCCTCTCTGAGCTAGCAGGCTTTCACCCCAGCATCTGCCTCCCAAATCTTCACTGGTAAAATCAAATGATTGAGATTTTGTTAAGAAAACAACATAACTGTAATTTTGCTATTGTTATGAATTATAATATAAATATCTGATACAAAATATCTTCTATGAGAACCCCAAAGGGGGCTCAGCCCATAGGTTAAGAATCGTTGGCCTAAAGTGAGCCTGCCTCCCTTAAGTGGTCCTTGGCCAGGTGATTGGCATGCACAGCTACATTAACTTGTTTTGTGTAGCTTGGAACGTTGAGATTCCAGGCCAGAGATTTCATCTTCTGGGTCAGAAGGAACTAGTTTCCCTTAATGGGTCTTTACTGTTGCAGTGTCAGTGACAGTTGGATGACAAGGAGAAGTTCCCCAGGGCTGTAGTATAATGATAATGTACTGCATCCTAAAAGGGTACAGGAAACAGCTTTGGAGATTCTCTCTACAAAGGAATAGTAAATGGGTGGGTGTGGTGGTGTGTGCTTTTAATCCCAACATTCACAGTGCAGAGACAAGCAGACCTCTGTGAGTTCAAGGCCAGCCTGATCTGCACACTGAGTTCCAGGACAGCCAGGGCTACATAGTGAGAAATAATAAATGTCTAAGAAGAAGGAATAGCAAATGTTTGAAGGCAGCTGGTTTACATGGTTTAAATACTGCACAATGTATACATGTATTGGAAATGTTTTACTTCTTTTTTTGTAAGTAAAAAGCGTCATTGGTTCCTTGTGAATTCACATCATGCACCAATCCTACTCATCTCACTGTCCCTTCATTTCTGCCCTCTGTCTTTGTCACGTCCCCCCAGAAGAAAACAAGCCAATCAGCCAACCAGCAGACAAGAACTCTCCTCGGAAGCTGCAGTGTGTCACAGTGTCTCACACAGTACACCCTTTGTCAAGACAACTTTACTTTCAAATGTTCATTGGTCTGGTTTGAGTTCTCTGGCGTCTGCTACACTATCAATACTGGGTCCTCACTGGGACTCCTCTCAGATGTCCTGTGGTTGCCCTGTGTCATGAAGATCCTGGAAATTTGGATTTGTAGAACCAGCCTCTTCTCACAGTCCAGCAGTCCATAGATGAAGAAGATATTGGGGTGGGGCAACTCAGAGCCCCTGATCTGAGCTTGGTGGTAGCTGAGCTGGTGGATGCTGCAGTAGGCAGCATCCCAGGCCCAGACATCACCATGACCCCAGGTGGCTACACAGGCTCCCTGTATCTGCCTTTTTTGTCAGTGCTGTCATGTCTATATTTTCACCTCTCTCCACAGTGCATGGTGCTTGGGTGTCTCTCTGTTTCACTTCTTTACTATGCCCAATTTTTATTTTTATATGCTGGAGGATAAAATTCATTTATTTAAAATTTAATAACAAGACCAGGTGTAGTGTTGCACATCTTTAATCCAAGCACTGCAGAGGCAGAGGCACAGGCAGAGGCCAGAGGGCAGAGGGCAGAGGGCAGAGGGCAGAGGGCAGAGGGCAGAGGGCAGAGGGCAGAGGGCACAGGCACAGGCACAGGCACAGGCACAGGCACAGGCACAGGCAC
>JANHMN010000001.1:193097795-193158163 GCA_030674055.1 Rhabdomys pumilio | reverse complement strand
TGTGTGTGTGTGTGTGTGTGTGTGTGTGTGTGTGTGTGTGTGTGTGTATGTGGATGTGGATGTGACACCCAGACACTGTAAGCAGCCAACACTCCCTCCTTCACTCCCGGCTGCTGTGTGGAAGAGCTACAGCAAGCCAGGCCAGTTCCCAAGCTAGGTCATTGAGATTCTGGCTGCAAGATACAGGTTCAGGGATCTCCTTCCCAAGAGTTCCTGCAGGGAGCCAGAAGTGACTATCATTTCAGAAATAAAACACTTTGTCTTTTTTTGGGGATTCTTTTTGAAAAATTGAATTAGGTATTCAAGCAGTCCTGCACATTCCAGGAACAAGATGGCAATAAAAAATATATATCACATTGGCATAAATTAGCATATTCCTTAGACTTAGAAAAACAGTATGTGCTATGTTGTTAGAACACAGAGAAACTGTTAGGGCTTTGGATCAATATGTTCTTGGTTGGGAGTCTCCTTTATGGGTTAAACTTTTCCACAGATAAGAAAAGGGCAGAACTTTCAAAGAGCCAAGGATAGTTGAAGAAACTTTGGGATTTTAAAGTAACATAGCAGAGAGGAAAGGCTCATCTGAGTTAACATTCTTCTTTGATGAGAGATACATCTTTGGTAAGCAAAATATCATTTTGGGATTAAAAACTACAGGGTCCTAAGGGCTGAGCCAGGCTGGGTCCTTAGTGTTATGCTTATATTAATAAGACTTCTATGCAGGGTGAATGGTTTCTTGATTTTAAATAGAAACAGTAAGCTTACAAACTTTAGCATAGTGTCGATTTTAGAGTGGTTTCTCTACAATGTGAGTTGCTTCGTGAATTGGAAGGGACTGGGGAAAGAAACAGCCTCTGTGTGCTCTTGAGCCCAGTGGGGATACATGAATCTCTTACTAGTCTGCTGACATTCATATACGTGTCTCTCCAGAGGGAGTTATGTCATAATCTCAAAGGTTCTATAAGGTTTATCTCTACTGGGCATTAGTAGATGACTCGGTATATCAGGGGTAGCTGGAGACTTTCTCACACCGTTTCTATTTATAGAGCTTTTCTCTGGTGTGTGTTTTCATGTTTTTGAGGGAGCTGGACCATCTAAAGGCCTTATCACATTTATTACATTCATCCTGTTACATCATCGTATTCCCGATACTTACATGGTACACATGAGCAGACTGAACATGTGAAGGGCCACAGACATGACAGTCACAAAGTTTATTCCAGGATGAAATTTCTTGTTCATAACAAAGTCATTACGCTGTCCTTACTATCTGCACAGTGAAGGAAAGGGCAGGCCCACCACAAACTCAATAATTGTTTTATGTTTCTGAAGTAATGGCAACTCTTGAAGGAAGATGTCCAGGGCTATTGTTCCTGAGGACTTGGGATCTTTGTCTTTCTGCTCCGTAGTCCTGAGCTTGGGCTCATGGTCTTCTGAACACAAGAAAGTTAACGCACTTCTAGTATAACCTTTACACTCCTGTCCAGAGAAAGGCTAAGGTAATGGGATTTATCCACTGAGTGTTATCTCCTTTAAAGCCCTTCACCAGAAGCACCATCTGGCAATGGTAATAACTTGTTGGGTGAACTATGCACATGGCCACCGTAGCTGTCAGGAGTGTGAAAAATGTGTGATTTGGTACTGTTGATGGTGTTTTCTTAGTCAAGTCCAGGAACAAGACTTCTTTAAGCAAAACTGGACATCTCTTAGTTAAAAAGCCTGCAAATTTAAAAATATTTGATTGGGCATCTAGCACTGACTTCCACAAAGCAGAGCTCCTGTTGGTTTACAGCCTGGTCTCATTGCTCGGCATCCCCTCGTGAGACACCGCTAAATTGACCACTGAGATGCTTTTCTGCAAAAAGCTATTGGATTATCACAGATTTATATGGCTCATCTGTGTTTCATCCAGTAATAAAGATATTTTCAATTTATATAAATTTCTTCCTTGGGTGATTCAACAAGTTAGTGGGATTTAGGAAAAAAATGTATTAAATTTACTTCGGATCCATCAGCTGTCATGAGTGATGCCAAAAAATAGTTAGCAGAAGCCAAACATTTGAACAGCTTTAAACAAGGCATCAAATAGACTACAATTATATTCGGGGAAGAACTGTTGATGCGTGACATTAAAATGCAGTTCCCCAGGCAACTGGGGGGAAGATTCATTCAACAGAATGAATTCAAGAGAGCTTCCAAGAATCACTAAAAATTCTGCAGTACCTTTTTATTTATATTTTTCATTGACAGTTAAATTACCACTTGAAAGCATTTGTTGACTAGAAAACAAATCTTCCATTCTGGGAAAACCAGAGCTTGTCCACAAACAGCCACTGTCTAATTGACAGATCAGGAGGAAGCTAGGGGGAATATGCAGATTGGATGTGTGTGGCTCTACTGTCAGACAGTGGCCACAGATAGGTGTGTGTCCATCCTTCTGAGATGTTAAAGTACTTCTACTGGGACAAGCAATGGTTTGGATTATGTCTCCTCTTCCCTGGTGATTGGCCTTTAGCCTTCTAATTCAGTATGGAGCCCATGAGTCTTCTGTCCATTAACCTAGTGCTTTCAATTTCTCTCAATGTCTTCCCCAAAGTTGCTCCATCCCTTTTCAGAAGAGAAGACGGCTTCAGTTGGATTCTTCCTGTATTGACGGATTAGCAGCATTTGAGAATTCTGTTGACTCCACAGTCACGCTTCTGGTGTCAGGGTTGAAATAAGGACACCTTTGCTGTGTTTACCTTAGGATTTCTAGTACTGTGATGAAATGCCATGATCGAAAGCAACGTGGGGAAGGAAAGGGTTTATTTCACCTCACAGTTTGTAGCTCATTACCCACACTGAAGGAAGTCAAGGCAGGAACGTGGAAACAGGAACTAAAGCAGAGACCATGGAGCGATGCTGCTTATTGGTTTACTCCTCATGACTGGCTCAACCTGTCCTCTTACAGAACTCAGGACCACTTGCCAGGGGTAGCACTACCCATATGGGCTTTCATACATTAATCCTCAATCAAGAAAATGCACCACAGGCCAATCTGATGGGACATTTTCTCCCCTGAGCTTCCTTTTCCCCAGATGATTCTAGCTTGTGTGGAATCGACATAAAACTAGCCAACCTAGGCCCTTTCCACCATGACCCAGGGTTTCCCCCATAGCCAACCTGGGACCTTTCCACCATGACCCAGGGTCTCCCTCAGAGCCAACCTAGGACCTTTCCACCATGACCCAGGGTCTCCCTCAGAGCCAACCTAGGACCTTTCCACCATGACCCAGGGTCTCCCTCAGAGCTTAACTTTCAAACATAGAACTTCCAGCAAGTTCACCTGAAGACATTCCTAATCAGCCTTGCTAAACATCTAAGGCCACTACACCTGTTGCCCTTGGCAAGTGACTAGGTTGTCTCCCTAGTCTGGTCAGTCTTTGACACTAAGTACCTCTGTTATCTACTTTTTTCTGACACATGGCCTAGAAATGATAGGATTTTAAAAAAAGGTCCTTGGACTTTTGGAAGAAAGAAATTGCTAGACTGGGTACTGCTGCTGAGCCTCTAGTTGAGGTAGAAATACAGCGTTGTTACAGTTCCTATCCGTAAACGCTTACAGATGGGCACTGACTGGCTTTGCTATAGAATTCTTAGGACATACTTTTCTCATTTAGTCTCTGCCTCCCCTTTCTCTCATCGCCACTTAAAACCAACCCTGCCAATGGTTTACATTCTGCTACTAAACTGTTTACATAATATTGGTGATATCAAAGCTTCCTTCTTTGGATTGCCTTTGGGTGCTGGCAAAATGGCAGTGCAGTTACCAAATAGTGCTTTGCCTCTCTCACTGTATGTGATAGAATGCCTCGGATGTAGAAGTAGAATTCTTATGAGGGTATAGCTGACTCTGCTCAAACAGTTATCAGTGGGTCAGCTTGTCTCCCAAAAGAGTCTGTCTCGATGAATCAGAAAAATCTAAGGAAGAAGAAATGGCAGTCTTGTGCATAGCTCCAACCTCCAAACCTCCTATAAAAACTCCAAGTGTCCCCCACCCCTTTCCTGTTTGAAACAAATAGTCCAGTCTGTTGACATCAATCTCCAGCACCTTTCTGCCTCCTGTGTCTTTAAGCTGCCTGGGAAATCTAACCGTATGCCAATCACTGAAATGACCAGTTTACAAGTGAGAGTTTATACAGGAGGTGTCGAATGTGAGTGGGTGGAGCCTCAGGCCTCAAATCCACCTTCCTGAGGATAGGGGTGCCTATTAGACTGAACTGTGGGGTACAGTAGGAGGTTAGTATATCTGAAATGACTGGTGCTCTACATACAAAAATCAAACTGCATAGTTCTTCATAGAATCCATGCTCAGAAATAGTGGTATCAGTGTACTTGGGCGGCATACATTTAGGGCCTCTGGCATCAAGAGGCCATCTACTAGTCAAGGGCAGGTGACATATCAGTGGTTTTAACCACTCTGAACTTCCTCTAAGCTCCTGACAAATCTAACCACGGCTGTTTCGAGCTACCCATCACACGTTTCATAAATCAGACTTTGCACTGCTCTGAGAAAATACTGGAGAGAACAAGGGAAAGGGAGAAGACTGATTTTGCGAATGCTTTTAGGAGGTTCAGGCTGTGATGAAAGTTCCTGGGAAGAACTGACTCTTACACTGAGCCTCCTGCAGGCTGACTCAGGGGGCCTTGTTCCAAGTCCAGAACCGAGTTATCCCGTGCCATCTATTTATCCCTCTTAACAGACATTTATTGCCCTTCTTTGTCTGTGGCCTGACTTCTCTGTGACTGTTATGTATATGCTCTGCAGTGTTCAATAACACTGTTGGTTCCTCACCAACCAAAGAAATAAAAATGCAGTTAGATAGCCTGTGAGGGGGATGGGCAAGCCCCTCACCTCACCAACACCTGTCTTTTCAGAACATCCATCAACCGTATTCTAAAAATGGGTTGACTTATGACCTTCGTTCAGTTTCTGTCAAAACTTCATGAGGGGACTGAAGAGATGGCTTCCAGAGGTCCTGAGTTCAATTCTCAGCAACCACATGGTGGCTCACAACCATCTGTAATGGGATCCGATGCCCTCTTCTGGTGTGTCTGAAGACAGTGACAGTGTGCATAAAATAAATAAAAATAATTTTTAAAAAACAAACAAAGCAACAGTCAAACTTCATGAGATTGCTACTTCATTAAACCATGGTATTTGGGAAATACCTAAATCTGTGTTCCCAGGCTGTAGTCATTCATTTTTGGCTCTAGTCATCTCTTGTTCCTTGGAGGCAAGAGCTGTTTTCTGTAGTGGACAAGTCTTATTTCTCCAAGCACCTGAGGGTGTGTGGCATGTGGCTCTCTTCACGGCTGTCAGAGGAAGAGAGAGACATAGGAGCTCCTGGGATAAGATATTGTGGGACAAAAGACATCCCCAGTGACCTGCTTCCTCTCAATACAGCGCCACCAGCTGGGGACTGAACAATCAGCACAAGAGCCAGTGGTGCTATTTTGTATTCAAACCTATCACAGGCACTCTCCTTAGAGAGGCTAGTGCCCCCCAGACTGCTTAACTACCTGGCCTTTGAAAGCAAGAGAAACCAGAAGTTTACTCAGGCTTCCCCCCCAACCCTCACCCCCAGGGCTTCATTGCTTTTATTTGACATTACATAGCACAAACTCCAAGACTCTGTGCTGAGAATGGGTGACATCAGTGTTATCAAAACAGAAATTTCATTAGGAACTCTCTTTAAGGAATATGCTATTAGTTAATGTTTATGGTTTTTAAAAAGAAGGAACAAGGTTACTAACCCTAAAACATTCTTTTTTTTTTTTTTTTAAATTGCAAACATCTTTATTTACTTCCTTCACTTAAACAGTATCTCCCCAGGGCCAAGGAGAAGTCTCAGTGTTTGGTAAAGTGTTTGCTGTGCAGCTACTGAAGACCTGAGTTCAGATCCCCAGCACCCTTATACAAAGCCAAGTGTGGGAGTATAAACCTATAATCCCAGAGTCCAGGGAGTGGAGACAGGAAGAGTGCTGGAATTCACCGGTCAGCCAGATTAGTCAAATTGGTGAGCTCTAGGTTCAGTGAGAGACTCAGTTTCCAAAGAACAGGATGGAGAAAGATAGAAGTAGCTGTCTGATGTTGATCTCTGTTCTCCGTGCATGCACATAGTTTACAGGAATATAAATCATGTTTGTGTGCACACTCACCTCCCTTGCTATCTTTGCTTTTACTTGTTAAGCCTGAGCGATCCTTTGAATGTTTCTTCTAGCTATGCTTGTAACAGTCTAATGGTCATTTCTTGATTTATGTAATTTGCTATCTGATATATATGGGAATTCAATAATTAGCTTTTAAAAAAAAACCCGCTGACATGCATATTTCTTATACTTTATTTACACACACAGTTTTGATGGTCTTTTTTTGATGGTCTTTTTTTGATCTATGTAATTCATTATTGGATATATATAAAAATTCAATAATTAACTTTTAAAAAACCCCACTGGCGCGCATATTTCTTATACTTACAAACATGTACATACATTTTGGCAGTGTTCAGGATGGAGCACAGGGCTCAAGCATGCTAGGCAAGTGCTTTACATCTCTTCTATTTTGTTTATTTATTTAGTCAGGGTCTCATTTAGCCAAGACTAGACTCTAACTCTCTAGGTGGCTGAAGATAACCTTGAACTCCTGACCTTCTGTTTCACTTCCCCAGGGCTGGGATGATAGGCTTGCGTCAACTGGTCTCATTTATGCAGTTCTGAGGCTAGAAGCCTGGGTTTTTATGTGCTAGGAAGGCACTCTACCAACTGAGATCAAGCAATGTGCATGTTTTTTTTTTTTTTTCCTGAATGTTTATTTGGAATAGATAGATGTCCAATAAATATGAATTATAATTTACAGTAAGAGACTTTACTTATCCCAGGGCCTTATCTTTTGTTTGACCTGATCTCAAGCTTACTAACACTTACTTATAGGTCAGAGAATCAGCACAAGATACTCTCTGAAACAAAGAAGACACTAATTTGACTGCTTGATAAAATCCACCTTTGGAATTATGACATAATCCCTCTCGTGTGAAAAACAGGTCCTCCTCCCCCAATCTCAAAGAAAATAATCAAATCAAAGCAGGTGTTACTGCTTAAGAGCCCTTTTGAGTCACCAAGCCTTTAAGTCTGAGCACTTGGGAGATCATAGGTGGATCTCTGAGTTCAAGGCTAGAAACAGCCAGAAACCCTGTCTAAAAAAGAAAAAAAAAGCCCAGTGGATCAATAACATTTATTTCAGTTTGTACCAACTCCTGGGGAGTGAATCTTTGTACTTAAAGTTGGATCAACCTCCTATTTCTCCACAAAACACAAATGGGTTTTAAATGAAAACACCCCTTTTTTTTCACTTGCTAATCAATTTTCCCAGGGTCAAAGTTCTGGCTGCTACAAATGTTAGCCAGCAGGAGGCTTACTGCAGGCAGGAAGCTAATCAGTAAGAAAAGCTAGCCAGGCAGTGGTGAACTCTCTATGATAGACTAGCTGATGGCAAGAGGAAGGGCTTCTCCCATCTAAAGAAACAGTCTTAGGCTGGGTGATGGTGTCAGCGCACCTCTTTAACCCCAGCAGTCAGGAGGTAGAGGCAGGCAGATCTCGGAGTTCCAGGCCTGCCAGATCTATAGAGTTAACACCAGGGCTACACAGAGAAACCCTGTCCCAACACACACACACACACACACACACACACACACAGAGAGAGAGAGAGAGAGAGAGAGAGAGAGAGAGAGAGAGAGAGAGAGGAGAGAACAACAACAACAGGAAGAAACTGAGTTGGGGACAGATTAAGCAGGAGATGAGTGATTACAAACTGGTGACTGCCTACTCATGTCTGAAGGTTTGTGGCCAAAGGAGTCACGACTAATCCTAATTGCTGGTCAGAAGATGATTTTCAGTTATGCAAATCTTAAGAAAACAGATGCCCATTCTTCATTTATTCTTTTTTTTTTTAATTTATTTTTACTTTATGTGAATTGGTGTTTTGCCTGCATGTATGTCTGTGTGAGGGTGTTGGATCACCTGGAACTGGAGTTATAGACAGTTTTGAACTCCTATGTGGGTGCCAGGAATTGAACTTGGGTCCTCTGGAAGAACAACCAGTGCTCTTGACTACTGAGCCATCTCTCCAGCCTCTCATCTATTCTTTTTTAAATTATTTGTTTGTTTGTTTGTTTGTTTGTTTGTTTATGGGTTTTCAAGACAGGGCTTCTTTGTGTAACCCTGGCTATCCTGGAACTCTGGAGACCAGTCTTGCCATGAACTCACAAAGATCCATATGCCTCTGATTTCTCAGTGCTGAGATTAAAGTGCCAACCCTGCCCAGCTCAAGTATTTGTTTAGTATTATTTTTTAAATTACGTGTGTGCCTGGTGGGGGTTTGTGCAGGTGATTGATTGCAAGTACCCATAGAAGTCAGAGGGGTTGGACATCTTGGAGCTGGAGTTATATATAGTTGTGAGCTGCCTGATGAAGGTGCCGGGAGCTGGGAAGAGCAGCAGGTGCTCTTAACTGTTGAACCATTGCTCTAGCACCCCCTCTTGTCAGTGGTTAGTTTGCCAAGGACCGGTTTTTGACATAGTACACACTGTCTGGCTAGAGGGTGTAGCTAGCTGCCCTAGTCCTTTTGCTGATCACCAAATTCAGGGTAATGAGAGAAAACAAGCTTCCCCCAGTCATTGTGAAAGATAAGGTCAGGGCAGGTTAAAACAGCAGAACAGAGATCTGGCAGCTCACAAATATTATTAGCTTCCTAGGCATAGGGGACTCCCATGAGTGCCATTTACTGTAACTCGTGCCTTGATAGAGGTCAGAGGGTTTTCTAGAGTGGCAGGTGTGTGTGTTGTATACATTTTAAACAACTGAACAAATTTCAAGTCACAACTTACCTAGCCTTTAAAGCAGGAGAGAGGTGGGGCACGTGCTTTTAATCCCGTCGTTTGGAGGTATGAGGCAGGCAGATCACTTGAATTAAAGGCCTTCCTGGTGGTCAACACAGCGAATTCCAGGCCAGACAGAGCTGTACCATGAGACTTGGTCTTAGAAAGTAAAACAGAACACAAAAGAATGACTCCCATAGAGGTGTGAATATGGATGGGGTGGGGTGAATGGGATAACGACTCATGAGGCTTCAACCCTAGACAAAGAACCATAGCTCACCAAGGAATGCTTAGACTGTGGTAGTCTTCCCCAGGAAAGAGAACACCAATACCAGGTTAGCCCTGAAAACATACATGCAAGTGACATACAGACTGAGCAGGTTGTATTTACGTATTTAGAAACACACACACACACACACACACACACACACACACACGCACACGCACACACATAACAACTATTAAAAAAAGAGAGACTGAATTTGAAAGGTATATGGGAAGGTTTGGAGGGAGGAAAGGGAAAGCAGAAATGACGTTAATTGTAATCTCGAAGAAAAAAACCTAAAAAGAAAAAAATGTTTAAAAAAGAGCACAAGGTTGCTTATCACCAGTTTATTTGCTCCACCCTGCCTGCCCCAGTAAGGTCACCTGTTAGCTCATCTTAGACCACAGCATTTTTGCGAACACGCCCCCTCTCCCCGTGGAAAGTGAGGGGGACCGGGTGTCTCTATCTCGGAGGTTCTAGTTTCCCGGATTCTTGTATCTTTGCAGACTCAGTTCTTTCCTTCGTAAACCGAGGAAGTCCAACCTGAAGCTTGTCTTGTGCAACTGTGGGGTTTGGAAGCCATCCAGGAGGGCGGGGCGGAGGGGCGGGGCGAGATCAATGACGCAGGAGGCTCGGGCCAATGAGAATACCTCGCGGCGCGGGCCGAGTCGCCCAGCCATAAATAGAGAGGCGCGGCTGTGCTCCCCAGCTAGTGACTGTCCTAGACTCTTAGAGTATCTCTCCGTGCTGAACCCCTGTCCAGGTGACAGCCACAGGTGACAGCCGCCGGTCACAGCCGCCGGCTAAGCTGAGCCGTAGCACTTGATAGCACCCTAGGGTGTCTCGGGAGCAGTCGCGCCGGGTCCATGGAGAAGCCGCGGGGAGTCAGGTGCACCAATGGGTTCCCCGAGCGGGAGCTGCCGCGACCCGGGGCCAGTCGGCCTGCGGAGAAGTCCCGGCCGCCGGAGGCCACGGGCGCACAGCCCGCCGACTCCTGGAAGGCAGAGCGGCCCCGTAGCGAGGAGGAAAACGAGCTGAACCTCCCCAACCTGGCGGCCGCTTACTCGTCCATCCTGCGCTCGCTGGGCGAGGACCCCCAGCGGCAGGGGCTGCTCAAGACGCCCTGGCGGGCGGCCACCGCCATGCAGTTCTTCACCAAGGGATACCAGGAGACCATCTCAGGTCCGTGCGTGCTCCAGGGTGTGCTGGGCTCCGGGAGGCGGCTTCAGGAAGCTGGGGGCAGCTCTGGGAACTTTCCGGAGTTGCTTCACTTTTGGCGCAGGGAGCCTAGCAGTCTCGTCTCAGCCCCAGCTGTGGCCCTGGAGCCTCCACCTGGCCGAGGCGAGGGCCCTTCCTGGTTCTGTGACTGGCACTCAGGGCTTTGGGGAGGTGGGGCCCGCGAATGCATAGCCACTCACTACTCTGAACTCCCGGGAGGGAAGCAATGGGCGACCCTCTTATCCCAGTGCCCAGAGCGCGATAAGGCACGTGCAGCACCCACCTTCCTCACGTAAGGATCCGGTGGACACTGTTGAAGGGACGCGACTTGGGTCAGTCTGAGATCCAGCGCTTCTGGGTGAAGCCAGGTTTCCGTTACACCCAGTGAGCCTACTAAAGTTAGGTGCTTGCAATGGGGTGGGGGGGTCTTCTTCAGAGAGTTGGAATTCGCATCCAACTACTCTAGCTTAGAATTTTACCAAAATCTGGCACAATTCTGGATTCGGATTTATACTTAGTTGGAGGTGTGGACTTTTCTTGCTAGTATTATTGCTGAAAGCCTTTAATGCTTGCTCCTCAAAAGGAATAAAGGGACCCCCTGCTGCTACTCTAAGGATTGAGGTTCACTGGACCCAGGATTCCATGCTTGTGACCCCCTCCCCCCAACGCCCACTCCCCGCCTAAAATTGGCAGTGTGAGCCTGGTGGCAGCAAGTCTTTCCCGGCCAGTGATGAGGAGGCAGTTGCTGTGGGTACAGAGACTGAGTGAAGAGGAAGTGGAGAATGACCAGGGCCTTGCTGCCTGTTTGGTAAAGCAGTGTTGGCCTTTATAAAACGAGAAGCTCTGGTTCCTTTGGCCGCCTTTAAAGGCCTTATTTCCAGTTTACATCTGGGGATCTCTGTGACGTGTTTCTTTGCCTCCACCATTACGGAAAAAAAACGGTGCTGCTTTGAAAGGTAGTAATCCTGTCTGTTCCTGTCAGGCGTTGGGAGCACCAGGAACCCGTCCTAGGAAGAACAATTATTTCTGCCAAACCTTTCCCCACCTCAAAGGAAGTGTGGGAGATCAGAGCCTGAGAAGGGTGGGGCCCCAAAGGAAGCGAAACTACTTCCTAATAATTCAAGGAAGTGGACCCAAATCTAGTTCTTAGTCTGTGTTTCACCGTTCTACATTTGATGGAGAAAGTTTGGACCTCAGAAGCAGAGTTTGAAAATGCAAAGACTGAAGAACAATCACTGAGATTTTTTTCTGAGAGTTCGATATCTGGGAGTGAGTGTTAGTGTGTTTGCCTGTGCATTGTCCAGGATGTAACCAGAAGGAACATCTTGATAGCTCCTTGTTCATCCTGCCTCTTGTAGACATAAAAGGCGGTCCTCAGTGGCATCCTTCAGCTGAGCCCCTCCCTCCTGGGATCTCATTACTCCAAGGGAGAGGAGCTTCTAGCCTGCTATTTGAAAACTGATTGTCACAGGCTTACTCAGGAGCTGAGTGAGATTCAGCTAAAGAAGCCTAAGGGCTTCAAAGTATCCCCCATTCCAATTTATTCATAAAAAGTCCATTGACCTGGAGACAGAAGATCCGACTGTCAGCTGAGGAAGACAGGGCTAGTGAGTGACAGCTTGTTCAGTGATAGACACATATAACCTGTATTTTTTATATAACCTGTATTTACTTTTATTTTGTATGCCTACATCTATGTCTATATAAGGGATTGGATCTCTTGGAATTGAAGTTTCAGAGATGATTTGGAAGTAGACAGAATTGGAAGTAGACAGAGGTAATAGTCACACAGCATTGAAACGTATACTTTACAAATGGTGAAAATGAAGACTTTTATAGGTATTTTACCACAATAAAAATCACTGGTTATTTGAACATTTTTGATCGCCATCAATTGAATTTTTTTAAATAAAGCATTGGCTAGCATGGAGTCAGACTTGTAGGTAGACCAAACTAGTCTAGAATAGAGATCTGCCTGCCTCTGCCTCTGGAATGCAGAGATTAAAGGTGTGAGCTACCGTGGCCGCCTCAATTGAATGGCCTTGGGTAACCCTTATTCTTGGGTAACGCATTCTTCTTTTATCCACACAATGAGGAAGCTGAGTGGGAGTTTATACTTGGTGGGAGCCGTGTAGTCTAGCCACTGGCTGGTAGTTATTTCCTTATGTGCAATAGTGATAGATGAATCAGTACATTTTTCTACCAAGCACATGGACAGAGAGAGGTGTGGACTGTAAGAGCAACTTGTCACATGCCACATGTAATAAAGTATAGTAAAGATAATTGTTTAATAAACTAATTTTTATATAACCTGTATTTACTCTTATTTCATATGCCTACATGTATGTCTATATAAGGGATTGGATCTCTTGGAATTGGAGTTACAGGTGTGAGCTGCCACACAGGTGCTGGGAATTGAACCCAGGTCCTCTGGAAGAACACCCAGTGCTCTTAACCACTGAGCTATCTCTCTAGACCCAAATGGCTAATTTTAAATATAATGTTTTTATTAGTTCTTCAAGAACTTCATTCATACCCAAGTGATGATAGCAGCAGCACACACCTTTAATTCCATCAGAGCTGAACATCAGAATCTGAGTTCGAGGCCAGCCTGGTCTAGGGAGTGAGTTCCAAAGATAGCCAGGGATACACAGAGAAACCCTGTCTCAAAACAACAAAGAATTCCATTCATGTATACAATGTATTTAGATCAAATTCACCCTTCATCCCTCCTAATTCTCTTTTATCCTTCTACCCTCCACTTTCCCTTCCTGTCCTTTCTTTCCCAACTTTCTGCCTTTTAAATTTAATATTTATTTTTTAGTAAATTTATATTTACAAATATAAATTTACAAAACCTATGGCGTCCTTATACTCATGAGCATCCACTGGACTGTATTTGCCTGCTGGGAGTCACACCCTTAAACTGACTCTCCTCCCCTAGAAGCCATCAACTGAGATAGAGTCTCAGGAGAGGGGCTTGTGAGCCACCCCATCCATGCTGGATTCTTGACAAATAACCAAACCTATCCCCCCCAAAAAAAACCCAATTTCCTAATAATTTTCAAAAAAATATTTTTATTTTACATATATGAATGTTTTGCCTTCCTGTGTGTATGCACATCACATGTATACAGGGCCCTCAGACACTAGAAGAAGGCATTAGATCCCTTGGAACTGGAGTTACAGACATGTGAACCAACATGAGTGCTGCTACTCTACCGTATCCTATATGTGAGAGCTGAGCCAGCCCTTGAGAGCCTGATTTTTTTTTTTTTAAAGCTTGTGGACAAGCGGGGATTTATAGTTTGTATGCCTGGTGCTTTATTTATTAATTCCTTGTTGACTTATGGCAGAAATTATTTACTTATTTAATACTCTCCATGCTTTCCTTTCTCTTCTGGCTTCTTTTCAGTTCATTTCTTGCCCCTGGAGAGTTTGTCATTTTTCTACCTCCTTCCCTGTCACACTTCTCTCCTCCTTCCAGTACCTGCCTTTCCATGGGAGTGACTATGGTCAAATGTGACAGGTAGGGCTGCCTGAATACCAAGTCTCCCTCTGGTTGTCACTACTGGGCTATAGCTTGTGGGCTAGCAGCTTTCCTCAGGATGTGTCCTAGGACTCTTCGCATCTCTAACCTCTTGGTCTCCAAGGCAATCTAGGCTTCATGTTCACAACTTCACACAGTGGCCTCTCGGCCTCATTGCACAGACACCCCTGCCACACACCTGGCCTCAGTGGCTTTCCTTTGTTGTGGAAGGCAATTCCATAACCCCTTCTATCATTGACTCAAAACCAGAATCACATGGCTGAAGCTGCCAAGTTCTCCTGCTTTCTGGGTCTGGAACATGGCCCACTCTCTTAATACCATCTTCACCAACTTTTCGTATCAATGTTTTCCTCCACTGTCTAGTTTGGCTGTCCTGGAGCCTGTTCTGTACACCAGGCTGACCTTGAACTCAAAGATCTGCATGCCTCTGGAATTAGTGGTATGTGCTACCATGTCTTGACCTAAGCTGTCCTTTAATTCCTATTCAGCTGGGTGGGGTCTTCCCACAGACTTCCAACATGCAGTGGTACTGGATGTAATTACCATTCCAAAACGACAGAAAGGAGTGTAGTGAGGAAACACTGGACCAGAGCTAGACCCAAACCACTCCGACAGACTCAAAACTACATCTCCATGTCTGATGTCAAAACACTCTTCAGATCTCTAATTCCTTTTAGCTTTGTTGACTGTAACATACTTCTTCCTCTTGGAAGTATGGGATCTGCTTTTTCACTTTAATTTTAAAGGGGATTACAACTATGGGATTTCATGAATCTCAGAAGAAACTTTGAACTTTTGACTTTTAAACACCGTTGAAACTGAGACTATGGAGACTTTTAAAGTTGGACTACATACATTTTGCATATGCTACGAGCCTATGGGGTGCAGGGAGTGGAATGTGGTGGCCCTCATAGACTCATGTTTGAATGCTTGACCCATAGATGGCACTATTAAGAGGCATGGCCTTCTTGGAGGAAGTGTATCACTATGGGGTAGGCATTGAGGTCTCCTATGCTCAAGCTATGCCCAGTATGATACAGTCTTCTGCCTGCACATCAAGATGTAGAACTCTTGGATTTTCCAGTACCTTGTCTTTCTGCACACTTCCATGCTTCCTGGAATGACAATAATGGACTAAACTGCTGAAACTGTAAGCCAGCCCCAGTGAAATGTCTTTCTTTATAAATAGGAGTTGCTGTGGTCGTGCTGTCTTTTTGTAGTGATAAAACCCTAATACAATTGATGATATACAAACTAAGACAGCTAAAGTGTCAAGGTAGATAAGTAAAATTCTTGATTTATTTTACTTTTTAAATTATATGTAAGGGAGAGGGGGAGGAGGGAGGGAGGGCACATGCACACACAAAGCCAGGAGAGGGCATCACATTCCTTGAGGCTGTAGTAATAGGCAGTTGTGAGTGCTAGGGTCTGAACTTGGGTCCTCTAGAAGAATAGTACATGCTCCTATATCATGGATGAAAGGTAAATTCATGTCCCTGTTTTAAAAATATATATTATAGGGCCTGTGGAAATGGTTCAGTTGATAATGGATAATGAATGTACTTACTGAATAACCATTAAAAAAGACCCAAGTTTGCTTCCCAGCATCCACATAAAAAAGCAAGGCAAGGTGGCATACTTGTGTTATCTTAGCACTGATGAGGTAGAGACAGGATCTCTGGAGCTTGCTGGCTACCTAGTCTAGCCAAACTGACAAGCTCCAGGTTCTTAAGAGATGAGAAACTGAGAGAAATGACATCACACACACACAGAGGCACACATACACAGGCACATACATAGACACGCACACGCACACGCACACACACACACACACCAGTTCATCTTAAGGGATGAAATGTCAATGAATAAACATGAATATGTAGCTCATTTAAATCTTGACTCACTAATAATTTCTGTTAATTCTGTTAGTGAATTATTACATAGAGCTTATTTGTTGCCAGAAAGAGCACTGTGAATGAAGAGGGAATAAGAAAGCCGTTACTAGAGTAGTTTATGTAGACCAGAGCTGTCATGACGAGAGGAGAAAAACCAGAAACAGGGAGGTAAAGGCACTGCATGCAACACTGGAATGGCATACAAGCTTGCCTGTTGTTGAGAAGACACCATGACCAAGGCAATTTATAAAGGAAATTTAAATGGTGGCTGTAGTTTCAGAGGGTGAATCCATGACCATCATGGAAGTGAGTGTAGCAGCAGGCAGGCAGGCAGGCATGGTACTGGAGCACTAGCTGAAAGCTTTAATCTTATTTTCCAATTGGAGGCAGAGAGACAGGGAGGGGGCAGACAGACGCTAAGAAAGAGATTGGGCTCTTAATCTCCAAGCCTATACCCAGTGTCACCTTCTCCAACAAGGCCACACCTCCTAATCCTTCCAAAAGTTTCCACCAACTGGGGACCAAGTGTTTAAACATGAACCGATGTGGGCAGGGTGAAGCATTCTCATTCAAACCACTACCACAGCATTGGTACTGATACTAGTTTCTTAGGCTGCCAAGAAAAATACCACAGCTGGGGATTTAAGCTGGGAATTTTGCAGCCCTAGATGCCAGGTCTGAAAATGAACTGGCAAACCCTAGTTCCCGCTGAAACTGTACTGGAGACCTTCCGTGCCATCTCCCAGTTTCTGGTTGTAGAACTCAGTTCATGTTCCTTGGTTTGAAGCTATCACTCGCTCCAATCTCTGCCTCTGCCAGTGTCCTTGCTTCTGTCTCCTTGGACACTGCTGATGACAGGTTCTGGTTGTAGTGTGTCTCATTTGGATTTGCTGAGTTATACATGCAACATCACTGTACCTAATAAAATCACATTCAGAGGCACCCAGATCTTCAACAGGATTTTCTTGGTAGGGTACAATTCAACCCAAAGCAGTACTAGATATTTATTCATAAGATAAACTGGGGATTTTGCCAGTGTTTCTATTTATTTGTTTGCTTGCTTGTTTATTTTGAGACAGGGTCTCTCTGTGTGTAGCCCTGGCTGGCCCGGGACCCACCAGCCTCTGCCTCTTGAATGCTGAGATAAAGGGTTTGTACCACTAGGCTTGGAGGCACTTAAAGCTTTTTATTGTCTTCCAGGCATTGTGCAGATTACTGAGAATAGAATAGGTGAAGCTGGATACGTTCTTGCTCTCCTGGGAGGTCCTTTAGAGGAAAGACACGTTAACCAGTCACTGGGAAGAGAAATGTGACTGTAGCCACATGGTGCAGTGAGCCCTTAGTAAGGACGCTTGGCTAGTGCTGGAAGATGGCACCATAGAGGATCACTTGATGTCTTTGCCTGCTGACTTTGAGCCCCCCTGAGCCCTTGACAGGTGTCCCTTTGCTTTATCTTCATAGTAGCCCTATAGAACATGCAGTATTCCCATGTTGTAGACAAGGAAACTGAGGCACAGGGAAGACTTGCTCCAGATGGTGGCTGACAAGCATCAGAGCTGAGAGGATCAGGAGCGTCAGTGTGACATGGCTTTCAGTCGATGACACTGTTGTACTAATTTACTTGGCCTTCTTTTTCTCCTTTGTGTTTTTTTCTGCTGTTTGCTTTGTCTGGCTCTAGAAACTCCTCCACAGCCTGGCATCTCTCCAGGTTTGCATTTGCAGCATCCTTTGGTTATTTGAGTTTAGTGTTTCAGTGAATAAGACTGCAGTACCAAAATTGACCAGGAGAGGGCTGACGTCTAATTACTGGTTTTGAGATTAGGAATCCAGATTCCTACGTGCTCCTATGCTCACAGAGATCAGAAGAGGGTGCTGGAACTGGTGTTACAGTTGGTTGCTAGCCACCATGTGGGTGCTGGGAGCCAAACCCAGTCCTCTGGAAGTGCAGCTGGTGCTCTGCTGAGCCATCTCTCTAGCCCAGAGTTACAGATTTTAAATCTCCTTTATTGTAAAGAGTTCCAGTGTCCATGAGAATAAACTGTGCTCCAATCATGCAGCCTTGGGGACTGTCAGCATAGTAGATCTGTCCTGCTTTGCCCCTTCCTGCCTCACAACCTTTCTTCTGGAAAATAATTTATGCTCACATGTGAAGTGGACCACAGCTCCTTATTATTCAGTCTCTAGCAAGTGCTTGCAGTTACTGTTCTTTCACAGGCTTCTTTGTATTAACTGATATTGATTTTAAACAAAATTCCCACATTATACTAGGGAACTCTCCTTAAGGATCATTTATGTATGTGAGCACACTGTTACCTGTCTTCAGACACACCAGAAGAGATCCCATTACAGATGGTTGGGAGCCACCATGTGGTTGCTGGGAATTGAACTCAGGCCCTCTGGAAGAGCAGTCAGTGCTCTTAACCACTGAGCCATCTCTCCAGCCCCATCCTTAAGGATATTCTAGGTCTCTGACACTGGCTTTTTACACTCTCTTAAGTTGCCCGTTAGTCATGTAGTTTCCCCCTTCAGCCTTTGTTTATTTTATTCCCAAGAGTTAGTCTATCGTGAGCCCTTTATTTCTTGTATTGCACTAATTATCAGATTTGAGAGGCTTGCTCATCTCTCAAAACAAAAACTTTTAAGTGCAGGCAAGACTGATGCATGGTAAGAAGCATGTGATTCTGTCTGGGGAAACTAAATGTCTTCCGTTTCTAGCATTAAGCCTGAAGTGTCTCAGCCAATCTTGTCAATTACAGAGTTTCCAGCCAGCCTGTCACTTACTTACTTAGGATCTGTTGGTGACTGCCTAGATCTGGCATTTACTAGAAATGATCTTTGGTCCTTTAATTTTAAATTTATTAGTTGGAATTCTAAGCAGGACTCTTGTGTCCCTTTAAAAAGGGGCCTGAGTAACTCTGGCAAAATTTAAAGATACATGAATCTTTAAAACATAAAAAAAGCTGTGGTTTTAGATGTGTTTAATTCTATAATAGAAAATAACTTAAGCGTGGCTTAATCTAGAAACCATAAAATATGACTAACATAAAAACTAAGGATTTTCATATGTTGAATACCATCACAAATGGAGTCAAGTAATGGACTGGGAAGAGGCATTTCTCACTCATCCTGGGCAGTGGGCTGATGATCACCCAAGACGAGATGCTGGGAAGTGATGGGAGAAACGTGAGCCGCACGACTGGAAATCGGCAAAGCATCTAAAGAGAAGGCTCTTAGTAAAGGAAATAAATCCAAAGGCTCCACAAACACCAGGAAACACACTCGACCTCACTTTTCAAGAGAGAAACACACAAGTCCTCCATATAGATACATTGTTCTTTGTTGGACTGACAAACATACAGAAATTTGATACTATATTATTGAAACTACAAGGGAGCGTGCTGCATCTATTCAAGGTTAGGTACTACATGGAAATGACTTAAATATCCATTGTCTTACAATTTAGAGAGGGATATGGTGAGGACTGAAGCAGCAGCAGCACTCCACAGCTGTCCATTGAGCGATGCTAGTGTCGGGCACCAACCCCTGTAGAATCAGTTCATGTGCAACTTTGATGTCTTCTGAAAGTTGATAATCTGCTATTGACAGGAAGCCTTGCTAATAGCAAACAGGTTAATATACGAGTTATGTGTTATGTATTCTATGTAGCAAAAACATTTATAAACTAAAAGATCATTTTTTACCAGGTTATGCAGAGAGGAACTACCTGAGATTAGCAAAGTCAAGCCAAATTCATTGCAGTCGCAGTGAGAGGCAGCTATGAAATGATGATAATTCCACAGTTAATAGTTGTGTGATGTCAGACGTTGAACCAGGGGCCGTGTGCATGCTAGTCACTTGCACCTCCACCTGATACCTGGGACAGTGTCTTTCCCTGAACTTGTAGCTCGCTGATTGGCTAGATGGCTAGCCAGTCCCTGGAAATTCTCTTGCCTCCTTCTTCCTGTTGTAGAAAATATTTAATTTCAATCTGGGGTGTCTACCCCGCCTTTGATCATTCAGTCACTGGATAAATGACACATACGACCTTTATATTTATAATAAGCCTTTATTAGCACTAATGCTGGACAGATGTCTACCCTCTCTGCTATTAACATCTATTTCCTACTGATAACCCCGAGTAAGTACTTACATAGTTTTGACTCCAGTTGGCCAGCCCTCATGGCCATGCTTTCTTGACTCCTAACTCATGGTGTCTTTCTCCGTTCTCCATCTTCTCTCTCTCTCTCTTCATGGTCTCCTTCTACCACAAGCCTGGGAATGCCAAGCCCTACCTACCTTAATTCTGCACAGCTATTGGCTGTAAGCATTTTTATTCACCAATCAGAAATAACTTGGGCAAGGTCACTTAGGTCTATGTGCGCACTCTTCTTGTCTTTAGTTCAACCAGGCCTTGGGGGCTGCACTTAGCATTACAATATGTAGCAACAGGCAAACCCGAACACCACCCCAGTGCTGGGGTTATGGCTACTGAACCCAGTGTTTTTATATTGATTCTGAGGGATCCGAACTCAGGTCCTGATGCTTGTACAGTCAGCACTTTACCAACTAAGCTTTCTCTCCACCCCAAGTATTTAATAATAGATTTGTGTTTATTTTCAAGGTAGTAAATGATTAAAGCAGACTGTTTATACATACCTTGATTTTATAAATGTTGCTAAACTACCTGATTCTAATATCCTTCCACCCCAAATTGTCACCAATATCCTAAGCAACTCATACATAAGTGAAATAACAGAATTTAGCTTCATGGATCAACTGTACTTTAATATTTTTAATTTTTTAAGTACATGCTTGGATTTTCAAATAAATTAAAAATACTGTGAAAGCTACTGCATGTAGCTTTAGCTCAGAGAGAGCTTCAGGTTCATTTCACCATCCAATGGGTGTAGAAAATGGCAAGAGTATCAACTATACCCAGTCCTGTAATCAACGGCTGCCAGCCAACTTCTCCCGAGACCTCCAGGGTGGCCGTCCTGCAGACTCTGAACGCAACTCCACAGAGCCCTTAGCAGGCTTCTTCAACTGAGACCAGCTCCTCAGTGGACTGCTCAGGGCTCATCCATTCTAGTATGTTCCCGGTTCTGTCAGCCCAGTTGCTTCTGGTCCTCCACTTAGCACGGTGAGACAGACAGTCCTGCAGCAGCAGCTGCTGTGGCTATTCTTGCTGTTCACACTGCTTCCCAGTAAACATATGCTGCAGAAGTCCTTGGTCCACAGCAGTGTCTTAAAGCACAGTTTCCATGCAGCAGCCAAGAACCTTGGACTGCTTCCATGTTGTCATCTGTCCCCCATCGAGAGCCAAAGCAAAATTTGGGCGAACAGTTGTTTTTCTAATTAAAGTCACACACCCAAGTCTTGCTGGGAAGGTCACTGGTGTGTTGTTGGGGGTTGGTGACTCAGAACCACTTCATATGCTCCAGTCTCAGTCTCTCCAGTCTATGACTGATGGGTATTCTGCAAGCCCTTCAAGCTGAAGAAGCTGTCCAGGAAGGAAACAGTTAGCAGTGCCACGGTGCTCAGTTGTTAACATTGATCAGGGACCACGGATGGAAATGCATGCTTCACCAAGAAAAATAGCTAAACTCCAAAATGTAAATATTAGGAAAACTTTGCAAGGTATAAAATAAAGAGGAAAAGAAGCTTTGACTCTTAACATCCCAAGCAAATCCCAGGTCTGGCAAACACTGCCAGTCCTAGATTACTTGACTTAAAAACAGTAAGCTCCCACAAAAAAATAATAAACATAAGAATAACTCAAATATTTAATATACTCTGGGAAAAAGCATTTTCAGCAAAATACAAAAATTTTAAAGCATTTGTTTATTCAATTTTAATTTTTTTTACTATAGAATAACTCCTTCTCTCCCTTCTACTCCCTCCCTCCCTCCCTTCCTCTTCTCCCTCCCCCTTTCTTTCTTTTTTTCTTTCTTTCTTCTTTCTCTTTCTTTCTTTCTTTCTTTCTTTCTTTCTTTCTTTCTTTCTTTCTTTCTTTCTTTCTTTCTTTCTTAGAGCTTCACAGTGTAGACCAGGCTAGCCTAAAACTTGTAGAGACCTGTGGGTCTCCCTGCTCTAGTGGACTGTCACTGATACAGTTGACAAGGGCAGTGGGAGTAGAGATTTCGAATGGGGTTGGGTGGGGTTCGGAAGCCCCGTGAGTACATACAGTGAATAAACCACACTGAACTTGCAGTCAGGAGGCAGGTCAACTTTACTTAGGGTGATTCAAGGCTTATAAAGTTTTAGGGGACTGAGGGTAGGGACATCCAGACTGGGCAAGGTCATTCATTGTCTGAGGGCTTAGGGTATCTGGAATGCCTCATTGGCATGGAGAAGCATTTCAGGAATCTCAGGTCTGGCTGACAGGTTTTGTCAGGAGAAAGAAATTGGTCCTATGAGACATCCCTCAGGTAGAGACGTATATGGGGGGCTTAGAATTCCTCAGACAAGGTCAGAGAAGGAGATGAGAGGCTCCCATATTACACCAAGCCCAGAGGCTATCTGGTCATGGTAGACTTTGTTAATTAGCAAAGTTTTCCCACAGAGACTCACCTGCCTCTGCTTCCTCAGTGCCAGAACTAAAGGCATGTGCCACCACTGCCTGGCTGCAGTTCTGTTTCAAGTACCAGATTTGATAATGAGTAAGGAAATGTTATAAGGAGATGTAATTTAGATTATAAAATTCTTGCTTTCATAAAAATTCCTCTGTATTGTAGGAGCTTGAGGCTGGGACAGCTTCTCCAGAGGGTCCCTAATGAACTCAGGTAGATGGTAATATATGAGGGGTAATATATATCAGAGGTGGGTAACGATAGGAGATTGGGGCTGCCTAGACTCAGGCACTAGATGTTGGGAGAAGATAGATAGGGGCCAGGCAGGCAGACTAGAAGGGGCTTGACAACTCAGTTCTAGGTTTTGAACCGTAAAACTTTCAAAAACAAAAGCATTGAGGTTTCATTTAATGTTGTCCAACTGTCCATTGTGAGGGAATAGTCCAGTGTGAGAAACAATGACCAAGCTTATTCAAACCCAAGACTAAGAGAACTCTGACTATGTAAACAATCATTATGGCAAGACCATATATATATATACATACACACCACTGAATGTGCCCTGGAATTAGAGAGGAATAGGCGTGTATGCAGTTCTGTGCCTCCCTAGACGGTATCACTTGCATAGATTTCAGTGACTCCACAAGACTGTAATGGAGCAAAAACCCTCTGCTGATCAGGGCAACCTCTACTGCTGTGTGTCAGGCTGCTGTGCTGTCAGTAGGTGAAGAGCACAGCCAAACAACAACGAGCAGCACCAGTCCTTGACGAAGAGTAAGCCTCTGTGCTCCCGGATGGCTTTGTTGAACTTAATTATTATTTCAGGGTGTGCTTCCACTTATTCACGGTGGAAGTCTTTTCTGTTATAGCTGCAGAGCCCCCACCTCCTATTTGCCATTCTGTTAATCTGTCTATACCTTGTGTTTACTTTGTCACGGTCTTAACGATAGACTGTATGTATGAACACGCACATATACGCACCATTAACATCATGTAATATGTGAGTGTACAGTAAGTTGTGTGAGCATGCTCCACTGTATTCATACAGTAATAGACTGCTTAATGATCCGTTTCACAGAGCATCATCGCCCTATCCTAACCAGGCATGGTGGTGGCACATTCTTGTAATTTCCAATACTTGGGGAGATGAGACCTGGGATACATGAGACTCTTATTTCCAAAACCAAAAGCAGGGTCCCATTATTGAGCAATGTGAAACTGACTTTGTTGAGCCCAGGAAGGTAAGAGTTTGCACGTGGCCCTGTTCCTCAGTTAGCTGTATGATTACTGATGCTGTCCTCCTTTCCATTTTGTATGTGCTGGTAATACTGCATCACCTGACCTAGAAGAATTAAGAAATGACATGCCCTGGGTTGTGTTGCTCCCACCTGCCTGGGCTTCATTGTTCCTTCCCCTTATCTTTCTCTCTAGACAGGATATAAACCCTGCTATGCCTTTCCTGTCCTTCGGATGGATGTTCATTCAAAGCCATCTTTCATCAGGTTTGCATGCTGGAAGATGAATCAAGTATCGCACCCTGGCCTTGAAGGCCATTCCTGTGCCCAAAACAATGATGACGATAAAAAACAAGATAGTTCCTATGTCTTTTCCTTTTGTCCTTCCCCCTGGTAAAACAGGTCTGCTTGTCCCAAATGTGCATACATATTTGAGCGGGAACATATAGGAGATTCGAAGGTTTGGGTAGCAGCACAGACACTCCACACCAGGCGCTCTCAGTGGGGTTGGACCAGCATCAGAGTCTCTGGGCTTTTCAGAAATCAGATTCTCAAGCCCACCCCGACCTACAGAGACTTGAATGGGACCCAACAGTTTGTGTTTTAACACAACCGAGGGGAAGGTCTGGCATCCTTGCTTCAGAACATGCTTAGAGAGCATCACATATGTGCCTTAACTGTATTTTCAGGAGGGGTCCTACCAGGCAAGAGACTTGAGGGATGGCTGCTCAGCCATGTTACTTCCTTGCTTAACACTGACAAGGGCAGTGGTGGTGTGGACAGACCAACTTCAGGAGACTTCTCTGGTTTCCTTTGTGGTTGTGACTAACAGGCAGTAGGAAGGAGGATGCTATGAACCCTGTTTCCAGGGTTACCTTCTTGCTGCTGATAGCAGGCAGGAAATTAAAACAATCTGTGATAAAGCTTTGTTCTTATTATCCACAGATGGCAGCTTTCAGATATGTGGGAGCAAACCATAAAGTAAATATAGCAGGGAGCCTTTATTATTGAAGAAAACTGACTTGCTGAGGTCAAGTTTACAGTCCGGGTTCATTTTAATGAAATGTGATATAGGTAGCAGAGTAGTGTCAGTTCTACACAAAGCATTAAGTCTTCGGAGGACAATTAGGCTTCTCCTTGGTTTGATTTTGAGTATATAAACATATCAACTCAAAAGTCAAAGCTACATCGCGTGGCTGGGGAGATGACTCAGTGGTCAAGAACATTGGCTGCTCTTCCAGAGGACACAAGTTCAATTCCAAGTACTGCTAACTCCAGCTCCAGGGGATTCAGTGTCCTGTGGTCTCCAGGCATCTGCATTCACATGTGCACATACCCCATCCCCATACACATAATTAAAAAAAAAAAATCTCTAAAAAAATTGTCAAATTATATTTTAAACACATTTCATTTCTAAGTGTTTCCCTTTTTTTCTTATTTGTAATAATCCCTAAGTAATTATTTTATTAGGCTTGTGATTTAGCCTTCATCATTTCTTTTGGGAGATAAATGTTTACGCTACACAGGAGGCTACATATTGCATTATAATGAAAAGATAGTTAAATTTACTAAGGTATGGCTAACATCTCCGAACTCAACAATAACAGTGTGAGTTGGGACACACACACACACACACACAGAGTCAACTAGCTACAAGGTGATGATAGGGCTACCACCAAATTTCCTCCCTGTCAATTTGCAATCCATCTACGTCTGCTCCCTGCAACCCCTGTAAGCCACCTGTTCCCCCACTACTATGCTATATTTAGACTTTTCCTAGAACCTCACACCTAGAGCAATAGTGTGTCAACTGGCCGTCTCTTCAGACCGCACAAAACTGAGCTGAGCCTTCTCAGACACTGGTGCACATGTGATCTATCATCGGCTGAACATCGCTGTGCCTTGCACGAAAGGAGCCTTTCATGTTTGCGTGTGACTATGCCACACAGAGACCTAACACACTACTGTGTGTCTGCAGTTCATTTTTTTTCACTGAGTTCACTCTACTGTCTATACAGAGCAGTTCTTGGATATCATCCTTTTTTAAATTTTGAAGCAATTTTAGACTTATGGCAAAATTACAAAGATGGTACAGAGGGTTTTCATAGCTCATTTCACCAGCTTCTACCACAGACACCTCCCATGCCCATGGTACAGTTGCTAACACTTAAGTCAATATTGGCATAATGAAGTTAACCAACATGTTTTATTCAAATTCTGATCTTAGTTTTAATTGCACTTAGCTATCATATTTCACTACTCTCCTCTACTCTGACAATTTTATGGCGTTTTCATGTTTTTTATGACCTTAATGAGTTTTCAAAAGATTACCCATGGAGCCATGCCTGATGGTACAATCTTATCATCCCAGTTACTTGGAAAGCTGAGCTAGGCGGATGATTGGTTCAAGTCTAGCGTAGATAGCTTAGTGAGCCCTTATCTCTAGAAAACTCTACTAAAGTGATTTGTTCCCCCTCTAACCCCCCAGACAGGGTTTCTCTGTGTAGCCCTGGCTGTCCTGGAACTCACTCTGTAGACCAGGCTGCCCTTGAACTCAGAAATCTGCCTGCATCTGCCTCCCAAGTGTCGGGACTAAAGGCGTGCGCCACCACTGCCGGGCTAAAGTGATCTTATAGTGTAGCCTATTCCTCAGTTTTTCTGGTGATTAGACTATAGTTATACATTTTGGGTAATACCACATTGGGTAATCCAATGTCATTATGTCCTAGAAGTGACTGAGTCACCCCTGATCTACCTACCAAGTTTCTCTACTGTAGAGATGCCATTTTTTTTTTATTGTGCCTTGCCTAAGGTCCAGCATCCAGTTGGTTCCTACTTAGACTAGCTTGAGGTTGACTCTAACGTGTGTAGTTGTGAGAAGTTGGAAGATTTCCTTTGCCAGAGAAAATGGACGTCTGGCATCCCCTGCTCTCTTTAGTTCATTTAGAAACACTGTTTTACTTTTATTCTCATATTTATACTCTCATGTTTATTTCTCATGACCAAGATTTTTTGTGAGCTGTCCATAGCCTTATCCTGATACTGGAGAAATCCAGGGTACTTCTGGGAACACCAAGGAGCTATATTTAAACTGCTTTTAGAAACGCAACCAAAGGTTAGGGCAGAGTATTCTGCATAGGGGACTGCTGCCGGAGAAGGAGCATTTACTTAGAGAATGACAGCTTGTTCCTGCTCCATTCTTATCCCTGTTGGTCTGTATTTAAACCCTGCACATGTCCATTCTTGCTGGCTACAGTAGTGACTCTCCTGCCACTCAATCCAAGGCGTAGTGGCCTCATGAAAAAGAGGCTTCTGCATGACTCAATACCTGAGCCCCTGAAGGTCAGGCAGTGGGGTGGGCATTTGTACATCTCTGTGACTCATAGCCTGTCTTTCCAAGGGGAAAATTGCTGTGGGCAGCTGCAAAGCCATGCTCATCCCCCATTCTTGTCTTCTTGTACTGTGTGGATTGGGTATTTCCTGGATACTTGAAGTTACACACTAGCTGTCTCAGTGTTACCTGGTCTTCCAAGCCGTGAGATCAGGGCTTTCCTGTGCATGTGTTTATTTTATAAAAGTGAGAAAACATCCTCTCATGTGGCAATGACACCTGACACTTACATAGACGGTTAGGACATCTACCAGTTTGTCAACACCATGGCTATATCACAGTGATGGCTGTGGCTTATATCCCTTTATCTTTCTGCAGCCAGGGCAGGATGCTCTTGCTGTCACAGAATGTCAAAGGAGCATAGTGCTCCCTTGTGCGTCTTCTGGGTAACCTTCTCCTTTGCAGATGAGGAAGGGACCGTTACTAAGTGCAGCCTTTAAACATAAGGCATCTTGTCTGACCAGCTCTTGTCTGCCTGGCCCTATGTGTGAGGTTCACAGCTTACACAACTGCTGCCCCCTAGGGAGGCATACATATACAGAATATAGGATTTATTTCTTTAGGAAGGCAACCACTCAGAGTAAGTGTGACGTTTCCCCTGGTAATTTGGAGAATTTTCCTAAGTTTAGAGGATCTTTGTACATCTCTGTTAGGAAATGTGATGTTAGGAAGAGCCACCCCCCCCCCCTCCATACACTTTGTCATGCTCCCTCCCCTCCTCCCCTCCAGCTCATGATGCAAATGCATTTGGTCTCCTGAAACATTGTCCAGAGAATGTTTTACATCAATTAAGGAAAAGAGGCAAGAGGCAGTTTACTTAGAAAGGAAAATAAACTAGTTTTCACTTTTATTTTCTTAATGTTTTCATAAGGGTTTAAAAATATTTACAGACCTTTTGTAGTTAGCCTAAGTGGTTTTTGGATTTGTGTTTTCCTGATTCCAGATGTCCTGAATGATGCTATATTTGATGAGGATCATGACGAGATGGTGATTGTGAAGGATATAGATATGTTTTCCATGTGTGAACATCACCTTGTTCCGTTTGTGGGAAGGGTAAGTCCTCCTTATTAATATAATTATTAAATTATTATCTAATAGCTTAAGAAACTATAATGAAAATCTTAAGTTAGGACAACTGTATTTCAAACTGTCAACTGATTCTTGATAGTCTCAGTATTTGCAGTCTATACAGGTAATTTTTGACTCTATCAATTTTGGCTAACCTAATAATTGGAAATTTAAGCTGGGCAGTAGTGGCACATGCCTGTAATCCTAGGAACAAAGGCAGGCAGATCTCTGAGTTCAAGGCCAGCCTGGTTTATGCAGAGAGTTGTGGGTTCCAGGACAGCCAGGGCTACAAAGAGAAACCCTGTTTCAAAAAACTTAAAAGAAAAGGAAACAAGCCAGGTGATGGCATATACCTGTAACATTAGCAATCATGAGGTGGAGGCAGGAGGATGGAGAGTTTGGGGCCTGCCTATGCACATAGAGAGACTTTGTTTTGAAAACAACTCCCAAAGATGGCCCACCCAGACCTGTCATCTTTACCACCCTGTTTGTTGACTGGGACACTGAGGTTGAACTTGTATCCTTTAAGAGTGGTTCCTGCTGCTCTGAAAAGCTTTGCCCTGTATTTTAAGTGAACTGCTTGCTCCAAGATTCATGTACAACGAGCGTGACATCATGACCTGAGCAGGGATGACTGCAGAGTTTCTGGAGCCAGAGTTTATGGTATTAGTAGATTTAATTGGATTCTATCCCTTTTTATATTAGGGAGAGAGAATCAAATCCAAGCTAGATAAGTTAGAGTTGTCATTAAATGCACCTTTGAGGACATGAATATTTACAATAGAGATGTCCTGTTATGCTAACTCTCATAATAGTTTAATCTATTTTGACTCTCTTATTAATTTTCCAACAGGAAACTTGTAGGGTATAATATGAATATTTAATATTTGTTTTGTTAAAATATTTTCTTATGGTTGGAAAACAAAAATGGCACAACGTATGAAGATGTGTTTATTTTTGTTGTCATACATTATTGCATTGTACAAACCACAATTCCCCTCTCTTGTTTTCTTTTCTTGCTGTTAAAAACAATACGGCCTGATCCGGGCACGGTGGCACACACCTAATCCCAGAGGCAAGGCAGGTATCCACCTGGCTTATATATTAAGTTCCAGGCCAGCCAAGGTTTCTATAAAGAGAAACTCTGTCTTGGAAAGCCAACCAATCAAAACAAAACAAACAACAAAAAACCCCAACCAACCAACAAACAAGGCTGCCCATGTATCTAGGAGTGGGATTGCAGGATCATAGATATGCCTATATTCACCCTGCTCCCTGCTGGCCTTCAGCTCTGCAAAGGAGCATGTGGAGCTATCAATATTTTATATTCCAATAGCACTTGGTACTTCCCTCTTTAGTATTTAGTGATGTCTGTCTGTCTGTCTGTCTGTCTGTCTACCCATCTATTATCTATCTAATGTCTGCACACTTTTTAAAAACTTTTAATTGAGTCTTTGTGAGTTTCACGTCATTCAGCTCAATCCCATTCATCTTCCTGTCTGTCCCTTCATATCACCCTCTGTCCTTGCAACCTCCTCCCGACCCCCAACAAAACAAAATAAACCAAGAATCCCACAAACAAACAAACATATAGAATCCTGCCATGGAAGCTGTCCTGTGTCACGGACGGTGTGTCACACAATACACCCTTTTGCTCCAAACAGCTTAACTTGCAAATGTTCATTGCAATGGGGTCTGGTTTGAGGCCTCTGGCTTCTGCCACACTGTCAGTACTGAGTCCTCATGGGAACTCCTCGGCCATTCCTCTGTTGCCCTGTGTCATCAAGATCCTGCAGTTTTGGATCTGAGGGACCTACCCCTTTACACACTTCAGCAGAACTGGATGGGGGTGGATGTTGGATTGGGCTAGCTCAGGGCCCTACATCTGGGCTTGGGTGGAAGCTGAGTTAGTCAGCCCTTCAGCATGCCTGGGCCTGCTCCATGGAACAACATATACACAGTCGCTGCCATTTGAAGGAGTCTCCCTGACTATACTGTGATGTTGTGTGCCCATTTTTTTTTTTCTTACTGAGTATAATTTTTCTTGACAGCTTTTAGATTTGAATCAAGAATTTTACCAAGGCACCTTTTACAAGTTTACTTTTGTCATTTCAGTAACAAGCCTGCTCTTGAGTTTCTTCATATAATTTGAAAGTATGTATGGAATTGCTTCATAGGTTTTAAAGATACATTATCACTGTGATAAACTTAACCTGTATGTATGCTGTGGCCTTCCTGTATCTGTTTGTGTTGTTACAAAGTGCTTTCTGTGTTTTTATTTAGCTGATAACCCCTCTCTCTCTTCCCTGAAGGTCCATATTGGTTATCTTCCTAACAAGCAAGTCCTTGGTCTCAGCAAACTTGCCAGGTAAGTATGAGGTTTCTAGAATCGTTCCTATTTGCCAAGACTCTCAAGATTTCTTCCAGGTTGGAGAGATGGCTCAGTGGTTAAAAGCACTGACTGCTCTTCCAGAACACTAGGGTTCAATTTCTACCACCCACATGATAGCTCACAACTGTCTGTAACTCCAGGGTCTGACACTCTCACACAGATGCATGCAGACAAAACATCAATGCACAAAAGATAGTTTATAATAAAGATTTCTTATTTCTACCTGTATGGATCTAACTTAGAAGTTATAATGTACTTGCATAGGCAGCTGCAACACTGTGTCTTTGCCTTTTTCCACGGTACCTGTTCCTCTCTCTCCCCAAGCCCATTACTGACATACGAGCTCACAACTTTATATGGAGTTTTGCCTGGTCTTTTCACCAGGAAAGAACATAACCAAGATTGTCCTTCTGTGCCTCTGAGTCCTCATTTATTCCATGACCCCACTGGGTCACCCTAGAAACCATCTCTCATACTGTCAATCATGCAGCAGAGAGTGGTCTTCAGGGTCTTCAGAGGCTCAGTGGTAGAGCCATTCACTTGTCTAGATAGAATGAGGCCCTGGGCTTGAGCCTTGGCACCAAACACAGTCATAGGTGCAATTTTCTCTTTTCCACCAAGAATGTTAATTTGCCTTTGTCATGGGGATTCTGGCACGGTTGAGACTGTAATAGACAGTCTATACAGGGAAGACTGAGTCGGTGATGGATTCCATGCTAAAAGAAGTATCACAGAACTTTAAGCTTAGGTATGGTCTTTTTTACTTTCCTCTCTTTGGTGCCAAGGCTCATCTTGGTTGTCCTTTCCTGGTGAAAAGACCTTAGAGAGTTAAATCTTCTGTGAAGCATTACAAAGAAACTGATTGTTAGCATGAGGATTTGCCATTGTGCTAATAGGATTAAAATTTAAGAATAAAATGGAACACCAGACCAAGGCATTGGGTGTTCAACTGCCCATTTCTTTTAAGAAATAAGAATGCTTAGAGATCAAGGAGTAATAAAGCAAGCTATGTCTTAGCGAGACCTCACTGTTCATTTTAATCTTGTGTGTGCAGTTTGTTGTCTGCTCACCTTTAAATGCATGACCTTTCCATTCCAGTGAAGTCAAATATCAAGCAGGAAAGCCTCAAGTCACAGGAAGACACCAGAAGTGATTTGATTTGGTTCTAGTGGAAGTCTAGAGTAAACTCAGACCAAAAAGCTGTATGTTTTCTTGCCTTAGAACAATTGAATGAATATAATTAAATCTTGGATTTGGAATTGTAGTTCCTGGGTATTGAGTTATCTGGCTTGGAAGAGCTCTCCAGATCAGCTACTGCCATGGCCAGAGAGAAGCAGACAGCACCCTCCTCTTGGAGGGGGAATGGGATGAGGTCTCTGCAGCCACATAAATATCCACCCTCATACCCAAGGCCCCGCGTTCAGACCAAAGTGCACAAACAGGTTTGCCTTAAGTTCAGAGCAACTGTGAATGTGGTGTGCCCAGGCAGAGGTGGGGGGATGTGCAGATTCCTAAGTAGGGAGAAATCCTAAGGTGTGGCTAACACTTAAAGAAATGCAAACCAGAAAGTGGGAACAAGGCACATTCTAGTGTGTGTGGCCAGATTCATTACCAGAAGTAGATGGATTTAACCCAAGGGTGGTGAGGAGACATTGTGAAGTTGGCTTTGGTTACAAAACAATTAAAGACATGTGACACTAGGCCTAACATTACGTCTTTCTTTTAAAATACTTTAAAGACTATCTTATATCTGAGAGTATTGTGCATGTGTGCATGTCTGCACACTACAGGCATGCATGGTGCCCATGAATGCCAGAAGAGGGCATCAGATCCTCTGGAACCAGAGTTACAGATGGTTTTGAGCCACCATGTGGGTGTTGGGAACTGAACCTGGGTCCTCTATAAGAGCGACTGGTGTTCTTAACCACTGAGCCATCTTTCTGGCTCCCTAACAAATTTGTTTTTTCAAGTATCTTGAAAATTCTTGACATCTTTTAGTTTCAAAAGCCTCCCAGCAAGGGAGATCTTTGAGTTCAAGGCTAGCCTGGTATATATAGCAAGTTCTAGGCCAGCAAAGGCTACACAGTGAGAACCTATATCAAAAAAGGGGCTACATTATATTTCTTTGACTGGTCATTCATTTGCCTAGCTTTTCAACACAGGTAAGTATTATTTACAGTTTGAGACTGTTGTCAAAAGTGGGGAGTTTGGTGTGTGATTTTTAAAAGCATAGTTATATTTATGCATAGAAAACTTAGCAGTGTACATTTAACCCAGTTCAGTGGTGAGTTCTTTAATCTTTGTCTTTTCCAGTAAGTACAAGCGGTATACTTGTTTGTATTTGTGTGACTTCAGGCTTTATTTTATGTTTAAATCTCTGTTACATCTTGATGTATTTGGGACCAGGAAGAAGGAAGAAGCCCTTCATTGCTCCTGGGTGCTCCTTGCCTCGTGCAGCCCCTTCTGGCTGACAGGTGCTTTCCCCTTTCTGTCCTCGCTGCCACCCACGGCTGCCACCCATGCTGAGCTTCCATCTTCTTCCTCCTGGGTTGTGTATTAAGGTCCCGACTCTGCTCTGCATCTTCTAAGGGTCCTTGATTCTTCTGCTCCAGTGTTCTTTCTCAAGTGCAGATTTAATTATGCTGTCCCCTTTGTTACTACTCATAGCTTTTAAGACAGAGTTCAAGTTCTTTGGAATAATTGAAAAGACCCCAGAGAATATAAGTTATAAGTCCAATAAGTTGAAATACTAAATTAGAGATTGCTGGAGGTCTAATTGACTGAGGGATCCATTCTAATATTTTGGGATGAGAGCATATGTGTAAAAAAGATAACCTTAAAAGCCTCAAAAAAAAATCTCTGTTCTTTCTGAGACAGGGCCTTACTCTATAGTTCAGGCTAGCCTAGAACTCATGGCAGTCCTGTTACATCAGCATCCTGAGTGCTGGCTTTGCAGGGGTCAGTCATGATGTCCAGCAAACTTGTGAATCAGTTTTCATAGGTGGGGTAAGAATGCAGTACGTCGAAAGCCTGTGAACATCAGTGAAAGGGAACTCAGGTTAGTGTTGTGCTGGGAGTGCTCAGAGCTGCTCAGGGGATATTCCTTGTTGACTAACCAAAACAGTCACTAATTTTTGATGTATGAATATAGTCTTAGAAGAGGCACACGCACAAACCTGGCTTCTGCTGTCTGCATTGTTCTCAGCGTTGTCTTTACAGTTCCCACTCTAGCCCATTAAGCTTGATGGCCTTTGCAGCCCAAACATGGTCTCTGATACTGGTATTTTGTCTTATTTAGGATTACTACTCTGCAATGAAACACCATGACCAAAAGCAAATTGGGGAGGAAAGGGTTTATTTCATCCTAGGACACTTAGGTCACACTCTGTCACCTTAAGGAAAACAGGGCAGGGAATCTCAAGGCAGGCACCTAGAAGCAGGAACTGAAGCAGAGACTGAAGGAGTGCTATTTAATACTTTGATCCTCATAACTCACTAGGTGTGTTTTATTGCTGTTCAGGTCCACCTTTCCAGAGACGACACTGCCTCCAAAGAGCTGTAGCCCCCAACATCAAACATAGTCAAGAAAATGTCCCATGGACTTGCCTGTGGGCCAGTCTTATGGGGACTTTTTCTCAATTACAATTTTCTCTCCCCAGATATGTCCAGGTTTATGTCAAACAATGCACATGCTTCTTACTTATAGATGGATAGATATATGTATGTATGTATGTATGTATGTATATATGTATGTATATATGTATGTATGTGCTCTCTGAGCACAGGGAACATGCTTGGCACATAACTACATAGATACTCAATGACCTGCATGAATGATCCACTCCATGCTTCCCGCTGGGACTGTAACCCAAGGCCTCGTACATGCTAGACCCAAGGCCTCGTACATGCTAGGCGAGCATCCCACCACTGATGTACATCTCCAGATGCATGGATGGTGCTCATGATATGAAAGTAACTCACTATAAGAAGCAAGCAGATTAGATGGTAAAAAATATGTCAGACATTCCTGTTAAGGTGTCAACGAAACATGAACACCCAGTATTACCTGCATTTGTCTAATATGCCATCCTCAGTTTTACTTAAAATGATGCTAGAGTTTTAAACTATAAATCAATGATATCTCCTAAGCATTTGACAAAAAAAAAAAAAAAAAAAATCACCTAAAAGAAAACTCAAAAGTAATACATAAAAATTTAGCCCAGTCGTGCTAACTCTAGTCTACATCTTATAACTACTGAGCCCAAGAAATAGAATGACTCCTGCCATGAGGGATCTCCACATTAGATGGCAAACGTGATGTTATTCATGTAACTGATATGTGCATGTTAGCTAAAAAGGAGATTGCCAGAGATGTGTATAGGTGTCTGTGTCCTAAACTGTCTCATAGAACTGACCGTTAATGGAGTCCAAATCGTGAGCAGACAGTGATGTTTTAAAGAAATATTGTGTCATGCCAATTGCCGCCCTCACATGGGCCATACTGCCACCTGCCAGGTTTCACTGTAAGGCCTGGAGCCTCTTATTTGGGAGAGCATTAACCCTGTGAAATACTTATATAAACCTTTCATGAAGAAAGGCCTGAAGAAATCTAATCTTCTCTAATCTGATTACTCTAATAGATTTAGCTGGTTCAGTAGTTGACCTACTATTAATTAACAAATAGCCTTTTTATTTTTAACTTGAACTTTAAGCTCTGATAAACAATGATTCATTAGAGAGCCTGCGATTCAGCCTGAAATTGATGACTGGGGGGGGCGTCAAGATCCGTTTCTCCCTGTAGTTATGTCTTCCTAAGTGAATTCTACACTTGGGGCCTTCTTAGTTCTCCCTGTGTCTCTTTAGGGATATGGAAGCAGAGCTGGGGTGTGACAGGTGCTCTCTGCCTTGCTGATTCCCAAAAGCCTTCTCCCCTGCCCACATCCCACCATCGCTGCTACAAAGTCCGTGTCTCATGAGGAATTTTTGCTGAATTCATTTTATTAAACATGTGACTAACCAAAACACTTCTTTTCTAGGATTGTAGAAATCTACAGTAGAAGACTACAAGGTAAGCACGAGTGTTACTTACAGAAAATATTTTCCCCACAGAACAAGTAGTGTTAGTCTATTACAAATGTAATAAATATGATACAGGAATTGAGGCCTCTTAGGGAGGTCCCAGAAACTTGTGTTAAACCTGTAGAGGAAGCCCTGCCATGCGATCAGGCTCCTCCATGTCTATGCATGGATCAACATTTTCAAATCAGATCCTTTACATTTAAACAAAAAAACGGGCTCATATGTAATCAGCCCCACAGGCCTTCCCATTTCCTGTTCACTTAACATACCTTAAACAACTCCCACACCTCCCACTCCTAACCATGTGGCTGTTTTGAGTTCCATTGTGTGAACTAATCCACTAGCCAATCTCCGCTCTGGGAGACATTTGGGGATTTTGTTAGCTTTCTGGCATTGGCATGATTCTGAGGACTTTTTTGTATGTATTGAAAGACAAGTTGTTTTTGTCGGCATAAGAAACTGATGCACACCTTTAACATCAGCACTTGGGAGGCAGAGGCAGGTGGATCACGAGTTCGAGGCCAGCCTGGTCTAAAGAGAATTTCAGGACAGCCAGAGCTATACAGAGAAACTGTCTCAGAGGGGGGAAAAAGAAGAAGAAACTGAATTATTTGGGTTCCAGCATTGGTTCTCAACAATCCAGCAGTTAGCTTCCATGCTCATAACGATACTACAAGGTAATTAATTCTTTGCTCCACTCTGTGTCTATGGAGATCCTTGTGAGCCAGTATCTGTCCTTGATGCTCTAGGAAGGGATGCTTGCTGTTCTCATACCTTCCCTGCAGAGGTGCCCGAGGGCAGAGTTTCTTGGGGGGGGGAGGGACTGTAGTGCTCATGAGGAAACTGACCAGGGATTTAGCAGAGAGAATAATCTCAGGGAAAGCTTTCTTGTCTTAGATATTAAATCCCACAGAAGTCTGCTTTGTGAGATCACAAATATTCTAGAGGAAAAAAAAATCTTCCATCTGTTTGTGTCTGGCCTTTAAACCTACCTGTTTGTCATATCCTCAGTTCAAGAGCGCCTCACCAAACAGATTGCCGTGGCCATCACAGAAGCCTTGCAGCCTGCTGGTGTTGGGGTAGTGGTTGAAGCAACGTAAGTCTGAACACTCCTTTGATAATGTCTCAGTAGTATCAACACCAACGTCTGCCTTTAGTGTCGCTCGCTTCCTCTAGGACCAAGTAACGCTGCTGACTGAGGAGCTAGGGATAGGAAAGACTTTTGTTTTGATTTTAACCTTGTTTGTATCCTGTGCATGTGTGTCTGTGCATGTGTATCCTGGTGATGTTTGTGGAGGTCAAAAGGAGAGTTACAGATAGTTGTGAGCCTCCCAAAATGGGTCCTGGGAACCAAATTCAGGTCAATTGATGTTCTCTTGGCCACTGAGCCATCTTTCTAGCCCCTAGTTATTCATTTTTTCCTTCTTGTGAGAATGTTGGAACTCTTTGAGTTGTAAGCATCATTGCAGAAGTCTGTGCAGTCAGCAGTGTTTTTGTGTCTTGCCTATTTTCTTAGCTATTTTGTGAATATGTGTTTGTTAAATATAAAAAAGTAAAAGTTGGTACAAAGGGCAACTGAAGATGCTGTTTATAATAAGAACAGATATTTTCTAGTTTTCAACTTCATTGTTAACTGAGGTTTTGGTAGACATGATCACTGCTGATGGGGCTGACACGGCGTCGTGATAGCAGAATAGACGGCAGTGTTTAGATGGGGTTACCTGTGGCTGGGCCGCCCCATGTGATCAACTCTTTTGGATCCCACATTGGAGTGACAGAGACATGTGGTGCTTGTCTTTCTGTGTCTGCCTTCACCTCATGTAATGATCTCCAGACACTCTTAGACTGAGTTATGAGAGTCACACACATTGTATAGGACGTCCCCTCTCATGCTATGGTGGTCCCCACGCCCTGGCCCTGGTATGCTGTCTGCCTTTGCCATGTTGCTTAGACTCACTGGGCACTTTTACTTGCATTTCCTGGCAAGATCAGTGTCCGTGAACATCTCTCTGGACACCCTTGTTGGTACAATGCCATCATATCACGGTCTTGAGGGTGGATCAAGTCCTCTCTGAATTTCTTTTAATTCAGAACTACATGCAACCACTCAGCTGGGAAATTCCAGGAAGTGGTCCTGACTAAAGCCCATCTATTGGTCAGTATTAAATGTTTAATAAAGATTGCTTCAAAATTGGAAGAAAAAAAAAAAAAGTCTGTGTTTCTTCACCCAGGAAGAAAATTCTGCTTTCCCCTTCAGGTCAGATGTATCAAGGACTCAACCAGGAATAGGAATAAAAACAGTATGAGATAAAATGATTCAAGAGAAAGTTTAATGTTTTCCTAAGGGGATGTTCTGATACTCTTGTGAACTGAGACTAATCTTTGCCCTGGGTTTTATTTAACTGAAATAAGTGTTGTATATATTCCTGTCTGCTTTTAAGCCAGCTCCGTTTTCTTGTAGACACATGTGCATGGTAATGCGAGGCGTGCAGAAAATGAACAGCAAGACTGTTACCAGCACCATGCTGGGCGTGTTCCGGGAAGACCCAAAGACTCGGGAGGAGTTCCTCACGCTCATCAGGAGCTGAGCAACTGTGTGCAGACCCTGCTGCTGCCGGCGCTATCTGTCTCAATCGTACATTCCAGTTTCAGTTGGTACACTTGTGAACTTTAGTTCTCACCATGAATTGTATTTAATAATTATTTATATATATGTCAAATAAAGGTGATCAGCTATGGGGTGAACTTCTGCTTTCTTCTCGCCACCTTAGTGGCAACGTTAAAGAGAACTGCCAGGAATACAGGGTATACACACTGACTGCTGCCATTCAGCGTCCCCAGGGATGCTGGGAAGGAGGGAAGCTCAGGCATTTGGTTGAAATCATTATTGACTCATTAGTGGAGGGCACTGGACATTCAAGGAGCTGTTGCCACTGCTCTGTTTTCTGCCTCCAGCGGACACAGTATAATGCTGAAGTGCTGGAGATGATGGGTACAGAGAACATTGCCCCCTGCATTCAGAGATCCACAGACACCACTCTGTTTTGATCATGTATGTGAAGCTACCAGGGACATTTTCTTCTTGATATTTATTAACTGTCCAGCTATAACACTAGTCTCTGAGGGAAGGCGGCAGGATATCTATCTTTAATTTTGCTGTGAGTTAAACAGACAAAATTTTTACCTTCTATATTTTGAAATTTTGAGAAGGAGGATTCCTTCCTGCAGTGGTTTCCTTAAGTTTATTCTCATGCCAGCATACGCGCATTTAGAGGGCCGACTCTGTGCCTCGCACCATTTGGAGTGCAGGTACTTTGCAGTCTTTTCGGACAGCCATTACCCCTTAAGTTTGTAAGTACCCACTGTGCACATTGCTGATTTCCAGTTAGAAGGTCTTGGGAGTTTACTTTGTTCCAAGGAGATACTTCAGAACATTTTCAGAAATTTCGTATGAAGTATTTTTGCAATTATTTCTGGGATCTTTTGGAACTGCCTCTTAGCTCTGCAGATTCCCAGCTCCTCTGAACTGCAAGGAGCATAGGGTGGTAAGGGAGGCCGGGGAGCCATGCCCACTGCTCTGGACAAGCCGTGTCTGCGGCTCTTGGTGTCTGTGGAGATGCATAGGGGAAGTGTGGCTTAGTACCATTTTCTTTAAATGTCCTCCACTGGGGCAGTGAGGGCCAAGTTAAATCACAGCACTCATGGTCTCCTGCACAAGCATGACATAGCTGTTACAGTGAAGAGTTCTCCCGCTGGCTGACAGTGCTCCCTAAATGTATTCCTGTGCTCCTATCTGCCACTTAGACACTCATCAGCTTATGATGAAGCAAGAGCTGGATATTATTATTATTATTATTATTATTATTATTATTATTATTTTACCTCTACTTTTTCCTAGCACTTTCTATATTTAGAGTTTCCAAAGTATGGTCAGATTGGTTTTGAGTTAACTTTGAAATCTAACCCGATAGCAATGTTAGCTGGATTTGCTATTTAGACATTTCTAGGTAGAATGCTAAGTACTTAACCCGTGTTTGGTATTTTAAAGTAAAACAAAACCAGTGTGACTTGATTTAGAGGACCAAAGAAATTGTTAGATATACCTTCATCTTTTTGGGGGGGGGTGGTCATTTGTATTCCTTCTGAACAACCCTGTTGGGTCATTCTCTAGAAGCGTCCTTGACAAATGCCTGACATCTCTAGGCTACGTTCTCATCAGTGTCTGTGTAGGCGTAGCCTCGTCTGTCTCAGTCTGGTCTGTAGCACTTCAAAGTTACCTTCTTACATCCATGATGCTGAGTCCATTTGGGGAATTTTTAAGAATTTGATGTATTTAAATATACTGTTCAATTATACTGTTTGGATTTACTGTATGTGTATGTGTGTTACTGAAGTTGGTTCTATTTAAATAATTAAAGTGTTTTAATTTTGTTCTTGTGGATGTTTCTTTTCTCAATAACCATTCAAAGTACATCATATCAATTAATTTGATGATTTTGGTTCTGTATTAACTAAAATATCCATCATGAAGGCTTTGTTCATCTAGTAAAGAGTACAGATCTCAGTGACGCCATGTAGCCCAAGGCTTTGGTCGTTTCTCTTTAGTGTGTGATTGGAGTGTTACTAATCCATCCTCTTGCTGGGAAGGGGAAGGGAGGTCTCAGGGTAGCAGCAGCCTCCTGGGACAGGCAGTGCTTTTATGTGGATGCAGATGGGGAAGGAAGTGGCCAGGGGCAGGAAGCAGAAAGAGTTTGCTCTCCTCTTTAGGAGGGCTCTCCCTGGGCAAAACTGGAAATGAGACGCAAAGGGCTTTGCTGCCTTTCTCCGCTCTGTGCCAGAGTCCCTGGGCCCTCTTGCTTGTGGTTTTCTGCATTGTTCTTCGTTGGACAATGGCTCCTGCCCTCACTGGTTGCCTGTGTATCTAGGTGCCAGGCACTGGAGTGGTTCACTCACTGCTACTTACAATCTACTGCAGATACTGAATCTTGCCATTCTAAGGAATGCTCACTGGTAACTCCCAAACCAAAGTTCCAGATGTCAAAACGGAACTGTTCAACTCAGCCCAATCTGTTGGTACTGAGATTTTTCTCTGAGAATACACAAGTCCTTTGTCACCTAAAGTTGAAAGAAGGCTTTCCAGAGGTGGTGCTTACCTTTAACCCCTGTGCTCAGGAGGCAAAGGCAGGTGGATCTCTGAGTCTGAGGCTATCCAAGGCTTCACAGTGAGACCTTGTCTCAAAAGCAAAACAGTAACAAAATCAAAAGGTTTTTTACTGACATGGCAGGCACTGATTGTTCACAGAAGAGAAAGCCTTCTGAGAGGAGTTGAAGGGGCAGCGAGTCCCTGACTACCCTACTCCCATTTTACCAAAAGTCACGTGGCTTTTTAAATTGTTGTGCCAAATAAAAGCATACAGCAGCAGAGAGACTAGCATTTGAACCCCACACACCTCCCACAACCTCTGACATCTTGTATAATCTACACCCCCATTCCTACTTGACTGTTGCGTATTAATTCTTAGGCATCATTTTCCCTCCTCTTTCCCCTCCTCTGGCTCTGCTCCTTCTCCCTCCTCCTCCTTTCTCTGGTTCTGTCTTTTTGAAGCAAGCTTGAGTTTTAAAACATTTGCCACAGGGCTTCTTTAGATTCTTTAGCTTTGGCCTGGTCGCCAAGGTTTTGGTGAAGGTGGAAGGTTATGCTGGAACTGGAAATACTGGAGCCTGTATGTAGGCTCTCTTCTGGGTCTGATTCTTGGGGATTCCAAGAATTGGCTTGGGCAGTAGGAGTGTTTGGATTTCCTCACCCCTGCTTAGTCACATTGTGGTGATTTCCTGAGCAAGAAAATCAGGCTTTGGCCTGGGTAAGTGGGAAGATAGTGACATTTCAGGTCTTAGACCTCTGTCTCTCTTCTGTCCTTCCTCCCTCCCTCCTTCCCCTCCTCCCCTCCCCCTCCCTGCAGTACTGTGGAATGAACTTGCAATCACTGTAGCACTGACTGACACCCCCAGCCCTGCACAGTCTCCTCTCCTCATATTGTAGTGGCTTCCTCGCAGGCCCTGGTGGGATGGCCTCTGTTGATTGCGAGAGTCCTAGTGGACCCCTGCTTCCCTCCTTTCTACTCCCACTGCTTATTGTGAGCAGTGTGTGCACAGCTCTGACCTTCTGAGAAATCCTTCAGCTTCTGGAACGGACTCTGCCTGGGTGTGGTGAAGACTTCCAGGGTTGTTGATTTTTTTCCCCCTGACTTTGAGAGACAGGTTTCTTCTTCTCCTCACCCTTGCCAGATCTCATCCATACTTGGAAATACTCTCAACAGGTAGACAAAAAAGGCATGTTTCTGATTTGTCACTTTGTGAGCATTTCTACTACATCTGTATGTGGTGATGCTAGGTTTTTATAGCATGTTCTGCGTTGACTGTAAATTTCTTTATGGATCTCCTCCCACCCCTCCCGACCCTCTGCTCCCCACCCCTGCTCTCTTGAGGGGCTTTTTACTTGTAGAATGGAGGGATGCCCTGAATAGTGTAGAGAAAAGCTGAGGCTGGGAGCTTTCTTGGGTAAAGTGCTTGCTGTATAAGTAAGCACGAGGACCTAAAGTCCAGATCCCACCACTCATGTGTGACACATACTCCTGCGATCCCAGGATCCCAGTGCTGGAAGGTAGCTCCCCCTGCTCCCCCAGGGCGTGCTGCCTGGCCAGTCCTGCTGAGCCCCAGGCTCGGGAAGAAATGTGATTGAGAAAGATACCTGTTATTGACCTCTGATCTTTGCAAACAAACAAGCTTGTGAATTGGTGTGTTTGTACACACACACACACACACACACACACACACACACACACACACACAGAGAGAGAGAGAGAGAGAGAGAGAGAGAGAGAGAGAGAGAGAGAGAGCTTAAAACTGGGACTCCAGAGTTTTTCTGTCAAGTCATTTGATACATTTCCTAAACCATCCAAAGGCAGCTAATCTCAGATAGAATTTGCTCACTAGAGTCTCAGCTCTGGGTTTCTGAATGTTGATATTCATATAAGCTCAGGGCACGAGGATGTAAAGTCCTCATCCGACTGCATCTGAGAGCCTCTTGCCCAGTTGTCCAAGTCACTGTTTTCCTGAAGGGGGAAGAGGAGACAGACTTCTCCAGCAGTGTTGACTATCCTAGCAGAGTCTCTGTAGTAGTTTACTATTGATGAAATAAATACGCTGAGTGCGATTTGATGTTATCTGTGATAACAGAACTCCGGGAGCAGGAGGATTATCCATTCATGGCCAGTGTGGGCTGCATAGTGATATCACTATGTCAAAACAACAAAGTGTGTGCACATCGCCTAGTAGTTCTGTCTAGTCTGAATTAAATGCTAAATTGTCTTAATATTATGTTTAAACAGGCGTCCCTTATGCTTAGCACAAAGTTCAGCAAAACCAAAAACGTCTCAGTGGTGTCGCATGTGACTCTAGGGTGAGGACTGGCTTCTGTAAATATCAGAATGAGAAATTCATCATGTTTTCCTGGAATTCTTTTTAAAGTTAGTGCATGCTAACCATGAAAAATAGAAAATCAAAAATATCTGCATTTAAAAGAGTGTCACTTTGCATAGCTTTGAATATGCTTGCTAAAGATAAAAGATGCTCTGAGGAGCTGAGTGCCAGGGCAGAATCTCTTGAAATTTGGTTTCCTTTCACGGTGATTTTATTTGATTTTATAACACAGTTGCACAATCTTTGAAAGACAGCAAAGATAGAAACATCTTCCTGCCATCCAGCTCCCCTCCCTATCACTCCTGTTTTCTTATGGATCCTTCCAAATGGATTGCAAGCTTATTCACACACAGGTATTTACAGCAGGGATTCTCAACCACATGTGCCTTCCCCAAACCATCTAGGATGCTTTTGTCAACACATATGCCTGCACCCAATTTAGAACTATGTAGTATTCTTTGGAAAAGAAAAAAAAAAAAACCCTGAGGAAAAGTGAGCTCCTTCAGTTGAGAAGTACTAACTAAACCTTCAGTTCCTCTGACCAATGAAACCACATGACCAGGAAACCAGTACTCTTCGTCCTGGACGATTTAGGCAGAAACCAGATTATTGTGGGAGAATGGACTCCAGCATCCAGTCCAGGCAGTCAAGAGCATCTGTAGCTGCTCAGCTGATAAGTCTAAAGGTAAACTGCCTCTTACGAGAGACTGTCTCCAGATTAATACAGTCAGTTCTACAATTACCTGTGTTATGAGTAGTTCAGTTCTCTGGTCTGATTTTTCTAAGGACATCCCACTTCCACACCCTGATTCATCATGGTAGACTTAGAAAATAGAGTTAAGGGAAAGAAAAAAACACTAGCTACCAAATTGCATAACCCAGAAGTAACATTATTAACATTTTTTCTTTTCTTTCATTTTATTAAATAATATAGAAAAACGTGGTGGTTTAAAGCAATTTCATCTAGACATTATTTTACCTGTATTTCCCTTAGGTTGGATTACTGATGGATAAGAAGTAAAGAATTAAACAAAATCTCACACATTTCTCAACAACTCCCCTAACCCCCAATTTGTAATGATTAATTCTTATCTGATTCTACCTCTGCCTTGGCCTTTCCCAGACTGTTTTAAACTTCTAGAGTCAGACTTTGATGTCTAGTGCTCCAATCTCTGTCCCATCTTTCTTGATATAACTATCTATAACCTTGGAGATACTAAGGTTCCATACAGCTTTCCCTGCCCTTCCTTGGTATCTTATCTTTATAGCTATGTTTAAAGAGTTACATAGGGGGCTGGAGAGATGGCTCATAGGTTAAGAGCCCAGAAGTCCCAGACTTTGATTCCCAGCAACCACATGGTGGCTCATAACCATCTATAATGAGATCCAGTGCCCTCTTCTGGCATACAGGCATACAGGCAGGCAGAACACTATGTGTAATAAATAAATCTTAAAAAAAAATTATGGTATAAATAGCACAGGTAAATAATTACTTTTATAATAACAAACTTTTGTTTCCAGTTTCTTGTAATAATGTCTCAGTGAACACCTCTATTTCCAAAGGGTAGGTTCCAGTGTGGAGTTCTTGAAACAAAATAACTTGTTCTCTCTCTCTCTCTCTCTCTCTCTCTCTCTCTCTCTCTCTCTCGTATAGCAAGAGTGGATGTCTGCAGACAAGCTCTGCCTATCTCTGACTCTTGCATGGTATAGTTGTCCTCATGTATCTTAACTGTCTTACAGCTAAACTTTTAATGGCACAGGAGTTGATTGGGGCAATATACCAATATTGAGATTTACTTATTTACTTACCTCCCTTGTGCGTGTGTATTAAGTTCTGCGATTCGATCACTCTGGGTAAATTCGTATACCCACCATAATGGTGAACGCACTGAGCAGCTCCAATCATGGGGCCCACCAGGTTGCCTTATTGCACCCACTATTCACTTCCACCCCCTTCACAATTCAAACACGTTTGGTATATAATTCAAGTTGTTTCCCAGCAAGGTATTACTCAATTTATGCTACTACCCCACCAGCTCCAAGTGTGTCATTTTAAAGTATGATATGTTAGTAGGTAGGTGTATGCAAGGGATTTGGCCCTGGATGTATATGACTGCTGCAGTAGAGAAACTGCCGACAACATGGCCACTGCGTTACTGGGGCAAGGTTTTGATTACGAATAAAAAAGAGAAAATATCCAAAGGCATCTGGAAGAGTCCAGAGCAGAGAGAAGCAGACCGGACATGTCAGGGTTAGGAAAGTGGGGGAGATTATTGGAGATAGTGAGCTAGCAAGAGATAAAGAGATGGGGTCAGTGGGGCCAGGGGGAGGGAGGGAGGGAAGAAGGGAAAGAGAGAGAGAGAGAGGGAGGGAGGGAGAGAGAGAGAGAGGGAGAGAGAGAGAGGGAATAGTGGAAAATAGTAGGTTATATGGAGGATGAGTAGCCATGAGGAGAGAAGGGCCAGGAGACTAGTGTAGACTTTGAAATGCATTTGAATCTGTGGGAGCCTGGAAGCCATCACGGGCTGTGATATGCAATCACAGGTAGCTATATGTCCCTTCTGCCAGAGGTAAGAGAAGTGACTTCTTTCGGTGGATGGGAACCAGTCTCACAAATTCCTGAGGAATAGTGGCTTTTATCTAACCCACCAGAAGTCCTTATACAGTCCAGGTGGAGCTCACTTCTAGATATACGGATTGCTTGTAAGACACAACAGTAGGTAACGCCGGTGGCAGCAGGGAGAGAGGCACAACTTCACGCTGCCACTCATGCAAGCTTTGCCTCTGTTACCTGGGCATCCACTGACAAGACTGCAATGCCCGTGGTTCAGTAAAAGGCCTGGAGATGAACCAGTCTGGAGACAGTTGCAGAAAACGGAGTCTGCTTTATTGCATGTGGACAGCTGCTTATACAGTGGAAGCCTGTGGACTGATTGGTTAGCACATTACCTCAGACTTGATGGTGAGCTCGTAGTGCCAGAGAAGGGTCTCTGTGAGGAAGAAGCACATAAAAGGAGCTACCTGGCTACTCACACTACCTCTGAATTCAGTGTTCAGACGTCTGGGAATACTCAGGAGCATGATGTGCCATACTTCTTACTTAGCAGCACAGTATGCAATAGGCTGGCCCCCAGATCATGCCTGTGCTTCTCCTACAGGTCGGAGGAATTCCTTTAATCTTGTAGGGACCTCAACTCAGGTAAAGCAGGATCCTTGCCTTCGCCGTAGAAAAGAATTTTGAGATGAACTAGTATGAAGAAGAATTGGAGCTTATTAAAAGATGTTTTTGACATGGGTTTTAAGAATAAGGGTTAATAGAAAGGCTCTCGGGAAGAAAGTCAGACATGTGTGAGAATGGGTCTTCTCAGAGACGCAATCAGCCAGGTATCTATTTTAGTGGCTCTCAAGTTACACGTCAAAGGGTTGCCTAGATATTCTCCCACCCTTTCTAGAGAAATGAGATCGTTATATGTCTCTATGGAGGTGCATTGGATGGGGTTAATATGGGGATCCAATGAGGTAAAAGCAGGAAACACCAGGATTGCTGAAGGCATTTAGGGTGTGTCCTTTCACTGTTAGTATGGTTTCAGGTGAGATTTTACTAGAAGACTGTAGGCTTTCTAGAGGGAAAGGGGAAAGGCTGTAAGCAAATGCTGTTTCTGTGCTGCAATTCTTGATTCTCAGCAGGCAAGAGGCTTCCCCTGGACTCCTGGGTGAGGGCTCCTTCCTTTTGTCCTCCATTTCCGGTCTTTCTGTCAGATGATGCTGACAGTGAGCTTTATGTGAAGGTTCTGGAACACAGACCATCAGATCCCCTTTCCTAACGTATTGCAGAGATTCTCCTGCTAGGAAAGGGACAGATGCGTCACCTTTATAGTTGCCCAATACTCAGAAGGATTGTTTTCAGTGAAAATCAAATTACAGAAGCTGCCAAATGCAATAGCATGCGGCTTCTCATTTAACAAAGCTGCTGTACACTTGAGAAACACTGCTTGAGGGGTTGAGGTAATACGTGTGTGCTTCACTTTTTGATGCCTAGGATTAAAACCAGTTCCTTGCATAGGCTGCACACACACACACACACACACACACACTCACACACACACACACTGAGCACATGCTCAGCATGCTCTATCAATGACATTCCCATTCATTAACCCTTCTTCCCTCCCTCCCTTCCTCATTCCCTCTCTCCCTCCTTCTCTTCCTCATTCTGTCTCTCCCTCTCTTTCTCCTTTCTTCCCTTCCTTCTTCCCTTTCTTTCTCTTCTTTTCTTTAGGCAAAGTTTCATGTAGCTCAGGTTAGCCTTAAACTCAGTATGTAGCTGAGGATGACCTTGAACTTCTGATCCTCCTGCCTTCGTTTCCTGAGTGCTGGAGTTGTAGTGTGTGCCGCCTCCCTGTGGGGAAGTATTTTGGGTCTATATTTAATTTAGAATGAATCAGCCCCCAGTTAACCTGGTGGAATTAATTTACAAAATGCAATGAAGATACTTTAATTTTAAGCTTGTAGCCACACAAATTTTTATAAAAAAATTATAGATGGAGTATGAACAAAGAAGATCAGAGCCTAAAAGTATATACATACATACATACATACATACATACATACATACATACATACGTATGTATGTACATGCCATTAAAAACATATGTATTTTGTTCCAACAATTCTACTTTTGGGGCTTTTGTATTCATTCATTCATTCATTCATTCTCTCTCTCTCTCTCTCTCTTTCTCTCTCTCTCTCTGTGTGTGTGTGTGTGTGTGCACGCGCGCGTGTATAAAATCCTGTGTATGTGATCACTTTATTGCAGCATTTTAAAGTTCTTGTTTATAAGTCAGTTCTGACCCCAAAGTGTGTGCAGTGACCTCGTGGGGGTTGGGTTAATTTTTAGGGTTCTTCTAGCAAAAAGCAGATTAATCCCTGATCCACCTGTTCTGAGTTGGGCAGGAACTTGACTGGTTCTCACTGTGAGTCCCTCAAAGCATTCATCATTTGGGGTACAGTCATATGTGGACTGAAGAGCAGGGCCTTCTTGCTTTTCTGTTACTCTCAGAGACTGGAGCAGAGAGGCCAGGGGGCATCTGGACCAGGTGTTCTCCAAACAGCAAGAGGTTGTGGCTGCTCACTTTAGAGAGACCTCTGGGCTCATATGTAGATATGTAATTGCCTTAATTTGCAATACAATAAAAGGTTGTAGCTGGAGATCTAGAACTTCTCACAGCTCTGCCACAAGAAGTTCCCCAATGAAAGCCTTCAAATGTACAGAAAAGAGCAAAAGAGAAGACAGAGTTCTCTCGGACTTCACTTGTGCTTGCCAGGAGAAACACACGCATAACTACTATGTGAACACCAGTTGCTGAGTTAACTAGAAACTGAGATAGCTTTGATCCTGGGAAGAAGATTGGTGTGAGGTCCATTCTCATCTGCCACAACAGCATTTGGATAACATCCAGACTGATCAGCCTAGAAGGGCAACTAAAGGATGATTTTTGGTTAAGTAACTGGTAGATGGAGAGGCGAAAGTCTCAATGGTACTTGTCTTTTTCAGTGAGGAGGTGGGGCCATGTGAGACAAAGAACCCCTTGAGTTAGACACTTTTTCTTTTTAACCTGTTACTATTTGATGATCAAAAGGTAGGCAGTTATAATCCCCTAGCACTCAGGAGGCCAGGATTGCCATGAGGCTAACTGGGATCATATAGTCTGAGAATAGCCTAGGGCTACATTATGAGTTTGAGGCCTGCTTAGTAGACATAGTGAACGTTACTACAAAAATAAAACATGAGGTTCAGCAGTCAAGAACACATACTGCCATTCCAGAGAACTGGAACCCATTTCAAATGGCTCACAATCACCTGTAACTCCAGCTCCAGGGGACCCAGTGCACTTGTCTGGTCTCTAAGGGCACCTGCATTCATGTGCTGCTCCAATATATAACGTTGATTAAACAACACCAACAACAAGTCAGGTGTATTTACTCTGTTAAAGTGAAAATATTACTGGCCTGAATGTTTGCATCTTTATTTCTCTGTAGCTCACAGGCTTTGAGAACTCTAGATCAGAGACTAGCACCCTTTTCTGTTGAGTTTCTGGCAGTAAATGTTCTTGACTCTGTAGGTAACATGTTTTCTGCCTACTCTGTCATCACAGTGTGAAATTCTCCATAGAAAATGTCTTTGTCAGTGTTCTATGGCTGTGAAGAGACACCATGGCCAAGGCAACTCTTATAAGAGAAACCATTTCATTGGGGGCTAGCTTACAGTTTCATAGGTTAGTCAATTATCATCGTGGCGGGGAGCTTGGCATCCTGTAGGCAGGCACTGGAGCAGCAGCCGTGAACACTACAACCTGATCCACAGGCAGAAAGAGATCCACTGGGCCTGGCGTGGGCTCTGGAAACCACAAAGCCCTCTTCTAGTGACACACTTCCTCCAACAAGGCCACGCCTCCAACTCCTTGAAATCCTTTCAAACACTTCCACTCCCTGATGACTAAACATTTAAACATATTCTTATTCCAACCACCACAGAAAATCTACAAATGAACCAGTGTGTTTGTGTCTTGACGTAATTTTATTTATGATCACTGACATTTGAATTTTATGGAGTTATTTCTAAATTTACTTTTTATATGTATGTTTGTATGTGTGTCTCTTTATATACCGTATGTTTGCAGGGGTGCCAGGAGAGAGCATAGATCCTGTGGAGTTGGTGTTACTGGTGGTTGTGAGCCCGCATCCTCTGGAAGAGCAGCAAATAATTTTAACCACTAAGCCATCTCTCCAACCCCTTATAGAATTTTTATGTGTCATGAAATATTGCTTTTTTCAATTATTAAAACATGTAAAAAAGCATCAACAGATGGAGGATTGGATTTGGCCAGCAGCCTGTCATTGGCAGACCCTCTCTCTGGATCCAACACATTTGTGTGGTTCCCTCACATGCATGGCAAAGAGCTCCAGCCATCTGGGCTGCTAGGGGAGCTTTTGTGGAGCTGGCAAGCATCATTGTTTTTCCAGCAGTCACAGCTATGGGGATAGTCTTAGAGGGCTTTGAGGCCCCATTGGGCCCTACAGAACTAATCTTGTTTCTCTTCTCTCTCTATTTTGTTCTCAGTTGCATGTATGATATTTATTTTTGTGTGTGCACATATGTGTGCACATGTGTAGTCACATGCAGGTCAGAAGGTGATGTTGGCTGTCTTCCTCTCTTCCCCTCGACATTATTTTTTTTGAGATAGGAGCTCTCACTGAGTCTTAAACTCACTGATTCAGCTAGACTGGCCAACTAGTGAGCAACAGAACCCACCCGTCTCCATCCCAGCATTGAGGTGGGAGGTACATGCTTCCATGTTGAGCTTTTAATGGGTACCAGGGATCTGAACTCAACATTCTGATGCTTGCAGGGCAAACACGTTCTACACTGAGCCATCTCCCTAGTCCCTCTGGTGTATTTTTAATTGTCTAAGTTTGGAGACATCCTTGCAAATGAAGCCATAGTTTGGTGAGTATTTAATTCTGTTCGCATAGGGAAAGGTATGGCCTGTCTCAGTTTGCTTCTCTGTTGCTGTGATAAAGTCTGTGGCCAAAACAACTTGTGGAGGAAAGGGTTTATTTTTATCATGGTTCATCACTGAGGGAAGTCAGGGCAGGAGCTAAAGCAGGAACCCAGAGGCAGGAACTGAAGCAGCAATCATAAAGGGATACTGCTACCTGGTTTGCTCTCCATGGCTTGCTTCAGCTTGCTTTTCTATAGCATCCAGGACCATCTGACCACCGGTGACACTGTCCATAATGGGATAGGTTCTCCCACATCGTTGGAGAAAATATCCCACAGCCACGCCCATATTTAATGGAAGCAATTCCTCAGTTGAGATTACTCTCTTCCCAGATAGGCCAGGTTTGTGTCAAGTTGACAAAACTAACCAGCACACACTGTTGAAAGTTATACAGGTGGGATCATGGGCTTTCTGGTGCAACAGGTTGGATTGGGCACCTTGGTCCCAGAAACGTCAGATGATATGGACTTAAAAGAGGCTTCTTGAGTGCCAGGCCCCCATTCCATTCACAGGTGGAAGGACCAGGTAAATGCAGGGAGTGAGGTCCCACCTACCCAGAGTACTAACACCACAGTTCCTTCCCCTCGCTGTTGCTGTTTCCTGCAATGACTTTGTACAGGGTTTTCTCTCTGGGGCTTAGCTGTGCTGTATGTAGGCACACAAAGATGAGGATGACAGTTCAGTCTTTAGACTCAGGCAGGGCGTGAGCAATGGAGACTCATGTCTCCCTGTATGTGGGTCCCACAGTAGGGTAGTAGAGACACAGAGAGGGTTGGAGAGATTCTCCAAGGGCCAGATCCAAGAAGACCTCAAAGGCCTTTTGTGAGACCAGATCCAGAAGCAGTGGGGAGCTGTGAAAAACTAGTAGAAGTCTTTCAAGCAGGGAGATTTGGGCTGTGCTCGAGTAGGAGGATGGGCATGTTAGGGGCGACTACATTAACTCAGGATGAAAAGCTTGTGAGTGCGCCTGGGGCTGAGAAGAGGAGACAGCACAGCAGTGAGGTTTAAAAGGTAGAGGTAAAGAGCTTGTTCACCTGGCAAGGGCTCATCCTGAGCGATCCTGCTTGGGGAGGCTGGGTATCTGGGGACTATGGTAGCAGTAACCACAAAGGGAGAGACAGTGGCAGAAGGGGGCGGAGTAGCCCCTGTTCTCACTGTTGGGAACAAATCCTGGGCCGGAAGTGACTGAAGGGAGAAGAGGCTTATCCTAACCCACTGAGATGGGAGGGCGCATGAGGACCTGTGGTGGCAGAAATGAGAATCGATTTGCTTGTATCTCAGCAGACTTTGACTTGGAGAGCTCAGGCTGGAATCTGAACAAGCTATAGCGTATACCACCCACCTCCAAGACACTCACTTCTTCCAGCTAGGCCTCACACCCCCTGGTAGTAACTAGAGCATGAGGTTGTACCTTAGCTCATCCTGTCTTGGAGAAACAGAAAGTAGAGCTGGGGTAGGAGAGCAGTCTGGGCTATAAACCTCAAAGCCCACCTACCCTAGAAAGTTCTTCAACTTTCCCAAACAGCACCTATAGCTGAAGACCAAATATTCAAAGACATGAGCCTGTCAGGGACATTCCATAGTCAGACTATTGCAGTGGGTGTCAAGGAGGTGTTGGACAAGTTGGACAATGGTGCACAGTATGGACAGTGGTGCACAGTAAGCCATCAGCTTCACACCTGCTCACCGAGGCTCCTGTGGGAAACAGAAGAATGAAGTCTGGGCTACTTGTAGACCAGAGATGTTCCAAGTTGTTCCCAGAGCTGAAGTCAGCCAGGAGAGGACGAAGAGCAAGGAAATGGAGAAGAGATAATGTCCCAAAGATCATACTCAGTCAGGGCTCAGAAGATAGAGGCAGACAGACTTGTCCAAAAGCAGGAGTGGGCTTCCAGGGAGGAAAGAATGTGAGAGACTCAGGGGCAGTGTGTGTACCTGTGCATCTATGAAGATATTTATTTTTGAAATATTATAATATTAAGGACTTGAAATAACAAAAACAGTCAGCAATGGAAATCTCATGGCATGGCGTATGCTATAACACTGTCAACCTGTCAAAATGTTTAAAAAACTAAATGAAAACACTCATGATTTAGAAAGTATTTACCAAACTGTTACTTCTGTCAGATTCCATATTAGTTGGCAAAATGTCCAAGTAAGAGAAAATATTACTTTAGTGTTCATTCATAGCTAATTATTTGTTAAGTTTTCTTGTCTGTTGTCTTTCTTTCCTCAAAATCTGTAATAATCTTGTACCACTGTGTTAGCTTTCTGTTGCTGTGAGAGAAAAATAACTGAGAAAATCCACTTAGAAGAGAGATTTAAAGGAGAGATTTACTTTGTCTTGCAGTTTCAGTTCCTGGCTCCACTGCTTTGGGCCTGAGGCAAAGCAGGGCATGGCAGCATTGGTGATGTGTGGCAGAGGAGGCTGCCAGTCCATGGCATCCAGCAAGAAAGAGGGTGGGAGGAAGGGAGAGAGGGGAGGAAGAGAGAGGAGAGATGCAGGAATCAGAGGGAAGGGCTGGGGGAAGGATGGGTTAAGATGTGAGATCATGGCCGCATGGTCCTGATCCCTCTAACTAGGTCCCACCCCCTAGGTTTCCATCATCTCTGAACCTGTCAGTGGATCTATCCATTAATGAGCTCACAGCACTCATGATCCATAGCTCCCAATGCCCCATCTCTAAACTGTATTAGGAGCCAATTTTTAACGTGAGCCTGTGGTGTGCAAACCCATTTGATCGGGTAAGATACCAGAAGGATGCCAGTTGGATTTTGTAAGGTGGAAATCATTAGCCAGTTAGAGTTATTCAATATTCTCAAGATGCTGAACCTTCCTTATGTCCCCAGGATAAACATCACCTGGTTGAATTTGGTTTTCAGTTGAGTAAAAAAAAATTATCAGCAAGGAACCAGAAAATCTAAGAGTGTCTGCCATTGAGGCTCTTGTGTCTATATTCTTCAGGGATACAGGCCTGTCGTTTTCTATCTTGGGGTTTTTATGTCTGGCTTTGACATCAGAAGAATATGACCTCTTAAGTCTTCATTAATCTTGAAATTGTTGGAAGGATGTTCCAGAGATTGGCATTGACTTTAAATTTGTGGGACTTTATTATGAACTTCTCTTGAGATCTTGATCAAAGATTCAGTCTTTATGCTAAATCATTATAAATGGCATACACTGATCAATGATTTAGTCTTTATGCTAAATCATTATGAATGGCATGCACTGTCTTGATTTTTCATGTTTTAGGCATAATGATTCCAGGGATTGATTTATTCATTTTTGCTGGTTTATCCAGTCTGTTGGTGTATAATTAACTGATCCCCATAGTTTTGTACGATCCTTTAAAAACTCCTATGACATCAGCTATACACTATTTCCATTCACTTTTGAGTATTTTTTTCTTTTTCTCATTTAGTCTAGGAAATAATTTTCAATGTATTTATCTTTTCAGAATTTTAACACTTTACTACATTAGTTTCTTTTAGACTGTCTTTCTGTTCCCCTCATTTCATTTATTTCTTCTCTGATTTTTATTTTATTCTTTCTGCTAACTTTGGGCTTCGTTTGTGTCATAGTTAAGTTTATGTTGCTGTGATAAAACACCATAACCAAAAGCAACTTGGAGAGGAAAGGCTTATTTCATCTTATACTTCCAGGTTATCCATCACTGCGGGAAGTCAGGGCAGGAGTTCAAGCAGGGCAGCCATGGAGAAATGTAGCTTACTGGCTTACCCTTCATGGCTTGCTCAGCCTGCTTTCTTATAGAACCCAAGACCACCTTCACGGGAGTGGCATGGCTCACAGCGAGCTGAGCCCTCCCATATCAATCATCAATTAAGACAATGCACCACAGGCATTCCCAATGGCCAATCTGGTAGAGGCATTTTCTCAATTGATGTTTCCTCTTCCCAGATGTCTCTAGACTGTGTCCAGTTGATGTAAAACTAGCCAGCATGGCTTGTTCTTTTTAATTCCTCGAGACATAAAGCTAATTGTTTATTTTACATTTTTTCTTAAAAATTATTACATTTATTTATTATGTGCATGTAGGGGTGTGTGTGTGTACATTTGTGGCGTGTGTATGGAGTCAGAGGACAGTTTCCAAACACGATTATCTCCTTCTACTACGTGGGTCCTCAGAGCGTCAGGCTTCGCGGCAATTGTCTTAACCACAGAGACATTTTTCTGACCACATCTTTCTTCTTTTTATATAGGTACTTACTGTGGCAAGCTTCTGCTCCACTACTGCCTTTGCTGCGTTTATGTGCCCTGAAATCTAAGGTGAGCTTCTTGTGGACAGTTCATAATTGAAACTGTTTTCATTCATTCAGCCATAACATGTCTTTTTGTTGTAGAGTTTAATCCATTTACAGTGAAGGTAATTATTGACGAGGAAGAATTTACTATTGCCGTTTTGTTAACTGTCTTGTACTCATCTTTTGTCTGACTTCTCTCTCCCTTTGGGTGTTTTGCATTCTGTACTCTTTGGCATTGATAAGCGTGGTGTTTAATTTTATGTGCCAATTTCAGCAGGTCATAGGATGATCACAATAAACTTTGTCTTGGGGTGTGTCTATGAGGATATTTGAGTTGGTAGACTCAATGAGTAGATTTTCTTCCCCACTGTGCTTAGGTATCATTTAATCCATTGAGAGTCAGAATATAATGAAAGGAGGAAGAAGCAGGGATCAGTTAACCTCCTTTTGCTGCTTGTTGCCTCTCTGAGCTAGGATGTACCACTTCATATCTACTCTGGCTCTCAAGTCTTCACAGTAAGTTGTATCACCGGGTGTTTGAGGCATATAGAGAACAGATCATAGCCTTCTCAACCTCCATAATTACACGAACATTTCCTCACAATCATACTCCAGCCTCTCCGTTATGATTTAGATTTGAAATGTCTGCCCCAGGCTAATCTTTGGAGTTACTAGTTACCTGCCTGTGGTGACAATTGACAGGCTAAGGACCGGAACCTTTGGAATGGGGCTTGGCAGGCAGTGAGGTTACTAGGGGTGGTAATGTTGCACATATTAGGATGGTTATCTTCATTGTCGATTTGACAAAATTAAGAATTTCAGTGGAAACATACCTCTGAAAGTTTCTGTGACAGAATTTCTAGAAAGGTTTAACTGAGCAGAGAAGTCTCACCTTGGGTGTGGATGTGGGCAGCAGCATCCCAGAGGCTGAGATCTCAACAGAAGAAAAATGGGAAGGTGAGCCAAGCACCAGAATTCATCTGTGAATGCAGCGTGACCATCTCCCTCATGCTCCTGCCGCCACGCCATCCCTGCCGTGATGAACTGTGTCCCCTCTTAACTGTGAGCCAAGGTAAGTGCTTCTTCCCTCAAGTTGCTTCTTGTAAGGTATTGGTCGGAGTGATGAGAAAAGTAACTAATGAAGTGGAAATTTCTGGTTTCTTTGATGACTCAGTTGTGTCATTTGATGTTTTTCTAGAAGCGGTCTTGTGAGAGGGCATGTGATGTTTTGCTGAGAACAGAGACTTGAGAGTGTGTGTGATGTTTAGAAAGAACATAAATGTAAACCCACAAACAGTGAGAGGATGCTCTTGCATTGCTCTGCCGTACAACGCTTTGCTGGTCTTTGTTGGTTTTCACTTCACAGAGAGAAATGCACCAGAGAACTTCTCACATATTCCAGCTGTTTCTGACTGCTCCCTCTGACTTGTGCCAATTTGGTGGAGCCTTGTTGTTTCTCCTGGATCGTGCTACAGCTACTAATTCATGTCTGGTGTTTTTTTACTGAACTGGACTGTTGGCATCCTGACAATGAAGAGTAGAATTACCTCAAGGAATTACTTCTGAACACAACACCCCTTTTCTATCAGCCTTCTTTCCCCTACTTCTGGTAGGTGGGTCAGAAGGGAGATCAAAGCATTTAAGAACACTAAATAAAGTAGGTTTTGATAAAAATCTAAGCCTACAAACTAGTACAGAAAATTGGTACTAGGAGTTGTTCATTGCTACTATAAACTAACCACATGGTTCTTAGGTCTTCAGAACTAGTTTGTGGGGGGAAAGTGGAAGAGTCTAAATGAGCTAGAAAAGTCTTACCACACTGAAGCAGAGATTAACAGGGGTTTGGAAGGCTAAAGGCTAAGAGAAATGTGGACAGTAGAGGCCCAACTTGTGAGATGATGGAGGGGAACAAGAATTCTATCAGGAACTGGACTCGAGGCCGCTCGTGCTACATTCTGGCTAAGAATCTGGCTGCACTCTGCCAGCATTCTAAGAACCTGAGTGAGACCGAATTTAAAAGTAATGGATTAGCATATTTGGCAGAGGAAACCTCATGGCAGGAGAAGATTCAAGCTGTGTCCTGATCCCTGTTCAGTGCTGGTATCCAGGTCCACAGTGAGAGACAGAGCAACAAGCGGAGCTGAAAGACAAGAAAATGTGCTGCTTGCAGGGAAAGGAAGGATGGAGTTTGAAGTTGCAAATCCACCCGCAACTGTTAGAAGGATTCGACCCATTAAAAAGAAACCTAGAGCTTTGAGAAAAGCACTCCAGAGGCAAGACCCCACCCATTCCCGCCTCCAACCTGTGAAAATGAAAATGCATTTGAAAGGAGAGAACTTGAACAGAAACTGAAACTGAACATTTTCCACAGTTTAAAAGCAGCCATGTTGACACTCAGAGGCCACTTGCACCTCGGTTTAAGGATATCAAGTTGCATTTTGAGCTGGCAGCAGAACTTGATGGCATTGTCCACATGGTCCAGGTTTTGAAAGCATGAAAGATACATAACTGAGGTCATGAAGTCTTGTGCTGTGGTTCCAGAGAGCCACTGAGAACAGCGTGTGGCAGAGCGGGACTCTCTGGCAGTGGAAGCCACTGTGCCAAGCTGTGAATGTAAAACCTAACGTTCAGTGGAAACCTCAGGACCATGGGATGCCCCAGAGAAAAGCTGCAGGCACAGGTGAAGCCAGCCCAAGACAGACATTTTGCAAGTTACAGGCAGGAGAGATGGGTGCTTTTGGTTGCCTAAGCAACTGTTAAGTAAAGACCAAAGCCCCAGACACTGGACATAGAGTTGCAGAATTTAGTGTTTTCTCTAATGGATTTATATGCCCCCGTTTCTCCATTTTGGAATGAAAATGTTTATTCTGTGCCATTTTATATAGAAATTATACAATTTATTTTTGTTCTTAGTTTTTACTATAAAGAATGTATAGGTATCATATATCTGAAAGTATATCTGCGCATCACACGCATGTAGTGCCCATGGAGACCAGAAGAGGTTGTCAGATCTCCTGGAACTGAGATAATAGATGGTTGTGAGCTGCCACGTGGATGCTGGGAATGGAACCCTGGCGCTTTGGAAGAGCAGCCAGTGCTCTTAATTGCTGAGTCATTTCTCTGTCTCCATAATTTATTTTTTATATTTGTTCACAGTTAATAGATTTTGTTAAGCCTCAAGAGACTTAGGACTTTGGGACAGTGTTGGACTATTAAAGACTACAGGGACTTTGTACTAAGTGGATTTTGCATTATGAGATGTAAATGAGACTTTGGGGACCAGGAGTGGGATGGAATGTTACGATTTCAAGTGATGTGTTGGATAGAGGCGTGATCGTTAATTTTCATGGTCAATGTGAAGGGATTTAGGTTGTCACAAAAGCAGATCTTTGTGACTATGTGGGTATTTCCAGAATTGTTTAGTATGACAGAGAAGTCCCAGCTCGAATGTGGGCAGCACCATCCCACAGGCTGTGTCCCAGACCAACTAAAACACAGAAAATGGGTGGAGCACCAGCGTCCATTGCTTCCTGCTTCCTGACTGTGACCAGTCTCCTCTCAACCCTGCCAGCCTTTGAACTGGTTCCCTTCTTAAACTGTGAGCCCAAATCAACCATGCTTCTTGTCAGGGGTTTGGTCGCAGAGATGAGAAAAACAAGTGATATACGTATCTCTCTGTTCCAGCATGCTTTCTGTCTTTTTCTGTTCAGGTCATACGAACAAGCCTCCACCACACCCTTCCACCACAGAGCCACTCTGTCACACTTGGTCAAGCCCTTCCCACTCTAATGAACTGAACTTCCTCTGAAACTGTCAGCCAAAATAAATCTTTTCTACTTTGTTTTATCATAGCAATGAGGAAATCAACTAGTGACACATCTATGCTTTGTCTCTCTAGAGAGCTAAAAACAATACGCTTCAATTCTGTTCTCTTTGTATAACCTCTACAAGCATTTTCTTGATAGGCACATAAAAATGTAACAGTATACTGTCAACTGGTGCCAATGTAGCTACAACCGCCTGCAAAATGATGTATTTTATTGACTTAGCAATTTACATCGATTCATCCTATGCATCTTTTAACATACTTTGGATGTAACTATTTTCATATTTTATATTTACAAACAGTAATGTCCTCACTCCCATTACTGTGATACCATATTTTGTACGTCTAGATATTTTCCTATATTAATGGATTTGGTACTTTCCCATGCAAACGTGTTACATCCTTTCATTTCAACTTGAACAATTCCTTTTAGATTCTAGACTGTAATACCAGTCTGGTTGATGAAGTCCTTCAGTTCTGTTTGTCTAGGAAAGTCGTGTGTGTGTGTGCGTGTGTGTGTGTGTGTGTGTGTGTGTGTGTGTGTGTTTTATTTGTTTGTCTATATGCACATGTACATATTATAATGTGTACATGTGGAGATCATAGGTGAACTTCATGTATTTTCCTTGATTTCTTTCCACTTTATTTTTTGAGACAAGGTTTCTCACTGAACGTTGGATATCCAGCTTGGCTAAGCTGGTTGGCCAGTGAACTTATGGGAACCATCTGTCTCCCCAAGGCTGGGGTTAGAGGTGGGAAATATTGTGCCCTGCTTTAACATGGGTGTTGGGAATCTGAACTCTGGTCCTCAGGTTAGCACAGCAAGCACTTAACCCAGTGAGTCAACTGCCCAGCTTCCGCTCATTTTTGAAGGATATTTTTGCTGAGCATAGCATTCTTATGTTGACTTTTAGGCTTTTGGGTTGTTTTTTATCTAGCACTTTGAAATCACAAGTTCACTCCCTTCCTGCTTATAAAGTTTCTGATGAAATTTGACTGGTGTCTCACGGACATTCCATGAGAAGGAAACCTCAGGAGAGAACTTAGACCATGAGACAAATATGAACAAATTAAGATTAAAGTTAAACCAAGTGCTGTTTCTGATCACCAAGGGATGACACCGGTGAACAGTACAGGAAAATAGAATAATTTAAAAATCCATGAAAGTCAACACACCATTGAATGGTTGTAGGGGGACAGGCATTTGTAGCTTGTTACTTTGAAAATTCTGTCTTAGACAGTTTGATTACAATGTGCTTCCACAAAGGAAAGTAGATTTCTTAATATTCATCTATTTGGGGATCCTTATGTCTTCTTAGATATGGACATTTCCTTCTCTAAGACGTTGGCAGTTTTCTAGAAGTAAACTTTCAGGACATTTCCTTTTAATACTCGGATAATGTGTCCATCTGTTGACATACTAGTGTCTCCTAAGTAACTTCAGCTCCCTTCACTCTTTCTCCTTGTTCTCCTCACTCAGTCATCTCAGAGATGTATATTTACAGTCATAGCTTCTTCTTGTCCTTCTTCTTCTTCTTCTTCTTCTTCTTCTTCTTCTTCTTCTTCTTCTTCTTCTTCTTCTTCTTCTTCTTCTTCCTCTTCCTCCTCCTCTTCCTTCTCCCTCCTCCTCCCTCCTCCTCCCTCCTCCTCCCCCTCCTCCTCCT
>JANHMN010000001.1:193068846-193092927 GCA_030674055.1 Rhabdomys pumilio | reverse complement strand
ACACACACACACACACACACACACACACACACACACACACACACACAAACCTTGGGTTTCCAGATCCTTGGAGAACAGTGAAAGTCATGGCCATGCTTGCTGGTAGGTGCTGAGTTACAGCTAGGTCCTTTGGCAGGTCATCCTCTGTTCAGTGGGCAGCCACATCCCCTACTCTCTATTGTCTTCCAGCTGGTTGTCACCCTCTGAACTCTGGTTTCCTCAGTGGAAAATTAGAGTCACAGTAATGCCTACTTTCTGGGGATGCCTGGGAGACAGCAGAAATAGTTTAGTCAAGCTCTGGCATAGTCTTTACCAAGTGCTTAAAATGTTACTGTTGCTACTATTACTCCGAATTCATCATTGTTATTGTTGCTATTACTTTTGCTGTTTGGCCTCACCAGGCTTTGAGCTTTCAGACAGAGCCTGGAGAGCTGGAAGATGATTGTGACAAGGTTTGGGAGGTGAGCGAAGCTTCCCTTAATGAATGGTGGCAACAGCCCAGCAAACAGGAGGGGAAGGAGTGGAGCAAACTCCTAGACACCTGGAAAATTGTGTCTGCCTCAGCGGTATCAGCCTGGCGGATCAGAGCTCATCTCTCTTCTTCCGCAGAGCTGGGCACAGTGGCCTGGCTCACCCAGTGACTCATCTAATAGCCCTGCAAGTTTGCCCAGCTTGCAGCCTCACAAATTACATTTGCAGCCTCCTTATCAGGCAAGCTAGGAAATTAAACCTAAACGGCCACGGTGTTGCTAAGTAATACAGCAGCGTACACAGACACCCGAGGCTGAGACCATCACAGCCCCATTAAAGCATCATTTCCCACTGTGGCTAATAAGGTTCGAAATCTTCTAAGGAAACCTGCTGTTCTTTTTTAAGGTCAGGAAATGGGATAATTTGGTTATAAGCAAGAGACAGACTTTCTTTTCCTAGATGTGTGTGTGCAAGTGCACGTGTGTGGGTTTGTATGTGGCACGTATCCAACAGTTCGGTCTTCATGGTCAATAAAAAAGGAGATCAGAGACACCTGCCATCCCTACCCTGGGCTCTGCCTCCAGGGTCCAGTCTACCTCTGGGTCCCTCACCTAGCATCCTAGAGGTGTTTGCTGAATGTCTGCTATCTCTCCTAAGTCTGAGATTCTTCTGAAGAAAATTTAATGCTGGGAAATGATGACATTTTAGGCACTTTCTCTCGAGGTTTATTTTATTTCCACAGAGGGCTCCAGACACTTGAACTGCTGAGCTAGAGTCGAGAGTGGCTTTCTTTCCCTACTTCTCTCTAGTCAGACCCTCTGTGGCCGTTTTAGGGCTTGACACCTTGTAGGCACAGAGTTCAGAACCTAAAGGTACAGCTTCAGAGAGAAGGACAGTAGCTGACTGGCCACTGCACCCATGAAGGCTGGGGTATAGTGTGTGTGTCATTCTGTCAGTGTTGCTCTTCTGTGATCCCTGAAGTTACACTTCACAGGTAGTCAGGGGCTCAGTCATTTGAAGTCTTTGGGTCTTTCTAGCTCAATTCCCTGGGCTCCAGGAAATGGCATAGCCTAGAAAGTAAAATCTTGCCTCTTTAAATTTTATTGTGTGTGTATTGTGAGTGTATTGTGAGTGTGTATATACATGTGATGGTGTCTGTGTGTGTAGGTCAGATGTCAAGGTCAAGTGTCTTCTCCCTCAATACTTTTTGCTTTCTTTTATGAGATAGGCTCTCTGCCTGAAGCTGGAGCCAGCCTGTCTGGCCAGTGAGTCCTGAGGATCCTTCTGGCTCTGACCCTCCAGTATGAGGGAGAGACGCAGACACAATCTGCTGCTGGCTGCTTTTGCTGTGAGTGCTGGGCATCTGGATTTGGGTCTGCACGTTTCCGAGTCAAGTCCTTTCACTGACTGAGCTATATCCCGAGACTTTATTTTGCTTTTTGAGAGAATTTCATGTAGCTGAGGCCAGCCTGCGGCTCTGTGTAGCCAAGGTTAACCTTGTGTTGGGATTATGGGTATAAACCACCAATCAACGTGTTTTATTCAGATTGAACCTAGGGCTTTGTGCATACCAGGCAAGGATTTTACTAACTAAGCTACATCTATCTTTAATCACATCTTGTCTATAATACTAAGGACTATTTTTTTTCAAGACTCACTCAGGTAGGTTGAATTTTCTGCTATGGGGCATGTAGGGATATGCCATATGTGTGTGTGTGTGTGTGTGTGTGTGTGTGTGTGTGTGTGTGTGTATATATATGTGTGTGTGTGTGTGTATGTGTATGTTAGATATGTGTGTATGTATAGGTTTAAATAGGCATGTATGTGTATACATGTATGTATGTATATATGTATATGTGATATATATCACAGTGAATGGATTTTGTCCTGCCCAGATCGGATCATATCTGAGCTCCATCAACTGGTAGTTTTCAGTAATCTGGCCCAGAAGTCCTAATATTTACTATACAGAAGGTGAAGAGAGCAAGGCCTTTCAGAGGCAGGCTGCTTTCAAAGCAAGCCTTCTCTTGTCAAAGGCAAGCTGTGCATTTTACATATCTAATGCAGGCCTGAGTTCACCTCCTTCGGGAATACCCTGCTGGAACTGTTCGGACACAGACTGGCCATTGGCCTGAGTGATTCCCCCCATCCTCAGGACTGTTCTCACAGGCGGGACAACACGCTGTGAGACACGGCCAGTAGAGGTCAGATTCAGTGGCATCCTTTGTCTTGACAACTCACTCATCTAAACACCGATGCTTAGTCTTTAAGCCATCAAGGCACTTTGCAAATCTTGGCTGGCTGTAAACTATGATTTGGCCTGTGTCCCCATACCTTGTCACTTGGGTTCTTAGTGGTCCCTTATGCATATGGCTGTTTCTGACAAGAGTCTCACTCCTCAGGGAAGAGTTGTAGGATCCTACTTGTGTCCAGTACTATTACCACACAAGGGATTTTGACCATGTAAAAACAACACTCATTTTCTTTGTCTGGGTGGCCATCACTTGCTTGGTTGAATGTGTACTTTCCTCGGATTGATGTTATCGCTCATGGTCTTACTGTTGAAAAGACTTTCAAAGGGTGAGTCAGCCTCACGCCCAGTGAATCAAAATCTGGGTGTCTTGCTACATAGAACTGCAGGCCTCTATGTTCGCCTGCTTCTAAGGTGGTCAGTTCCGGCTGCATTGTCTTGGTTGCTGTGGGAACAGTCATATACCACTCCTCTGAGGGGGAGGGTTAACATGGCCCACGCTGGCAGGGTCTCCTGGAAGCTAAAGTTCCTGGCACTATGATTATTTGAGGGCCATAGAAAGCATAGCTCCCAGGTTAGACCAGTAACACTTTGTAGCCATGTGTTCTTGGGACATTCCACTCAATTCAGACTTGTTTTCATCTCTGCCAATTTGAAATGTGCTAGATACATCTAAAACTCCCATCTGCTTTCATTTTCAATAAAATAAAGACCAGCGAGAACCCCGGATAGGCAGGTTTAACCGAGAAGGACATTAGATAACAAGAGCCATAAAATTCTGATCAGAATTTATTGCATATTCAAGGTGGGAAAGGTTGAAAGTAAAGAAAAGACTTCACATAAAGTAAAATAAAGGTGGATGAGGTGGCTCACACCTGTAGTGCCAACAGGTAGAAAGCTAAAGCAGGAGGATCAGGAGTTCAAAGTCAGCCTCAGCTACATAGTCAGTTTGAGGCCTAGACACATGAGACACTGTCAGTCACACATACACAGACACATACGCACATGTGTACACACACACATACACACACACACTTCACACACACACTTCACATGGACACATATACAAATACACCAAGCAGACACACAGACACGTACATATAGACACACAGACATATAGACATATACACAGACACATGCACAAACACCACATATAGACACATACACACACACACATACTACATACAGACACACATATACATATCACATACAGACAGACAGACACATGCATACATGCACACACACATTGCATATCTTCCATACCCGCTCTTAACTGGTTGGTAGTCATTGCTTTCTGAACCATCAACTTCCAATGTACAGATTCTTTCTTACACATATTTATGTACACATGTACATATCGTTTTTAAAAAGTGGAACTGACCTATTTTACAAACTGGTGTTTCCACTTAGCATTGTATTGTAACCATCATTTCTCATGTCATTAAATAACTCTACATCAACATTTTGATTGTCTGTCATTCACGACATGGAAAGTTCTATTCTACTTAGTCAGCCTCTGCTGTGTGACACTTAGGGTGTCTCTTTTGTCATTATAAGCAATGGATGTAATGAATATCTGTGCACTTCTTTCTTCCTATTGAAGTTTAACACCAAAATTTTAAAGTTATATTTATTTATTTAGCCTGTGGGTGAGTGGCATATGTGCACCATGGTGTGCATGTGGGGATCAGAGATACTGTAGGACTTGATTCTCCATTGAGCCATTTTGCTAACCCTAGAATATTTTTTTCAAATGAATGTGGTGTATAAATGCATGTTCTTCTCATGTGTGCACATGTGTTTTATGTGGGTGTACACATATGTAGAAGTTGACATTGGATGTCTTCCTAGATGGACCTCCACATTATACACAGACATAGGTTCTCGCTTGAGCCCAGGGCACACCGACTGTCTAGTCTAGGTGGCCATTGGCTCTGGTTGATTCTGTTGGCTGCTTCACAGAACTGGGATTGCAAGTGAACCACTGTGCACACCGGGCATTGATGTGGGCTCTGGGGATCCAAACTCTAGTCTTCACACTTGCCAAAAATTTCTTTTTCTTGTTGAACTGAACCATCTCCCAAACCCCAGGACATAAAAACAACCAAGCAAACCTTTGTTTGGTATTGACAAGGCCGTGTATATTCCTTCTGTCTCATGTTGTCTTTTAACCTCTCACCAATGCAGCTCCAGCTGGTCTCCAACAGCTGGGCTTAGCCATCCTCCCATCTCAGTGTGCAGAATGTTAGGACTGGAAACTTGTCTGTTGCTAAGCAGCGTTATGTGCTTTCCCTTAGTTATAAACAAACAAACAAACAAATATATATTTGTCAGTTTGAAAGGTGAAATGGGCATTTCATTGTTAACATCCTGGATTATGTGAGGCTGAGCATCCTCCTTGTGGGGAATTGGCTGGCAGGGCTATTTCGAGCTCCCTGGTTTCCAGACAGTGGAGCTTAAACGCTGTTAGTTAGCACTTATAAAGATGAAACTGGGGTGTGCTGGCAGGCAGCAGAGGGCTGTTAGAATGCTCACTATTAGTCTTCAGAGCCTAAGACTCATCTTCCTCAGTGTCTGTTTTCAATCATCCTTGAGTGGGGCTTGTAGTCGGAGGCTGTCTTGCTGGACTTGGTCGGTAGCTGGCAGGAAAAGCAGGACTCAACAGGCTTGGTGGTGGGCCACAGTTGTAGGCTTGGCCAGCTCAGGGGTGGGTTTTCTGTACTTCTAGCCTTTGTTTCTCTCTCCCTAACACATATGCAGACAGGCAGATGGCTACAGCTCCCACTGGGGTTTAGTGAGTCTGTTCCCTTCAGTGATGCTGCTTTGGGTCTGAGGTTGGGGGGCAATTGGCTATGGTGTCTATTGTTTCTTTAGGTGTGGGGACCCTATAGAGGATAGGAGAGAGGGCAGAACAGGGGAGCCTGATTTTGATGTGAGCATCACGGGCAGGAATATGCTCTGAATCAGATGTGTAGATACTTGCTGTTTTGGGAGAGGTAACCGTTGGCGCTGGGCTTTGAGGGCAGGTTGGTGATCTGTGCTTCTTTGATGATGTGTGGGGCAGTGGACCATGCTACCAGACGGAAGATTCAGGGACCCCAGCAATTCTCATAATTGAGAATGGCAGGCTTTTAAATCTACTCCTGACCAAGTTCCTGTCCTGGAACTCGTGACCATGACACCCCATGGAAAGGACTGACAATCAGTCACCTACAGACAATACCTAAAGTCCTTCCACACACAGATGAGGCATTCCTCACATCTCAGACCAAGTCAATAGAAAGCATCTGCCTCTAGATCCCAGTCCACCCCCAAATGTTTATAAGGTTCTATCCACAAGGAATAAAGGGCATCAAAGATCATCTGAGAGTGCTTGCCTTATTGAGCTTAACACTCCAGGGAAGAGTTTTCTCTCCTGAAACTTTCTTCACTGGACCTCGACCTGGCCCAACCAGCCAGGTGTGCAAGGCTGAATGCAGCCATTTCCTGCTCATGGTCTCAGCCTCAGCTTCTAGCTGCCCGTGGTGTCTTGCCACCTGCCACCAACTCAGGAGCAGCTGCAGAGCCCTGTGGATTCCCGCTGACAATGCCCTGTACATAGGCCCGCAATGATGCATGTAAAAGTGTCCTTAGTGTCATTTGTTACAGTTTGAAAGACTCGTGGAAGACGAGGCAGGGTATGCTTAGCCATTGTGGTAGTTTGAGTACACTTGGCCCAGGGAGTGGCACTATTAGGAGGTGTGTCCTTGTTGGAGGAAGTGTGTCGCTATGGGGGTGGGCTTTGAGACTCTCCTCCTAACTGCTTGTGAACCAGTCTTCTGTCTGTCTTTGGAACAAATGGAGCTCCCAGCCCCTCCTGCACCATGCTTCCTGGATGCTGCCTTGTTCCCACCCTGATGATGATGGACTGAACCTCTGAGCCTGTAAGCCAGCCCCAGTTAACTGTTGTCCTTTATAAGAGTTGCCTTGGTCATGGTGTCTGTTTGCAACCAGTTTCAATAAATGAAATACTGAATGAAATTCCAGAGGCCAGGAAGTCTGAGGGTTACTTGCTCTCTAGGTAGGAGGGGGGCTGCTTCTACAAAGGAATGGCTAAATAGTCCTTTCATGAGCCCCAGCTGGTGCTTACTAAGAGTTCCAGGGAGTGAGAGAAATTTTCCTAGTTGTGGGAAGGAGGCTAGAAGCATATATGTGTGTGTATGTGTATATATATATATATATATACCTGCCTCGTCTTCCACGAGTCTTTCAAACTGTAACAAATGACACTAAGGACACCTTTACATGCATCATTGCGGGCCTATGTACAGGGTATGTGTGTATATATATATATATATATATATATATATATATATATATATAAACACACATACACACACATATTCCCCCTTTCTGGTTCTTAATATTAGATCTAGGCACAAATAAACCAGAGAGGAAACCTACAAGAGAATTCAACCTGCCTGTTCATTGTTATGAGAGGCCAGAGACTCAACCTGCCTGTTCATTGTTATGAGAGGCCAGAGACTAAGGAATTCATACTTTGGTCCCTGACTCCAAAGTACCTTGGCCAAAGCCAATTGAGTTAAATTGATTAAAAAAGCTTACAAGGTACTACAATGCCTTGGGGATGAAGATTTTCAGATCGACTCCGTTCTTCTGAGGTAATAGCACTCCTGAATGATGCATAGATCTCTAGAAATCAGAGGCTGAGACTATGGGAGCTTTTTGGTAGGAATTTACCTCAGGCCTCTATGCAAAGTTTTTACTGGTAAGGGAAGAGGTGGGAGGAGAGAGGGTGGCCGGTGAAGTTGGCAACCGTGGAGAGGGGAGACATCCTTTGGAAGAGTTTGGAGGAATTTGGTTGAATTTACAGTGTGCTAACACATTATTAATTACATTCAAATGGCTGGTGTGTTTTTCATAGTGCTCTTTCATAATCTGATTTATTCTTATAAGACATGTTTCCACCTGTTTGTTAAACTTCAGTTCTCAGAATTGGACCAACCGCTCAGCATTGCGGGAAGGTATATTTTATCATAGGTATGAGGGGAAAGCTAAACAGCACAGGCTGTAGTGGTAAGGTTCTGGAGCTGGGTGTAGGGGCACTGTGGGGTCACCGATGGTCTGGCTGTGACTGAGAGAGTCTTGGACCTTGGAAGGCACCATGGTAGAGACTTATCTCCCAGCCCACCTCAGTGTCATTAATGCTTCATTTTCTGTTGTGGGACCTGTGTGTAAGGCTGTTGTCTTCGCTGCGTGGGCTGTGGCAGGTCATCTAAGCTCGACAGACCATATGGATAGTAACAACATCCATATTAAGAACGGTGTGAAGATTCATCGCTCCATTAATAAAGCTCACTCAATGCATATTAATCACTATGGTGACAGTGATGCTGACAACAGTCATGAATTTCAGAGTTCCCAGACAGAAGCAGCCTCAGGTGGTTAGTTTTTCCCTGTCGACCAGTGTGGCTGTACCTTTCTTCCTCTGTGATTGTAAGGGAGAATGGCATTACCATGTACCCAGAAGTTCCTTTTGGAGAAATAACGCATCCTGTGGCTTTATGAAATAGACCAGAGTAGAAGAGTGGGCCTGGAGAATTCCACAAACCTCTCCCTCAGCGAACTGCCTCTCTGTGGGACTCCAGGGGTGGAAAGGCCCAGCATGGCTTTCTGCTTCCACGCCACTGCCCATAGCTGTGTGGCCAGGGCCAGTTCCTTAACCTCTCTGAACCTCAGCTTTCTTACTTGTAAGTGGAATAAAAACGGTATCCGTGGTTCATTTACTAAGATCAATAGTTGCTGGGTGGTGGTGGCACACACTCATTGTCCCAGCACTCAGGAGGCAGAGGCAGGAGGATATCTGAGTTCCAGCACAGTCTGGGCTACATAGAGAATCTCTGTCTCCAAAAACAAACAAACAAACAAACAAACAAACAAACACCCTCCCAAACCAAACCAACCAAACAAGTCAATTCAAGTCCACCATTGTATTTAATATAAGTGCTCTTATTGCAGACACCCCCCCCCCCAATCTACAATGTGTGGGGATTAAGTGGCGATCTCTGCCAAAAGAAAACAGTCCCAGAAATTCGGCACCCTGGCTGTGCTACTTTGGTGTTGTCTATTCGTAGAATGAGAAAAGGTGCTCCCCCTCCTGGCTGCAGAAGAGTGCGTATTGACTCCTTTGCACAGTCAAAACTTTGGAGGCCTTTTTCAAGTGTCTAGACCAGAGCCTTCCTTGCTGCTGGCTCTTGCCCTCTCCCTAGCTGTTCTTTCTTAGTTTCTCTTGAATGTATTCCTGCTTGTCATGGCTTCAGCTGCCTTCAGCGGCTTCCCCTCCTGCTTCCTTTGGCTTCTGTCATACACCCCATGCAGACGTTCTTGTTTGCCTAGTACTTGAGTTCTTGTCCCCATGCGGTGGCATCCAGACCTCCCTTGAGGAGGGAGTGATTCAGGAATGCACTCAGCTAAAGTAATCAGAGAGCTGAGTAGAGTGGCTGCTGTCGAGGGGTTACTTCACTCACAGGACAGAAAGTCTAAATGGGGGCCGTGGGGGTTGGGCGCCTGTTCCCCTGGACCCTGTGTCTCCTGCCTCCAGCTCACAGGATGAGCGGAAGAAGGAAGCACAATTCACATTTGTCCCTTTCCTTTTTCCTTTTCTTCCTGATACAGGAAACCCGAGGTTTCTCTAGCGATTCCCAGCATTCCCTAGTCATTTCCGGTCGCTCCCATAACCACGACATACCTCATCAACCTAAACCACAGTCCCTTAGCCTCCAAGTCGGAGACAGAACAGGGAAAAGGCATGCTGAGTTTGCCTGACTTTGCTAACCCGTGGCCTGCAGGGCTCAGCTGTGTGGTATTGACACACCCCACCCTCACACATGCCTCCAACCCCATGGGGAGCTGCGCAGTGTGTGGTGTGTTTGGTCAGTCTGGCTCCAGGGATTGATTGGTCCAGGGAAGAGCTCACCAGCAGGACATAGAAGCAGGAGATGGTGAGTGAACCAAGTTCAGACTGCAGCAAGGCAGGTCAGAGAGAGGGGCCTTCCCTACGGCCTTGAACATTGCCTCAGTCGGACCTACTGAGGTCTTCGAGCACTCCTAGAAAAAGTGCTTCTGTTCCCTTTGCCCAACTACCCCTGTTAAAACTAGTTCTTCTCCTTTGGCCCCCAGCCCTGCCAATTTGTTAAAATATAATTGATGCAAACCTCATATCTTTAAGATACCCAGTTGGGGAGTTTTGATTTATGTAAAGACTCTGAAACTATCAAATCAGAGATAGGGAAACATATCCTTCACCCTAAACAATTCCTCTTTCTTTTTCTCCAACTCCCAAACTAGTCTAGCTTACTGTCACTGGTTGAGCACACACGTTCTGAAATCCCACAGACGTGGAGTCACACAGCTGTGTTCTTTGCCCAATGTCTTTTGCTTGCCTTAACCATTTCAAGATCCATCTGAGCTCTTACGTGAGTCTGTAGCTTGCTCTCTTTCTACTTCTGAATAGTATTCCACTGTACAGGCATTGCTTGCCAGTTTGACCATGGATTTACCTGGCTCACGTCTTCATTCTGTTTGGGGGTTTATGAAAGAAGCCGTTATGATATGGAAACCGGTGTGCACATTTTCCTATGGATGTGTGAATTCATTTCTCCTGGACAATGGAGACACCTGGGAATGTAATGCCGGTGTGAGGCATGTATGTACTTAAAGATTTTAGAAGATGCCAACTGGTTAGAATATATGAATATCACTTTGCATTCCCACCAGTTCCAGTTATATAGTCTCCCTTTTCCTGTTCTCCATGTATTAAAAATCAGTGCTTTTCAAATTAAAAGACTTCTTTTCTTTTTGATATAGGACCTCATGCAGCCCAAGCTGGCCTTGACTCGTTATATTGCTGAGAGCGACCCTGAACTCTTTTCTTGATTGAAAATGAAAATTTTAATACAAATATATTCTTTTGTTAACGAAATAAAATATAATGAGACAAAACAAAAAACCGTTGCATGGAAGTTGGATAAGGCAAACCAACAGAAGGGAAAGAGTCCCACGCGAGAAGGCACAAGAATCAGAGACCCATTTTTTTCACACGTAGGAGTTCCATTAAAAAAGCAAAAAACAAAAAACAAAACAAAAAGCAAGCAAACAACAACAGCAAACTAAGCTGAAAGCTATAACATATATGCAGAGGACCTGGTGTGGACTCGTGCAGGCCCCGTGCTTGCTGCCTCAGCCTCTGTGAGCTCAGTTTTTCTCAGTTGATTTAGAGGCCCCTGTTCTCCTCACATCCTCCCGTGCCTCTGGCTTCCACGTCATTTATACCTCCTTTCCCAAGGGGTTCCCTGAGCTCTGAGGGGAGGGATTTGATGGAGATGTCTCATTTAGAGTTGTGCATTCCAAGGTCTCTCCCTCTCTGCATAATGTCTGGCTGTGGGTCTCTGTGTTCCCATCTGCTGCAGGAGGAAGCTTCTCCAAAGATGGCTGAATAAGGTTATCATTAGGAGTCATTTTGTTGGTTTTTCTTTGTTGTTTTGTTGTTGTTCTGAGACAGCGTTTCTCTGTGTAGCCCTGGCTGTCTTGGAACTCACTCTGTAGACCAGGCTGGCCTCGAACTCAGAGATCTGCCTGCCTCTGCCTCCCAAGTGCTGGAATTAAAGGGGTGGACCAGGCCAGGCTGTAACTTTTTTTTTTAAGGTCAGTTGTATTTGGTTTGATCCTAGGTCTCTGGGCTATTTAGTCTCTGGTCTTGGTCACCCAAGCATTGTCAAATCTAGGTTCCATCTTGTGGAGTGAGCCTTAAGTCAAATCATGGCTATTTCCAGAAGCTTTGTGCCACCATTTCCCTAGCAAATTTTGCAGGCAGTACAGATTGATCAAAGGTTCTGTGGTTTGTGGCTGACTTGGTGTTTACATTTCTGCTTTGGTAGCCTACAGAGTACCTTCCTGTACAAAAGACACTAGGGACTGTGAATGGAGGTTCTGTGTAGGCGTCAGCTCGACCTCCCCACATCCAGTGAGTTGTTTGGGTGCTGTCTTCAGTAATGCAGAGCCTTGCTTTCTATTCATAGAGAGCAACATACTGTCTTGGCAACAGCCTGGGCTGTTAGAGAATTTCCAGGGAACTCCTTTGTTCAATAACTTAATTGGATATAACCCAGTTTCAGTACTGGAAGCTTTGTTTGGTCACAGGAGATGGCCAGCTGGGACTTTATCTCCTTCATTATTTGGAGATTTCATTAGGATTACTTTTATATATTTTAGGAAATTTTGACTGCATGACATTTTCATATCACCCCTCAAATACCCCTCAATTCTGCCTCTCCATTCTAATTCCCTCTTTCAACGTCATCGCTTCCCTCTCCTCACCTGATCCCTCCCACTCACCTCACCCCTGCCATGTCCCTTCCACTCAGAAAATCTATTCTATTTCCCCCTCCAAGGAGATCCATGTGCCCCCTCCTCATCCTTTTCTCTATACTTAACCTCTCTGGGTCTACGGATTCATACAATATATTCTAATCATGGTTCCTCTCATTCATCTCTTCCTAGATCCTCCTCACCTCCCCACCCATCCAACTCCACACCTTCTCTATGTAGAAAAAAACTAGGCAAATAAAAAATAACAGTAGTAATAATTTACAAAGAAAAGCACAAGAAACATACACACATCAAATAATGGAGAGGCAGCACAACTAAGCATCTCTTGCCACCTCCAGTGTCAGGAATGGGTTACATCTAATTGAGTTGTTGGCCAAAGGGGCCCCACAGAAACCCCCAAACATCTCAGGCTATGCCAAGGCTATCTGTTTCTTCCCATAAACAGGTGAGTTGAGCCGGTCACTAACTAGAGCCTTCACTGGCACTGACTTGTGTCCAAGGTACTGGAAGGAACTTCGCCTGCTACTGAGGAGCAAAGTAACCATCAACCCCATTACAAATTCTCCAGTTTTCAACAGTAACCTGCCTGAATGATACATTTGTGCTTGAACATTGTGGGAGTAATCAACTATGATCTGATTAGAATGAAGTCCCACCCCATGAGATAGAACCCATGCCTGACACTGTTTAAGAAGCCAAGAACCTGAATGCCGTGGACCAAGGGGGAGAACTGAACGTTACTGTTCTGCTAAGGGAACACAGCAGTGAAATGACTCCCAATGATAGTCTGCTATTTCCACAGATCTGTGTCTCACCCAGTTATCATTAAAGAAACTTCCCCCTGCAGCAGATGGGACAACTGAAGAATGTACAGAGAGTGAGAGCCTTTGGAACACTCAGTCCTTCATCAAACCTCTCCCCTCAGGGGTCAGGGAGCCATGTGGGAGAAGAAAGACTGTAAGAGTCAGAAGGGATGGAACACAACAAGAGAACAATGTCTTCTAGACCATGAACTCCCTCTCTTCCTGACTCCACCTTCTGGGGTTACAGATATACACTCCACGCTCAGCTTCAAGAAAAGTGTGTGTGTGTGTGTGTGCGCTCTCTCTCTCTCTCTCTCTCTCTCTCTCTCTCTCTCTCTCTCTCTCGTGCATGCATATGTACATGAATATGTGTGCATCTGGCACTGCACACCTAAAATTGCAGCACTAGGGAAGTTGAGGCAGGAGGATTACTAGTTTCAGACCAGCTTGGGCTACATAGTGAGATCCAATCTTGAGAAAACCAGACATGAAAAACAAATTAAAAACCAGAAACAACTTTAAAATGGAAACATGGTAATTCACAGCCCAACCCAACAGATACACAAGATAAGAAGGCACATGCTTGCTTTGAAGGGTTGGGAGCTTTGTGGAACATGAAGCTCTGGTCACTTTGGCCAGACAAAGGACCAGGAACAAAGGTGAAACCGGGCTGGAGATGACAGCTCTCCATTGAGGTCCTGTTAGACCAGGCTAGTTTTAGTACTAAGGATGTTTATGAGTTCCCAAAACTCTGAGCAGCCACAATATCTTCCAGACATCTAGGGAGGCCTCCTCCCTACCCATTCAGACTCAAGAGGCTCTGAAGGATGAGCCTCAGCGGCCCCAGAGGTGTGTGTGGGAGTCCTTGCTGGGTGGAATACATTTTTTAGGAAATGAATACCACCCTTCCTTCACCGTGGCCCACCTGTCAAACCTATTCAGTCTCGGAGACAAATATCAGAAATTGCATGACTCCAGATACCAGGGACAAAGAAGCAAATTGGGAACATGGTGTGAAGAAAAAAGAAGAAAGATTTTAATAAAGATTGAACTGGTTCAGTGTGTCAACGCTGCCCGTCTTTTATTGTGATCACAGCAAAGATGTAGGACAAGAATGAACAGACTGCTCTGATGTAAATCGCTTTTATGACACTGCCCAGTCCAGCCAGACTGCAGCACTGACAAGAACAGAGGTTCCTTCCCTGGAGGCTGCTCCAGGGGGACTTGCTCTCCCAGACTCTTGTGTCCACCCAGGATCCTGGAGCTGAGGTTCCTTGTGCTTCAGAGCCTGATGGGACCTCCGGGCCTTTCTTTGATCCTCATTCTGCCTCACCTAGCAAGGCCCTTGAATTAAGCTTCTCTGCAGGCTTCTTTCTCTCTCTTCCTCTGCTCCTCTTTATTTCAAAACCTTGTAGGCATGTACAACAGTCAACAGAATCGTGTGATGGACCCCTGTGTGCTGTCCAGCTATAATAGTTCAAGATACAGATAGATTCTTTTCATCTCCATTGCCATGCAGGGGTTTCTATTGTGGGGATGAAACCATGACCGAACAGCAAGTTGGGGAGGAAAGGGTTTATCTGGCTTATACTTTGATATCACTGTTCAATACCGAAGGAAATCAGGACAGGAAGTCAAACAGGAGAGGAACCTGGAGACAAGCTGATGCAGAGGCCATGGAGGGGTGCTGCTTACTGGCTTGCTCCACATGGCTTGATCAGTCTGCTTCTTATAGGACCCAGGAACCACCAGCCTAAGGAAGGCCCCACCCACAATGGGCTGGATACTCCCACATCAACTACTAATCAAGAAACTGCCTATAGGCTTGTGTACAGCCCAATCTCATGAAGGCATTTTCTTAACTGAGGTTTCTTCCTCTCAGGTAGCTTTAGCCTTGTGTTGAGGTGATCTAAAACTATCTAGAACAACTCATACCACATCTACAGTATTTTGAGCTGAATCTCAAATATACTACTGTTCCATTCACAGACATGTCAGTAGGGACAACTAATGGAGACCCTAAGAGAGTTGTGCTATTTGTTCGCTTTACAGCATTGGAGATTGAACCCTCTGCTTCAGCCTCCCAAGTGCTGGGATTATAGGTGTAGATGACCACATGCCTGCTCAATTACTTTTAAGTTGATTACCTCAGGCATCTTGTAGTTTCCTTGCCAGTGTTATGAAGGTAAGAACACTTGCCCCATGGAGCTCTCCAAGGTCTTTACCTGAACTAAGGCCAAGGGATGCCAGTGGGCTAGATGCCCGGTGTGCACGTTAGAGATGGCCATCAGCTTTCCTGCCTCTCTGTGCTCATGGACATATCTGTAAGGCTCCACCTTGACTCCAGGATCCCAGTTACCCATCTCCTCCAGATGCTGACTGGGAGTTAGCTGGGGTTCTCAGATACCCAGAATCCAAGGCTGGTGGGGGATGAGACTCATGGGCTTTGCTGGCTACTTGTTCCACCTGCCCCTGTGTGGGGCTTCATATTCAGTGAAGGACCCAAAGGCTGCCTTCTGTCTCCTGTGGGGAGTGAAGTCCCAGTCAAGAATTCGAGGGCTTGGCAAGGGCATGAGCCATGATGTTCTTGGTTTCAGAGTCAGGACGTCCCACGTTTCATTCTTTGTTCATGGGAGGGTTAATTGGTACAATGATAAAAGGGAACTTTAATAACATCTGTCAAAACCACAAACCATCTCTGCTTTAAGTCGTCAGCTGTGCTATGTGGAAGGTGCAGGGACAGGGAGACTCACTCACTGCCGTGTGTTTGTAATGGCAGACATCTCACATCAGTAGTGGACAAAGCTCACATGCTTAGTCTATGCAGCAGACTCTCCAAAAGAGTAAGGCGGCTACAGGCAATAGTGGCTGCAGAATGACCTTCCATGATGTAATGAGTGGAAGAGAGAGGTTGCCAGCCCTGTGTAGTATCTACCCTTTGTGTTTCAAAAAAAAAAAAGCAAAAGTAAACTGCTGTATGCATAAACTATGTATAGAAAAATTGGCAAAAAGAGCAACAGCAGATTGCCCTTGAGGTGACTAGGGTGCAGGGGGTGTGATGGTGGGAAGATGTGCTTTTAGTGTAGACTGTTGCAAAATCACCCACATTTATAAATGGTGTGACAGGAATCATGCCATCTCTGAGCTGCAGCTGTAAAATCAAGAAAGACAGAAGTCAATGTAGGAATGAGAACAGGCAAGCAGGAAGTGACTCGCACAGGTTGTGGACACAGTAAAGGATCTGTTGAGTGGGTATCCGGGATGGTTTAGTGATCTTATTTAAGTTATTATTGGGATACCAGGACAGGAACACAACCCAACCCAGTCTAGACAGCGCTGTGGTCTGAGAGACTGTGATGTCTCAAAGGCAAGGACATCTTTCTCATTTATATCAGATGGAATGGAGCCCAAAAAAGTTGGTCAGCTTCCAGCAGAGCCCTTTGCAGCCCCCTCTTGGAGGAACCTGTGAGGAGCCAGGCCACACTGTCCACCAGAGGGCACTGGGTGCATGGTTTCCCTTCCTTTTGGAACTTCCTCTTACATTGTCCAACTGTGACATTGGCCACTAAATATTTTGTTTAATTGGTCCTTATAGGTCTTGAGGTCCTTGTCATCACAAAGAGAGATGCAGAACTAAAGGGCTGGGCTGTGGCTCAATGGCAGAGAGCTTGCTTAGCAAACAGGAGGCTTGGAGTTCCTTCCTCAGTCCTGTGGGGGTGGGGCATGCTACAAGCAGAACTAGCATAGCAACCCACCACCAGAGGTGGGAATTGATGGGGAGAAGGCCTGAGTGTTCATCAGGGTTAGGGCTCTCACCTCTCCTTTACCATGGTAAATCCTAGCACATGACGTGAGTGTGTGTGTGTGTCTGTGTGTGTGTGTGTGTGTGTGTGTGTGTGGTCACGTGCACGTGTTGTTGTTGCACTTGCATCTGTGCAAGCTTGTGCCTGGGTTGTGAGGTGAAGTCAGTTTGCTTCTCCTTGCACGATGAAGAGTGACTCTCAGGAAGGCATCAAGCTGCCCAGCTTTCTTGTCCTGAGTGATCAGGCTGAAGAACTCAAACCTTAAATCTGCAGAGTGTTTTACCACCTCGTCTCCCCCACGGCACTCTGGACTGATATCTGCAGCTCATCCTGTTTCTCCCTCTTTCATCGCACCTTCCTGATGCTGTTTAAGTATTTCTCCATGGGCAGGAGACAGAAGGACTCTCTAAGACATTTCAGGCTTATCCATCTCAAATACTCTTCCGTAGGATCACATCTCCCAGTCCTGGTACTCATAGCCTAGTAGGTTGTGTCCATATCTAGCAGACGGGGTGGGGGTGGGGGCTACAGACACAGGGAGGTGAGGGGGCTACAGACACAGGGTGGTGGTGGGGGCTACAGACACAGGGTGGTGAGGGGGCTACAGACACAGGGAGGTGGTGGGGGCTACAGAACTTTCAGTGGCTCCAATGTGATGCTACCAAGGGAGTTAGCTGATGGCTTGTAGGTTTCAGATCCAACCTGCAAGCAGGAGCTGCAACAGTTTGAATTCTGAGGGAAGATGCCGTCTGTGCACAGGATGCCTGGCCTTTGTGGGGACTTCTTAGGTGAGCAGGGTGCTGGGCCTGATCCTGGGTTGTGTCTTCTGCCACTGGCTATCGATGTGTGGACTGACTAGAGCTTAGGGGTTTGAAACAATGGTGACTGATACAAGTCACTCACATTTAGAAGCACGTCCAGCATCATCGCCGTTCTATGAGCTCAGCATACCCCAGCTCAGCACACCTGCCCCGCTGTGCAGTACTCTTGCTTTACACATGAAGACACTAGAAAGATACAGAGCAGCAGGCAGCAGAGCTGCGGCCTAGACAAGGAAACTGGACATGAGGGATTCGAAGCCAGGTCACGCAGACACACAGTTCTTCTTCAAGGTATGCGGGTAGGAGAGGTCCTCATTACACTGGAGGAAGCAGCCAGAGTCCAATACAGACAGAACATCTGTCTGGTTTTCAAGAGTTTGCTCAAGTGGCCAAGACAGGCCCAGGATTAATGTTCAACAAAAATGTTAAAAGCAAACCACTTTGATAGTGTCTGTGAGTCGGGGTGGGGTTGGGTCACATCTAGACAGGGTGGAACCTCTCCTGCCAAGAAGCTAAGGCCAAGTGTATTATCTCCTTCCCCCTTGCTGCTCATGAGTCACAGGAGCAGGACAGGAGGAGCTCAGCCTACCTGGACTGGAGCTGGAGGACATGTATATACGTGTGTGTGTTTGTGTGTGTGTGTGTGTGTGTGTGTGTGTGTGTGTGTGTGTGTGTATATATATATATATATATATATATATATATATATATATATAGTGTGTGTGTGTGTGTGTGTGTGTGAGAGAGAGAGAGAGATAGATAGAGAGATAGAGAGAGATGGTATAGTATGATGTGTGTATGCTGTGTTGTGTGTGTATTTGAAGTGGTTCGGTAGTTGGTGTATGCATGTTGTATGAGTCTGTGGTATGGTATGGTATTATGGTATGATATTGTGTATGTGTTGGTGTAGTGGGATATGGTGTGATGTGTGTGTATATGGTGGTATGATTTTGTGTGTGTAGTGTGGTAATATGTTGTATATATGTGGTGTAGTGGTATATGGTGTGATACTGTATTGCTGTGGTGTAGTATGTATTGTGTAATAGGTGTGTGTGTGTGTGGGGGGTATCTATGCTGAGGTCCTGTCACTCCCCACAGCTGGTGGGAGCTGGGAGAAGTAGCAGCCAGCCTTCTGCACTCTCTGCTGTTTCTTTCGCTGTAGTCTTGCAGGCAGTCCTCAAAGGCTCAGGCTTGCTGGCTTCCTGCAGACTCTCCAGTGAACCAGCCTTTGAACAGCAGACTGAGTCGGAGCAGCTCAAAGGGCCTGGAAGGCAGAAGTAGCTTCTCTTCTCAGTGCACACCTGCGGGCAGTGCATGACCCTTGTCTGCGACTGAGCAGAGTGAGCTACAGGTTGTAGGCCAGCTGGAGAAGTGCCATGAAGAGAATTGGTGCCCAGGGACTGGTGGGATCTTAGAGAGGTGAGGATGAATGTGAGCCGGTGCCTGACTCTGAGACCCTCGGTGATCCGACTTATGGTACAGATAAGACAGGTTCTTACCTTCCCAACAAGGGCACAGGGCACTCCTCCAGACCTGAGGACCTTCAGAGATGCAGCAGACCACTTTGTCTCTCTAATAGGACAGTGTCCACAATAGCAGGGATATGGGGCTCGCCCAGACGAGGACCCTGGGCCCTCAAACCCTTTGAGTCATTCATGTGCTCTCTGCTGAGAGGAGGGTATCATGCTGCCTCAAAACTCGAAGTCCCTTTCTGGGCAAAGTGGGGCTGTACTTCCCACGTTTCTTAACGTTGCTTGTTATGGCCTCATGTTGTTTTGGTGGTTTAAGTGTGAGCAGAAACACATCTCACTTTCGTGGAAGAAAAGCCTTTTTTTCCCCTGCCATGCAAATGGCAATTGTCTCATTGATGACAGCTAAGACCAACTGGGTCCCAACTGCCATGTGAAGAACGCTCTGCCCAAGGAGAGAGACAAACCTTTGTGCTTTTAAGGCACCAATGTTTTAGGAACATCTGCTGACAGAGAGCAGCCTAATTTAAGTCAGATGCATGGAAGTAGGCTAGGGAATTCCAGTTAATTCATCACCCAAGTGCTGTGTGCTGTGCATTGCAGGCAACAAATTAACCAAGCTAATAAAAATTATGGACTTCATAAAATAGAGTCCTTGGGCTGTAGAGATGGCTCAGAGGTTAAGAGCAGAGGTCCTGAGTTCAATTCCCAGCAACCACATAGCAGCTCACAACCTTCTATAATGAGATCTGGTGCCCTCTTCTGGTGTGCAGGCAAAAAACTGTATACATAATAGACAAATAAAATTTTTAAAAGAAAGAGAGAAACTAACCAACCAACCAGAGTTTTTGTGGTGGGTACTGCAAGCTCCATCGCAACTCAGCAGAAAGATAAGCTTGAGAAGTGGCCATGGTTTATTCTGCCTGGCCCAGGGGATGCTGGAGGCAGGGTGCCTTGGAGTAGTGTGAGGCACAAACTTGTTTTTTATTCTCAAACAAAACAACATGTAGTTCTTCTCCTGCATCTATCGAGGCTGCAGAAACACACTTCACAGACCACTTCAGTAGCGAGAAGTGCCTTCTGTTTAAAGCAGTGATTCTCAATCTTTCTTTAATACAGTTCCTCATGTTGTGGTGACCCTCTAACCATAAAAATATTTCATTGCTACTTCATAACTGCAATTTTGCTACTGTGATGAATCATAATGCAGATATCTGATGCACAGGATATGATAGACAGGCTGAGAAGCATTGCTCTAAAGGGTGCCTGACTCTCACACTTGCTGCTTATTAGAGTCACCTGGAAGCCTAACTCCCTGCCCCAGCCATGTTCCAGAACAATTAAGCCAGAATCCCTGGGGACAGAGCCCAAGCATCAGTGAGGGTCACATTTGAACAAATCAGCTAGGTGGAACCCACAGCTATGTGGCTTCCCTCTATTACCTTGGGTTGTGTTTGACCAAATGTCCCTGAGATAGACACCTTGCAGAGTTTCTGGTGTCTCTGTCTGAATGGCAGTTGGAAAGCCTGGGAGAGGAGGAGAGGCTGGGAGGCCCATCAGTGTCTTTGTACCCAGTGTTCCTGTGACATTCTGGGGCCTCAGACAACCTGCCATAGTCTCTTCCTGAAGAATTTGGGACAGACACATCAATTTGGGATCTGAGCTCTGAGGTGTCTAGGATTTTTAGCCAGTTGCTTAGTGGCTGTGTTTCCCCATGTGCAAAGTCAGCCAATGGCCACTTATATTATTCTCTTGAGTTTTTCTAGTTCCTTGGAAATGAGTGATAGAGTACTCATTTGAAATCTGCTACAGCTGGTGTAGGCATCGTTGTTACAAGCCCCCTTCTTTTTATTATAATTTAAAAATCAGCATATAATACATCAGACATGTAGCATAATGCTATTTCTGAACGAAGCATGCTCCTTCCCACCTCCTCTACTCTCCTTGTTCCACTTATGTCCTCCTTGAGCACCCCTGTTCTTTTCCTCTTTGTGTCTCACGTGTCCCAAACTCCCTCTTCAGCTAACACCACTCTTCTCTAGGAGCTGCTTTTCCTGGATCCCGTAGGCTTTGGTGTGATGTATTTCCATTCTCATGAAAAATTTAAATTTCCTTCTTAATTTCTTCTTGATGCTTCAGGACATGACATAATTTCAAGTTTTATTTAAAAAATTGTTAAGGTTTGTCTTGAGAATCAATGTATGATATGGCCTACAGAGTGTTCTGTGTTCCATTGAGAAGACTATGTATTTTGTACATTTGGACAGAGCAGTCTGTAGACTTCTGAGTGATCCATTCGGTCTGGGATTCGGGGTAAGACTGCTGTTCCTTTTCTGTCTTTGTGGCTCATACAATGCTAAAGTGTGATGTCACTTGGATATTACTTATTCCTTCTCGCAGGTTATTACACACGGAAGTCTAAAATCAGGTTACTAGGCACATACACATTTATAGTGAGCGCACGTGCCCATAAAGGCCAGAGATGTTGAATCTCTCGGAACTGGAAGTAGTTGTGAGCCCCTGATAGAAGTGCAGGGAACTGGGAACTGAACTTAAGCCTGAGCCCTCTTCATCTTCTCCCTGGATTTTTTGTTTTTGTTTTATTTTTAGGCATCAATATTTAGACCAGGCTGCTTTCAAACTCATCTCTGCCTCCTGAGTGCAGGGATTAGAGGCTCCTCTCTGGGCCACTGGAATGCTTGCTGGCATTGATGTTCTCCGCACAGCAAAGGGCTCTGTTTACTCCTGATTTCAGCATCTGGCCTTGTCTGTGGCTCGTCTTCCAGGAATTTTAAGCAGGATGCTTATCTTTCTTCAGAGCCTGAGGTCCCTTCTGCTGTTTCATTTCCAGATGGAACCTGAAGCATTGGTTTGTCACAAGTCTCTGGTCGGTGTGTTGCCAATATTTCACTAGTAGTGGACACTCAAGACCAAATTTGTTACATTTGGTGTCTTTCAGTGATTGCCTAAGAAGGGTAGCCCCTTCTGGATCTGGGTTTGGGTGGATCCAGATGGCTTAGTCTCTGGCCTGTAGTCAGATGCTGTGGAATTCTGCCTAGCTTTTCAGCTCCTGATGGAGGTTCTGCACATTGCTGCACCATCCACTGAGTTCCAGGGCAGTGGCCTACATTTGTTTTTCTGTTGTACCTGTCAATGAGAAGATGGAGTTTGCCTCTGTTCTAACATTGAGGGGCAGTGATGGAGACAGACCAGGGGCTACTTGGTTAACAACACAAGTCTGGAAATTTGGTCAGATTTTGGCTCTCCTTTTCACCTGCAAGGCCTGGATTTTTCTCTTCTCTCCTTCACAGGTAGGAGAAGTCTCCCTCCACATTAAATTGCCAGGAGTTTGAGGAGGAATAATTAGGGTGCCTCTTTCCTTCCTGACTCTTCGGCTCCTCTTTCATTTTTATGCTAAATCCAGATTTGGAACCCTTTCATCTGATTTCCTTCACTCGGAGAGGGCTTGTGCCCGAATATCTGTGAGCCCATGGTGGCTGGAGGCTCTTACTGAGTCACCATCCCTTAACTGTGGTGCCTGCTCTTAGTATTTGGGTGTTACTCTCTTCCAAGGGACAAGGAATGGAAGCCTTTCTCTGTGGTGAATGAGGAGGCTTTTCCAGGGACCCCAGACACCAGAGCTCTGTCTATGGTTCCACCTGAGCCGTAAGGGTCATTACAGCATACTATGGAGCAGCCGGCTCCCTTCTTCTTTACCCCCAGATAGACCGCGTCCAAGGCTCATATAATTCAAGTTGAGGCTAAAGACACCCGGGGAGCTGGGGCCGTCCAAGCAACTCAGTTTTTGTCCTGTGGTGAAGTGTGGCCACCTCACTGTAACTCTGAACTTCCCTCATGAATCCAAGAGAAACTTGGTGCTGATGTCCTCTGGTTGGCATCCCAATCTCAGGATATCATATTTACAGGGGAGACTTCAAAGCCCAGATCTAATGCTGTATCATGAAATCTTTGTGTTTTGAAGAGCAGGTTGAACACGAACACCTTAGAGGCAGACCTGGATAGACTGGACTGAACTGCAGCTAGGATTCTGGCTCTTAGCAGTACCATGTAGGGTTGTTAGGAGATGGTGCTGTCCCAGCCTCAGAGAACAGGGGTGAAAGAAGGCTGTTGGCTCTCTGCCCTTCACCCAGAGATTGGCTTGATGCATTTAGTAATGGACAGGGGATTATCTGTAACGTGTCTGTATTCTCTCAGCCACTTGTGTATGTGCACTCCATCTTGCAAGTCAAGGACTCACAGGTCAATGTTAGGAGATGCTCGGGAGGTTCAGGGAAGGGATGTTAAATCTCTTTGTATTGATTACATTTGCCTGTGGGTCTTCTAGGACTGTTAGCTGTTTGCTTGAAGTCCCACCAAGTCTGGTGAGAGACCAAGCATCAATTTTGTTTTTCCTGCATTGGACTTAACAAACTAAAAACCAAAAGATAAAAAAAAATTTTAAAAAATGCAATGCAATATTAAAGAACATGCTCTCTGAGTCAAATGTAAACAGGAAACATTGTCTTTTTATGTACAAAGTCCAACCTTTGTAAAGTTTCCAAAAATGCTTCCTGGCTGTTTTTTTAAAGTTGAAGTAGGAGCCAATTAAGAGCTCAAAATATTCCGCAGTTGAAGACATAGAGGAGCCAGTGTCTGTGGAGAGAAGCCACTCGGGCAAGGCTGGCCCAGGAGAATGACTGGCCAGGCTGGAACCTGGAGAACGTGCTGCGCAATCATTTGTTCCAGTAGAGCCTTCAACCACAATGACGTCATGCCCGTCTCCCAGTTTTCTTAGTCTATTATTTCCTGCTTCACAGACAGTCACAGACACATTTAAGCACTGACACACACACACACACACACACACACACACACACACACACACTCATGAAGGCCAGGAGCCAAGGATGAGCATATAGAAAGTGGAGTTTGGAGGTGGCTTAGAAACACTGCTCTAATAACAGACTGTTTCCAAAGACTTGTTTTGGGTGTGACACGCCCATAGACCCATTTCCTATTCCCACTGTCGCCCATACTCCCACTTCCTATTCCCACTGTCACCCATACTCCCACTTC
>JANHMN010000001.1:193028382-193068836 GCA_030674055.1 Rhabdomys pumilio | reverse complement strand
TCCCACTTCCTATTCCCACTGTCGCCCATACACCCACTTCCTATTCCAACTTGTTTTGTTTGCAGCTTTGAGACATGACTAATGGTTCAACTGGTCATCATCCTTGGGCCAGTTTCTTAGGTATTCCTGGGACCCAAGAGCGACTTCTGTTCTGGGGGTGTTGTTGGCCTGGCCTACAGGCATATTGGCACCAGAACCCTATCATCTGTTTCCTCCTGTTGATTGTCCTTAGAGCCTGGCAAAGCAGAACACAGTAGCTTTACTGGAATTGAGTAGATTAATTTTGTCTGCTTGATCTCATAAATTACAGTAGGGGGGCAGTGTAAGTTTAAGTTTTATTGTACCTGACAAGAGTTGAATTCTGTTAAATGGGAAAAGCCAATCAGTTACCACAAGTGGAGTTTGCAGAATGGATTGGAGGATTCCTGAGCTACTGCTAAGGGCTCAGAGGCTAAAACCCTCAAGGAAGAAAGGTCAAGTGTCCAGATATGTGGACAGAAACAATAGAGAGTAGAGATGCTTGTTCAAGTCTGCTGTCTCACGTCTTAGTTTCTCTTCCCACTGTTGTGATAAAGATATTCCAGTAAGAGCAACGAGAGAGAGAAAGGGCTTATCTCAGCTTACAGTTTGAAGACTGCCGTCCACCACAGTTGGGGGACTTAGAGCGGCAGCGGCTCCAGGCAGTTGATCACATAGTCAGAACAGAGAGTAAAGGATACATGTGTGTTGCTGCTCAGCTCCCTCTGCTTCTACTGTCTAAGTTCCCAGCTAAGGAATGGTTCCACCCACAGTGGGCAAACCTTTTCATTTCAATGTGGTAGAGACAACCTCTCATGGGTGTGCCCAGAGGCGGCCACCAGGTGGCTCAGGATTCTGTCAAGTTGACAGTAGTGGTAACGTTCATGAAACACTCTCTGCAGGGCTGTGGTCGGATGCAAATTGTCTGTGGGAAACAATGTTCTTCTGTGGGTGATAGATGTGGTGAATGACCAATGGGACGAGCCAGGAGACTTTCCTAGAGTGTGGATTTCCCTCAGTACTGTTAAATGGAGTTGTTAACTGCCTGTGGTCTTTTAGATTCTTAAATCTACCCGTGGCCTCTTCTATACCATTATGGTATAAATGTAGAAGTTCTCTTTTTTGGCTTCTCGATATAGTCATAGCTGGTCTGGAATCACTATGTAGAAAGGCTGGCCTTGAAGTCCAGAGATCCATCTATCTGCCTCTGCCTCAAGAGTGCTAGGTGCCATCACTCTCAGTGGTTGTTTTTAAGTGTGTGTGTGCCTTGCTCTGTAGACCAGGTTAGCCTCAAAATCAGATATCCACCTGCCTCTGCCTCTCTGCCTCTCTGCCTCTCTGCCTCTCTGCCTCTCCTCTCACCTCTGTGCCTCTGTGCCTCTCTCTGCCTCTCTGCCTGTCTCTCCTCTCGCCTCTGTGCCTCTCTGTGCCTCTCTCTGCCTCTCTCTGCCTCTCTGTGCCTCTCTCTGCCTCTCTGCCTCTCTGCCTCTGCCTCCCAAGTGCTGGGATTAAAGGCCTGCACCATCATTGCCTGGCCCAATTCCTTTCTTAATAAGTGGAATTACATCTCTTTGGTGCAGGGGCTGTGGTATACCCTGGGAGTGTTCCACTATGTAGGCCCTTTCCCCAGGATTGAACATTCCCTTACAAAGCCAAAGAACACTAGCTTTGCTGCCAGGACCAGCGACCACAGCTCCATGCCAGGCACTGTGCTAACTACCCACTCCCCTGTTCCCTGATCTCTAATCTTGCATTTCTCCTCATTCTGTGCATTTTAAAAACAAGGTCCAATATTCTCTTATGTGTTTGTCTTATTGCTCATTTGAGTTATAAAGATTTAACTTTATGAGGAATTTCATTTGTATCTTAGGGTATGAGGCATTTTTGTTTTCAAGCACCAACTTAGATTTTTAATAATGGATCTTAAACTGCTGAGTCTGACCACTGTGTGGTCATTTGTGGTGATTTGAATGAAAATGGCCCCCATAGACTCATAGAGAGTGGCATTATCAGAGGTGTGGCCTTGTTAGAGGAAGTGGGTTTTGAGGTTTCAGAAGCTCAAGCCAGGCCCAGTGTCCCTCTCCCTGCTGCCTGCTGATCAGGATGCAGATCTCTCAGCTACTTCTTCAGCACCATGTCTGCCTGTGTGCTGCCATGTTGCCTGCCATGATGATAATGGACGGAACCTCTGAACCTGTAAGCCAGCCCCAATTAAATGATTCCTTTGTCAGAGTTACTGTGGTTGACGTGTCTCTTCCCAGCAACAGAACACTAAGACTTTACTGATCCAGTTTCGAGTGAGGCTATCTTAGAGACTTCTGGGGTTGCAAGGTTACAGGTGGGAATAGCCTCTGTCTCATGTTTTATCTTCACTTCTCTTTGGCTTGGAGGTTTAAAGACATAAAGATCGAGTCATCATAGGCCAAAGAAAAACACGAACGCAAGGCATAGAGAGGTAAAGAGGCCTTCGTTATATAGCTAGGGGATGCTGAAGCCAGACCTCTACCTAAAGTCCGCCTCTCCAGTCACACTCTTAACCAACACAGTATTCAGAGCTCACCATGTATTATATGTCATCATACTGGAGTTACAAGAGTTAGAATGGGGTCCAAACCACGTGGAGGTGAAGTCCCAAGACTCCAAGGCAGCAGTTTCTTTATGCTACGATCAAGGTGCAAGATGTGTCAGAGGCAGTCAAGTGTGGGGGGAAAGCTATCGACCATATAGTAGTCTGCATTTGCCTTGGACAACGCATTCACTGGATATTCTGGGCACAGATCAAACCACGTTCATTCTGCCAACCCTTTCCTCAACCTGGTGGGCATCACGTGGTGTGGTCATCTGACCAGAGTTAATCTGTGAGTTCATGTTGGTTCTTCATTGAGGGCTGATTTCTAAGAGTTTTTTTTTTTTTTAAATAGTTAATCATGCTTACAAAAAGAGAAGAGTAAAAAGACACACACACACACACACCAGTGTTACAAAACCTTGTATTAATCATTTCCCTTCACTCTCAATATAACCATATGAAATATAGCCATGATTCTTAATTCTGTGGGAGGAAATGAATAATAAATACATTGTAGCAAGTTTAGACCACAAGGGTGTTGTCACTGGTAACAACATTTGAAAACTGTACACTTGCAAAGAACAGCATGTTCAAACATTAGTGTATCTGCGTCAGTAGAGCCTTCACATGTAACAAACATGCTCTTTCCATGTATGACAAATTTAAAAAATATGCATTGCTTGGCAACATGAACTAGGCAAAAATATTTCTTTGTTCACTAACTTTATACAGGAAAAACAGGACAAAAGGCATGCATGTACAATACAGATGCCTGCACAGGGCATGCAACGAAAGGAAGGGCTTTGAAAGTCAGCTAGCGTTCAGCATAAATACGTGAGGGTTATATATTAATAAGGGAGGAAGTCTTCTGTTTGCCATTACTAACATTCCTGCTTTCTTCTTGCTCCTCCCAGAGGGATACACATTCACCTTTAAGTCAAGATAAAGGAATTTAAAAAAAAAAAGTCACTTTGCAAACATCTCTGATGAGTTGTAAAAAAGAAAAAAAAAACAAACAAACAGAAAAACAAAGCCAACATTGGCATCTTCACGGCTCTGAGTACAACTTATCCTTTCTGCAGGCTCTGTTTACAATAGGCACACCTGAGTGCTCTGGGCAGGGTGGCTTTTCCCCACTCAGGCTATAGAGGAAGGGTGCCAGCAGAATTTACTTTCCTCCCCTCCCTTGCTCAGCCCTCATCCCAGGTCTGGGGTGCACAGATCTACAAACCTTGCACCAGCACTAGCTAGCTACAAGAGGCACAGAAGAACGAAAGGCCCAGAGAAGACTCCCATTCGGTAAAAGGCAGCCAGCAACACCTCAAAAGAAACTCTGGTTTCCCTCAGTGTCGCCTCAGAAGAATGGGAGGTGGGGCCCAGCTGCAGCTCCCTGTCCTGGGTACCAGAAAGAGACCTTCAGCTCAACCCAGGCTGAGAGCTTGGTGCAAACAGCAGCCCTTGGTAGGTAGGACCCACCAGCGGCTACTTTGCTTACTAGATTTGTGTATAAAAAAGTGAAACTCAAAAGCATGTGGGGGAAAAAACACACACAAAAAAAAACCAAACTGTCAGCAGCATCATTTTGTGTCTTGTACAGTTTGTGTTTCTTCCTACTGTTTTCTGGTAAGAAAACACTATGAACAAAAAGCACCAATAAAACATCACCCATGATATTGTAGACCAGCACTGTGCCTCAGACAGTGCAGAGACATGCTGCTTAAATCAGAGAGCTGGGGTCGGGGTGGGGGAGGGGAGAACCTATGCAGTGAAATAGATTTTAGTCAGAAAGTTTCAAACCTTTACTATTTAATATAAAACAGCTGCATGGGGGTGGGGTGGGCAATGGGTAAATACAAGGAAAGGCACTGCAGCTCATTCCTAAACGTCTGACCTCACAGCCTCAGGCACGCAACTGTTTGACTCTTTTTATAAATAAAATTTCTTTGCTTTAGGATTTTTAAATTGAGCTGTATACCTGCAGTCAACACAGGACTCAAATCAAGGTGGAGGAGAGGCCCTTAAAAATCCTCAGAACACAACTTAAAAAAATAAAAATAAAAACACTAACATAGCAAACCACAACTAAGTAGATAAATCTATACAGTCAATGAAAAATAAGCTTTTCTTTTTTTTAAAAAAAGAATTATGTTGTTACTAATAACAGACTTTATCATGGGTACCAGCCATAGCGAGTTAATAAGTAACATATCCAAAATAATATCTCTAATAATCAGATAACCATTGCTTCTATATTCAATGAAGGAATAAATAGAAATTCAGATTTGCAAATATACTCTATGGTCTTCTTCCTCTTAAAAGATTCACACTCGTGTGATTGTGTTCACAAACTGGTTTCTGAATATCCTACGACCTTATGGGTACATGTGCTGCGTGTAGCAGACTCGAACACCTCTTTCCTACAGGACGAGGAGTCCTGTTGCTTCTCTGTGTTAACCTTCCCAGCATCCTCCAAAACACTTCCTCAGACCCTCTGGCCTTACCTTTGGCCTTCGACATTTTAACCTATTCTGCCTTACATGTGACCCTCCACCCCAGCTCCTTCCCCAACACTGAGCTTGTTTGGAAAAGGGACACGAGGGATGAATGTTAATGGCACTTGGTAAAAAAAAAAAATTCTATCTTTCTATATAAAAAACTAAACGTGCTGCCTCTTTCTGCACATGGATTTGCATCCTCAAGACCTGGTCACCGAGGAGTGTCCTGAATCTTTGTTTCTGTTGTTTCTGTTGTTGTAAAGTGCTGCGTGGGATAATGTATCCAAGTCTGTGCTCACTAAAAGCTCTATCTTCTTAAGGTGCCCTTGGCCCTGCACTGCAAAAGGACTTCCAAATCTGTTGTAGCATCCAAGGCTGGGCTAGTTTGTACATTTGTAATCTTGACAGGCAAAACAAAGTTGCGTGCATTTTCACTAAGGCCTTTAGAGTCTGTGTGCACTTCATTTAACTTGAAAATAAATAACCATAAGCAAAGTCATTTGCATGGTCTGGTTTTTAACTTTTCTCCTCTTTAAAGAGGAACCAGTCTCACCCATTTAATGAGCAGGCCTTATATTATATTATGTCCCAGATCATGCCTCTGGCTCGTCACATTTACACAACCAACTCTTCAGTGCATCACACAATTTCTTTTTGATTCCCTCTAAGATCCTCCATCACGTTAAATTCTGAACTCTTTTTTGTTGCCCTTAAGAAATAGATCTATTCCCACACAGTGTTACAGTTAATCTCGAACTGTGTGACGTACGTGTGAGTGTTTTCTCTTTCTTGTGCGTGGTTGGATAAACATCCCACAACACAGCAAATCTCTGACTCACATGCACAGAGAGTGCCATCACTTCCCTCATGAATTTAACCTTTCCTGCTTCTGCTTTCATTGCCCTCCCTGTCCCCCATGGTGGAGCTGGACCATGAGGACCTACTGCCTCCCTGCATGCTCTCTGTGACACTACTGCTGGGCCATTCTTCTTCGGCAGAGATGGAGTGAAAAGAGACACAGCTCCCAGGCCTAGGCTCTTGCCGAGTCTCCATCACAGATGTTCAAGTGTCAGGTTCATGCAGAAGAAAGCCATCTACCCATGTCTTTCCTTCTCTAGAGGAACCTGTACCCACGTGTGTGTGTGTGTGTGTGTGTGTGTGTGTGTGTGTGTGTGTGTATGGAGTGAGACCAGGGTAGTAGGATGGAGCCTGTGGGAAGCAAAACGGGCCTTGGGTGGGATGCAAATCCAGCCCAGAAAAAGGTCGCAGAGTTTATCATCTCTGGGTGACCTATGAGCAAATCCATAACTGACCACATGGCGCCATCATCCTTGTGTCCATGCTTAGTACTCTGTTCATCCCAGTCACATCCTTCTCCTTCAAACCTTTCCACACACTCCTCCCACCTCACGGTGGAAGATGGCAGCTTGAAGCCTACTTGACCGCAATCATCTTCCCAAGAAGCAGAACTTGGCAGCCATTTTAAAAAGACAACCCTGCTGCTATTATAAAAATAGATGAGACAGAATGAATCCATAACAATAATCAGTCTTTTACAAAAAAACCATAGTATGAAGAGAAGTTCTACCCACACTCTACACATTATGTACCCTTTAGAATTCTTATGTAAACAATACACAAATCAAAGTTTATCTGAAAGTTTGCTGGAGGGAATTTCTTCCTCTTGCCCTTGTTTGCCATATAGCCCTCTCTTGGTTGTTTCAAGCCGGGCCTCAGGGAAGTTCGGTCAGAGGAGACACAAACAAGCCAGCCACATCTTGCTCTGCTTGCTGTGTCCTCTGTCTTCTGCAGCCTGACTGTGAAGCTGGGCTCTGAGAAGGCTCCTCAGGGCAGGGCATCTACCTCCCTCCTGTCTGTCTCTTGCATATCTCTCCTAGCAATACTCTTCCCCACTCCCTGTCCATCCAGGAAGCCACTAGCATCCCTCCACCCCCTCCCAGCCCCACATCCCCGAGAGTCCCCTCCCCACCCTGCATACCGTCCCATCCCGTGACAGAAACAAATGACAACATAACCAACCCCAGGTCTACTGATATGTTTACAAGGATGACCTACGCTCTCACAAAATCAAAATGGGCGAGGGACCAGGGGAAAAAGGCTGCAAAGTGTCTTGGAAGAGTCTCTGCAACCCTGAAGATGGCTGACACTGGGCCCGCAGCAGTCCATTTCACGGCCAGCGCGGTCACTGTCATCTTCAGTTTCTAGATTGTGGAGGTCCGGTCAACCCCGTCTGTGGAGGAAACCAGAGGACTACTGAGTAAAACCAGTCTGGGCTAGCTCTCTCCCAGCATTACCAGCACCTTGAGCATACTGCTCTCTGAGATGAAGGTTTTATTCACTCACTCACTCGCTTCAGGACCTGCCCACCTGTCCACTCATTCACTCATTCACCCACCCACTATTTCACCTACCTACCCTCCTACCCACCCACCAACTTGCTCACTCACTCACCCACCCACCCATCTACCTAGCCACCCACCTACCCACTCACCTACCTACTCACCCACTCACTCACCCACCCATCTACTTACCTACTCACCCACCCATCTATCAAGCTACCCACTCATCCACCCATTCATCTACCCATCCATCTCCTACTTACCCATTCACCTACCTACCTACCTACCTACCTACCTACCTACCTACCTACCCACCCACCCATCCATCTATCCATCTACCCAACCACCCACTCACCCACCCACTCACCCACCCATTCACCCACCCATCCATCTACCTACTTATTCACCCATTCACCTACTTACCCACCTACCCACCCACCCACCTATCTACCCACTACCCACTCATCCACTCAACTACCTACCCACCCACCTACCCACATACTCATCTACCTACCTATACCCACTCACCCATCTACCCACCCCCACATATACTCATTCACTCACTGATATTATCACCCATCTAACATCTGGAGAGGGTTTTGTTTTTGTTTTTGTTTGTTTGTTTGTTGTTGGTTTTTTTTTTTTTTTTTTGAGCCATATTGAGCCTGGGAGCCAAGATGCAACTGTCCTTACCTCCCAAGTAGTAGTATTTAGAATTTACATTACAGAAACATAAGTCAACACTGGTGCCTGGAGTGATGATGGCTCTAACCAGTGTGTTCCAAGAAAGAATGAACTCGGGAGGGAAGAGTGTATAACTTGGCCTTGGAAGTCAAGGTTGGTTTCACAAAGGCACAAAATGGCTTGTCAATGGAGGTGGTAGGAGTGCTAAGTAAGGAGGATTCAGGAGAGGATGATGGGAAGATGGTAAGGGACAAGAGAGGTGGAATAACAGATTATCAAATGGAGAGGCTGGCAGTAGACTCTAGGGTATAGGATGAGAGGCGGAGTGGGCCTGGAAAGGCAGAGAAGGGTCTCATAGAAATGTGAATGGAACTGTGGCATTCACACCCATTTCTTTGGAATTATTTCTCTTACTGCAGGTTCTTGATGAAAGGCCAAAGATCTGTTCCTGTCCAGACTGGGCAGCCAGAGGGACAGATACAGCTGATCCAAACTTTGCTGCAAGAACAGGGGTAAAGGCAGGAAAAGCAAAGGCAGATGTGTGTATCCGGAGTTGAAAGCTTTAGGTGGCAGAAGGGTAATTTAATCACCCATGCCTCTTTGAAATGTTAGAGAACTGGTCAGGCTGCAAAGGGCATGTCTGTGGGAGGGACATGTGCTTCACAGACCAGGAAGCTAGGAGAGTCAGAGCTGCTGATGGCCGCCTGGTTCTCCCCTGCTGCCTGTTTTCACAAGGGGTTCTAACACAGTCCCCAGCAGGAGCCCCAACCATCAAAGGACCTTCGATGGGCACTGGGGGACCTAAACACGGCAGAACCATGCTATGCCACTTTGATTGGCTTTTCTGGCAAGCATCATATGGTCTGATGAAAGGCAAGGGGCCAGTGAAGAGGTACCCATGCTAGTGCATGTTGGAGCTGATGGGGCTTGATACCATACGCAGATAGAGGCATGGACTGGTCATCATAGGTAGAAAAGATGATATCTAGTAATTGCTGGATGAGGGTAATGATAAGCTAGCCACAGAGGTAATCTTTGGCTTTGCCAAGCTCTAGAGGCCAGCCAGTGTGGCCAGCCCAGTTCCCACTGTGGCCGGCTAGGCCTTGTAGAGGGAGACTCAGAGGAGATATAGGTGCCTGAGCATTCCAGGGAAAGTTGAGAACCTAGGTGACATGGAAAGGCAGTGAGCCCACTACAAGAATTTCCTGGCCTCAATGCTGTAGTGTCATATTGGCAATTCTGCTAGCTGGGACTTGGAAGAGAGACATTTTTTTAATTGAAATTTTCATTGAGATAATTATAGGTTCATATGCATTTGTAAAAAAAGATGATCTAGGAAGATCACATGGTACCTGGTCAGGCCCCATACTGGTAACAATTTGCAAAGGTCTAACAGGACATTACATCGAAGACACTGACTCTGATAAGGTCCATTGATCTTACTTTATTTAGGTTTTCCAAATTTTATCTGCCCCCTCCTTTCTCTCCCTCTTCCTCCTTCTCTCTCTCTCTCTCTCTCTCTCTCTCTCTCTCTCTCTCTCACTCACTGTCCATGTGTGTGTGTCTGTGTACATGTAAGAATGAACAAGCATATGTGTCCAAATTATGGCAATTTAGGAAGAGATTTTTCAGAAGGGAAACAGTGGCCCCTGACAGTTTGGGGTGCTGGAGCATCAGCTAGCCTACAGGTATGAACTTGTAATCAATAACTGACTTTCTGTGGTGCGAGCCTGAGCCTACGCTTGGGGCTCAGCACTCTTAGGAGAGGAGTGTGTGTAGAAGTCCCTCTGTTATGGGGATGTCTGAGATATCTCTAGAAGTAGGGCACACTCTTGCTTAGCACTCTGGCCCACACATTAATGCTAAATCTTCATAGCTGTGAAAGTGAGGAGCACAAGTGTAAAAATCTCAACTAGCTCAAGTCCAAGGCTTGAATTTTAACCATGGGACCTATCTTCCAAGGAAAACCGGGCTTCCTATTTTCAGCCGAGAAAGCTGTACACTGACAGCTTCAGGGGGTGTCACGCACAGGCAAGCACCATGGGTTTTATAGTTACCGCTGCAATAAATGCCATCCTAGGGCCTTGAGAAAATAATTTGCATAGAGTCTCTGCATCTGTGACAGTGGGGATGGGAAAGCTTAGGGAAGGGGTGGGTGAAGGGGGCAGAAGAGGAGGGGGAGTGTGAACTTCAGAACCCCCGAGGAAGGGCTGTGTATTTTTTCTCTTAGTATAGGCCTCTGACTCTAACAGTGCAGCCTCCTTCTGTAGCTCCCAGAGCCCTTCTATAAGAGGCTTGGAGGATCATCTTTTCTGAACACCTTAGGTCACACACCATAGGCAAGACCCAGAGAGGCAGATGACAGATTCACAACCCTCTACCTGGGTGCCCTTATGCATTTTATTGCAGAGGCCTCAGGGAAAGAAGAGAGGAAAGGAAGGCTAAGAGAAAAGGGGACTTCGACAAGCAAGGGCAGCAGTTACCAAGGAAACAGAGAAGAGCAGAGACATCAGAAGCATCTCTAAGTTGGCACTGTGGACCACAGTGGATGGTCATCTGGGATACAGATGAAGTAGTGCCCTCCCCCTGCATCCCTGAGTCACAGCACAGAAACTTTTTCTCTTCCTTCATTTTATAGTTCTTATTTGCATATGTATGTGCACATGTGCAAGTGTGTGTGTGTCTGTGTGCGAGGAGGTCAGAGGTCAGCATCAGGTGCCTTCCTTAGTTATTATTCTCTGTCTTATTTTTTGAGCCAGTCTACTGAACCTGGAGGGCACTTATGTGGCTAGACTGGCTACCCTGATAACTCTGGGGAGCCGCCTGTGTCTACTTTCCTAGTGCTGAGATTACAAGCACATGCTACAACATGTGGCTTTTTACATGCATTCTGGGATTTAAACTGAGATCCTCATGTTTGTGAGCAAGCTTATTGCCCACTGGGCTGTTTCCCCAGAGAAACTGCTACTGCGCTTTTCCTCTTGTCATTGACCTTCATATAAAATGACTTAATTTGTCCACATGGTGTCCCCAGCAAGGCTATCTTCCCTGGGACCTAGAAAAGTCTGGCCCATACAGACACTGCCATAGCTGGAGACCACAGTGCTCCTGTACTGGAGGCCAGGCCACCTTCAACTCGATTTGCATGCTCTGCCCCTGAAATGGTTTAGGAGGAGGCTACACATAAGAGGGGATTATTAAAAAAAAAAACCAGCAATAAAAAGGCTTAGGAGATTAACAAGATAAGAACATTAGCAAAAAACCCATCAATTCTAAGAGATATTCTGTGATAGAATAGAAAAAGGTTTGTTCAATGAAAACTTCCCCTGAACAAAGAGTATTTGGCATTTTTGATAATGATTATAATGGCAGTACTTAACCATTTGATAAGAGTTTCCAAATGCCAGTTATCTGAGGTCCATCAGGCCCTGCAGGGGAAGGTCAGCTTTCCTTGCTCTCAGAGGTAGTGGGAGGCACCAGGCTCCTTAGGCAGCTTAGTGGCTGAGGGGCAGCAGCACACTGGGCTGTAGATTTCCTATTGGTGTGTTTATGGACACTTCTACCACTGAATGGCTACATCATAGTTTGTGGGGCCTTATTTGGGTGGTCTCTCATTATTTACCAAGGGGCTGTTGACACAGCATGAAGAAGAGCTGGTGACAGCTCCCATAGATGCTGTGAGACAACCAGGATCAGAGTGACCAGAGAGATGTAACAGAGGTTTGCAAATAGGACTCCCTGGAGCTTCCGTTGGTGTAGCAATGGTTCAGATCTCAGGTGGCCCATCTCCGGGGCAGAGAGGCACATCCATGCAGAAGAGGGAAGTTGGAAGGGCTCATGGCAGCCTCATGAAAGCCTCTCTGTGAGCCAGAGACTTATGAGGAAGAGGAGTACAGAAATGAGTGGCTGGGAGGGTAGACATTTTAACTCTTCTGTTCCCTCCAATTCTCCATAAATGTGCAGGGCTGGGAAGACCCCTGAGCTTGGGCCCAGGAGGGCACTGAAGCCCCCAGGACAAGCATAACAGGGACTGCAGGTCAGACTGATGAGATCAGGGGGCATCTGACTTAGGAAGCATGTTTCTGGCTCTAATTCGGGCATGTGAGTGTGTGCAACTTGTGCCCGTCACATGGCAAAGGACAACTCAGATAGCTTGAGGCTCCAGCGTCACACAAGCCATTTGCGACAGGCAGCTAGAAAAACAAGCAGGGATCTTTGTTTCAAAAATTCTATTTTTAGAGCATGCTGGGATATGCTTGGCCCAGACTGGTGGACCCAGTGCCGAGAGGGAACATATCCAATGCCTTGGGGGATGCTCCCATTGGAAGCCATGCCTTGTGTGTGTCTGAGCTTTCAGCTCCTGCATTTGGCTGGGACCACTGCTGTGGGGTTCCAGTGTGTACTGAGAGATGGAGCTTCCAGGGCTTGGGGGATGGTGTTGGTCTCTCTGGCCTCTAGTTCCCTGACTCATCTTCCAGAAAAGGAACAGAGCATAGAGATTGCAGAGAAGGGGCCCGTGGTACCTCACAGCGGCTCTCTTCCTGTTTTGTCAGGCCACCTTACTTCCTTCCCATTCCCCCAAGCTGCCCCAGGTGTGTGGGGAGGACATACTGACCTCCCAGGGCATGCTCCGTCATACTGAGGCACAAGGACTCCAGCCTATTGTTGATGTCAGGTTCAGTCACGGGAAGCTGAAATTCTGGAGGAAGAAAAGGGTACTTTGATTAGTGGGACTCCCAAGACAAGAAGAAAGTATCCATGAAGTTACCTGGTTCCAGGATAGGTGTCTAGTGTGCCTCTGCTTAGGAGGGCTGAAGGGGACCTCCAGGGTCAGTATGATGAGTAACCACCTCTGAGGTCTGTTAGACAGGGAGCCCACTGTGGTCATAGGCAGCTGAAAGCAAACTCATGACTAAAATAGCCAGTCCCAGTCACTCTTGCTTGGACCCTGTGATGGCTTTCCCACAAATTAAGTACCAACCCAAGCAATGGTCTGCAAGGCCTCCTTACAGCCTGTCCTTATAACATTCCCTCTTCCTCTGCTCCACTGAAAACCCTCTGCTCAGCAGAGGCTTTGCATGGCCATTCTCCCTGCCTCGGTGTCAGCCCACAAGTGTTCCCTAGCTTGGTCTTTCCTTAACTTCATAATTTAGGATCTTCCTTCCTCCTCTTCCTCTTCCTCCTCCTCTTCCTCCTCCTCTCCACCTCTTCTTCCTCTTCTTCCTCCTCCTCCTCCTCCTCTTCTTCTCCTCCTCCTCTTCCTCTGCCTCCTCCTCTTCCTCCTCTTCCTCCTCCTCTTCCTCCTCTTCCTCCTCCTCTTCCTCCTCTTCCTCCTCCTCTCCACCTCTTCTTCCTCTTCTTCCTCCTCCTCTTCCTCTTCCTCTCCTCCTCCTCTTCCTCCTCTTCCTCTTCTTCCTCTTCCTCATCCTCTCCACCTCTTCTTCCTCCTCCTCATCCTCTCCACCTCTTCTTCCTCCTCTTCCTCTTCTTCCTCTTCCTCCTCTCCACCTCTTCCTCCTCCTCTTCCTCTTCTTCCTCTTCCTCCTCTCCACCTCTTCCTCCTCCTCTTCCTCTGCCTCCTCCTCTTCTTATTCCTTTTCCTCTTCCTCCTCTTCTTTAAACTTATTTTTTTTTTTTACCTTTTGTGCATTGTTTTTGTCTGTGCATTTGTTTTGTTTTCCTGCATGCATCTCTGTGTGAGGGTGTCAGATCCCTTGGAAATGGAGTTATAGATAGCTGTAAGCTGTCCTATGGGTGCTAGGTCCTCTGAAAGAGCAGCCACTACTTTTAATCACTGAGTTCTCTCCAGTCCCAGAGATTTATGTTTGTTTTGCTTTGCTTTGTTTATATGCATTCAGTAGTCACAGAGTCCAAGGAAGGGCATCAGATCCCTGGAGCTGGAGTTAGGTCATGTAAGGAGCCTGCAAAGGATGCTGCAGACTGAGCCTGGGTCCTATGAGAGAGCAGTAAATGCTCTTAACCATGAAGCCATTACTGCAGCCTCTACTGTCTTCTTGAAAGCACCTTCCTCTAACATTCTTTTTCTCTTTTCTTTCTTTGTATCATCAATACCAGATGTTTCATGCATCTGCCCCTCCTAGATTAGGGCTCATGTCCTTGGGGTGTGGTTTAGCAATAGTCATTGAGTCCAGAACCCAGCCTGTGAAATTCTGCTCTATTCGTCCAGGGGCAGGTACTATATACCCAACCCAGCACATTCTCCTTTTGAGTGAGGGACTATGTTGATGCTTCTGCTATGCCAACTCCTTTATTGCCCAACAAACTCAGTCCCCAATGGTGCTCAAGAATACTGGTAGCTAATCAAAGCTAGGTAGGAGACATAGGGCTAGGAGAAGACCCATGTCTTCCAGGGCAAGAAGGGGTCATCAGCTCCACATAGCCACAGACAATGCATGACTCTCAAGCCTCTGGGTGTCCTCTACATTCAGCCACTACTGTTCTCTCTCCCAGTGGAAGGAAGCTCTTGGGGCCTCCTTTTTTCTAGTTGGAACTCAGTGTTAACTCCATCCCTCCTCATGTGGAATCTTGGGATACCTCTAAGCACCTAGAAGCATCTTGGAGTCAGCAACAGCAGTCTGACTGTCTAGATCTGGTTCTCCTAAATCTCTCTCTTTGACCACCAGCCACCAAAAATGACTAAATCCAATGGACAGAGGCAGAAAGAAGTCCTGCAGCATGTGCTGGCAAGGGGTGTGTTCCAGTATCTAGACCACCCCAATGCTGCCGCTACTACCCTATGTGACCTTGGGAAGTGGTTCCTTCCTTCGGGATTTATTTCCATCTGGCAGTGGGAAAGGGATATGTGGGAAAGGGTAGGCTGTTTGCTCTTTTACTTCTTTCAACAAGGGTGCATGGTTGAGGGGACAAGTGCTGGTGATTGGTGAGAAAACAAGTTGGAATCAATGGTTAGACTAGAATGTTTGTTTTATTTAATCCGCTATACATTAACATCTTTCTTGGGTAGACCAGATGGCTCAGCGATTACAGGGGCTTGTTGCACTCTAAGTTTAATCCTGATCCTCTAACCTCCACACTCGTGCTAAGCCAGATGTGTACCCCTGCCCCACCACCACACATACAATCATTAAAAAACTTATTTTTTTAAGAACTCTTCTCCTGCAAATTGTGCTCGCCTCCGTCAGCCAATTCAGACAGAGGCAGATGCCATTTTCATCCTTTCAGGTTCTTAGACAAGGGCTTTGCAGAACTGGTCACTATGAAACATACCAAGCAGCAGACAGTGATCTTTCTGTGGCAAGTTGCAACATTCATGAGGTTTGGAAAGACAACAGGGCCAACTCCTGAGTGGATGGAGGTCTCTGGGGCTTCTAGGGAAGGTGGGAGCCAGAGAGGATGGTGGAGTTTCTCCTGAGCCCACTTAGGAGCTGCTGCTAAGGGAAGGGCTGGGGCAATTAGACCATCCCAGGGGAAGAGTATTTTTGTATTTCATCCATTCATGTGAAAATCATGCACGCAAAAATTAGCAGCCTTTGGGGTGCGAAACCTATAAAATAGAAACAGAACTTTATATATAGCTAGTTAGCAAATACGGAAAGGGAAAAAAAAACAAACTTCAGCAATTATAGTCATCCATATGCTCACTGGAAGAGTGCGTTTACTCTCTAGCGCTCCCCTTTAAACAAACACTGTGGAGAGATCTGGATAAATAAAGACGCTCGACATTTGGAGAGAAGAGTCTCAGCTGCAGGAGTTCTTGCCAACACGCAGCAAAATGCCATTTTCCAAGCCCAGGATTGCGTGTTTCCAGGAAGGAGGCTGGAAAACACAGGGCTCTCAGCTCCAGAGTCTCGTTGTGGCTGCTCTTTTAGGTGGGAAGTGGGCTTGCTTGAATCTTTGTCTCCACGCTTCGCTCTGACACGTTCCCCCGATCATTCACAGAGCAGTGCTGAAGAATTCCAAGTCTTGGCGAAGTCCATATGTTCACGCCGCAGAGAACCTTAACAGTGTGACTTTCTAATTGTGTGCTTGATGAAAACAGACCGATGGTGTCTTGCCGCACATATCAGAGAGGGAGGCTGATCAGGTAGCTGAGGGCTTCAGTCTCAAGCTAACACCCTTCAGTCATGTGCTGCTTGGTGGGTAGAGCCCTCCTTAAATTTAGCTCAAAGGACAAGCAGGCTGCAGGTTGGTAGGGACATGTTAGCATGTAGGTCTCAGAGGCATCATAGGGCTGCAAGCACTCAGTAAGGCCACAGGAAGGACTGGCTTGAATCTTCTCACTGTTGTCTCCAGGAAGTCTGTTTCTTCCCTGGGATCGCCGCTTGGAGCTGCTGGTAAAAGCCAAAAAGCTGGAACCTTTCCATGTGGACACATGCTGCCAATACTTTGGATTTGGGTGCATTTTAGGCGTTCAGATTGGGGTGAAGTTTATGCAAATATTCTGGAATTTGAAAAACTCTGACATTTGAAACACATCTGGTCCTAAACACCCTAGATAACAAATATTAAACCTGTACCAGGAATTCTTTTTTCTCTCATCATTAGGTTAGTCTAGGGTTTGGTGAGGGTTCTGAAGGTTATGGCTTAAGGGTTAAGATGAACTCAAAACTGAAAAAGAAAAGATTATTGTAATTATGTAATGTGTGTGTCTGTGTGAGTATATGCCACATGTGTACAGATGCCCATGGAGGCCAAATGAGGGCATAGATGTCATGGTGCTGGCAATACAGGAGGCTGTGAGCCACCATATGGTGATGATGGTGGCGGTGGTGGCAGTGGTGGTGGTGTCAGCAGTGTTTTAGGAGAGCAGTAAGACTCTTAACCAGTGAGCCAACTTGTAATTTAAATTGTGCCTTTTCAGAAGTCCCAAATGTACAGAGCACCATAATCTCAGAAGATTCTGGAAAGAAGCTGCTGGCCATCTCTTTTAGGGGACTTCTGTCAGAGTCCTTTAAAAACTCAGCTGGCTTGTTCCAAGCAGAAATTCCGATGGGCTGACTGTCACGTGCAGTTTTACAGTACCATCTGTGAGGTACAATTCCACTCAGATTTAAGAATATGCAACAGGCTGGGCACTCTAAGAGACCTGTGTGTCCCACCTTGCAGCTGACTGCCTAGCCTGCTTGCTACACAGCTACACAGGCCTTTCACTTGTGTGTTTACAAGTGTGTTCCTCACTGCTGGAGGAGCACAGGACTCAGAATAAGGAAGAAAAGAGGAGGTGGCAATAAGGAAAAGATCTAGCCCAGGTGGGATACAGAGAACCAGTGGGGGTGGGAAGGCTGATCATAGGGAAATGTTCGTGGCCCGTGGACAAGTGTAACATGCTGTACCTTAAATGTTGCTGCTGGCGGTGGTGGGGGATACAGGTGGGGAGCTTGTGCTGCAGCCATTCTCTGGGACCCACACATCTATGTAACGTTGGGTCAGATGATATGGAAGAGGGCCATTTTGCCCAGGTGGACTCTCAGAGTAGGGAGTGGGGTTTGCCCAGCTTCATTCTTGGCTGGGGTAAAGTTGATTCACTGACCAGTTCCCTCACCTCCTGTCTCTAGAGCACAGTGGAAAGGTGGGGAACAACACCCATCACATACTTTGAATGGCCCCTAATCTGGCCTCTGTCTCTGCACAGTAGTCCCTTTCATTCCCCTAGTGGACTCAGGACACTAGTGGCATCCTTCCTGTCCCCATTCTCTTTAAATGCATCCTTCTGAGAAGGAAATGAAGGACCACAGTTCAGAGGGTTATGCTTCTAGGTATGTGATGCTCTAAGGAGGGAGACCCCAGTCACAAGCAAGTACATAGGAGAGGTTTGATGTCTAAGGTAGGTGTTACTCGGTGAGATGGTGCTGTTGGAAGGTACAATCTCACTGTCTTGCACACAGGTACTCTGGTTCAAGAGAGCTTTCTTTGTATGTGGTTCTGTGCAAGTGAAGGGTGCCATTTCCAGAATGCAGGCTTGCGAGTTCTACCCCGCCTGTGTTTTTCCTGTGGAAAAGCCTGCTCTGGGCCCCTCTGCTCCTTTTTGTTAGTCTTCTTGGCAAGTTAGGAACCTTCAATGGCCTCTAACCATCAGGTTACCCTAAGATCTTTTCTGACTGAAGCCCAAGGGCAACTGAGCCTGGCTCAACTGAAACAGAACTGCTTCCAAAAGGAAGGATCACTCTCCAAGCAACTGGAGAGGAGTTTGATTTCTAGATGGGAAAGAACTCCACCTCTGGGCAATGTGGCATTCTTGCTGTGTGCCACAGGTTTGCTGAGTTCTAGGCCCCTTGGGATGTCTCAGACCTTGTCCCCCTTACTCCAGGAGGCCCTGCTGAGTGTTCCTCTTCATCCCAGTGGCAAGCCAGAGTCAGCAGTGATTTGCTGGCCTTCCCAATGGAACCAAGGCACACTTGACGCCTGTTCAGGTGGAAATAAAGCAGAAAGCCACCACAGGTGGTGTTCAAAAGGTCCTGACTGTGCAGCGTAGGAAAGAGGGACCCGCCGGCAGAGCTGAGCAAGGTGACTGGTTATACACCTGGAGGTTTCTCAATATTCTCCAGAGGTGGTCTTCCTTTGTAAGGCAATTATTTTAAAGTTCACAAAGTCAGGGCTTTTTTTAGACTTTGTGGTAGTTTTCAGGGTTTGGGAGCATGATTTTAAGTGGATGTTTCTGCATGTTAAGAAGCCATGAGAAAAACATACCTTGTACCCAAGACAAGCATTTGGGGATTCCCATCTCCATTCATTTTATGCTCACGTTTACTCCTTCCTAGCTGTATAAAGAAGAAATCCACACTCTGTCTTGCTCATATAATCCTCAAGGTCCAGTCTCAGCACCTACCCATAAGCCCAAGAAGACCCCATGGCTGACCAGGTGGGGTTCCTCTGACTAGAACGGCCCACATCCAGATCCCACCTCTCAGGTCAATTCTGGTCTGGCCTGGAGGTGAGAAGCATTTCTGTGAAGGAAGCTGAGAAGCAAGACCAATTTTCAAAGTCACTGTTTGGTTAGCAGGAAGTGCACTTGGAAGCCTATTGAAGGCCAAGGAGACTTTTGAAGGGTCCAAGGAAACCCTTAGTAGAGACTTTCTACAGCTTTCTGTCTCCTCACTGAGGGATTCTGGGTCATGGGCTGACCTGCCTCACCCTTCATGGCCATGTCACAGGAGTCACCTAGAATGTGCTGAGTGTGAGTGGGCCGAGCCTGGAGAGAACCCTTGGTTAGGTGAGCAGGTCATCAGCAATGAGGAAACCGGAAGTAGGCATTGTTGCTGTGCTTTGGCCATTATGAGGGATTTAAGACCTTAAGGAGGGGTTTGCAACATCCAAGAAAAAAATCTTTATGGGGGGTGGGAGGGAAAAGAAAAGCCTAGGATATTCTAGAGTTCAAATACTCTAGATTTGCAGAAATACTGAAATCAAAAGCCTTGCAAACAATTGCTCTGGGATACAGGGCTCCAGGCTGTGAGGTGTGGCTGAGGATACCCGAACACAGGATGCATCTCTTGTTTATTCCTTGGGTGTGGGGACATCTTAATAGATGTAGCCATGGCTTAGGTGGTTTTGTGCACATCTGGAGTCTAGAGTCAGTGCCTGCACAGAGGAAAGTTTTAAGTATCTGTTTGCTATATGGAATTCAGGTAGCTTCTATTAGGAGGCACGGTGACTAAGACCATGTGTCCCCATCTGGCTTTGAATCCACTCTGTCAAGTTACTCTTGAATCAAGGAACAATGGCTCTGTTTTCCAATGCAATTTTACAGTGACACCAACATTCAAGTTTTTCTTTTTCATTGTCTTATCATCTCTTTGCACACATTCTTCCCCCCCCCCATCTCTTTCCACACGGATCTCTTCCAGGGATAGCTATCACTGTTTTAATCAATCTAGGAATCTAGATATCTGACAGGTATCAGAAATATCCCTGTCAGATTGCAAACAGTGCTGGGACTTCAGGCTCTGACTTCCTGCTAGGCAGTCTCTGCTCACGCTGGCAAGGCATGGTTTAAAAAAGGAAAGGCTTTCGGCAGCTCTAAAGAATGTGTGGTGACAGTTGAGGCTCAGCACTTTCCGGCTGGGTCACCAGGGCATCTATTCTGGCATCCTGGCCTCCCTCCTGCGTCAGGGGAGAGAGAGGGAAGGGACTGTGTGTTAGCCAGGCAGGCCCTACCTGGTTGCTGGAACATCAGCATGTTTTGTGGGGAAGTATGCACGGGCAGCGAGCGGGTCTTCTGGACAGAGCTGTGGGTGCGGCTGGGCATGCTGTTGCTGCCCCCAGGGTTGGCAAACCAGAGGTTCTAGAGAGAGGGACATACAAGAGGAGGGCATTAGTCCAGACCCTGTGGGGAAGTAGAGCCCCAGCTGGAACTCGGGAGACAGGGATCCCAGGAGAGTTTTGGAAGGGGCTGTGCCACCCACCATGGACTTATGGAGAGATGGTATAGACCAGCCCATTGATGCTCATTCCCAGGCCTTGCTTTAAGCTTGAGCTCATCCTGGCAGCCTTTTCCCTCTCCCCATCTCCAGAAGTCTTTTTACTCTATTTCTTAAACGGGGCAAGGGTGTCTTAGAAACGCTTGTAGCAAACAGTGCAATGAGTTTAGGGCTCTTGCTTGATTTTCTTTTTTGAGAGTCCCCAAATTTACTCCACGCTGAGGAGAAAAGAAGACTCAGTACTGGCAACAGGCTTGTATCATGCAGCTCATGTGTCCTGTAGTGACCTCGCCTAGAACTGACATCGGGGCTTCTCAGACATGCCTTTTCCATTGGGAAGGAATGCCACCAGAATCCTTCTGGTGAAGCCTTTCTGTTTTAAAGCCAACCTCTCATTGGACCTGCTTGTATGTCCCCAGTCCTAAGGCCAACCTCTATTGCCCTATGGGGTGGAGGGAGTGAACATTCAGGGGAAGGCAAGGTTGGGCTCAGGGGGCAGAGAGGTCACTGTCAATCTCATAGCAAGGGACAGCCTCTCAAACAATCCTGTGGACTCACCATTGCAGCTAGGACTGTGAGGAAAAAGTCAAAGAGAGCTTATTAAATGCCCAAGCAGACCTGGACGGTGATGGGGTATGCTGGGACAGGGTAAAGATCAAGCAGAAGTAGCCCTTGCATGCCTGTCTACGAGGGTCCCAGAGATTAATGCAGCACTAGTTTTCCCAAGCAACAGCCATGGGTTTTTCAGTCTCCAGGGAAACAACACAAACAGTGGTTACCTGGGAAGGATAGGCTCAGCTATCCCCAGGTTTAGATCCCCCCGGGGTTATCTCTTTCCATTCTGGAAATTGTCCGGTTTGGGGACATCTTAAAAGCCTCAGCCCTTGAGTTTGGTCAAACTCCCTGCTTCCCAGAGCAGAACCAACCTGTCTTCCTTGTTTCATGATGGTGGGGTTGGCAGCGGTGTGGCGCTGGTTGGAGCTGACAAATCCACTGGTGCCCAAGAGACCAAGGCGGGCAGAAGGGACGTTCCGAGATGCGATCTGGTACTGTCGTGGGTTCCGTCTACCCATGCCGCCGCCCACAGAGCTGGCTGTCGGGAGGGAGTTGGACTGCCCAAAGCCACGACTGTGAGAGCAAAGAGAAGGGATCCAGAGGTTCTGGCACGCTCCAGCCTCTTTGGGACTGACCGCTAAGAGGTTTGGGGGTGCCAATAATAGGCTATGATTGAAACTGTACCTAGTATCTAAAAGCAACAGCACATGCTAGATGTTGGAGTTTGCACACTACTCTTAACCCACACGACAGCCCTATGAAGTAGGCTTCCTAATCTTTACAGCTAGAAAAACCCAGAAAGCTTGAGAATTTTGCCATCGCCACACAGCCAGCAGGGGGCAGCACTCAAATATGAACCCAAAAGGGGAGCCCAAATATTCTGTCTTCTATTCTTGTCTGGTCCAACCTGTGGGTCTGTGCATGAGGGCATGGTGCCTTTCAAGAAGCCACAAAGCAAAATAGTAGAATCAGTATTAGAACTGGATCTGATTCCATTCTGGTGCGCCTTCTCTTATGACATGGTTCATTTCTGATCAGGTTGTCTGTAAGCAGTCTTGGATGGAGGACCCGATTGAAATATAAGCTCTGTAAGAAAGGACTGTATATGTGTCTTCCTCAGCCCCTTATGTCCCGGGCCTGAGGCAAGGAGTCAGCGTTTTGAACAGTAAATGCTGTTTGAAAGGCCATCGTGATACTTCTCCAAATGAGAGGCCACTGGTGTGTGTGTGGAGGACTCCATACACACCTAGGATAGTCCCGTTTCTTCGTCTCCTCGTTCCCCAGGCCTTTCCTGAAGGGCGGGCCTCACCAGGGCTGGCAAGGCTCTGCTTTTCAGGTCCACGCAGAAGACTGCTCCCAGTGGGGTCGGATGAGCTCAGCGGAGAAGCCTCCACCAGCCCCCGGGGTTCTGGGAGGCTTCAGGAACCGGCACATTCTTTCCAAGGGAGTCAGGCAGCTTTAGTTATTCAGGAGGGTGGAGAGGACGTGCATTGCGGGCAACGGCCACTAGATGGAGCAGAGTTGCTTGGTTGCTAAACTGGGGAGTTTAAGCTTGTGAGGAGCCCCTGCAGATGAGCTGACTTAGCTTAGCCCACGGAGGTCCAGGGGTCCCTTTCACAACTGTTACTTCCGGAGCCAGAGATGGTTGTGTGTGAGTGTGGGGGAGGTGGCGTCTGAAGTGGCAGTGCAAAAGCTCCTAGAGTTCCTAAATTTCTTAGTGAGAGAAGGTTCAGGAAAGGAATCCAGGAAGTCCATCTTCTTCCAGGCGTTTGTGGCCAAGAAAGGTGATTTAGATTCCATTCAGAAGAGGGAGTTCTTCTTCCCTTGGGTTCTTGGTCTCTTTGTTTATCTTATCTTCCCTTTCCTCACTGAAAACTGAAAATTAGGGTGAGGCAAGCTAAGAATGATTCCATGAAATCAGAGACCCCAGGGAGGTAACTTGAAAAAGTAGCAGCCAGCGGGGATTTCGGCTCTCAGCTGGTGAGAACTGTCCCTCTGGCTTCTGAAGCCAGGATTTGGGCCACCTGGCAGATAGATGATCAGGGTCTGCTAAGACTCCCCCAAACTCTTTATTTAGTGTGGACAGATTTTTCTCACTTCCTTCTTTGGCTGGAATTTTAGAAGGCTGTTTCATATGCAAAACAGTAGTGGATGAGTGTTGTGTTAAAATGATTTGTTCTTCTACGAAAGCAACACTGTAGCTTGTAAAAATTTGAGACAGGGTCTCACTATATAGCACAAGCTAGCCTCAACCACCCAAGTGCTGGGACTACCCAAGAAAATCAAAAATCAGACCTGGACCAAGACTATTTTCTAGCTACATAAAGGGCAGAGGACTCGGTTAGGGGCAGTCATTGAAGAAATGGAGAACCTTGAGAGTCCGAAGAGTTAGGACTCAGCTGTTTTGGAGAAGGGAGTAAAGCCCAGAATATTCCAGGGTCTGGGGTGGTGGTGGTGGTGGTGGTGGTGGTGGTGATGGTGGTGGTGGTTACAGCATAGTGGAGGCAGAATTTTGAGAGGCCACCTTTTTCCTGTTGGTGGAATCCAACTGTGATGTCCTCAAAGGTTATTTTTACAAAGCCAGGTTTGCGGAGAGCCGCTGCCTGATAGCTGGAGTAAACTCCGAGGTCAGTTAGGTCCACTCAGCTTAAGGAAATAATTATGCTTCCTGAGAAAGAACAAATTAAGCTCCCATTCTCGGGCCCGCCCCCCTCTGAGCCTGTATGCTTCACCTTCTCTGCTTTCCCGAGTCTACCTGATTTCCTTTCCTTGAAACATATACAGTTTCCTTGAAACTTTGATAAAAATAACATTAATAAGAAAGCAATTAATTTGGGATTTGTGAGATAGTTTCAAGCGGGGGCTTGCCTGCGGTTACTTTTGTATGGGAGAAACGGTTTTTCAAAAACAAATTAACAGTGTAAAAATATCCCAGAGGTGATGTGAAGAGCGGAATGTGTTTCGTGGCTTTGGCGCCATCTTTTTGAACAGCCATAATTGGTGGGTGAATTCATTCTTATCTAGTCAACAAAAGGCTCCGACCTGGCAGACCTCAGGCTGGCCCTAACCTAGCATGCACTAATAACAGTCTGTAGAGGCTCAAGTTCTGACTATGCTTCTCCTTCAGCAGAGCTCTCCGATGTGGATCAAGGATGCACAAGGCAGAGGCAAGGGATGAGTTGTTGGTGAGAGGAGCTTAAAAGCTGGGTATCTTCAACTTCTACTCCAGAATGACTTCCTCTAGGAACTGGTATGGCAGGGTCTGGTACTGCAACAGGAGCTGGAGACCTTCTCACCTGGGAATCACCCATAGAAATGGGGTGCTTGGCGGAGGCACAAGGCAGTTGAGGAGCAGGTCTTGCCTTGCATCCAGGCCACTGATGCAGGACTGATCTGCAAGCCCATCTGAGCTGGCAACCCCCAAGGGCTGGAGGCGGTAAGCTGGTAGCAGTATCAATTTGCAGGCATATCCTCTCTGTGCATTAGCCTGAGACCAGAGCTGTTGCTCTGCGGTGGTAAGGAGTACTGATCCGGTGCCCAGCACTGTCCAGCTTGCTCCGTATCCTGGGTGCCTCTGCCTATCAATTTATCTGTAAACTGAGGTTAATAATAGCAGTTCCACTCCATAGGCTTGTTGTGAGGAGGGAATGAACGAATCTATTTTTAGTGCTCAGAAACCACTGGGCATGTGCTATCTAAATGTTTGCATAATAAATAACAGTCCTGTGTAGTAGAATGTGATAGCATCTTAATTTTTAAGTAAATCTGTCATGAAGACATTTCACAAACTCCAGCTGGCCTTATTTCCTTCAAGTGGTAAGGCACACTTATGCAAATGAGTCACTCCCCCCACACACCCCCAATTTAACAACACAGCTTCTGTACGTGCACTGAGAGATGAATTTCAGAACCTGTTAGGTGCAAGTGAAGAGATGAATATTTATCTGTTTATGTTTGAGAATGTAACACAAAATGGCGATTCTCTGTAGGATATTGACATGATGGCTTCCTTATTCCCAACCCCCCTCTACCTTGTTCATGCTTAAGCCAATCCTCCTATTTCCCTTCGATTCCATGATAACTTAACCTTCAGTTCACAGTTCCCATGCACCTGGTCTCTCGATTTACAGCCACATTAAGGTTAACATGTTCTGAAGTGTGACCAGGCTTATTTTTAACTGCATCCAAGAAGCTGAGCTACTATGAAAAATCAAGAATGGTCCTGCCCCGCTATTAGACTGCAGCTCAGACCAAAATAGACGAGCACTGGGCTCTTCACCCTGCCACCAACTATAATTAGCTTGTCTGCAGCTAGAAGGGAGAAAGGCATTACACTACCACTTAAGGTACTGATAGAAGATCACACTCAGGTCCTTTCAGAGCCCAGCTTTGGGGCTCAACCCTGCCCCTGACTTTTGCTGGCACTCATTACATCATGAGCTCATGCTTCTCACACCTAGACGAGGATCACCGTTCTGACCATGAGTATCAAGGTCCAGATGCTCCGATTCAGCTCTTCCGGTGGGAAGGTTCTTCCTACCAGCCTTTCTCCAACCACAGCCTGTTTGGGCAATGTGATTTGGAACTCTCCACAGGGTGTCCTCATGAACGAGGACTGATGCCTTGCCTTATTCCCACCTAGAACTGAGGCAGCCATTGAGGCGCTGGGGAAGCCACCATGTATTACAAAGAACAAAATCCCAACATACTTTCTTTGCTGTCGATATCCTGATATGTCTAGAAGGGTTTTCCGAGGGAAAGACCGAAAGAGCTTCTGCACCTGCTGTTTCCATGACAACAATCTTTTTTTCTGTGTCTCTGTAAATGCCTGCAAAAACAAACAGGACTTTTAAATGGGTGACGCAGGCTGGCATTAGAGGGGAAAACATACAATTAATAAAGGAAAACGCCAATGTCTCTACGGAGGCTTCTCCCCCTCACACCTGTTTCCAACCTGGTCCAGACAGCAGTCAGCTTAAATTGGAGCTATCTGTGCTGAAGATTCAAGTTATTTGGCACTGGGAGCACCAGGTTCAGGCATTAAGCTTTTGACAACCTCCTGTTTGGGCTGTATTTCCAGAAGACCCACATCCGTCTTCCCTTGTCTGACTCCTTCCTGCACCCTATTTGTTAACTGAGGACGAGCTGCAAAATTGATTGTTAGATAGTCTAGCTTTGCAGACCCCCCGCATTTTCATAATCAATGGAAATTCTAAGCCACTCCAAAAATCAATCTGCCTGATGGTGTGTGGTCACTCTGGAGTGGAGTGCAAGGCCTCAGAGAATGGCAGCATTCTGTGGCTTAGGGCATTTTCCTAAGAAAATTCTTAAACAGCCTTGTGCCCTATGAAACCCCCCACCCCATGTATACCAGCTCTGTACCTTAACCTTGCCTGTAGTTGAAGGAAGAAGGTAAGCCTGGTGCTTTCTCAAGTCTTCTAGTAATATTGGAATGTAGGCAGACATTTTGCCTAGTTTCTGTAGCACATGTCTATCTCATCTTTAGCATATAGCACACACCTTTACAGTCTATAGCACACACCTATACAATCTATAGCACACACCTTTACAGTCTATAGCACACACCTATAACAATCTATAACACACACCTATGCAGTCTAGAGCACACACCTATGCAATCTAGAGCACACCTATGGAATCTAGAGAAGACTGCACACATCTATATCATGTTCCTTGTGATGTATAGCCTTAGCACTCACCATAGCCTAGGGTCCAAAGTCCCTAATGCAGGGACTTTCAAATTCATATACATCAAAATCACCCCCAAGGCAAACACTGGATGTAGGCGATGGGGGCCCTCTCCAATCTAGAAGGTTTCCGGGAGGCAGTTTATAGAAGGTACCCTGGTAAAACTGTGCATTTCAAGCACTACAGACTCCTGGTGTCCCATAGCAGTGACGGTCCCAAGTCATGTATGAGTCCCCACCTAGTTCCTGAGCTGAGGTCTGGACTGCAGTGAGTGTGGGGAAACCATGGTCGGGTTGCTTAGCAGGAGCAGTGACAGAAAATATTCCCAAGTGGTTTTGACAAAAAGGCCTGGAATCCTTTAAGTAGTAACAAAGTATTACTTAGAGTAACAGACTAAATGCTTGCTTTCTATAAAGGAACCAGGTTTCTTGACAACTGAAAAAAAAAAAAAAAAGAAGACAGCTTAATTTTCTCCTGGGGATGCTTAATCTTTTAAGGATGTAAATCCTGAAGAACTTTGTGGATAAAAGCAAAAGGATACCACTTAGCTGTGGAAACACTCTCCTCAGAACCCAGCGTGTTCAACAAGAGCTGCCTAACTAAAGGACACAGGCTGAAGAGTTGGTGCTTTCTGGAAATTGAGGGTCACTCAAAAGGGGTCTGTGAGGGTGAAATGCATCGGGAGTAGATACTAAAGAGTCAAACAGTTCCACGCATGCTGCTCCTCGAGGCCCTAACCAGGTGGCGTTGGCTACACAGATGCACCCTTAGGGTGGTCTCTGTGAGGTCCTCAGTGACGACCTTTAGCCCCAACAGCAGCACAAGTCAAATGGCTTCAGAGTCTTAGAACCACAAGAGCCAGCTGCAGTGAGCTTGAAGAACAACTGTCCAAGTCCAAAGGAGTGAGAGGCTAGAATGTCCTCCCAAGGGCGTCGTTATGTAGATGACATCGCCTATGGTGGCACGCAGCATCTATGTAGATATAGTGTGGATACCGTCATCTTCAGGACATCACCACATCCTGTGATGGGTGCTCAGGTCTTCCCAGCTGGGAGGCATCTAGCAAGCCAGCTGAAGTTATGTCACGCTTGGCTCCAGGGGCCTCTGAAAATGGAGTTCTGTCTCTAGCATTCCACTGTAGGGAACCTTTTAATGGCTGCTGTCTTATCTCGACCTACTCCCCTGGTTGCCCAATGCCGGAGGCTCAGAGCAGGGAAGGAAGATTCGAGGCCTGCTGACTTCCCAGACACTGCCAGTCACCCAGCTCAAGGTTTCTGCCTCATCAGGCTCAGAGCAACTCGTTTGTCTGGAGACATATGGCCACCCTTGGTCCCATAGTTTACATACTGGGTGCAAGGCCTCCAAGGGAAAGAGAGCCCACTGCTCCGGAACCACCTGAAGACGGTGAAGAGGAGGAGCCTGGTCTGATGAGTCAGGAACCAAAGTGAACTGGCATCACGGGTAAAACTCAGAACCTCCCTGTTCTTCGGTTTCTTATCATGGGGCCTTCCTTCTTAGGAAGGGAGGTGTCTGTATAGTGAACGCTTCCCGGTTCAGGCCTGATGGGGAACAGGAGGCCTCGTCTGTGAGAAGGACCCCTGCCTGAGGCTCAGGTCTAGCCTTGCCACTCCTTCGATCCTCACTAGCCTCCCAAGACAGGTGTGTGCTGCCAATGGACTCCTTGGCTGTGGAAAACGATCAAGCCAACAACCAAAGCCTTGAACAACACTTTTCCTTCCGCAGCAGAGTGCAGATCCCTCCATCTGACTGAGTTCAGGCAGAAAGACCTGCCATGACACCCGTTTAGCCTGTGAAGGAGGGTGTTCTCTGGTAAACAGAAGAGGGGACCGCATAGTGTCCTCTTTGTGCTGAGCACTTGGGGCTGCCAGAGAAGAAAAGTCAGGGGTCTCAGGGAGGGACATGGGATGGGAGACGGTTCAGGGTGATGCTTCAAGGCCAGGTTAGACCAATTAGAGGCTTATGTACAGTTCCATGGAGGCAGCTGGACTCATTAATTACTTGTTCTCATGGGTTCAGATAACTTGAGCTGAAGTGGAAACCATTTTTTTCATCTCAAGTCTAAAAGCCTCAGTGCTAAGAGTGGGCATGGGGATGGAGATAAGTCTTCTGTCTGCTTTTACAGAGCATAGCTCTTTTCCTGACCCACCTACCCCAGCCCACTCACAAATGCACTCTTCCAGGGCAGAGTCCCGGATTCTACCTCAACACTTGTGTCGTCAGAACCGTGCCTTGTTTTGTCTTTAAAGATTTTGTTTTTATTTATGCGTGCATACTTGTGTGTGTGTGTGTGCATGTATGCTGCATGTTAGCATGTACCCATTTGTGTGGGTGCCCATGGAGATGAGGGGAAGGTGTATATAAGGCCCCTGAAACTGGGATCACAGTTAGTTGTGAACCACCTAATATGAGTACTGGCAACCAAGTTCAGGACCCCTGCAGGAGGAGCAACTGATTTTAAGCACCATGATGTCTCCTCAGCTTCAGAAGTCAGCTGGACCACAGTGCCACAGCTGGACTTCCGGCCTCTGCTTTGAGACAGTCCTTTCTGCTCCTGGAGAGGAAGTGCCCTGGGTTCCAGTTCTAGCTTAGGCATGTCCACCATTTCATCTTTGGGTTCTGAGGCACCATGGGAACTTCTGCAGAGGTCTTATCGCCATGGAAAATGTCCCCCACAGGCTCATGGATTTGAACTCCTGGTTGCAGCTGTGGTGCTGTTCTGGAAGGTTGTAGAACATTTAGAAAGTGTGACCTCAGTGGTAGAAGTGAGGGCAGGTTTTAATGGGTCATAGACCCATCCTGGTTCCCCCGGCTTCCTGGTGGAGTGCTGAGATAGAAACGGGACATCTCAGGCTCCTGGCCTCAACTAGTAGAAGCTGCACTTCCTCATGTACCTTTTCCATGTGGGAAACAAAGACATTTCTTCTTGAAGGTTGCTTTTATTCAAAGATTGGATCATAGGAAGAGAAAAGTAGCTTGTATACCTATTTTCCGTTTATCTTCCCCAGTGCCCTTATACTGTAAGCCTCTTAGGGAGCTGCCCTAACTGATCTCAAAGTATACAGTCTTGCCTTCCCTTCTATCTTTTATTTTCTGAGACAAAACTAAGTGTAACATCAGGATTGCAAGCAGCAAAGTGTCAGTTGAGGCTCCCAGGTCATGTCTTGTCCTTTACTGAAATAAATAGTCAGGAAGGCCTTTAGCCATTGTTAGGCAAGGCCTAGCAATGCTCTGGGTGATTTAAGAAATAGTTGTTTTTGTTTAGCTGAAAGTCTAGGACTTTGGAGAAGGTATCTCAGAGGGCAGCATGACTGAGCTCATGACCTAGACAGTTGGTTGCTGCACTCACAGTGGCTGGGCCGCTGGGCTCCGTGAGTTCACACTGCATAGAGCAGACACTATCAAGATGAGAGTCTGAGGGAGCAGAGAGTGATTGTCTGGGATGGAACCCCAGGAGAATGTGATGCGGGGAGAGCATCAGACCACAGAAGGCAGGCTCTCTGGCAAGAGATGCCCGGGCCACTGGGAGGTTGAATGGGAAGGCAGAGCAGAGCCAGGCCTCTATGCTGGCCACCTACTGCCTCTAAGGTCCATTGAGTTCTTGGAGTTCTGACTGCCAACAAGTAAATGTGAGAGGGTCAGGCCATCCCATCCTCACATCAAAACCCCACCAAAGAATTTGCTACCTTATTTATCTGGCCCCATGTTTTCCCTAATCTGGATCTTACAGTATGACTCATCAGGACAGGGCACCCATGGAGCCACTGATTGCCTGGGTCTGAGCCCCAGGCTCCATTCCTTGTGTATTGCTGAGGAATATCCACCAGCCTAGTCATGCCCAGGAGTTTCCCAGCTTTTACATGAAGACCGCACGCAGAAGGTCTGTAGTCTACCTACCTCAGTCTCCTTCCCAAAGTCAGATGGCAAATATAGGTTCTATAACAACCACGAATCCAAGCAGGCCAGCAGCCATCAGTATCCACCTTGGTCGTTATTTCTTATCTGTGCTTTCTCTCCCTCTCTCCCTCAGTTTCTCTACACTAAAAGACAGTGTCTGATCACACAGTGTGAAGAAGACTTTATCTGGGGCTGGGTAGCCGTTCTACGTGTTCATCAGCTCACATCTGGTCACCTGGATTCCTCTGGGGCCTGAAGTTCTTCCTAGGCACCCTATGACATCAGCGTTCTCTGGTGAATTCTGATGTCAAGGGGACACCCATTTGGAGTCTTAGTCAGAGGTGGCCACAGGCTAGTTCTGTCGAAGCTTTTACTAATGGCCATGTACTTGTCAAAAACAAGTTGTCGGAGACCAAAGCGATCACATCACAAAAACTTTGAGGCAGCATTTCTAAGCGGTGAGAGGAACAGGTTGAAAGCAGTTGCTACTCACCTCGTGAACAAGACACTTGTCTAAGAGCTGTAGATAGGAGGTTATATTTTCCTCATCGGGTCTGGAGACTAAGAGCTGTGTGCACACTGTGAAGTAAGAAGACATGAATCAGAACACTGCATACTCTTGCAGTCTCTGGGCTCTGTCTCTCTCAGGACCAAGGCCTTATGAGGAATGTGTGCCTGTGACATTGCATAAGGCTCACAGAAAGCACCGGGAGGCTCATCATTCCACTGAAGTCAGATGCTCAGTCGGCACGGGAGCCCTCACCCCCAGAAACTCCTTGGGTTTGTTTCTGTCATAGCATTCTATATGAAGCCCTCAGAACACAGGCCTGAAGACAGATGCTTTGTGAGAGGAGAAACAGAGCTCTTGGCTTCTGCGTTTGTAGGTGGTGCTGAGCCCTCTGCCACAGTGGGGGGGGGAGCAACCCCATTTTATGAATGAACCACACACCCCTGAGCAGGTGGGAAGGCAGTGGTGTTTGTGTGTCAGGAACGAGGCTAAGCCACATTTTGGCTGGGATGCATGTAGGCGTGCATGGAGCAGAAGAAATCTGCCACTCAGTCATTTGCAGGCTTATTTTCTCAACGTGATACACATTTATCCACACACGCCTTCACCTACACACTCAAGCATGTGCCAGAAAGGATGGGGCAATATTCCTATGTGGGTAGAGGGCATGTATATACTAGGTTTCCTCCCTGCCCCCTTTTTTGACACAGGGTTTCTCTGTGTAGCCCTGGTTATCCTGAAATGCATTCTTTAGAGTAGGCTGGCCTCAAACTCAAGAGACCTGCTCACTTCTGTCTCCTCGGTGCTGGGATTAAAGGCATGTGCCACCACTGCCCTGCCACACACTACAGTTTTTATGGTTATGTTCATGGCCCACTCTGCCCTCACCATAGAGGCCAGTTGCAAAAGGAGTCAAAGAGTTGGGTATCTGTCATTCAAAGCACACCAAGCTCAAAACCTGGGGATCATATTTGACTCTTTTCCCCTCCTATGTCTTTTCCCATCCTATGTCAGGATGCTGACATAGATGCTGACATAGATGTGTACCAATTCTGTGTCACTACAGACAGGCTCCCAGAACGACAGTGTTTGCAAAAACACCATGGAAATGGCCTCCATGTCTACCCATGGGGACCTTGTTAAATAATTTGTACATATAAATGTTAAATAACACACACACATGTATATACACATGCACAGCAGATCAGTATGCTACCTTAAAGAATGGTGCTTTTTGTACTGACATAAATATGCAAATATGTAGTGTTTGTGGAAATAATTATGAAAGGATCTTAAAACTTGTGTAAGAATGGATAGTCACACATACATGCACGGGGATGAAGGTTTTGAAAGGGCAACCCCACATTGAATAGTAGCCATCCCTAGAGAGGAGATGGCAGATTTGGTGGGAGCAGGAAGGAGGTACTGGTTTTTCACTTTCCTCTGTTTTACATGGTATACTGTGTCCCCTGAGTTGCGGCTTCGCACATAGTAGTTACAGTTTACACAGAGGTGGAGCTGAGGAGTGCTTTCTCCCTAGACTGAGCCCCACTGTGATCCCTATATCTAGGAATGGGGTATGGAGCACTCTCAGGTGGCTTTGTTGGGCTGGGTCTTTCCTAGGATGCAACAGAGTTTAGGGGTGGGAAGGGGTTTGCAAAGGCTTGTTCCAGCCACCAGCTCCTCCTCACCCCTGCCCAGGGAAGCTGTGTCACCTCCTTCTACATTAGAGTTCAATGGATTTGTTTCCCTTTAGAAGTTTGTATCAGAGGCGGTGCCCCTCACTTCATTTACAAGACACAGGTCCACTTCCGTGGGTGAGAATTTGGCTCTTTAAAGGAAAAAACATGGCTCCCTCTTTCTTAAAGAAAAAAGACTAGTATTTACTATTATTTTTTTAATAATCAGAATTTCTTGTGAAGGATGTTGGGAGGGCACAATTTACTCAAAGGGGGTGCATTTTTCCAAAATGTGGTCATAAAGACCTGACCACAGGGAAGGCAGAGAGAGGGCAGTGCAGGCAGGAAGGGTGGTGTGACCCACAGAGTCCACTTAGCTCTATTCTGCCCTGGAAACGTGGCACAGTTTAGTCGTGACTCACTGTGCGCATGATCCAGCTTCAGGCTATGTGTGTGAGTGCCACCTCTCACCTCGTGTACCATGGCACCATCAGTCAGGTCCTGAGTACCCCATGGCTATTAAAAGTGACCCGATAGCCTTAGATTAATGAGTGGGGTAAACAGCCAAGCAGGCAGATGGCTGCAGTGAAGTGTGAGCTCGATTAAGACAAGAAGAGGACAGGTCTGCAAGGACCATGAGAAGGGCACCTCATGTAGCCCCGAGGCCCTGTCAGACCGTCTCACCCGTGGGAGACTTGGCTGCCATTTAGGGTTAGGAAGTGGAGCAAAGGTGAACAAACTGGAGGGAGGGAAGGAGCGCTTCAGCCCAGGCTGTCAAGTGTAGATATGCAGGTTGTGCAGTGTGTTGCTTGAGTAAGCTGAGTGGAGAGACCTCTGTCCTGCTTCCACTCAGGATGTAATTCTAAGGCTCTTTCAGGCTAGTAAGGCTCTGGCTTCAGATGTGGGAATGTAGGTGCAATCACTAGTAAGCAAAGGGATATCTAGGTTTCTGGGAGCTCGGATGTAGTCTGTCTGCAGTGTAGAATAGGGGTGGTGATTCTTTGGGGTTGGGCTCTATCAACTTGGCAAAGGGAGGCTTCTCATGGAACTCAGCTGTGCTCTACTTTGGGGTACCAAGAAGGTCTCCAGGTAACCATCGGGTAGGAGATGAAGAAGTTGAGGCTTGAAATCCCAACTCTGCCAGGAACTGCGTACATTCTGGTGGACGGCTTATCTCATCCTAGATTTCTTTTCTGTAAAATGAGGTATTTGGGGCTCACCTAAGTCACCGAGGTAAACCACGGCTGTAAGGGCCTCTGGCACACAAGAATTATTAAACAACCACAAGCCAACAGGCCAAGACAATCCTGTGAGGTAGATCAAAGGAAGGTGTAAACCCAGGACGTTGAATAGAAGTCCTTGTACTGAGAGTTGTCCAAGGGAAGCCCGATCTCTGTTGAATCGCTAAGTGATCAGGAAGGGCAGCGCCAGGGGGATTAGCAGGGGGCACTCTCTGGGTTCTAGACTGGGGTTTCCCCCCTGTTCTGAGCCACTGTTGCTTTGGGGGAGGGTGACTCCCCCAAAGTCTGACGAAGGGTTTTATACTTTGAAGCATCTTTTTCAAAAGTGTCTGCCCCACTTCTTTGTCTCTGAAGGTTCAAAGCCCAGTAGATCAGTAAAGGGCCCAGAATTCCTAGAGGGGTCCACAGACTGGAATTGAGACCTCCAATGGGCAAATCTCTGTAGGGATGCTAATGCCACCTACTTGTTATGGAAGCTCATTCAGCATTCTCCCACCTCATTGCAGCCCCCAGAACTCTGACTAGGGCTCCCTGAGAGAACAGTACCTTTCCCCATGACTCGGGTGAACTGCCCTGGGAGGTCCCCCTCCGGCAGAGGGGCGACAGCCAGCTCCCCATCGCAGCTGCTCAGCTGGGGTGGTTGCAGCCCGCCGCTGGCACCGGCTGAGGCACTGGCTGTGGCGCTGGTGGCTGCTGCAGCGCTGTCTTTGCAGTCAGGGCTTGGGCTCTCCATCAGTGAGGGCTCATGGCGGCGCACCTCAGGGGTGGTACTGGGAGAGCTGTAGGCCTTGATGGGTGTCAGGATCATCTGATGCAGCTCCTGGAGGGGGATGCGCAGGCTGCCCCCTTCGATGATGTCCTGAGTTAGAGAGAGAGGGGGCTTCAGTGAGATCAGGGCAGCTGCCCCCCCGCCCCCCATCAGACACTTCTCTCTTCCCTGTGCTCCCAGAACTGCTCCCAGACATGCCAGGCCAGGGTAGCTGGAATTTCTTATAAATAAAAACTCAGGGAGCCTTTTAGTAGGGGATAGATGGTTTTAGATAGAGTCTGAAGACAAACATGCTTAATGTAGAACAGAGCTGATAGATAATTGCATGTATACACACGTCTCAGGCTGTCAGATGTCTCAGCTGTTAAAGTGCCCGTGGTGTAAGAATGAATATCTGAATTCAGATCCCGGTCTCCACGTGAAAACCAGGCCCAGCAATGCACCCATGTAATCCCAGTGCTGGTGAGGGACAGGCTCTCTAAACAGCTGGTCTAGCAGAGCCTGCTAGCTGCAGGCTCATGAAAGAACCCTATTAAAAAGGAGGGGGGGTTGATGGAGGAAGACAACTGACATCAACTGTCAACTTCTGGTCTATACACACACTCGCTCACTCTCTCTCTCCCTCTCCCTTGTTTTCTCCCTCCCCCTCTCTCTCTTCCTCTTCCTTTTCTCCCTATTTCCTCCCTCCCTCTCCTCTCTCCCCCTCTCCCTCTGTCTCTCTGTCTGTCTCTCCCTCCCTGTCTCCCCTCTCTCTTCCCTTCCTCCCTTCCTCCTTTCCTCCCTTTCTGTCTCCCTCTTCCCTCTTCTTTTTCCCTCTCCCTCTTTCTCCATCTCTACCTGCTCCATCTCTTCCTCTCTCTCACACACATGTACACTTGAGGGCATACACATGTATACATTCACAAATATAGGTTACTTTGTGCATTTATTTTGATATTCTGGGCATTACTTATTAGAAAGAGGAAAGAAAGTGTCTCTGGTAGGGATGATGGGGTTTGGACAGGCCCAGGTGGCTGGGGTCCTAGCTGGGGCCATCTGGGTGTGAGGGGTAGGATAAGCCCTTGTCATCATGCATTGACAGTGCTTATACAGCTCTGATTGGTTCTTTCTGGAATCTAGAAGAAACCCTGCCTATCAGGGTCTCAACTACAAATGAAGCACTTCATTCCCGGGAGCCCAGATTAGCAAGAACATGATTTTAAAAGCTTGACATACAAGACTCCAAAGCATTTCTAAGATCCTCTTGTATCAAGAAAATGACTTGATGATGTCAATAACTACAGATATAAGGAAGGTGAGCACTCTGACCCCAACCTTTCCCATGAGGGGATGGGACAAAGGAGAGCTGCTGGGGACAGGCTTCATGTGTCTCAGTTCTGAAAGGCAGTGGATACCGGGCAAGCCAAGCTCTTTCAACTGGTTGAAGGCTGCTCTTTGGGTGGGCTGTGTGTGTGTGGAAATGAGGCATGAATCGTGATTTGATTTAGTTGCCACAAGTTTAATTTATGAAGGAAGTGAAATTCTAATTAGCCCCGGAAATATCCCAAGCCTGCTCAGAGCTACCATACAGTCTAAGTAGAAGAGAAAGTTCACTGCCTCTGCTCCCCTGACTCTTAGGTTTTGGATACAAGTTCTCCTTCTATGCATCAGGTTGGCCTGGAAGTCACAAATCGTCCTGCTTAATCTTGAGTCTCAGTCCTGTACCCTGACACCCAGAGCAAGACATCCATTTGCCTCTAAGAAGAGGGCTTCAGGAGAAAAAGTCGGACCCGTCGATTGGAAACACAGTGCTATGAGGAGCCAGGCCTGGGCTGCCCTCAGTGTGTGCTCTTCATTGCTCCCAACTTCCCTGAAGTCTGGGTCAGCATAGAACTGGCATCCCTGCCTTTTGTTCTTGACTTGGTCTGAGAAAGGGGCAGGGCAGGTGGAGACAAGCTAGCTAAATTAGCCATATTCAAAGAATACCAACTGCCTCTCCTGACTCAACCACCCAAGAAATGCTTGTACTGTGTTTTGACCTCTTGTCCAGCACATCTCTGAAGAAAAGGAGGGAAAAGAGAGAAAAGAAATGTGGTTCTGTTAAGGGGGCAGGACATGTGGGGCCAGCCAGGGGCCACATGAGGCCTTGCCATGCCATCTTAGTGGCCAATGTCACCCAGGAGAGCAAATGTGTTTGAGACATTGTCAACTGCTCCAGAGCCCTTTCTGGGCCACATGACTGGATTTCATGGTTTGTGTGGGAGATTTTGGTTATACTGAGAGCTAAATTGTTTGCCAGGAAACAGATATACCCAGAGGTTAGCTCCTATGTTAACGTACAAGGATGGCAGAATGACCACACCAAGAAATGGCAGATGGACTAGTTAGTAAAATGCTTGTTTTGTCGGTTGGAATCCTCAGAAGTTACATCAATAATAATAATAAAAATAATAATAAGAAGTTAGATTTAGCACTAGTCCCAGAGCTGAGGAGACAGAGAGATTCACTAGCTAGGTAGCCTAGCCTATTTGGTGAGTTCCAGGCTAGTGACAGATAACCTGTGGCCATCAAGTTCACATTCCAGATCTCAGATGAGTGGCATGTTGAGAAGCAGGCCAGGAGACGGAATGGAGCTCGGCCTAGTGTTCTCCTTAACTTGTGGGAATTAATTTTTCACACTGACAAGTCTCTATTGATCCTTCCTGTCACAAATATAACCCTACATATAAATACAAAGGCAAAGGGAAGCTGTCAGTGATCTTGATTCAGAGCTACCAAGCAAGGACTTGTGGGAAAGCAGATGACAGGAAGTCGGGCCCATGGCTGGCATCCCAGAGATCTCTCGGGAACAAGCAGGAAAGAAATTATAGAAACATCAACCTAGCATTGGCCTTCAAGGAGGCTGGTTGGCAAAGTGCTTGTTTTGTAAGTTGCAATCCCCAAAGATTGGTTTGGTGTCTTTCCTGGGCAGAGGATAATAACAAGGTGTGAACAATCAGAAAAAGAGCTTTGGGTGGCACAGTGCTCCCAGCTTCTATGTGACATGTCAGAACATCCTTTCCCTCCAGGTGGTGATAATTTGAAGCTTTCCTGTTTCTACCTACATCTGTTCTCTCTCTTCATTCCTCCACCAGTCTACAGCTGAGCTCAACAGCAGCTGGGCACTGTTCTAGGTTGGAAATGTAAAAACAAGTCTTCATCCCTTACCCCAAGAGACTTCAGTGTTCCTCAGACCCATATGGCAAGATACTATGAGGACAGGATAGGGACTCGGGGGACAGAGAGGTGGGCCTGCTGGCTTACAAATTATGATCTCCTTCCTCTCTCCCTTCTGCTATCTCTTCTGTCTGTCTGTTTGCCTGCCTGTCTGTCTGTCTGTCTCTTCTCCCTGCCCCCTGTATGTGTACTTGTGTATTGCATTTAAGGAAAAGACCAGCAAACATCACAAGGAACAATGGGATGGAAGGAGGGGCACCAAGAGATGAAGGGAGGTGATTCTGAAGACAGGCCATGAAGCGACTTGCTAGTGAGGGGGTGCTCCTCTGAGTTCTACCTCATAAGAAGCCACTGTCCTGATTGCCTAGTGAGGAAACTGTTGTAGGGCCAGATGCAATGGTGTGCACAAAGCCTGTCTTGGCTGTATCCACCTAATGTGTCTTGCTAGTATACAGCATTATAACCTAGAAATAGTTACTACTCAACTATCAAGTTGAATTACTATTTCTTTGCAGCAGTTGCTAAAAACAGGATCACCGACTGATATAACCTCAAAAGGCCAAGACTAGAATGTGTGAAGAAAAGGCATAGACATCTGAAGAAGCAGTTTTCTCTCTTGGAATAGGAATAAATAGAACTTGTGTGTGTGTGTGTGTGTGTGTGTGTGTGTGTGTGTGTGTGTGTACGAATGCATCTCCCTAGATCCTTGATAAGATCAAGGCTGTAAGCTGAGAAAATGGAAAAATGTTTCACAATCTGGGAATGTTTTGAAAAGGGTCAGTGAATAAAAGCACATGGAGACATTTTCTTACTAAATATTAATATTAAAAAAATCTCTTCCATTCTGAATTTCCTTTTTTTCTTGCCTTTCCAACAACTCATGAAGCCTACAGTTCTGTGTTTATGCCTCATCATACAGTCATGAGGTGACTCAGGCTTTCTGCTTCTGATCTCTACTGTTCTCCTGAGACCTTTTTTATCCCTTGGCTGGTGTGTCCAGCTGACCACCAGTGCAGGGGCAATGTCTGGTCTTCACGGTACATGACACATTCAGGGAACTTATTGGGATTGCTCGACTCCCTCTCTGGTCCCTTGAGGCAGGGCTCACAGCCTAGCCTCTGTTATCACAAGGTCCTGTCTGATGGCACTCCCTAGAGGTTGTTCTTCAGCTCTTGTCACTCAGCACTCTTGGGGACACCCACTTCCAGTTATACAAAATTCCCTCACATCTGGATCATTCATGACCTGTCATGTCGTAACTCCAAGTCTGCTTTCTGGTCACCAACTTGCTATTTCCACTTTGGTATCCCACAGGTCCCACTACAAACTCAACTCCTTACCTCTTCAGGCCCCCAATAAGTCCTATTACTTATATGTCCCCAAATGCCAGAGCATATGACCCAAACCTTCTAACATCTGCTGGACTCCCTCTACCTGAGCTCCGTTTCCTCCTTGTTTGTCTCTGTTTTGGCTTAAGGTCCCATCAAAACAGCTGTGGTCTCTGACTGACCCCAGCAGCATCTGGCCTCTACCCAGGTGTTTAGGGAAGTTCTCTCTCTGGCCTTGGTGATGACATCATTACCAAGCTCAGCAGCTCCCATATCTTTCTGTCTCAGTGGACATTCCAAGAATACCCAGGGCCAGGAACCACATACCACTCACAGTTATCCCGCAAGAATGGGCAAAGTGAGTCCAAACATCTGTTCAGCAAGCATTCAGTAACTGAACGGAAGGGTTTGGAGCATGTAGTCAGCAGCTTCTACGGATTATGAACTAGCTATGGGCGGGGTTCCAGCCATCTCCTTAGAAATGTGGATTCTATGTGAGGTAAGAATGCCAGAAGCAGGCAGGGGAATGGTGATGACCATTCCAACAGTGCTGTCAGCTGGGGTTGGGGAGAATGCCTGTAGCTGAGTCCCTGGGCCACCAGTAGTAGCAGGTGACAGCTCCATCCCTAAAACAGCAGGAAAGATTTCAAGAGATGGAAGGAGAGAGCTGGGGGCTCAGTCTTCAAGGATGTGTAGGTCGAAGGGAGAGGCCAAGCTCAGGTATCAGAACACATAGTGTCAGCTTAATACAGCCATCCAACAGGCTTGGCTTTCCTCTCTCCAGGAAGTCAAAGACAATGAGCTTGTTTTTGTCTTGCTCAGTTGCAGCCATCATGCACTTGGCATCTTTTTATCTTTTCCATTTCAGGAAACAATGGTGGAAGCATTGCTGTATAATCAATGTAATTAAAGGTATAACTCTAGAACACAGACCATCCCTGACTTAACTAATGCCAAGTCAAAAGAACATGACCTTCTTAACACACACACACACACACACACACACACACACACACACACACACACACACA
>JANHMN010000001.1:193006137-193028372 GCA_030674055.1 Rhabdomys pumilio | reverse complement strand
ACACACACACACACACACACACACACACACACACACACACACACACAGAGGATACATGGATGTCAGCTCAAAGATGAAGGCAAGAGGGACCTCTGCTTTCTCATCCACAGAGGCTATTAATGAATTCCTCAAGGATGCTCCAGAAAGGAGAAGGAACAGATTTACAATATAATCTTCATTCAGAACACTTTCTGTAGTTTCCAATGGACACAGAGTAAATTGGCCTTTTGAATGTTCTCCAAAAAAGAACAGTTTCTTAGATTAAAAATAGCCATAATCACTCCGTTAGACAAGCTGCTTGGCAGAGGAGTTAGCATAAAATTAAGAACAACACCCAAACCTCGGGTTTAGGTGGAGAGCTTGCATGTAATGTGTAATTCCCTTTGTTTAGGAGCGCTCTTTAATCAGGGCTGAGCATGTGAGTAGTTCTTATCTATCTGCCCAAAAAGAGATTTAAAAAGAATTTCCTGATACTATATATTTTCCAAATATAAATGATATGTCTTATGGCACATATTAAATGCAACTTAACATAGCATATATAAAATTAAGTGCACATATATCTTTGTGAACAACTTTAAAAAAAAAAAACATTCCCACTCCATTAAATCGCCTGCTTTGGGAACTTGCTGGAGCCCCACCTTTCTTAATACTCTGTCCCTTCTTGAAGGCTCCCTGGACTTTTCTAAGAGGTTCAAACTCACAATCTATAGCTTGTGTTGACAGCTAGTGAGACACACCAGGCATCTAGAAACTGCTCTCAACACCAGAGTAAACAGGTAGCTTCACAAACAAGGAAGCGTTGTTAGTCTGCAGGCATCATTTTGTTTCCATGAGAAAACTCAGCACAGAAAGGAACTTGGAACCCATAATTCACTCATCACTGCCGGCTGGTGTCAGGATTCACAGTTGCGGATTGTTTTTGGTGTTACACATTTTTGTCATGGTTCCTGTCTGAGTCATGGAGATGGATCCTGTGGTTAAGCTAAACTCCAAAGCCAACTCCATCTGTGCCAATACTTACAATCCCCCTTAAACCTGTTGATGTTTGCCCCTCTTGGATGGCTTTCAACAAACCAGACGCTGGGGCTAGATAGCAGGCATAGGTACATTAGTGTTTCATGTGCTGTTCTGTGTCTGCCATTACTGTGTGTAGGACCACTCACCAGACTGTGGTTTGTGGGACCATGAAAGGATAGCTTGGTTTCTGGCAGAGCACTGGCTAGAGATGGCTGGAGACCTACCCTGCAAAGGACGGCATACATTTTGCCACACACCCAGACTCCAGGCTCCTGACATTCGGCTGAAGACCTCCGCAGATCTGTGACTTTCAATGCCCCTACAACCCCTCCCAAAGAGAGGTTTGTGTCACCTAGCACAGGTAGGGGGGTGTGACTACAGGCCTCAGAGCCTCAAAAGATCTCCATATTAATGAGATACCTAAAGGCCAGAGGGTGTAGCCAATTAAGCATTCCTTCCCAGACCCTCCTCCTTACAAACGGTACTTACCCAAAGGGCCGCCCTGGGGGTGCAGGGGTACAACCACATCTACTTCCCGCCATGACAATAAACCTTTTAAAACCATGGACTTTCTTGTGTCATTGGGGCCCTTCGTGGGGAACCATGGAGAAGGCCTTTGACTACCGAGCCGCTGCTTAATCTCCCTCTAGAAGACTTCTCTACGTTCCTGCCATGAAGGCCACTAACTCAAACAAGCTAGCCTACCCAGCCAAGTGAGCGCTGCTGGAACTTCTCCTTCTCGCCTCTCTTGGCTAAGGGCTGGTCCAGCCCTTATGACCTCGAGTCTCAGTTCTTCCGTGGCGTCTGGGAGCCCAAAGACAGAGACCATTGGTCTCCTGGTCAGCCACTTCGGCCCAGAGACCCCCCCACTCAGGAGCTCTGCCCCTGTGGGACTTTAGGCTGAGACCTCCCCACACCCAAAGCCCCCTCCCCCTTCTCAGCCCAGCATCCACCTGCCGCTTCGTGGGAGTGAACTCAGTCAAATTCCCACGCTTCTATCTCTCTGAGCTGTGGCAGACAGGTGGAATCCACAACTCTGTCCAATAGGACCCACGCCCACACTCGACCCACAGCCCCACTGGTTGCCTACAAGGCCAAGGTGACAGACAGAGCAGAGGGAGCATTGACTTCAGCTCACCCAAGGCAAGGCACAGTAGGTCACTGGCAGCTTAGACCCAGAGGAATTAATTCATTACATCATCAGGATCCAAGGAAGCATGGGTAACCAGGAACCCTCACGTTGTTGTTTCCCTTTCCCTGACAGACAGGGAAGTCACACGGCACCCTACAATCTAATAAGTGAAGCTCTAAATTGTGTCCCTTTAGTCTGTGTTCCCACAGAGAAGGTGGAAATATCCCCTGGGCCAATTGCTCACTTACCCTTTCCAAAGACTTCAGGAGGTTCTGTCTTTCTTTGAGCTTCTGAATACTGATTACAATTTTGTGTCTTGCGCCTTTGGTAACATTCTGTAATCAGATGCAACAATATATTAGAACATATCATATTCAGGAGTCAGCTTAGAGGCTCTCGGAGGCTGTGCTGTACTTAGTCTTTTGTTCCTACATGTTCACAGGCAGGCCAGTATGCATTTCTCTCTTGTTGCTACCACTGTCTGAAAACCTTTCTTAGTCAATACTTAGTCTGGCTACCAGCTTGCCTGTGACCTTTAGGACAGAAAACTACGTAACAGCCGAGTATTCCTCCAATGTGAGATGTCTTCACCTTCAACATGTTAAATGACCTTTTTGGGTTTGTTCAGGACACTCCTGTCCTCAGGTTGTATTACTCCAGTCCTTCTTCGTTTCCCTGGAGGCTGCAGTATTGTTTGTTTGCTTTCTTGGGGCGAAGGACGTGAAGCCCAGTACCCCCATGTGCACCAGCACACAGGTAATTTCTGCTCCTTTACAACCTTAATTTCCTTTCTATTATGAGAAGTGGAATTGCTCTCACTCCAGGTTAACATACACAGTTGTGGATTTTTTATTTTAAACCGGCCACAGCAGTGAGCATGAGGACTTCCTCAGTGCATCGCTGATTATAGTCGTTGTACACTTCCCACTTTCCCTTTACCTAAGCGGGTCTCTAATGCACAGCTCTGGCCATCTTTGTTCCCTGGCAACCATTCCAGAGTTACTCCTTCACCAGTAAAGGGCAGAGGACGGCAGGGGCATCTCTGTCCCTGCAAACACTGGGGATGTATTTCTGTTTCGCTGTACTTTTCGGATCCAATGAATTCAATTATTTTGAAAAGTTTGTGTCAGGCTCTAGAGCTACCCTCCTTGGCAGCACTTCTTCTCTTTTTAAAAATCTGAACAACTGATGACTTGGATTTTTCTCTCAACTTTGACCTAAACACAGATTGCTCTTTGAAATAGTTCCTGTCAACCCCTGGGATCTGAAGCAGCAGCTGAGATCCAAAAAGTGTCGGGAGAGATGTTAGGAAGTTGAAATTAGTGCCTTTCATTCTCTGAGAGTGTGAAGTGACTCTGGGCTTTGTCTTGTTCTCAGTCCTGGTATTTAGCCAGGCCTGCAGAAGGGGATCTGAGGGTACTGAATAAGCAACAGGAAAAGCCGAGGTCAGTGGGGAGCCGTGTGGCAGCCAGGCCCTGCCCCACATGCTCCAATCTCTTCTTCCTGTGGGACGAATATTAACTCATTTAACCACCAGTTTCTTCAAATCGTCACTCAAAGGAAACTGGGGGGGGGTCAATTTGAAAAAAAATGCAAGTAGCATTTTAAACAAGAGAAACAAAAACACACGTTAGATCTGCTGGCCAGAGCCTGGCATGGCAGAAATGCTCTCTATTTCGGGGGTGCTGTTGACGGGTGTTTGCACTCAGACTTTGGGGGAGAGGTCTAAGAAGGAAGGAGGGATTGTTCTTTTATGACTTCAGAGGGGAAATAAATTCTAAGACCTGGATATCTCATCCGCTGTCACTTGTCCCATGCCATTTGGGGTGGTCAGAAGAAAGTGTTTTAAACAGTTTACTCTGATCTCAACTAAGACCAGTGTGAATGGTTTTGGAAAAGTGTCATGGAGTGGCTAGTGTTTCCACTGGCTGATCCAGTTAGAAGTTAGTGGATGTGTGATCAGACTGAATAAACAGACAAGAAATCTGTCCCTAACTAAACAAGACTGGCTTAGTAGAGGGAAGAGAAGAGCCAGGGGGGGCTCTGATGTGATGTGATGCCATACATGGCAGTACCACAGGGTCTTCCTTAGCACCCAAAGTTTGAAGGTACACTTGGCTCTGTCTTTTCCCAATTTCCTCTCCCTTTCATAGCCCTGTGACTACCTGCTGATCTTTATCTTCCACTGAACTGTCCAGGCAAGAAGCTAACTTACTCACCTTGGGACACCAGCCAGCACCAGGCAGCTCCTAGATCTGGGCAAGCTACTGGGTGGATGAGGTTTGTTTATGTGTCCAAACAAGGTCTGTTTGAGACTGAACCTCAAGACCTTGTCTCAAGGAAGGGGGGCCCCTCAGGCACATACCTGAGCCTCCAGCTGACACTCCGTGAGGGCCATCATCTCCTCGTAAGTCATCTGTGAGAAAAGCGCAGCGTACTTGTGCAGGCGGAGGCTTTTTAACCAAGCTGGAACATCTATGGTGCAAGATGTGCAAGAGATGGAAGGAGAAATGAAAGGAACCAGAAGGGATGATGAAAGGTAGAAGGGCAGAGAGGGGGAAGGGCGATGGCCAGAGGGAAAAAAAGAAAAAGTTGTTATTACTCAATTTAGGCAGCAAATGATGGCTCAGAAAGCTTAGGGCTAGCCCTGGCAACCCCACTGGACCCTGGACCCTAAAGTCTACCTCAGATCAGGCATTGCTAACTTGGGGTTTAAGTATTTCAGCAAAAAAACAGGAATTCCCTAGAACACCCCCCCCCTCTCTCTGTGTGTATACAGTTTTCTAGGTAGTTTTTCCATTGCACCTTTAAAATTGTCAAAGGAGTTTATCACAATAAAATAAAACACAAAGGGCCACTGCTTTAGCTGGGCCAATTCACTGTTGTCTTGGGAAGAACTGACTTAGAGAATGCCCAAGGTAGATATAACAGTCTATACCCTTAAGACTTTTTTTTTGAGGCTCAGTGAAAATCTTCAAAAGCTTCTAGAAACCAGAACCGTATGCAGTAGTTGTACTCAATAAATTCCCTGCCTGGTGTTTCTTTCACCTTCCCTAGCCCCCTGTGGGATAAAGGGCATCCTGGACTACCAGTGTTACCACTGTTGGGGGATAGCTGCCAGTCATTTCTCCACAAGATATATGAACACAGAGGATCCGAACCCTGCCTAGACCATGGGAAAAAGGAAATTCCAAGGCATAATCCCAAGTTTAGTGTTTTAGAGTTAAGAAAATTACTGGATTGAAAAGCTACTGAGTCATTCATTACTTTGCTAATTGCAACCAAAATAAACCATTTACCCAAAGTCTCAAGTCAGAATTTTTTTTAAGCTGATAAGATCTAGAATCATCTTTCCCTAACCTTATTCACCATACAGAGGGCAGCATTGTGCCATTAAGTCTAGATCACAGAGAAAGAATGTGGTCAAGTGGGGAGTAGAACCCAGATCCTTCTGCATCTCAGCTCTCTGCTACATTGCAGGAAGGACTACAGAGATCACCAGTCACAGAGCTAAGTAAATAGAGAGAACGAGTATTTTGAGGTTCCAGGGCACTGGGTAAGTGTCATTTATGCTTTCTGAGGGGCACCATCACATCACTAATCATATTGGTCAAAAGATTTTGAACTATCAATTACAAAGTTTTATTCTGAGGCACTGATGAGCCAGCCACACACATTCAAAGAAAGGTGGGAACTTCTGGTTTTCCAGTGTTAGAGTAGATAACCAGGGCTGTTGAAAGATAGTCTGCCTCCTAGGAAAACCAAACCCAGGCTCAGGGAGTGTGGACAGGGTTGGTCTCCTTAAAGAAAGTCAGGCATAGCAGGTGATCATTGACCTGCTGAAGGATCTTGTGCAGACTAAAGATGGAAGATTTCTGAGAATCAGAATTGAACATTCAATTAAGGAACGACTCCATTGTTTCAGGCTAGAAATTACTTGAGTCTGTGCTTGGAAGGCTTCAATCTACTGTGACAAAAGAGAGTCCCTCTGGGACCATCATTAACTAAGCTCAGACAAGGCTTCTCCAGGTACACAGTGCTAATTCCAACAGAATCTATAGCACAAACCACCTCTGGATCACCATTTCCAGATATGCTAGCCTGGAGTCTGGTACTTTTCCTGATATAATGTCCTTGGAGTCCTTTTTACCAGACTTCATGTTCTGTCAGTTATTTGCTTTTGTGGAAATACTAGTAACACTTGTGCAGACAAGGGTAACCATGGGTTGGCATGGGTAGCCATGTTAACTACAGCTATCGTGTTCTGATCACTTGGTCACCAGGATTTGTGTTTGCCATTCATAGCTTTAAAAAAAATTCCCAAATCACTGCTCAGAAAACACAATGGTCATGATTCAGAGAAGTCTGGGTAATCCAATGCTAGACTTGGATAAGATTCATCACAAGAAGGATGGAGCAGTTCCACGAACCCTTCTTGTTCTTGTTCTTCTCGTTGTTATTCTTCTTCCTTCCCTCCTTCCCTCCCTCCCTCCCTCCCTCCCTTCCTTCCTTCCTTCCTTCCTTCCTTCCTTCCTTCCTTCCTTCCTAAATGTTAGTTCCTTTCAAGAAAACAACTTGGACAACTGGGGTCTCCTGGGATAGGAAGGGCTGGGCAAGCTTGCCTCAGTCATTTCTTCAAAATGCAGGTCAGTGGGTGAGGTTTTCCTAGAAAAGGTTCCTACAACTGCTTCACAACAGGATGAACTAGGCCTTCCTGAAGGCTTATTTCCAGACACATTCCTGGGAAATGTAGGCTCTTTTGACCTGTACGTCCTTAAGGCGGTCAGCCTACTTGCACAGCGTCTAGCTCACTGCCAAGTGTCTAAGGATCTGTCTCTCCTTCCTGCAGGGAGGATGAGTGAACAATGAGAAAGAAATCTCAGTCCTCAGGAATGCAATCTCTCAGCTATACAGTAAGACCCTGTCTCTACAACAACAATGAATCCCAAAAGAACAACAGAGAAGAACATAGCCTACCGACCATTCTCTCTCTGGTCGGTGGGGGAGAGACTTTCTCTTGCCAGAGATTAAAACAGAATGCCATTAAATGGGAACAGGCAAAAGAAGTAAGAGTCTTGATTTTCATTCCCACATGCAAGAATTCTAATGACTGGGTTGCTGGATTCTCTAAGAAGTTAGCCAGGGTTGAACTCCGAGAAAAGCTTAGATGCCAGTCTGCTGGAGGCAATGTTGAGAACCATTTGAACTTCTTAGCTTGGATCTTCTCATTTCTGTGCCTATGGTTGGAAGAGTCAGGTACATGGGAGATGCAGAGTGTTTGGCAGAGATGCTGAAATGCAAATTCAGCTTATATGTCTTCAGAGTATAGTTGTTTGGCTTCATCTAGGTTGCTTCTGTTGGACATAGAAACGCAGGTCCAACAATCCAAGCTAGAGAGACATCCTCTCATGGGGTGAAAGAAAGAGAGATATGCTTGCTATAAGTGAGGGAGAATTCCCTGCCAATTGAGGGAATATTATTATTTACTCAACGTTTACTAGGTGCCATTAGTAGAGGTCAGACTCTGTGAAGGCATGTCCTTGTCATCAAGGAGTCTGTGATCCAGAGAGCATGACTGAATCCCGTGCAAAAATTACAACAGCTCCAGTTAAGCGCTGAGAATAACCAAATCCTGGAGTAGCACAGAACAATGAACACTTGGGTTTGCCAAGGTAGTGAGAGAAAGCCCCTTGCATCCCACTGCTTGGAAGATCGGCAGCTTGGAGTCCACTGGGCAAACCACATTGTAGAAGCCATTTCATATGGTAGGAACACCAGAAGCAAGAGCCAGAGTCATGGGACATTTAGAAAACGTTTGGTGAATGCTGGAAACAGCTAGAGACAAAGTGGGGACACAGGCAGGGAGTCAGGTGCCTGAGATATGAAATGTCAAAGCGAGGAAAGTAGAGTTTTGTCTTGTGGGTGATGGAAAGCCACTGAAATCTGCGCATTGGAAACACAGGTGTGTATAGAAAGATGACAGTGGTCATGGGAGGGTATCTGGAGGCTGGTGAGAAAGGCCTCCTCACCAGCTGAGGAAACCTTGAGGAGGGCTTGAAGAAGGTAAGAGGAGGATGAAAGGATACAAACTGATGGTACTGGAATGTCAGAAAGAACAGGGAAGGATGGAAACAAAGGAACTGAAGATGACTCCTTTGGTTCAAGTTTGATGAGAGGAAAAACAAGTGGAGAGCCAGCAGACCAAGATCTTGGGAGAAGGCTGAGGTGAAGAACATGCTTGCTGTCTCTGTCATGGAAGTAGATGCAGCTACATAGCCAAGGGACATTTTTGAGTGAGAGCAGAATAGAGCCATGGTGAGGCTTTGGGTGGCACGCTTTGAGGGAAGAGATTTAGGAATAGAAGGCTACATGCATAATAGGAGGCCTTGTGCTGTGGGGTTCCCTTCCTTCCTGAAGCTCTTTCCAGTTCCTGTTGCAGGCAACGTTGGTTTATCTTCTCCTGGCCATTTTGGGTAACATACCCATCTTGCATAGGTGCTATATACACCCACAGACAGATCTTTAGCAATGGGATCAAAGTTTTACACGATGCCCATTTCTCTTCTTTTAGAGTATAGATACTTTGACCACAGTGTTATGTCCTCAGCTCACACAGAAGCTGAGTTCCAGTGAGAGTGTGGGATGTTTTCCTCTTCTGTCTCTTATGTTCGGTCAACAAGCCATGGGGCACCCAACCTCAAATGAGAACAAGCTGATGAGGGAAGCAACGGAAGGAGAGAGATTAAGATGACTCATTGTCTAGAAGAGAGAAACATAGATGAGCAACTTTCACAAGAGAGTTTATTTATGATACTCTTGGTACCTGATAACAGAAATCAACTCTAGATTGATCTCTCACAGCCTTTTCTCTAAGACGTGGCTTGTATCCGTGGTCTCTGAGGGGAGAGAAGAAAAGCAGAGGAAAGGTGCGAAGGGACTAACACCTCACTGTTGAAGTCAGAAAGAAAGCAAATCCTGCAAGAACGAAGAGCAGCTGTCTAGTGATATCTTCTGGTTCTGTTCCAGGCACTGAGCAAAAGGAGGAGGTGACCTTTCTGGGTCCTCAGAAGCTGGGTCCTCTGAAGAAGAACTTCTTCATCTGAGGAGTGTCCAGGGTGTTTCAGGAGGGCTCCCTTCTCATGGGGACATACCGGACATACCACGAGTCTTTAAACAAATGAATGTGGGGTAATGCTTCAAAGAATTAGATGCAAACAGTGAACTAAATTTCTTCTATATGCTTCCTTTGACCACAACATTGCTCAGTGCTGTCCTCAAACAGCCTGCTTTGTACTGCTAAAGGGAAGCTGAGGTTCTTAAAGACCCCAGCTGAAGGTGAGACACACTCAGTAAGGAATGGAGATTAAAAATCCTGAGACCTTCAGGACCTAGGAGTCCTGGGATTTGCTGTTTAAAGACATCAGAGGTCTTAGCTTATCAGAAGCTATTAACACAGGTTCATGGCCATGAGGACCCATTTGTGCAGTGCATGTCACATGTCGACATCATGGAGTTAAAACACGCGCACGTGTGTGCGCACACACACACACACACACACACACACACACACACACCATTGAATTTATTCTAGTTAAACACATTCAAGACAATACCTGGAAAGGCAACTTTCTGACTCTAAATCATTCTCCATGTGGATCCTGAAAGTGTCCCAACTACTTAGGGTGCCACACCATGCCCACTCCATCACTCAGACTTTGACGACCCTCAGAGGTGCTGCATTCAAAAATCCTTTCTACAAAGTTTCTCACAGTTTCTCCCTCCCCTCCTCACCTCTAAATAACTTTTCTCATTTCCAATCTAAGAGAGGCCAAGACTTAAAGGCTTACATTTCAAAAATGACTCCAAATTCTAAGCCAGCTATTTGCTAGGAGACAATATACTTTATTTGCTATGTGGAGAAAAGTTTACTCAAGTTCCAGCTGAGAGACTCCCTTGAAAAGACAAACATTTTCCACAGTCAATGGCCTTCTCTGTTCTTAACGACTGTGTGTCTGTCAAGGTTACGGCAGCCAGGAGTTCCCCCTTTTTGTCTCTATTATGTCTACACACACGCAATACATCAAGTTGTATTATCTCTGTATTTCTGTGCTAATGGGAAGTGTCAAGTCACAAGTATACCTAGTTGATGTTATTCTGCCATAAAAAAGCTCCAACTTCCACTGAGAGCATATAGTACCAATCTCCACTCCCTCATCTGGGCAAACAATTCTTCCTACAGCCGGATTCTCAGACTTTCCCACTCCTGGAATGTGCTCCTCCAGAGGAATTTCCTAATCCCCTTTCATGTATGCACAACACTGAAACTGCTCCCCTGGGCTGAGGAGGAGCACGGAGCCCTCCTCCTGTGGGGTCCACTGAGCACTTGCATACCTTCCCAGGACTATTGAAGGTTCCCACATTTACCATGCCCCAAATTGTCCCTCATTAATTCCCATAGGCCCTTGCACTGTAGAGGATGTTTCTAGGTGTCCCAGACAGAAACCTAGGGGTCATTCTAAATGCCACCTGCTCACCACTGTTCACATTCAGAGGTCACCAAGTCTTTACAATTCAGTTTCTTCTGGAGGACTTAGGTCACACTCCTTGGCCTTTATTCTTACTGGCACTTATCTTCGCCCAGTTTCACTTTCCTCGTCTATTACCGAACAACCCTCCACCTCTTTATTGGCTTTCAAATCTAGAATCCCTTCTCCTTTCCTTTACTTTCATGAGCATCAAATACATTGCTGTGAAGGCTTCATTCCTAATATGCAGATCTAAGCAGGTGGTCCTTTTTAGAAATTTCTTTAACAATTTCAGAATAGAAGGCACAATCCTTTTAAAGGTCAAGGGGCTTCCTCTGCAGATCTGTTTCCCACAGGCCTTCACCACTGCAGTCATGGGCTGTGCCCCTACCTCACACAAGTTCACAATGCTGTTGCCTCGACACAGAATTCCTTCAGTCCATCTGTTCTGGCTGTCCTGTAATCATGCTCTGATGTTCGGATCTGGATCTCACCCCTCTAGACACTTCCCTCCTGTTTGAATTAGGGCTGTTCTTGGTGTTTGTCTCAAGTCAGGACAAAGTTTAAGAGATCATCTTTCCACAGCATCTTTCCTCATAGATAGACTCATATCTGAGTCTAATAGACCTAGAGGACGCCTCCCCTCTGTATCTCCAGGGCTCCAAAAGATGGCTTAGATAAGGACAAAAGGGTTTCTCCCCTATACCAAAGCCACACCAGGAGCCCTGGCCCCTTGATAAACCCCAAGGCCTCATCACCTCGGAGGGTTCGCCACGCTACTCTGAGTGACACATCTGTTCCTCTACTGACAGGCTGCCTTCTTTCTAGGAAAGAACTGACTTAGTAATATGAGACTTTCATCTCTTTCACACCGGAGATAAGAGCTAAGAGAGTACATTCAATTCATCAGCTACCTGGGGATGGGGGATATTATAACTGAGAACCAACGTAGAATCAAGAGTCTCTCCCCTGCAATAAGTCAAAGTGAAGCTTTTTGAAAAGGACATGGAGACCAGAATTCAAACCATAGCCCACACAGTTAGTCCAAACATTTATAAGGAGCTGCCTCCTGAGGGATTGGTAACAGGAAAAATTCTATATTCCGGCTCAAGTTGCTGTTTGAGGCTTCTAGTGGATACTCAACCCCATGCTTTGTCTTTAGCTTGAAGCCCTGGCTATTCCATACTGCCAGCCCAAACCATGGGTCAAGTGTTTACTAGAAGAAACAAAGCAAAGAGATTCAGGAGGACGCAATTTATCCTCTGAGGGTTCATTCTGCATGCTTGATCCAAGAGGTACGCTCCCTAGGGAGGATGGTGGCCAAGCTGGCTAGTCAGTCCAGATGAGAATATAGGTAAGAACAAGCCCACTATTTCAGCCATTCACACCAGGTGGCCAGAAAAACTAATTATGGTGGCTTTGATTTCCCCCCCACCCCAGATGTGAGGTGAGAGTGATGTATACACCCAGAGGATTTGAGACTCTTCCAAATTCTACTCCAGCTTCCATGTTCTTGCAGACCAGACATTTGCCAATTAGAAAAACAGCTATTTGGTGATGGCCCAAGTGTTTCTGCCAAGGGACTCAAGGCACAGGAAAATAAGCACTGGGGTTCCACAGGAAGGCTCTTCTCAGATTCATATTAGTCGACTCCATAGTCCACTGCTCAGAAAGTGGGAATTGATTTGCAAATTTACTTGATCATCTGCTCTTAGGCCTGGAGGCCAAATGACAAATCCTTGGGACTGGTATATTAAGGTTGTTTCTTAGATTGAACTTTATGAGGCTCTGCTGAGTAATCCTTGATGTAGAGGAGTTCTCGGAGGCCACTGCACAATAGGGCTGGAAAAGTAACATTTATGCTCGACAAATACTGGCCCTATGACACTTCAGAATGCCAGTGTTTCAGGGCTCGGACATTTCTACCATCTGGGACTGTCAGTTGAATTGAAAATGTATTCTCCCTAGAAATAGAATTCTTTATCATCAATTCCATTCCTTCCTTTGAGTTTTCCCCTGTTACTTGCTAGTGTCCCTATACATGAGAGTCTCCATCCACTTCTTTAAGAAAAGGTAAGTTCAATAGATCAAAGAAGACAGAAACACATGGAGAAGGTCCTTCATTCCAACCAGTCACCAAATAGTTTCTTTTCGTTGATAATCTATGTGCTCACAATGAAAATCTGGGATGTGACATTTTTGTCTGTGTGATGCTGTGATTGACAAAGTTTCAAGAATTCTAGAGAAAGGAGTCACAGAAGCTCACCTATAGATAACCCTTGAGTTCCAGAAAGTGTTTAACTTTTATAAAAACAAAACTAAACAAATAAAACCCACACCAGTGGGACACTCATTTTCAATTTTCCCTTTCCCCGAATGTTTCTTTACAAATTGATACACTGTCTCCAGTCACTTCTTACCTTAGAAGCCTGAAAGCACACATTTACCCACGTTGGGAGAATGTGTGAGTGTGTAAGCCCTCTCCACAAGTGAGGAAGTAACAGGAAAGCAAGTAAATAAAGGAAAAGGAAGGAAAAAGGCCCGTGCTCAGACACTAGGAAGTGAGGTCAGCATTCTTCCAAGCAAACGGCCTACTCCTCAGGGTCCGCCTTGCTGGTCAACATGCAAACAATGCTTCTCCTGTGTTATCAGTGCAACAACATACACTGTCCCAGAATCAGGCTGTCCAGACACTTCACCTGGATGTAGCATCTCTTGGGAACGGGTTTTGCCCATCCTCCATTATTGTGCAGTCCCCAGAGCCCTGTGGAAGAGGGGTTATGCACCCTGTATGCCAAAATGACCCACTGCATTAGCTGTTTGTAAAGACTCGTGAGTATCCCCAGTGGAAAACTTCAAGACACATCCCACTTCCAAGCGTCTCTCGGCATATGCCCACCATGGGGAGGGCCTGGGACAGGGAGACATAACAAGAGAAAGGCTGGAGGACAGTCTCACTCCCTAAGCTGATGGGCTCCACTTTTCAACCTAGCGCCCTCTTAGATCTGGCACTGGAGAAGATGTGGGCATAGACTCTGTGCCAGGTTCCCATTTTGGGAGGGGATGAGGTCAAGAGACTCTTTTACAAGGGGATTAGAAACAGCAAACCTCAGGACTGTGTGTTAACAGCAGCATAGAGGCCCCTCTCGGAGCCTGTCCCCAGCACTGTCCCCGAAGCCTGCCTGGTTATTGTCTCACTAGCTAACATTGTTATCAGCATGTCTCTGAAGAGCATTTTCCCCTAAGGACTTCTATCTCTCTAACAACTGGCATCTAAAAACACAGAATGCATGCATCCTCTGTGAGCTCATCATTGGTAATTTGGAAATCTCTGTCTCCTGAGGAGGATCTGTAGGAGAGGGTCTATTGACAGGCGACGGAGGAACATTTATTTAGGTTGCACAATATGTCTTTATCATCAATGTGCAAATCTATTATTAAAACACTGGTAGTTCTCTCATGTCCCTGAAGCAGATGCAAAGAAAAGGGCTTAAAGGTTTCTTTGGACTTCAAACAAAAATGGAGTAATAAAAAGAAATATCACTACAATTCTGCATTAGGAAAAATAAATAAAGGATCAATTGTTTGTTTTTCTGAATTAGTTACAGGTCTCTGGCCATAGCAAGGCAGAGGTGGAGTAGCTTAGTATCTTTTCAGATGACCCTATTCAGGCTGGCAGGAGCCTTCATTATCCAAAAGTCAGTGCACAGAAAACACAAAAGAAGATGTTGACCTTTCTTGCTATGGGTTCTGGGTTGGGGCAAGTGATCAGTGAGCACTGATCTAGGATCAGAAAGTCAGGACTGTATTAATGCCAGCTCAAGGGCTCTTTCAGAGCTTGCCCTTGGCATTGTCCCCAAAGCCTGCCTGGTTGTTGTCTCACCAGCTAACACTGTTATCAGCTGGAAGGAGACTTTCCAAGACCTTCCTCCAGGGCCAGCTCTGGAGTTCTGAAAGGCATGGCTTGAATGCGGGAGCCTAAGGGGAGGGGCTGGGCTCCCTCTCTCCTGCTGACCACCTCTCTTTCCCCTTGGACTCTGGGCTCCTCGTGTGGTCACTCACCTCTCATACCACTGCCTTCTTCTTGGAATGTGTTACGAGCAGTGGTCTGATCTTCTAAGTGTTCACTCCCACCACTTCCTGAAGAGGCTACACTGCTTTGTGGAGACAGGGGGGCATGATCGGATGGGAGGCACTGAGGTCCTCTAGCTCGTAAGTCCTCATGAGACATCCATCCATGTCCTAGAGGCTGGTTTGGCACATTCATGGGTGGGGTAAGGGACACAGATCGTTTCAAAGGGCTGTGGTGTGCCTGGCCTGAGAGAACTGGAAAAAAAAATAGAATGAAATAGGTTATTCTCCCCACTTTAGCCTGGGACGCAGAATAACCCACAATACCTTTGAACCCTCAGAGATACCATGACTAACTCTTACACTCCACTGGTGGTCATAGTGGGCTGATCAGGCCCGGGACTATCCTATCCTCTGCATGGTTCAAAAGGAGGCTGCCTGGATTTGCTTGTAGCCCAAACCTATGATGCTCACATACCTGGTCTTAGTGCTTGTGAGTTTGAGTCTGGCTTTATTTAAAACCTACAAATCAGACTTTGGAGCAGGGACCTACACAGTGGGCAAGGCTGACAGCCTGAAAGTGGCCATCTGACCAAAGGGAAAAGAGCATTGTTGGATAATTTTATGTTTTAAACACCAAGCATGATATTACCCATATCGGTATGGAGGGCTTGAAGGGACAGGCAGGCTGGTCACCATTGGGGAATCTTTGCAGGGCTAATCTAGAAGCTGAACTAGTTAGTCTAAACAGGAGTCAAGAAATTGTCACCTCTGAATGTTGGTAGGGGCTCAAGGAGGGAAACCAGCACTGACGTGACCTCAGGGTATGGGGCACTGGCAGGCACACTGAAAGGGCTAATTCTTTCCCTTGCCCTCAGGGTTCATGTCAAACTTTATCTGGCAAACACCTTCAGTTAACAAGGCTTTCATTCAGAAGCCACCAAAGCACTCCCAGTAAGCATGGTCAGTCCTTCCACACAGTGGGCAACATCTGCATGGCTCCTTTTTTTATTTTCCAGAAAACTAGGAAAAAGCAACAAAATGCACATAACTGGCCAAATTAAATTGAAGGCATTCAAAGGAGGGATTTAAGCAACATCAATGCTGAGGGAGCCGATGTTACCCTTGGTTGGTTTTGATGGGCGTGTAAAGTGACTTTACAAAATAAGTCTATTCATAACTTTTCCCTCAGTCTATTTTGACTGCTGCTGTACTAATGTGGAACTGAGCCACATACATTTTTAAACATTTTCCAGGGAAGCCATTAAACTCCATCTCCAGCTCTAACCCCTCTAGTGAGGCATTTGCTGTCCCTACTTTCAGCCATGTATTTCTTCATTGGCGAGAACTTTCTGTGTTTTGTAGTAGGTAAACCAGATGGCGCAAATGGTGGAAGGTATGGCTTTTAGACTGCATTTCTGGAGGGACAGTACCTACATAAGAACCAGAGCAGGTGACGAACATGACCCCACTTACAGAACAAAGGCCAGAGCCAAAAGGCAGACTGTTGCCAAAAAGCATGTCTGAGACAGTAACGGTATGGTCTGCTGGTTAGCTGGCAACACTCTAAGAGCAACAAGGCTCAATGCTTTGGGGGTCAATGTTTCCACTTGACCTTGTGTGTGAAGTGGAGTAATCAGAAGGACTAAGTAATAAAAAGATCTTTATTAACAAAACAAGTGTGTTGGGAGTGGATAAGGGCATTTTCGAGTTTAACATTTATTATCTACTTAGCTTAACAAATTTCTAATTTGAGTAGATTCTGTTGAAGGCACAGGATTTTTTAATCTACCTTAAAGATATGTGAATACAACTTTAAAAAATCCTGTCAGGTTTGCCTTTTCACTAGATTAAAGAACAGACTATTTGAAAAGGCTCCCTGGAAAATGCACTTCTTCCCAACTGGAGAAGAATTGGCAAAACAAAACAAAACAAAAATAAATAAATAGGAAACAGCAACAAAATGAAGAGAGAATCCAATAGAAAGAAAACCTAGACATCCAGAAAATTCATTTCATGCCTGTCTAAGCATTTATGTAAAACTGGGCAGACTTGTCTGAAACCTTTAGTGCTGGAATATTCTTGGCTCAGCTCTGAGTTTTTGTACCTCTGGTGGGGACTTCAAATGGTGCTGGCCAGGTATGACCACATTTCCAGATGGGGCTTCCTCTGCACAGCTGGAATTCAAGTGAGTTTGAAAACACAGAATAGGACTTGCTAAAAAGGGAATGACCAGAGCAGGTGGGACCTGTGGTACCTAGGACGTTTAGAGGCAATCACGAAATCGCTAAGCAATATCCATGTCTCAATATCCATGTCTGTTAGTATGGTATTTACTTAGGATGCATGTTTGCATGCACATATGTACCACAGCGTGTATGTAAAGGTAGGAGGACGACTGTAGGAGTTGGGTCCCTCCTACTAGTGAGTCCAAGGACAGAACTTAGGTTGTCAGCTTGTCAGCAAGTGCCTTTACTCTTTGAGCCATCTTGTGGGCCCCTCATTTTGATTTAGATGCTCAGATTAATATAATGTGTATATAGTAGATGAATTACATGATTGAATAGAGCCAATTTGTTTTCTTGGACCTAAAGGTTTCTCAAAATCCATATCGCCTCTCACTCCTGGTGGAATGGCAAGGGTGGGAAGCTGTCAGTGTCCCAGAATGCCACTGGTGATTGGAATTAGAGGTAGATACCTTCCTCACTGGATTGGCTTATCGGGATTTGAATAGATACTTACAAAACTGTTCTTGTTTTCCTAAGCTTGAGTGAAGTCAGAGGGGAGAGTGCCTTTGTTTCTGTCTAATAAATTGCTTGTAGTTAAGATGCCAGGGCCTTTTTTCCTGGTGACTTTCCGTCAAAGGCCGCCTCTTCTCCATCATAGAGGGAACCCTCTGACCCTGCCCACACTTAGGTCTCTCTGAAGTCATCTTGCAGGGGCAGCCAAGCATAGAACCTCACACAAAACTTCTGATATTTAGAGAAGGTTGGGGGTTTACAGCTGTGCTGAATGTCACACTTAGACCAAAGGAAGACTATCCTGGGCAAATGCCTTCTTCTTCCCAGAACAGAGACACACAGTCAGTGCGGGCCTCTCTTCTTAATCTTTTCTTTTTAGATCTATTTATTTTTACTTTATGTGTATGAGTTTTGTCTGTATGTATTTCTGGGTACCATGTGCATGCCTGATGCTCTTGGAGGCCTGAGGACAGCGTCAGATCCTGAGGAACTTGAGGTGTTGTGAGCTGCCTGATATTGGGTTCTTTGTGAGAACTTCAAGTACTCTAACCACTGAAACATTTATTCAGGTCTATCTTCTTGTAGGGAGGAGACTGAAGATGAGAGATGACTTTGGGGTGAAGACAAACCCCTAGGTCTGGGTAGTCTTTGGTGTTGGTTGGCTCTTATTCTGGAGTAACCGGGTCTAAAGTGGCAAAGGGGGTAACAACGATTTTAAACAGGCATAGGACTGGTACACAGCTAAAGGATTAACGAGATGGCTGGTGTGGCACCATGGTTGCATTTGTTTCTAGAACTCACCTGAAGCAGTGACCCGTGGAGAGAGAAGATATGGACATTCAGGAAAAATAATAATAATAATACTAAAAATTACTACCGCTACTACTACTACTGACATTATTTGCTTATGAGTCAGGATGGAAGAATGGTAAAAGCAGACTATGAGAAGCCCTCTAGCCTGGCTGATGGTAGCTGCCCCAGAAGGACTCTGGCAAGAGGCTCTAGAATGCACTTGTTATTGACTACTGTGTGGTAGCCAGTGGTTAATGACTGTTTCAGAGGGCTGTCCCAGAGTCGTGTTTAAATGCTGCAGAATGAAGTGTGTCTTTACAAAACCTCCACAGAAATCAGGAATTGTCAAGTTCTACTCCAGTGGAACCCCTAAACTTACGCTGCACCTGTGACGTTGACAACAGTGTAGGAGGGGCAGCGTGCTGTCGGATGGCTTCATCATGTGAGAACTCAAATTAAAATCTGCCCAGGGGAGCACAATCACGACTATTTTGCACCTGAATCACTGACATGACAACTCGGGATTGTATATAGTACGGATTCAATTCCGCTTTTAGTTTTAGGAATCTCTATAAGAAATTTTAAGTCTGTACTCGTCTGAATAAGAAGCCCTGCATATACTTGCCTTTGGAATGTCATAACCTGGGGAGCATTTATAAATTCAAATGACACAAAGGTAAACAGAAAATATTGAGTATGTCTATTTGAAATATGCAAAAAAAAAAAAAAAGCAACTAAAAACAATCTGCTCTAGCAGCCAGGCTGCATGGCATGGCAGCACCGAGCGTGTCCTGACCCCACAATAGTCTCCATTATACCACGTGGGGCCAGCCAGCTTCTCCAGCCTCATCCTACCTCACAACTGTCCTTTCCATCTCTTAGTATCTTTGATGTGACCCCCTTTCAACACCATGGAAAGGAAATATGTGCTAGCTGTCCATGGTGTGTGTCCTAAGTGTTCAGACTCATTTCTCATTTCCTTTAGCCAGCTTTGACTTCGCTTTCATTTTTAATTACTGAGATAAAATTCAGGCAGAAAAATTTTAGCCTATTTAGGACTCAGAGAATATTAAGTAGAACTTCCGTTTCTGCCTCCTGGCAGGAGAAGTGACAGGGTTTGTAGGGGAAAGACAGGTGTAGGATACTGGACCTGCTGTCTCTCTGGTTCACGTTAGGCAGGCTCTTATATGAGGGACTCGAGACAGGGTCTGACTGTGCCACTCAAACAACGAAACTCTGTCCTAATGTTAACGGAGGCCGTTTGTTATGGGTCACACACTTCTCAGCAATTTTTTTGTTCTGTGATTGTGATTTAAAAGACATTTTTATGAGGACAGATTCCTAACACTTGAGAGGTAGAAGTCTCTAGAAAGATAATATCACTCAATAATTTCAAAATTGAGAGACAAGAGCCCCTGACAAAATCCCTATGCACACCAGGCTCCGGTCCATGGATGAAATACCATGCTTTGAATTTTATGAGCATGTGGACAATTTTGGAATTAATATGAGACGACTATAATAAATGAAAAAGATCTATGCTAGGTGTGTCATTATTTTTGGTTTTGTTTTCATTTGCCTCAGCAGATCTGAAGTGGCATTACTGTTTTAACGAGGACCTAAAACTTTTGACTTATTAACTCATCCAGTTCCTTTGTATATGAACCTGGTGTGCTAGCAACTGGCAGGGATGACTGCTTATGTCTTTGTTGAGAGACATTTCCCTGTATAGTCCAGGTAGTTTTAGAAACTGTCAGAGAACTTTCTATGCTTGTGATTCCCTCAAGTTCAAATCAGTCACTACTTCTCTTTGCTACCACTGGGAGTTTGAGTTTAGATCATTGAGGATGTTGGGTGTTTATGTTTCAATAAGGATCCCCACCTACCTAACATGGCCCTCCCCCATCTGAGCAGGTGACCTGGGTTCTCACCTCAAGCTTAGATTCTGTGAGTACAGAGACCCAGGGACAGCTTTAAGCTTTTTCAGTTACCTACATTTTAAACTCAAGAAGTTGCCTGTTTCTCACAGAAATTTGTTAACTTTGAACTTTGTCCCTTTATTTTATCTATGTGTATGGGTGTTTTATCTGCATGTATGTCTCTGTGTGTCATGTATTATGTGTGTGCAGTGCCCAGAGAGACCGGAAGAAGGCATTGGGTTCTGTGAGACAGGAGTTACAGACAGTTGCAAGCTGTGGGTGCAGGAAATGCAGCCTTGGTCCTCTGGAAGTAGAGTCAGTGCTTTTAATTGCTAAGCCAACTCTCCAGGCCCCCTTTGTTAAAACTTTGAATTTCTAGATGTTCATTTATTAGAATGTAATCCAATAATATAATTAAGCTAAAAAATAAATCATTTTTATAAGAGATGGTTATAGTAGAATATGGTCATTTATATATGTATATATATATACATACTTATACATATATGAAAAAGTCATTGATGTACGTTACTATGCATGATTAATATATGATTAAAAACTTAAAATATAAGTCATTCTAATTTAGGAATTGAAAAGGTAGAATGGGAGGTCAAATATCTGTATATTGCTAAAAGATATTAACTTATTTCACAAATGAATAGGTCCCAAGGGAATCCCTAGGACTCAGGTGACATGTTGTGTGCCCTTACGTATGACAAAGCATCACGGAAGAGCACCCCCTTGTTGTTGCTCACAGTGAACTTTAACAAGTTATCCCTAGAGCTGCCCTCCACCCCAGTTAGAGCATCAGGGGAACCTTTGATGACACCACTTCAGGGCTCACAAAACACCTTATTCCGAGGTCTTACTCACGGAGGTTGGTCAATATGCATCAGGGTTAAAGCAGAAAGAGCCCTTGAAGCCCGGGCCACATTTCAGAAAGGTTACTGTCTGAAAGGAACTGGGGTGGGTGGAGTGCTGCTTCCTCTCCTAAAGGTTCAGATCTGCTTATCATGCATAGCTAGCGTTCCATCCCGTGGTTCGTCTTAAGAATACATTTCAGTGCATTTGAGCATTACCACTAGAAGATTCCAACTTAACAAATGAATTTCTACTAACACTATTTTGGATATAGAATTCTAGGCACTTTGCTTCTCTTTCTTTCTCTCTTTCTTTTCTCTCTCTTTCTTTCTTTCTTTCTTTCTTTCTTCTTTCCTTTTTTCCTTCCTTTCTTTTCTTTTTTTTTTTTTTCGGAGACAGGCTCTCACTGTGTAGCCCAGGCTGCCTCATACTCTTAGAGATTCACCTATCTCAGCCTCCTGAGTGCTGGGATTAAAAGTTCATATCACCAAGTCAGGCTAAGCACCTTAAACAAGACTCAAGGGTGAAATGGTTAGATGACTTTGGGACCTGGATTATTCCTCTTTGATTGGATTTGTGGTCAGAGGCTCTGTGGTGGGAAGCTTTGGGAAAGAAAAAGATTCACAGTATTTCAAGAATACATTTTGAAAAATACAAAGGCAGTGAATTTGATCAATGACATCATGCAAAAAGCCCCAGCAGGGCTCACATTATGGTCACGAACAGATTTGAGTAAGTAGAGGGAGAAGAGAAGACAGGATCATTAGTTATTAGGTAAAAATTCACATGCGTCGTCACCACTGCTTCAGAAAACAGATTCCAAGCACATCCAGTCAGTCAAAAGCCTCAACTCCGCATGCTTGCTTTCTGCTTCTTGCCCAAACATTTAGAAACCCAGTGCTTAGAATATGTGGACACTGAAAGGGAATCCCCCAACTCTACTTCCTTTTCAGGGAAGAAGAGAGAACATGCCACAAAGCAGAGGTGTAGGTGGTGGATGGGGTGTTCCCAGCAAGCCAGGGGGAGAAGCTGCATGCTTTCTGTGAAGAGAAAGTGCCTGTGGAGACCAGACCAAACCAGATCAGACCAGATCAGATCAGACCAGACCAGACCAGACCAGACCAGACCAGACCAGACCAGACCAGACCAGACCAGACCAGACCAACCCAGACCA
>JANHMN010000001.1:192991704-193006127 GCA_030674055.1 Rhabdomys pumilio | reverse complement strand
CAGACCAGACCAGACCAGACCAGACCAGACCAGACCAACCCAGACCAAACCAGACCAAACCAGACCAAACCAGACCAAACCAGGACTTTAGAAGAGAACGCTGCAGAGAACATTACAACAAACTTGGCAATCGGCTATGACTTAATCCTTTTGTTCATTGAATCTTTCCTCATACGATATTGAAATGAAACATCCCCATGCTGGGTCTCTTCTCGAGAAGCCTTCCTGATACCATGATTCCTTGTCATGGTGTCGGCTCTTATTACCTGCAGACGGCTCAGCCCTTGGGCAGAGCAGACATGTCTGTTTCTGCCTTCACACTATCACTTAAATATTTGGTTTTAAAAGAACTAAATTAGAATGTTTCCAGCAGACTTATGTTACAGCATTCATCTTTAGAACATTTCATTGTCAGTTTCTGTAATGGCAAAACTGGGTACCATCCCGTAGGCAATCTATCTCAGCTAACTGCTGGTTGACATCAAGGGTCATTACATGGATTAAGTTAGACCAAAACCTAACCTAGACATTTTACAAAAATCAGAAGACTCCCATTTACAACTTTTGTTTCCAATCAAGTGGCTCTGAAAGGATTCATCCAGGAGCCTCTCATATGGTTTCATCAAAGACATTGACAGCAGGAGTCATGTGACACGACCTAAGCAGGAGTCCCTAGCACTCTCAAAGGTCCAGCCTTTTCCAGATTTGCACAGTGGGCTCATTTCTACTTTTCTAGATCCCACCCCCTTCCATTTCTAACTCTCCATGCCATCCTCAGGTTTGCCCAAGAATTTCTATTCACAAAAAGCAATGTCCAGAAATGAGTTCAGACAGAAGGACAGGCTTTGACTTGTTTATGACACCAAGTAATGAAAACAGTGACAATCAGCAGATTTAATCAGACATTTCTCTTAAAGTTTCCCCACATCTGCATTGAGAAAAATGCTCATTGAGTTTAAAGGAGAGGTCTTTCAGGGCAACTTTCTCCTCTAAGTCCTTTCTCTGAAGATGGCTCTCAAATTGTACCTGCTGTTCCACCCCCTTGCACGTCTACTCAGTGAGTGCTTTCCCACTTTATATCACATAACATCCTATCTTGTGCTTAACTACCTGACTACCACTGAGTGTGGGGACAGTGAGACAATCCATGTTTGTTACTGCAAGTAGCCAGGACCTTCTGACTGAGTATCTGTTCCAAGGCCATGCTTGGCCAGAATTACTGAACGCATCACTGGGGCTCTTTTAATACCATACCACCAGCACTACCCCTGTTAAGAGAAGCTGGCTAACTGCTTGAAAGGAGCTAACAAAGAATATTTTCAAGCCCCATCTGTTAGCTCTTGTCTTGATCTGAACCACAAGCAAAGTCTTCACTACCATAAGAGCCTCACAGCTCATTAAGTAATAGGGACAGGCAGCTCTTATCTGGATAACAGTCAGGTGAAGTCGGCCATTTTTAGAGCATGTCTACATCCTACTGCAGACAGGGAAGCCAAAAGCACCATGGGTTCCACTATTTCTCTGAGTCCGAAACACTCAAGTCTGCCTTGATCAAACTACCATCTTTCTTTCTTCTTTCCAGTGTTAGAAGAAAGGTTATAAATAATTAGAAATGTATTATGTAGTCCTAATTCTTAACTTAGCTTCTCAGTAAGAGAAGGAGACTGAGAGGCCCAGCAAGGCACTAGCAGGTCAATTTACTGATTAGGGAATTGGCTCTTGTTTTCATTAAAGCATTCCATCTAAATGTCAAATTCAACAATAACACATAAATGACCATTCAAAAGGACCACAATTGGAGCTTATGCTGATAATTAGGTGATTTTTTGTTGTTGTTGTTAATTAAGAAGAATTGGATGCTTTAGCCTCTCCTGGCTTCTTGATTACATTTGATTGAATCACCATGTGATTCTGGACAAGTTATCAAGCTTTGCATCCCGGCCCCCATTCTCTTCATCTCTGCCCTTCTCCTGAATGCTAAACCATCACAACCTGCCCCTGTGGGTGTTAGACCTCGGAAAGAGTGGTACTGAGTTTATGCAATTGATTTACGGTGGTCTGTGGTTACATATAACAATTGGAATTTTTGACTTGGAGCTGCATTCATCATTTAAACTGTACTGTTCTTCCCTAGCTTAGAGAAACAGCATTCTCATGCTTGCTCTGGGCACATCTACTGGAGTATTATCAGTCACTACTACCGTAAGAGACTTTCAGAGCCAGGGCGTAACTCAGTGCCCAGGGCAGGGGCAGGAGTTGGAGATCTTTACCTCTAACTGGATATACAGTTAGAGAAGGGCTGGCAAGAGCCTTCAGATCCTGGCAGCAGATAGAACAGGCCTGGAAGGTCACTGGGGCTGGTTGAGCTCAGATGCTTGCTCTGACCTAGGAGTTGAGGGGCTCCCTTTGCTCCCTGTCTATTGCCCCCATCCCTTCTACCTGCCCGGCAAGTGGTCGAGGTGTGTGTTTACTGATCTATTTAACAGTTTCTTAAACAATGATCATCACCTCATGTGGAGGTCCTTTAACTGGATGCGGGGGTTGCAAAAAGGTTTGGTGGCATTACAAGTTTTCTCAACATACGACTACCAAAAATTAATTCAAAATAGAGTATGTAACACATCTGAGGGGTTTCTGGCAGCACGCAACCATATTGCTTCAGATGACCTCACTGTGGCCTCGGGTCTGCAAGCGATTAACATTGCATACACCACACAATGCCAACAAACACTGCCCAAAATACCTGGCTCAGATGCACAGCTACCGTAGGTTTTGAATTGCAGTGGTTTTCCTGTATGTCCAGGATTTCCTGCTCTTATAGAGTATAATACAGAGCCCTAGAGAGACCTAATCTCACTCCGTAGCTCACAGAGGCCTTGAACTTGTCATCCTCCTGCCTTAATCTCCCAAGTAGCTGGAGTTACAGGTCTGCCTCACAAAAGAATTAATACTTAATTCTTAATATAAAATAAACATACTCATACACCTTACTACTTTACAAGTTTGATATTTGTCTTTTAATAGGTGATAAAATTCTGTGTATACCAAAGAATGGCTTTAAAATAAATTTCTTCATGGTTAATATCGGTACATGTTTGATTTGTATAACTATTTTATATATGAAGGCCATGTAATAATTTCTCAGGTGAAAAGCATTTGGAAGTGGAAAATTTTTAAGTAGCCATGATTTATTAAACATTTTCTGTTTTCTTTATTCATGTATTACCTGCTTGTGAATTCCTATTTGCTAAAACTCTGCTCATTACCACCAAAGTGATACTAGCATGCATTTCATAGCCCTTCATAGACAGGATCTAAAGCTCTGGCTCATCTCAGCTCCCAGCTACAGCAGAGTAAGGAGATACTTGCTTAGCTCTCCCAGGTCGAGCAAGTGTCCACCTGTTTTGGTTGGTGTGGTCACTGCTTAACAAGGGGTAGGGCTAAATGCTACCTCATCTTTCTTGAGTGCAGAGAGCCCGTGATGACGTGCTGGTTAGCTTTCTCTCAATGTGTTACAACCTGGAGCCATCTGGGAAGAGGAAACTTGAGCTGAGGGACCGCCAATATCAATTGGCTAATGGATAAGACTGTGGGGGCGTGTTCTTGATTGAGGATTGGTGTGGAAGGATGCATCACTCAGCCCCCAGGCCACTGTGCTGGGCATCCCTGGGCCAGCGGTTCCGTGTTGTGTATGAAACTTTGAACAGGCCACGAGGAGCACTCCCCCAGGTTCCCCGTTCCTGTTCTTTGCCCCCCAGGTTCCTGCTTAAGTTCTTACCCTCAGTGATGGACTGTGATGCAGAAGTATAAGCTGGATGGACCTTTGCCTTTTCAAGTTGCTCTCGGCTATGGTGGTTTATCACAGCCATGGTGAGACTGAAGACAACCATCCTTAGACACATGTTTTGAATCCTAGACAATCGTGCTCTCTCTTATGGCCATTTTCACTCTTCTTAAGCAAGAGGAGACAGGGCAGGGACAGCCCAGGGCTTCTCTGAACATTAGAGGAGACAGGGCAGGGACAGCCCAGGGCTTCTCTGAACATGAATCACATGCTGAAACCTCATGACACACTTTCCCTTAGTCCAGAAGCACAGCTGTTGAAAGCATAAGTGATTCTCAATCAGAACCCAAAGTGCTCTGGACCCAGGGATTAGCAGTGCTGGCACCTCCTGGGACCACGATAGAGGCAAAATCTGACTCTTTGCCTCTCCTGGGCTTACTGAATTAGGATCTGTATTTTTGCAAGGCAGCAGGAGATGTGAGCTCCCATTCTGGGTTAAGACACATTGATTATACACTGGTAGTGAGAATTTTGGAGTTTTAGTTTCTTTAAAAAACATAGAAATATAAGGATATGTGGGACCAAGGAGCCAATATGTAGGGACTCGGGGAGCCAGTCTGGAGCAAGAGTAGGGCTGCGGTGTGTCAAAACTCTGGAAATCTCATCCTGAGATCGACAAGAGTAGGATCACACCCTCCCCCCAAGACACACACATATTCCAACCCACACAGCCCTACCCCTCCAACTCTTGCCCCTCAGAGGAGGTCACAAAGGAAAGTCTGGTAGTTAAGGTGGGTTTCCTCTCCTTTATAAGGTTATGTCCAACAATGTCTGAAATTCCTCCCTTTGCATATGAGGCATCCTTAGAAGCCTGGTCCTGGCCAGTGGTGTGCACTGAAGACTCTTACCCGCTCCCCAAAGGTTTAAATAGCCTTTGCTCTCCAATTAAATGAGCTGTCTCATTGAAGCCTGTCTCCAGGGAGTCTGTTCTCAATGCGCTGACTCAACACCTGAGGTCTCTATCCCGGAGTCGTTCCTGCCTTGCCATTCCCAGGATCCATGGTTGTGATCTCCAGCTATCACATCTATATGAGCAGGGAAGTGGATCCAGGAGTGACAAGAATATGTTTTCATTTTAACCCCAGGTGTCAGATATGTCAGACTGTCAGATTGTCCACGGCAGCTGACTATTGTTTGCCTCATGCCAGCAATAGATAGTGTCTATGACTGTGTGATGTTTGGAATTCTGGGGATTTTTCAGAGGTTATATAAATGCTAGGGCCCAGAGAAATGTGGTAGGCTGTTGGTGGGTTTGTGGGCTGGTATTGGTTGTGGTTTATTAAGTAGTCATGTACAAAGAAAAAACAACAACAAGGAGAAATTAGATATCCTGACAGTGAAGATCAAACTCGCCCCAAGGAACTAGATGCCTCTAATCCGCAGGAGGTAATCTGACAATAACATTGCCCCTTTCCAACCCCTGGTTTTGTTCAGGGATCTCTTTCCTTTCCTCTCTATCCGTTTTTCTCTCTTATTTAGTGTTGGGGGGGAAGTATGGGGGGATGAAAAAGAAGAGGTGGAGGACAGAAGAACCCACAAAGTAGCCAGAGACAGCTCCACACGCCCTGCTTTGGCTTGCTGGGCACTTGTTCTGTTGAAGTTGGAGTCAGAGATCAACCAAAGCCAGCACGTCCTGGTGCAGTGAGAAGAACTTGGGAATTCAGTTGGAAGTCACACGATCCTTTCCTGCCTCGGGCCTCCCCCATCAGTAGCGATCAGAAGCCACACCATGAGCTTGTGGGAGAAACATTTACTCTATGCTAGTGCATCTAGAGATTGCCAAGGGCCACGGGGACTGTTATCCTAGTTATCAGAGGAAGATTAACCCAGAGAAACCAAAACTGGTTATGGAAGAGAAGACTCAGCACCTGCTAACCTGGTGGTGCTGATCCTTATGGAGCAATCTCAGCAGAGGACGTGGGCACGGACAGAACATTGGAAGGGTGGCCATGTCCACATCTGGTCTGTATACTGATGAACTGTTACCAGCTCTTCTCTGTCTTCTGTAATAGTGTCTCAACTGGGCCTTTATTTATCTCCAACACTCCTTAGGCGGCTTTTTTACTAAGGACTGAATAGTCTCGTGCATCCTAAATAAAAGCTCCACCAGTGAGTTATATCCCCAAATGAAATTTCCATGTATTTTTTAAGTGTTCAGATTTCATATTTATTTGTGTGTGTGTGTGTGTTACAGAATATGACTTACTTCCTTTCCCATTAAATATTAGTATCTTGAACTTACAAAACCTTGTCCTAACATTTATAAGCAATGCTGACTAACTAAATAAAATTCTTATTGGAAATTCTTAGTCCTTCCATTCTACTCAGAAATCCAGGTTGAGAACTCATTACAAGTCTGGGTGACATTTGGTTCCTCATAAGCAAAACAGTAAAGGTGACTTCAACAGGCATTTATCTAATGTCCGTGATGTCCCAGGCTCTAAAAGCTGAGGGCGCAATGCTGAAGAGGCCACGAAGACCAGGAGAGGATCTCTCGGCCCCTTCCAGAAGTGATCTTCCAGGATGCTATTAGCCCACCAAAACACTCTAGCTCATTTGGACACATTATTTTCCCTTGCCCATTTTTTTTTTAATTTCTCTGTATCATTGAAAGTTGGCCTTATAACATGAATGGCTATAGAATGGCTAATTGGGGAAGGAGAAGAAAGCAGCTGCCAGCTCTCACCAGGACGGATGCTGAAGAAGAGGAGGCACTAAACTGCATCTTTCCTCCTACTCCTGCCTAGTCCCAGTGCTCTCGTGTCTCCTGCACATGTAGACTCTGAGGACATCATGAATAAAGACTCTGCTCTGGTTCCTCTGCCTTCCCTAGGCCGGGGTACTGTACTACTGTTCTCCCAAATGCACAGCCTTTCGTCTCGAAGGCTATTTTGCTCAGTCCTTTATGCTCTGAAGAACAGGTCACATGACAGGAAAACACCACAGCATCAGCTGTTATTTGCTAGGCTGATTGCAGGTCAGGCACTCACTAGGTTTACACACCGTTCCATTTGCTCTCCATGCAATATCTGACGAGGTAGATGATTTCAACTCTCTCCCTGTGCTCCCACTTCACACACCGGAAGTTGAGGGCAGAGAGATTAAAGAACAAAGATGAGACGGTGAAGAGGTGACAAGAGTCAGAGTTTAAAGTCCAAGGTTCTGTGATTTTCAGGCCTGTACTCTTAAGCCCAATGCAGTGACAAAAACAACTTCAGGGTTAGATCGTTCATCCATCCACCCACCCACCCATCCATATATTCATCTATATAGCCTTCTATCTATCTATCCATCCATGCATTCTTCCACCCCATCTATCCATCTATACTCATTCAACAAATAGTATTTTTTCTTTGTTAAGACTTAATTTTAAAATCATACACACACATATTATACACACACACACACACACACACACACACACACACACACAGAGAGAGAGAGAGAGACAGACAGAGAGAGAGAGAGAGAGAGAGAGAGAGAGAGAGAGAGAGGAGGTTTCCCAGGAAGCCAGAAGAAGGCATCAGATCTGCTCGAGCTTGGTTTACAGGCAGTTGAGAGCCACCTGTCTGCAACAGCAACAAGGAATCTCTAACCATTGAACCATCTCTTCAGCTCTACAAACACCATTTCTATGCACTAGTGACTAGGGTTACAGATGTTAAAAGACAAATTCATAAGACACGAGGGCTACACAGATGCAATCAGCACTTCTTACCATTTATTAAGCCACCCCCTTTAATCATTCGGGAGCACACAGTAGCCAGGAGCCTTAAGGCAGCGTTAATATTCTAAACAACACTTTGCATGGAAGTTGCTGAAGAAAGTTAAAAAAAAAATGAGGTGATTTCAATTTCCATCAGTTTGCCCCAGTATCCCAAGAACTAATGAGAATTTCTGAGGAGGCTGAGCTACATTCTGAATCATCATGGCCCTCCCTATTACAGACGACAGATTAAGGAAGTGTGTGAGTCAGGAAGCCTGTCTCCTTTGCCTCTATGGCGATGTGTTTTTTTTTTTTTTTTTTTTTGGCTCAAGTGGCTCTTCCATGCAACTGTTTGAAATCCATGGCTCTGCATAGCACAGACTCCTGTAGCAGGGGTTAGCAGTCAACTACCTGACCACACAGAAAGCACCTTATTGCACGTGATGGCTCACAAGCTTCATGGGTCTGCTCTGGTGTGGGTGTTGAGGGCTGAGCAAGGCAAGCATCTACATACAAGAAGCCAAACCAGGATCTTTTTATCTTAAATTACATTCTGGAGGAACATCAGAATTAAGAAAAATAGCCTAAAAATGTTAAGATAACCATGATGTTTTCCTGAAGGAAAAGCCGTGCCTCAAGAATGGCTTCCCTCAAAGTGAACATTCTGACTCACCAGGTAGCAGATGGGGTTGGGACAGAGATTTACATTCCCCAGTCAAACCCTCAAGAAACTCAGGAGAGGGCAATGCCAAGGTCTTACTGAAGGGTGAGTGTTAATGTTGTTTATGTGTCCAATGAAGTCGTCCTGACGGGATTTGAATGATGGTGCTGCATTCTTTTTTAAACACTTTGGCCAAAAACATTATTTTCAGAAGACTAGAAAGCGTCAGTAACAGTGTAATTTGCTTCCCTCGTTGGTTCGTGCATTCCTGAATTGTCACAACAAGCAGGCTCAGGCTGGGAATGTAGGTCAGGTGTAGAGGACTTGTAACATTCTGGGTGTGAGCCCCCAACACTAAATAAACATGTGATTAAGCAGATATCATCGATCCCACCCCTTCTAGCCATTTGATCAGCTAAGGAATCAAAGGCCTCAGATATGACAAGTGTCCAAGGTCACTCAGAAAACCAGACACTGAAGCCAAGCCTAGAACATCTGTGTTTGGTGTCTTTGTAGTCACAACATCACTTTGGTCATATCAATGTCATTAAGAAAAAAGAGCAAACAAAGGCTTGATTGACAGTGGATAATTCTGCCTTCGTGGAGTTATAGCCTGCAGGACCCACAAGTTGAGGAGACCATGTTTATGGCACATATGAAGGAGGCACAGCAGAAACTGGATGGCAAGGACAGTTAGCTGACTGTTGCTGGGATTTCCAGAACCAGTTTTGCCTGCTCTTCACTACCTGGTATTAACGTGTAGGCACTTCATGACTGTGGTTCCCATGGTAACTGCCTGTCCCTGTTCTGTACCTAACAGGTCATGGGACCCTTCATTTTGGACAACTCACTAGACTGAACTGCTGCTCTGAATTCAGTACTGTGTATGCATTTGCAAGGGTAATACCGTCAGTCAGCATCCTCACACACAGACAAGGGTAATACCGTCAGTCAGCATCCTCACACACAGACAAGGGTAATACTGTCAGTCAGCATCCTCACACACAGACAAGGGTAATACCGTCAGTCAGCATCCTCACACACAGACACCATCTTCTCCTTTGTAGTCAATGTGTTACTCAGTCTGAATACTGTTTATTTAATTCTGATATTTTATATAAAATTAGACTTGTCTGGCAGTGTATGCTTAGTTAGGGTTTGTGTATGCGGACTAGAACTGGCTATCACTTATCTTCTGTGTTTTTATGGATAGTGAACTATACCTCACAGAATCAGTGTTTCCACAGGTAAGATCTGGAGAAATGGAGATGAATAAACAGCCTTCTGGCAAAGCAGGTCTCCCATGCTGGACTTCAGTAGCAACTCTGCCTGAAGTAACAGCGGTTTGAGAAGATGATTCCTGAATGTGTTTAGCTTCTTGCTCCTAAGCTACTTGGGGACAGCCAGAATTACAGAACCTCACTTAAGGAGAGAGGAACATTTTCTGTTTCTTGGCCATGTTTTGAGGCTCCTTTCTGGAGTGAAGAAATCCAAGATGTAAACATGAAATCCCTTATGTGCTCTATTGTTTAAGGAAGAAAAATTAACTGTCTGTATTGAGCACTTTATACATTTGTCCAGGAAACTTCGAAGGCTGGAAAGCTGTTTCTGGGCAGCCTGGGAGCCCTGAGGGAGAACTTGGGTACCAAGAAGATCTCAGAATTCGGAGCTTCCAGGTGAGCTCTTGGGGAAGACTGCCTGAGTGGGCAACTGCCTAACAGTCTGCCATTGGCTACTGTCAACTGCACAGAGGGAGCTGTGAGAGCAGAGGAACGATGGAAGCCTCAAGAAGCCAAAATTATGCAGTTGTCTCTAGAGACAGCAAGGTCATCTACAGAAAATAGGACAGGACCAGGGCTACACAAATCTTACATTCCTGTTTACAGACACAGCTAAATGGAAAGGAAACCGCCAAGGAACACATCATTTGCCTGCAAGATGGCTACTTTCTCTGAGTGTGGGCAAGCACTCATTCCCAGAGACCAGCTGAGCTAAGCAACCATGCTTACCTTAATGATGAGATGTGTGTGCAGCTCACATCCACTTTTAGAGACTGGTTGGCTCAAATCACACAGTTTATTCTGTCCCCAAAGGAGGGGCACTCTTGAGAAGCAAGGACTCTTAGACAGTGTTAGCCAACAATGCTTTGATAGTCTTGATTTTGGAGCTATGTTCCCACAAATAAGCAGCTGCACAGATGTGGGTTTTTTTTTAACTCCCTGAGGCTCCCCACCCCCAACTTTATTGTTCTTGAGTGGGCTCTGACTTTCAGGTTAATGTCTGTATGTAACATTTAGTTGGAAAGCTAGAGATGATGTGCAAAACAACGTCTTGACTAACAACACGCACGTGTGAGCAGCTTTTGCACAGCATAGCTCCCAAAGGCCTAATGACTACAACAAAATCCCTCCAACTTCTGAAGCACACTGTGAGTCCCAACATTCTCTTGGTAAAGCCAGTGGATGCAGACCCAGACCAGGTGGATGCAGACCCAGACCAGGTGGATGCAGACCCAGACCAGGTGGATGCAGACCCAGACCAGGTGGCACTCACTGGTAGCCTCATGTCAACATGTTCTCTTTCTCCAGCTCCTGACCATACTTGGGATGACTGTCCTATGCCTTTACAAGAACAGCTGAGAAGAGGCCAGACCAAACCATCGTATAATGGGACTTGCTTACAACAGAGAGAGAGAGAGAGAGAGAGAGAGAGAGAGAGAGAGAGAGAGAGAAACAAAAAAACCCAAAACCTCCCGTCCATCAATCATCCCAACATACAGAGATCAGCTGTACACCCCAGAAAAAAAATCATCTCTAGGAACACTCTCCATAAATTCTCTTAAATGTGTTCCAGCTTATGAATGGTGAGAGAGAATCTCAGGAGATGGGGACCGGAATCTTCAGATTTGAAGAGTTCCTGCTGGTAACGATTAATGAGCTCAAACCAGACAATCTATCCTACAAATCACAAGTTTAGTCAATGGGGAATGATTTGACTGAAACAGATGGTGTCAGGCAGCTTCTTAGGAATCTAAGCAGGATGCCGAGATGCCATCTCGGCCGTGTTTTCTGTCAGATGCCTCACTTGGAGGCTGACAGCAGACAAGGAAATCTACTCTGCTTCTTTGTAACTTCCATTCTGTACTCCTGAGGAAGCTGATGTTCCAGCTGTGGCAGCGTTTGGAAGCCTTGGTACCCACAGAGGCTAATCACAGACCATCTGGGGAGCCTAGTATTGAGGGATAGCTCTTGATTTGGGCGCTGAATGTTGCTTTGTTTCGGGTTTGTTTTGAATCTACAGTTGAAAATAGCTCCAATGTTGCATGTCTCTGCTTCCACTGTGGAAACATGGATAGGACTGGTAATGTGTCAAACAGTCACCAAATTCCTCAAAACAAAGTGCTTCCTAATGCTTCAACCCTTACTCACAAGCCCTCATGCTGTGGTGACCTCCAACCATAACATTATTTTCATTGCTGCTATTATGAATCATAATACAGGTATCTGATATGCAGGATATCTGGTATGCGACCCCTATGCAAGGGTCATTCAACTCCCAGAAGGGTCACAACTCACAGGTTGAAAATCACTGCCTTAAAACAAAGAGTCTTCAAAGAGTTCCCTTTGCTTCCAAAAGAATCCCATTGCGTAGGATGAAGCCCTGAGTGCTGTAAAAATGGTTTCAAATGGCCTGGAATCCAGTCAACTGAGGCTGAGAAGTCTCAGACAGAGAGGGGTGAGTGCTCGTGTGTGTGTGTGTGTGTGTGTGTGTGTGTGTGTGTGTGTGTGTTGTCTGTGTACATGCGCATGTGTGCAAGTCTGTCTGTGTATGTCTATGTGTCTCTGTGTGTGTTTAAATGAGAGAGTTGGATGCGGTGGCACAAGTTAGTAGCAAGTCCATAGCTCTAGTACTTGGTTGGGAGGCTGAGCTAGATCATCATAGGAGTTTTAGGCCATCCTGGGCTACACTGAGACTTTGTCTCATCCCTTACCCCATGTACGTTTCTTGTAACATAGTCTAGATTCTCCCCACCCCCACCCCTCACTAAGACCTGGACCAGAATTCTACCCTCACTAAGACCTGGATCAGTATTTCTTGCCTGTGTCCTTTTCTTTCTAAACAGCAGAAACCAAGCGATGCATAGAGCTCCCTCTAATAAGAGACTCCAGTAGTTTTCTCCATTTTCCTTGTGCAGTACTGCTCCAGGCTAACCATCCGTATTTTGCATTAGAATGCCTTTCTTCCCTCCATTTTCTTCCCAAGCATCTTCATGCCTCTGCTTTCTATACCTTTCTAAGTTGGTGGCAAGAGTGGTTGTCTAGACTCACCTAATCACAGTCCCCCACTTCCTGCTTCCAGAATCCAGGTACCATTTCCTGGTTTTCTTTTCTCTTTTTTTGGTTTTTCGAGACAGGGTTTCTCTGTATTGCCCTGCGTTGACCTGGAACTCACTCTGTAGACCTCTGGTTTTCAAATCTTGTTTTAAAACGTGAAGGAGGCCGAAGTCCCATGAGAGCTTTCAACATAATGCACAGAGAGCATGGATTCTGACAGGGGACCTCCCACAGCTTTGACCCCCATTCTTCTTCCCACCCTCAGGATCACAGTGCTGAGGACTCAGTGCTGAGTGCACAGCCTCAGTACTCTCTGGGATGGAGACTTTCCTGCCTTGTAAAAACAGAATTAAAGAGACAAGAATGATCCTCAGGCTTCTCTAAAGGCTTGAGAAGCCCTGGGAGTCTATGCTACTCAGAGCTACACAGGGGGTAGATTACTAACTCACTGCTCTTTTCAATATGACACATTATTTTTTCCTGGAAACATTCTGCAGGCTCAGGACTGGTCACGCCTCTGTATCATGTATCTGTATGTTAGTGAGTGACATCCTGCTACTTAAGGGCTATTTTGATAAATTTGAATAATACTCTTACACTTACTACAAAGTATTCCTGTGTAGTAGTGGACTATTTATTCTTCCTTTAATAAATTCAAGTTATTTAATAAATTTCAAGTTAATTAATTAGATTTTTAAAAAAATATTTATTTTATGAATGTGAGTGCACTGTAGCTGTCTTCAGACACACCAGAAAAGGGTATCAGATACCATTAGAGCCACCATGTGGTTGCTGGGAATTGAACTCAGGACTTCTGGAATAGTAGTCAGTACTCTTAACTGCTGAGCCATCTCTCCAGCCCATTTAATAAGATTTAATATGTCACTGGAACAACCTTTGGGAGGGATCCTGGTATTTACAGGATACTAGGTAATAATAATAATAATAATAATAATAATAATTTATGTGCATGTGTGTGCATGTGCCCAAGGCTTGAGAGAGGATTGGGCTCCCTGATGCTGGAGTGCCAGGCCTTTGTGAGCTGTCTGATGTGAGGGCTGGGAATTGAACTTAGGTCCTCTAGAGGAACAAAATGTGCTCTTAGCCACTCAGCCATTTTCCCAGACAAATACTGGATTTTTCAAGATTTTATAAGGGTCTTCTAATTTTTAATTGAGGATTTTACACTTGTGTATACATTTTGATCAAGCCTACTCCTCATTCCTTCCTCTCCAACTCCTCCCACTAACCCCTGCCTAGTCTTAAAAGCAAAACAAAACAAACAAAAAACCTATGACACCAACCGACATATAAACGTGTTAATGTGGGGGTGGGATGGAGCTTGGCTCTAGACAGAGTACTACCAGCAACTAAGAAATGCTGAGAGCAGGAGGAAGAGTCTTCCCTAGGGAAGGGCACACCAGCTGAGGGGCAGCCCTTGAAAACACATACAAACAGGCAGCATTATACAGACTAAGAAAGCTGTATTTGTGTATAAGGAGTGTGTGTGTGTGTGTGTGTGTGTGTACAGAAAAGGAGGCCATAAATTTGAGAGAGCAAGGAGGAGTACACAGCGGGTTTGGAAGGAGGAAAGCAAAGGAGGAAATAATGTGATTGTATTATAATCTCAAAAATATGAGAGAGAAGAAAGGAATGTAAATGATACTGAGACAGAAGAGAAATGTGGAATCATTGTAAATGTTCATCTAATTAGGAGACCAAAGTTACCAGTGAAGAATCTGCATTTACTGTAGTTGAATCATTATAATGACTCTATTTCAGATACTCACACTCAAAAAGAAACTCATGTGCTTGTGCACGTACGTATACACACACACACACACACACACACACACACACACACACACACACACACAC
>JANHMN010000001.1:192930429-192991694 GCA_030674055.1 Rhabdomys pumilio | reverse complement strand
CACACACACACACACACACACACACACACACACACACACACACACACGGAGGAAAGACTAATCGCAAGCCTTAATGATCCTGGTCTAATTGAGAGGACAGACCATATTTTGGGGGGTGAGGTTGTGACCTTGTCTTCTATACATTGCTCATTAGATAGCTGACTAACTGGAGCCTCTCAGCTACTACATTTTGACTCATTGAAGAGGGGTAGAAGATTGACTCGCCCATGGGCTCATGTCCTGAACATCAATGGGTTTCTAGCTTGTGGTGCTGTCATCCAAGGGCTGTGGTGGCCTAGGCAGCCAGGCCTGTCTGGTGGGAGGAAGCCTTTAGGGGTGAGATTGTGAAGGTCAGAACCAGGCTTTGCTATCTGCCCTGTTCTCTTCCTGCTTTGTCCTCATGGCATAAGCAAGACACCATCACATGCTCCCATCACCCCTCCCCTGCCTTACCACACCAGACTGCACCTTCTGAAACCATGAGACCCCCAATTTCCTTCTCCCTTAAGTTTCCTCTGTCAGGGCTTTCACCACACAAATGAGAAAAGTAATAAAATCCTACACAAAAAGACTACCTGGTGCTCTGGGCTCTAGAGTTGACTTAGTATATAAGAGTACTAGCTGCCCTTCCAAAGGACTGGGTTCACTTATCAGCACCTATGTGATAACTAGTTCCAGGGTTGATCTAACACCTTCTTTTGGCCTCTGTGGGCACCAATCATGCACTGACATACATACAGGCAAAACGCCCATACACATACAGTAAAATGATTTCTAAAAATTCAATGACGATAAGTGCGTACGTAAGGTCTCATTCCTTATAATTCAATGCTTTAAATGGCTATTACAATGAGCACATCAATTTCCCCTCCTGAGCAGGTCAACTGAGAAATCTTCTGATAAAATTTATCCCCATTTTATATATGAATAAAGATGATTTAATAGTCAAATAACTTATCCATGGCTGTACCCCTATCTATTGATCAAACACCGTGTTGGGTGTTGGAGAGATGATTCAGTCATTGAGAGCACTGGCTGGTTTCCCAAAGAATGGAGGTTCAAACCCCAGCATACACATGGCAGCCCCTTCTGAAGGGTCCAATGCCCTCTCCTGGCCTCTTCAGGCACTGCATGTACGTGGTGCACAAACACACATGCAGGCAGAACACCCATATACATAAAATAAAGAAATCTAAAAACAATAACAAAACAACACACATCACTTTTTGTTTATATCACACATTTGAATATCTGAGATGCCACACATAGCCTTATAGTTCCCTTTATGTGACACTGCATGTGTCTTGTCTTGCATCATCTTATGTGACCAGCGGTGCCCTCTAGTGTGGCATGGGGCACTTAGGGCCACACAGGAGGTTTTTAGGTCACTTGAGATCCATTAGAGAGGTTTTCATGAGGTCCTAGGTAGTTCCCATCAAGGCTTGTCATAGAAACCTGAGCCTGGCCATGCCCAGTTCCTCCCTCTTCCTGACTGCCATGTGAGCCTTTGCACACACAGTCTTGAGGCTGCCTTCTGCCATGACGTGGGACTTCCCAGAACTGAGCCCATGCAGGTGCCAAGCCTTTGAGCTTCCCAAACTGAAGGTTAAATGAACATCTTTATTTGATAAACTTAGCCAGTCTCACATATTTTCATTGGTAACGAAAAGATGATCAGTACCAATGTCTTACTAAGCAAATCAGATGACTGACTGCACAGAGCAGTCTTGTTATAACTCTTTTTGCTGTGCAAAGGGGAGTAACTCTGTGGGTAGAAGTGTTTGCACACAGGCCTCATGTTCTTTGTTTGATCCCTAAATCCCACAAGTTGTCCGGAAAGAATTGTCTCCAGAAGTTTGCCTTCTGACCTGTACCCATGCATGTCACATATAAAATGTTTAGTTCCATGTGGTTCTCGCTGTGAAACATCTCAGCACTGTTGACTGAAAACTTTCTAGCAAGCCTGTGCTTTCATTGGTTCTGTTCCCCAGCTGGAGGGATGGAATCTATCTATGGAAATAGTTCAAACTCTTGGGACTTAGCAACCTGTGTGAGTCCTCCCATTGTCTTGCTGCTGCTGCTGCTGCTTCTTTTTCTTCTTCTTCTTCTTCTTCTTCTTCTTCTTCTTCTTCTTCTTCTTCTTCTTCTTCTTCTTCTCCTTCTCCTTCTCCTTCTCCTTCTCCTTCTCCTTCTCCTTCTCCTTCTCCTTCTCCTCCTTCTCCTCCTCCTCCTCTTCCTCCTCTTCCTCCTCTTCTTCCTCCTCCTTCCTTCCTCCTCCTCCTCCTCTTCTTCCTCTTCCTCCTCTTCTTCCTTTCTCTCTCTCTCTCTCTCTCTCTCTCTCTCTCTCTCTCTCTCTCTTTTGTTTTTTTGAGACAGGGTTTCTCTATATAGCCCTGGCTGTACCTGAACTCACTCTGTAGACTAGACTGGCCTTAGAAATCTGCCTGCCTCTGCCTCCCAAGTGCTGGGATTAAAGGCATGTGCCACCAATGCCCGGCGTCTTGCTTCTTCTTTAAACAAAAAAATATTATTAATCTTCTCAGAGTCTCACTGTGTGTCCTTGGCTGGGCTACACTAGAGATTCTTGTGCCTCAGATTTCCATGCTTCCTTATTTCATGGCCTTCTATTTATTGGCTAAAATGTTACATTTCCCAATTCTACTTTGTACCTAACAGAATAGCAGCATCTGGCTAGGAGTGACAGAGGCAGGAGGAGCTCTGAGTTCAAGACTAGCCTGGTCTACATAGCAAGTTCTAGGCCAGCCAGAACTATAGAGTAAGATTCTATCTCAAAAACAACAACACCCTAAACCAAACCACAGAACACAACAGAACAGAGCAAAAGCCTGGACCTGGAGCCATGAGCTTGTACCATCTAGAATAGGGAGACAGAAGCAGGCAGGTTCCTGGGGATTTTTAGTTAGCCAGCCTAGCTTACTCGATGAGTTACAGGTCAGGGATATGCACCCTCAAACCTCAAGATGGATGGCACCTGAGAAATGATAACTAACGTGTCCTCTGTCCTCCAGAGCTTTGTATGCACCCACCAAATGCACACAAATACGACTGTGCGTGTATTCTCCCCTCCCTCTCTGTTTCTGTCTGTCTCTCAGACTTACATTCACCTGGCACCTGAAACCATTAAATTTAGAAGTTTAGTCTATTTGACATCAAAGCTATCCGAGCTACGGATAAGTTACATTCATGATACATCTTTCTTCGGCATAGTCTGATGTTCCCCATCCTAACCCCTGAGATCTAATAAAAAAAAGCAAATGCAAATTTAAATATTTTCCATTTGTTTGTGGGGCAGCTGGTATTGGAATAGTGTAAGTTGGAACCTTGTAAGATGAAATGGCTCAAAATGAATCTTAAGATATCTCCTGATTCCTCCTGCCACTGCAGGACCTGTCTCACACAAGCCATTTATTGCAGCCAGAACCCATCCTATTTTTAAAGTGTGGTAGGAGATGGGAACATGACTATCTTCCTTGGTAGCTCATCTAGCGTTTAATAATCCTTGCTGTCATTAAAGTCTAAAATAATCCTCCCAGATGAGAAGGAATGGTTCACCCTCATGACCTAAGGTGTGTGTCGCCCACAGAGGTTTGGTCTCATCTAGGGCAGCAAGATCTCCGATGCAGGAGCCATTAGTGGCCTTCTTGCTTACTATGGCTTTTTCCTGATTGTTCCTCACTAAGCCCTAGAAAACAAACACTAAGTATCTATCCTGCAGGGAAACAGGGCTCTAGCAGAGGAGATTTGTCAGTGGCAATACTGGTCCTCTGAGAGATCCCCCAGCCATCTTTACAATGCAGTGCGCACTGGGAAGACCAATGCTGTACTAAAAAAAAAAAAAAAAAAAAAAAAAAAAAAGTTCCCCCAAAGGGGAAGGAGGCTACAGCTAAAAATACATCATGGCAGCTGTTACAAATGCCTCTCACAGGAAGCACACCAACTATTTCCTTAGCTACCTCTTTGAAGAGCAAATGAGGGGTTAAGGAAATTGTGGAATTTTTCAGTAATACTAAGCTGGTTAGATTTAGGGGAAATTTTTTTCCATGGGCAAAAAAAAAAAAATCTGTTGGAAAAAGACAAAAAATTATTAATAATATAAGAATGTATAAGGATTAGGGTTCTCTAAAAATTTCCGGAAGACTTAGGGTGGAGACAACCTTCAGCCCACAAGACGAGCCAGGTCTTGGCCTCAGTTTCCAGTTGCCTGGCCTGTTTCTACAGAGTGATCTCTCTGGCTTCCTTCTGTTCTCATAGGCTCAGTTGAATAAGCCCCAGATGTCTTGTAGCTCTGTAAGAAAATGTAGGTGGCAGGATTTGAGAAAGAATGGCTTTGTGAGCCAGCAAGCAATCCTGAGAGAGCCTGCCCTGCTCTCTTAAGGGCGGACTCTAACAAAGGGGCTTTTCCTCTTTATCTTCTGGGGCTTCTAAAGCAGCCTTAGGCCTTGCTCCTAACCACTAACTCACCTACTACCAGTGTTTTATTTGAGGTGTTGATTCCATTCCCAGCAGCCCTTTCACAGATGGAAGGACTTCCTCCACCACCCAGGAAGGTAAAACAAACAACCCCCCAAAACAAGAGCCACCACTACCCTCACCCACCAGCAAGAGACCGCAGGTGCTCTCTCTCCCAAGTCAGTGTCCTTCTTATTTTTTTCTTTTATTTCATTGAAACAAAGTTTCACTATGTAGTCCAGGCTGACCTCGAGCTCACTTATGTAACCATGTAACCCATGCTGGCCTCAAACTCATTTTCTTACTTTTCCATCCAAAGTGCTGGAATTACAGGTGCGGTGACCTGTTTGGTTTATGCCTTTAAAATGTCACGTTTGAAATAATTACAGATTTATAAGAAGTTGCAAAAAACATTACAGCCAGTTCTCATGGACCCATTACCCAGCTTCCCCTAAGTGACATACTAGAACCACACTATATTATCAAAGCCTTTAAACCAATGTTAATACAGGCTAACTAAGGAAACTAACCAGATAGCACACCTTGGTCGGATCCTGGCAATTCTTACGTACATTTTTTTGGGGGGTATGAATTTGTGTATAGTCGATGGCTTCTGATTACACCCACCAATTCATACCACTACTCCCATCTCTAGTCAAGATCACACTGCATTTTTAAAGTCTTTGGTATTGAAACCAACTTGATAACATAAGTTTCTGACCCCCCCTTTTTCTCTCACTCGTGCGCCCGCAAGCGCGCATACACACAAACACTCACACACACACACACACACACACACACACACACACACACACTCACACACACCATACAAAGTGAAAATGAATGTCCCTGAGAGGACTGGGGGCCCTATGATCACTGCTAAATATTTAGTGAATTCTGAGGGACATGCTCTTGTTTAGTTTGAGAATTCATTACTTTCATGAACATCCGCCTGGTGAGCCTAGGAATTTATTAAGTCCCTATCATTCAGCAAACAACTCAGCTGGGATGGGCACACAGCCTTCAGCTCTCACATATCTTATTGAGTTATAGTGGCTGCCTAGCCAGGCCATATGGAGGAGGCTTCAGAGGCCACAGCTGGGCTTAGTGTGAGGGAGACATTCTCTAACTGAGATGCTCTGCCACGGGAGAGTGGTAGTCGGATATAAGTCAGGAACTTTCTATCTTTAAAATTCTTTTGACATTTTGAGCCACACAGTGTTCTGGAGGCTGGGAAAGCAGGATAAAGAAACAGTCCTGTAGGGTGTGGTGGCTCACTCCTTTAATCTTAACCCTCAGGAGGCAGAGGCAGGTGGATCTCTGCCAGTTCAAGGCCTTGTCTACAAATTGAGTCCAGGACAGCTAGTACTACACCACAGAGAAATCCTGTCTGGAAAAACAATGCAAAAGTAACCAATCAACCAACCAAACAAACAAAATACAGTCTTTGTTCCTAAGAAGTCCTAAGAGTTTGTAATTGGGAAGGGGAGGTGAACATGCTGACTGAAGACTGTGAGCCTGGATGCTAAGAGCTCATGGTAAGGTGCTCTGTAAGCGACAGTAGGGCTCATCACAGGAGCTCTGGGGAGTTAACAAAGACCAGCAGCTTTGGTTGGGTCTTATACCTGTGGACTGATGGGCCCAAGGGTGGCTGGTCCAGGATGTGGGACAAATTGATGCCATTGTTACTGGTTGTTCAGTTAAGTGCAGAAGATCAGGGTTAGAAGAGAGGAACATGAGAGAGAGAGAGAGAGAGAGAGAGAGAGAGAGAGAGAGAGAGAGAGAGAGAGAGTGAGATTCTGGGACCTCCCCACTGGATTAAAACCCTACTTAACTTAGCCTGTGCTGCCATTCAGTTATTTAAGTTACCTCTTGTGCCTTTTCCTTCTCTGTCGAATGAGCAAAGACAACATGTCTACATCACAGCCCTCGGAGGATCAAATGAATTAACATTTGTGCAAAGTGTTTTAAGCAGTAAAGACTATGTTGTTGAGTGTTATCAGTGTGTGTGTGTGTGTGTGTGTGTGTGTGTGTGTGTGAGGTACCAATGTATTATTCCAACATATCTCATCAACCAGGAAAACGCAAATTAAGATTAATAAAACAAATCATAACAATTTAAACCAGACTATGCATCTGTGAAAGGGAGAAGGTGACCAAAGGGGGCTGGTGGGTCGTTTTAGTGTGTAAACTTCCCGTGTTCCTGGCTCATGCTGAGCTAGTAAGACCAGCAAGCTCCCAGATGGAAACGTAAAGAATGTCCAAAGGAGCGGTGTCACATACCTTCTATCCCAGCACTAGCAAGGCAGACACGGGCAGATCTCTGCGAGTCCTGGACGAACAAAACCAGTACTAGGTAGGAGCAACATTTTTCTCCATCTCCATGGTACATCCTCTTCTAAAAGTCATCATCCATCCCAAGTCAGGCTTGGGTCTAGCTCAATCCTATCTCTTCCCAGTCGCTGGCTCAACCCTCCATATTCATCATGTGCTGAGAGCTCTTGACTTATCCCTGTTATCCTTCCTTGATCAATATGATGGCTAATTCTCAGTCCTATCAATACACTTCACTCAGCTCATTATTCTTTTCTTTCTGAAGTGTTTTCTTTATTTGCCTTGCAAGGCGCTCTTCTCTAACCGGTAGCTTCCCGTTAAATCCACTTGTTCCCTTGCCCCTCCCCCCTTTTTTTAGATCTATTTACTATGTATACAGTATTTTGCCTGCTAGTATGACCACATGCCAGAAGAGGGCATCAGATCCCAGTATAGATAGTTGTGAGCCATTATGTGGTTGCTTGGAATTGAACTCAGGACCTCTGGAAGAACAACCAGTGAGTCATCTCTCCAGTCCCTCCTTCGCCTTTGTCTCTCTGGCTTTCAAGTTGAAGAGCCCAGGCTGTGACTCCCTGGTTGTCTCCACCTTGTAATATCACTTAATCTTATTGCTTGAAATGTTATCCAATCACAAGGCCTCAGGTCTGCCCTCTTTCCAAAAGCACATATCCACATATCCTGCCTCCTCTTCCTCCTCTTCTTCCTCTTCTTCCTCTTCCTCCTCTTCCTCCTCTTCCTCCTCTTCCTTTTCTTCCTCCTCTTCCTCCTCCTCCTCCTCAGCATCTGTTATTCTCCATCACCCTGGCCAGACTCACCAGCTCTGACATTGAGCTCAGCCTCTTATTCTAAAGCTCCTCTGCTTGACCAATTCAGATTTACCCATCTTGACTGGAAGTAACCCCATCCTTCCAGGCGTGGCTCAGGCAAATCTCAATGGAGCTACATCCTCTCTCTCGTCCACTTTACTAGTTGCAACATGAATGACAGAGAATTTACTTCTGAAGTAGATGAATTAGTTGGTACATCAGTTAGTTTCACCCCTCTACTGTGACTATTGCTGGTTCCAACCATCATGGTTTCTTGCCTGGGTGCTGATGATATCAGCCTCCAAAATGGTTTCTCCGAATCCATCTTTGCCCTGGTACTGTCTGTCTACAGATATAGCAGCCAATGAATCCCTTTAGCCTATGAGGCAGGTCACACCACTCATCTGCCAAAAATTCCCAGTGGTTTCCTGGTGTTCGGAGAGCTGAAGTCAAAGTCTTGTCACAGCAGGCTGTACCCTCTGCCCAATGATGCCAGCACTGTCTGCCTCCCTCTCCCTTAGGCAACAGACTTCTTGCTTTGCAATGAATACATTAGGCATGAAGTCTAGAGAATCTCTGCCCTAGCCTTTTGGTCTGTAGTACTCTTTCCCTTGCATGATGTCCTTACCAGCATCAAGTCTTCATGAGGCATGCTCTGACCAACTAACTTCACACCCAAATCACCTTACCACCTGGGCCCACTTCTACATACTTGACTCTCCATATGACTTGCCAGGTTCTAAGGAACCATATGATTTACTTTCATACTCTAATTGATATAGACCGGACTTCTCTGCAAGCAATGGTGAGTTGGCCTTCTCCACTGGTGACCAAGATTCCTTGAGCAGCTTCTGTTCTATAAAAATTTTGATAGAATTTTTCTACATGAATGGCCAAATGAGTCAATCAATAATACTTATCCACACCAACACTGAATCCTAAGCTAACGATTTCTCCTAGGAACAAAGGTTTTCTTTAAAACAATTTTGTGTGTGTGTGTATGCTGAGCAACCTTCCCATCATGCCTTTCTCTCCCCCTTTGACTCACCCCCCTGGACAAATTTCCCTGTACTTTGAAGTTTTATATAAAGCTATATATGTATGAATGACCGAGGAAGGTTTCCTTGGGTGTATGTATGTATCATATACATTTTCCTCATCCATTCTGTTGCTGGACACCTAAGTTTGTTCTATAACTTAGCTTCTGTAAACAGTGCCGTGACCTTCTGAAGTGGTTTAGCTGTGTTATTTGGAATATCAATCGTTACGTTTGTTTAATTAAAACCTTTTAAATTATGTGTGGGTATGTGCATATGAATGTGAGTGTCCACAGAGGCCAGAAGAGGACACTGGATTTCCCTCATCAGGGACTTACTGGCAGTTGTGAGCATCCCCTTCCAGCGTGGGTGCTGGGAGCCATACAGGTCCTCTGCTGCAAGAGCAGCAAGTTCGTGACTGTTGAGGCCTCTCTCCAGCCCAGTCACCAGCTTCCTGAGAGGCCTCCACACTGGCTTCCGTGGTGGCTGCGCCTGTTCCTTTTCTCTTCCCAATGATACTTGTATGACATAACAGCACAGCCTGAGATGCCCTGACCACACCCAATGTTTGCTGCCCATCTGTTTGCCTATAGATGTCCAATCCCTGCACGACTCTGCTCATACTCTGCTCAGCACCTGTATGCTCAGTCTTCGCTCCGTGCTGCCCTTCACTCCCGTGTCCCTTCGTGAGCTGTCCTTTTCCACTCCTCTTGTCAACCTGCCTGCACGCCCACAGCTCCATCCTTTTGCTCGGAATGGACATTCCTCCCTGAGCCCTCCTCCAGTTTTCCTCCCCTTTTCCCATTCCCTCTGCTAAAGCTTGACCCTGCCCACGCCCCTAGATCACAAGAATCTTTCCATTCCAAACATTCATAACCCTTACAGTGTACAGCCCACTGCAGTCTGAATGTGCTTCCCACAGTTCATGAATGAGAGACCCGGTTCCAAGGCAACGGGGTTGAGAAGGGAGACCCTGAGGAACTGAGGAGCCCCTGAGGAACTGAGGTCACGAGGCTTTGCTATTATGAATGAATTAATGTTTTGTTACAAAAGCGAGCTCATTCCTCCTTTGCACACACTCACAATTATCCATTTTGCCATAAGATGCCATCTGCCATGTTCTGGTGCAATAGAAGGCACTCCCCAGGGGTAGCTCCTCTTTTCTTAGTTTTCCCATCCCCTTGACCCAAAAGCCAAACAAACTTCTCTGGTGTGTAAATTACCCAGTCCATGATACTCTGTTATAGCTACGCAAAACAGGCTAAGACAGCCACCCATCCAAATAATTCTAAACCTACAGGCATTGAAGCAGCGTCTACTGATTATTTTAGACATAGCTTTTATATAATTCAAAAATGTGGCATTTTTTGGAAAACAAGTCATATAGAAAGAAATGTTTGATTTTTAATTATGATACCGATTGTCATGGCTTTTCTCTTTCTGTAAGCAAGAGCAATTATTTCTGGATTCCATGGATTCCAACAGTCTCAGCACACAACAGACAGACAGACAGACAGACAGACAGACAGTATCTACAGGGTGGCTGGAGGACTTGGAACCTGTACAAGGAAGAAGCCACAAAGGCCGAGAGATTTTTGAAGGTCTCATGACTTGAGAGGATATAAATCAAAGTCACAGACTTATAGTAGGTTAAAAACTAAGGTAAGAGAGTTGGAGAGATGGGTCACTGGTTAAGAGCACTTGATGCTCTTCCAGAGAACCCAGGTTCATTTCCCAGCACCCACATAGTGGCTCATAACCATCTGTAGCCTCAGTTCCAGGGTGTCTGAAACCCTCTTCGGGCCTCCATGAATCCCAAGGACACACATGGTAAACAGATATACATGCAAGCAAAACACCTATACACATATAAAAAGAAACAAATCTTTAAAAATAAAATTCTAAGGGTGTGGCTTTGCAGTGAGTTACTCTGCATTGCCTGTCACTGACATGCCAGTAATCGATAGTTAAGTTCTTAAAATCATGTTATTTTGAACAGCTGCTGTTTTCCACTTTGAAAGAAGAAATGCCGCTCTTTAGTACAGTGGAAGACACTCTACCCACTTTCTACTGCAGGGGAGTGGCTAAAGTGATGGTACATTCACAGTCCCCTGGACTACATTTGGTCCCCAACTTGCAATGGCTGGGCTTAGTAATGTTTTAACTTTGAAGCTGAGGCACATGTACATAAACATTCCATGTTCACCTTTAGATACTCAGTAAGAAATCTCCCTGTGTCAGATGATTTCCTCAGTGTACACTAATGTAAGTGTTCTGAACGTATCTAAGGTAGGACCAGCTAAGCTATGATATTCAGCAGGCTAGGCTTGTCAAACGAAGTCTTGGCTTATGACATTTTTAGCTTACATTTGGATTTATTGGGACAAAGGCTGCTGGAGTCAGTGAGCACCTGTACCATGTGGCTCTTAGACTTAAGGAACGGTGTTTCTCTTGGATGCATTCAGAACTGAAAGCCAGGGTACAGACTCTGGACGTCACCATGAACACTTAGCTCCTTTCTGGGTTCACCAGTTTCTCCCATGAATCCATCTAGTGCACACTTCCTGTGCGCTCTCTGCCACTCTGGCCAGGACATGGTCTTCCTATGGACCGAGAGGGGAGGTACCAGAATGTGCTCACTTTACAAGTGGGAGCTTTGTCCAGAGGACTTAAAAGCCTGAACAAGTTGTAGTTAGCAAATTGAAGGCCTAGTTTTGGACCTTGGAGGGCACTGACACTCTAGTCCATGAGCCTTTACTTTGTCAGGCTGCCTCTCAGTGTGTATTTTATAGACTCATGACTACACTAATGACTTGCAGTTTTGAAAAACACAACTGACGCACCCTGGGCATGCAGGGGAGTAAACACTGAAATGCAGAGTTGCTGTGATCTGAGTGCTAGGAGGGGATGCTCTGCAGGGCAGAGCTGAGATCGTCCATAGTTTCTGCTGATGTTCTAGAACTCCGTTCTTCTTCTAGATACATGTTGTGTAGTCATCTGGTTGAGCTTCCGAGTCCTTTGTAACTCAAGTATACAAGGCTTCCCAGATCAAACAACCATGGGAGCCATCCAGAGGCTCTTTTCTATTGGTCTGGGTAGTCACTGTGTGAGGAACTGGTTGCCAGCTCTAACCTGACGAGCATGTTCAACGTGTCAATATTGTAAAACCTGACCCTGAGTAGGTCAATCTGCAAAGTGAAATGTGTGACAGTCCGACACTAAGTTCAGGATGAACGACACAGAATATACAAGCAGATAAAGACGATGACGGGTTGCTTGAAATTGGCATCTCTTCAGTTACCAAGGCCTGTTGTGACCATAACTGGACCCTGTCACTCACCCAGAAAACTCAGGCTAACAGACCTTCACATCTGCTGTAGCCCCAGCCACTCTCTGGTACACAGAGGCTGATAAAAGCTGTTCTTGTTGGATCGTGAGTCTGTAAAGGACACTAAGTGACATGAGATTCCTCAGTCAACAATGTAAGACTCTCTCCCAGCTCACAACTGCTCAAGTTACTTACAGATAAAAGGGGAAAAAAAGGAAAAAGAACAAAGACTAACTTATATTGTGCCCAAAGCAGAGAATGATCATCCATGTTGAAATATTCTAGTGATATGTTGTTGGACTAATGCAGCTATGATTTGTTGTTCTTAATTATTAGAGGAAGCTATTTAAAGAGGTCAACCAGCCAAAAGATTCGAGGAGATGCCAAGCCAACCCTGCTCATTCTAAAGCTTCTCTTATCCCTGCCCCCATCTGTTTATGGTGCTGGGGATAGGGTCCAGGCCTCACACATGCCAGGCAAATTTCCCCTTCCCTTCTCCCTCCTGCTCCGGCCTTGCTCGCTCTGGCCCCAAGGTTTTTACTTATTTATTATATGTAACTACACTGTAGCTGTCTTCAGACACCCCATAAGAGGGCATCGGATCCCATTACAGATGGTTGTGAGCCACCATGTGTTTGCTGGGATTTGAATTCATGACCTCTGGAAGAGCAGTCAGTGCTCTTAACCGCTGAGCCATCTCACCAGCCCCTCTTCTCGTCTCTTTTAATAGAGGTTTTACCTGCATGTTGACAGGTACATTGGGTTCAGTTGCACTTTCCCTTAAGAAAGCTTAGAGTTATCTTGGAAGTGCCACAACAGTCTCAGATATGTGCAAATCAGCACTAGGGAAAGGTGTTTGAGGGGAGTCACCCACCCACAGCACTGCTATATACAAGCACTAGTGGAGATCGGCCACCATGTTTGGTCTAAGTAGGACACCATAGAAAGGACTCCCAGCCCTCGAGTTCAGTATAGCGTGGTCAAACGAGTGGGAGGTTGTCATTTGCACAGGGCATTTCTTGACTCTTCTTTCACAACACGTTAGACGCAGTGAGAGAAAGCCCACGGCACTCAGATTAGCTCACAGCACAGAGTCAGCAACCCTGCTCCCCCTGGTAGGGGCCACTCAATAACTGCTGGTTCTACCAGAAAATGCAAGAGGATATTCCACATGATTTGGTTTTTGCATACATAAGGAAAGAAGGAACAGTGGAGGAGGAAGAGGAGGAGAGGAGAAGAAAGAAGAGAAGGAGGGAAAGATGAAGAGAAGGAGAAGGAGGAAGGAGGGATGAGGAAGAGGAGAAGGAGGAAGAAGAAGAGGAGGAGGAAGAGGAGGAGGAGTGGTGCATAAGAAGGAAGACAGAGCATGAAGCCATGAGGCTGGCTGGTCAACCGTGGGTTAACATCAGATTCAGAGAGGCACACAGTAACTCAGTGTCTCTGTAAGTCCCTGAGCCCCAGGGTGAAAGGCATTTTTATTTGTGGAAACAGAATGGTTCCTTCTTTCACCATTGACTCTCTCTCCTCTCATTTCTTTATTTTTGGTCTGTCTAAACCCCAAATTTGGACCATCCATCATTTCAACCTGCCCAGAATTTTCATCTTTCCAGAGCCAAAGAGCAACAAATACCGGGTCCAAAGAGCCCTCTCCCATAGCCGACTGCCACCAGCCCTCCTCCTCTCAGGGTTACAGGGTGCTCAGAGCAGACGCGGTCAGCAGGACGTGCCACACACAGCAAATCATCAAACCAGAATGCGTTAATGGGGTTCCAGGGAACTTACTCGTACTTGTGCTGGTTCCAATTGTGTTGATTGTGGCGGGGACAGATGAGGAAGAGTAGAGAGGCACATGGCCGTTCTCACAGCCCAGGCTCTTGTCCTGCCAGTTGGAGGCGCTGATGCAAATCCCAGAATCCCGAGAGTTCTGCCAGCCATTGATTTTGTCGTCAGAGTTCTGTCTTTGGTGATAGTAGTGCGTCTGTCCATAATCCACAGAGTCTGATCGGCCTCGGTTCTGGCTACCAAAGCTGGTGGATGTTCGGTCCTCCAAGTGATTCAGCCACATGGCTAGTGCACTGCGGTCCTCCAAGGAAGTGGCTGGGTGGATCAAAGCATAGGACAGCAGCTGCCTGCTCTCCTCAATGTGCTGGTTGTGTTCGATAGAGTGTGCCAGGATCTTGGGCAGCAGTTTCATATACTCTACTTTTGCGTCGAGGTTTCCTGGCTTCAGCAAAGGCAGGTGAGTTAGCAGAAGGGAAATCACTTTATCCTTGGATTCCTGTTGCCATTGGTTAATGATTCCTGAAAGGGAAAGTACACAGGACACATGAGCAAATACACCAATGATCACACGAAACATCACACTCTAAATTTCTGTGGCTTAGAGGCCCGAGTTTGTAACCTTAGCTACATCTTCTCAACTGTGTGTGCGATTGGTTATGTGGCCTAAGGTTTTTAGGGGCCAAGAACTCAAATGAGTTACAGTTCCAAACTTCCCAGAGAGTGCAGTCCGTAGAGTGTGTGATCCTTTGTGCTACGTAAAATCTGGGTATCGTGGTGCACACCTGATTACAGGTGCTCTTGGTGTACTTGGAAGGTGGAGACAGAAGACTCAGAAGTTCAAGGTCATTCACTACTACTTAAGAAGTCTGGCACAGCATGAACTACATGAGACCTTGTCTCAAAAATCTAAATCCTTGGAGTTGGAGAGATGGCTCAGTGGCTGAAAACACTGGCTGCTTTTCCAGAGGACCTGGGTTAAATTTCCGGCACCCACATGGCGGCACACAACTGTCAATAACTCCAGTCCTAGGGGATCTGACACTCTTGTTTGGCTTTCTCAGATACCATAAACACACATGGTGCACAGACACACATGCAGGCAAACACTTATATACATAAAATAGTTTTAATTTCCATTTTATAATAAAATATGTATTTTATTAAGCATGTTATACATATATAATATACAATTATATATGATAATCAATATAATATCTTATATATTTTGTAATAGATAATAAAATATAAAAGTCTCCATTTTAAAACCAACAAATGCTTAGTAGTCAAAGAGACAACCACTTAATGAGAACTGACAGCCCTGTCATCCTTCTTAGACAAGACTAATCACAACCGAGATAGACAAGGGCCAAGCATGATACAAACTGAGGGTCCATATGAAGGAATTTCGGAGCGAAGCTGCCTCCTCATTCCAGACATCTACTGGAAGCACTGTAAGTGCTCGAGAAGGGATGTGTGTGAGGCTGGTTCAGCATTCTACACAGAAGATGATGTCAGGAGAAAGGGACCCAGACTCCTGTCCCTGAATCTTAGTGTTGAGAATGGCAGCTTTCTTATAAGGAAGTGATGGAGTACAGGAGCCATACAGCTCCAGGGACACCTTGGATCCCACATACTAGTAGGCTCTTTATTTTTCTATGAAGATCTGTTTGTGTTGGTTTTTTTAACACTATTTTTAATATAAAATTTTTATTGGCATTGATGTGTGAGTGAGTGCAGCATGTGTGCATGTGTGTGCTTACATGCGTGCAGGACAGCAGAGCACACTGAATGTTAGTCTAAGGAACATCACCTACATCCATTTAGACTTCCCAGAACTCAACTAGGCTAGGCTGGCTGGCCAGCGAGCCCCAGGGATCCTCCTGTCTCTGTACCACCATGCCTGTCATCTTTACATTCTTAAGCATCTTAAGCACATGCTTCAGTGTCACTAAGGACACTCAGTGACATGCAATCGGCCTGCAGACCAGCAGTTCTCAACCTGTGGATTGCGACCTCTTCAGGGGTTAAAACAACCCTTTCACAAGGGTTGCCTAAGATAATCGGAAAACACAGATATTTACACTGTTGTTCATAAGAGTAGCAAAATTACAGTTCTGAATAGCAATGAAAATAATTTTATGGTTGGGGGTCACCATGTAAGCACACACCATTAAGGGGTCGTAGTCTTAGGAAAGTTGAGAACTACTGTGGTAGACCTCCATTACCTTCCAAATAGAAAGTCTGTCTTCATCAAAACAAAAACCACCCACCTGTTTCCTAGCCTTTGGCACACCACCATCCCATTTTCTGTATCTGGATTTACTCTAGGTACCTCAGACAAATGGGACCTCAGTGTTTGTCTTTTTATTGTTTGAGACAAGGTCTCAGACTCTGAAACCCTGGCTAGCCTCAAACTCACAGTTGAGTCTCCCGGATGCTGGGACAGCAGACATGAAGCACCTTGCCCAGTATTCCCACTGAATGCCTCACATCACAACAGTTTCCTTCAGGCTCATGCATGTAAAGATTTGCTCCTTAACGCTTCCTCCCTGTCCCACTCAAATGGCAAACGATGCACGGTGCCTGTTGAGTTTTAGAGACGGACCGTTATCCACAGATTAGGGCATCTCCAATGGATTTTACATGGTGTCTTCAGGTTGGAGGGGTTAAGTATAATCTATAAACTCATCAGCATGTACTAAGGCCTCTTCAGGACACTTGCAAAGAAAACTCTCAGCATTGCGACTTCATCTCGAGTTCCCTAAAGGTCCAACCTACATTGAAGGTGTGGTCCTCAGTTTGGAGATAGTCAGAATGGAGTCTAGTCTAGTAGGAAGTACACCCGTGAAACGGATAGTAGAACCCGACCCCATCTCTCTATTTCTGCTTTCTGGCTATCATAAGTTAAAGTTTTCTTAACCAACTATTATGGACTGGAATCTTCCAAATTGAGAGCGAAAATAAAACTTTCCTCTTTTAAAGTGGATTTCCTCTTGGATATTGTGTTACAGTAACAGAAAGTTAACCAATTAGCATTGTGGATGTGGTGTCTTTGGAATCAGGCATGGAAGTTAATCCCAGCCCTGCCACTTACTTGTACTGGAATTCTGTTACATTGCTAACCAGTTTGAGCTTTAACTGTCACATCAATCATGGGTAGTAAGTTCCAATAGCTTCTGCCTCCCTTGAATTAGATGGGATGAAGTACGGAGAGGACCAGTTGAGTTCTTGACACTCAAAACAGCCCTTTCCCTTTGCTCTGCATCAGCTGGATCCACAGAAAGATGATGCAAGCAACTTAGGACATTTAGTTTTACAAATAGAGAGAGGACACAAATTAAGTCAGTAAAACCATCACCAAGTTGGAAAAAAGATAAGGTATGTGGGAAGAGGGTGCTGTGGTGAGTTTCATTCATCTCTCACACATCCTCCCTCCCCTTAAAAAGGAGGCCCTGCCTGGCGGGACACGTGAAGCTCTTATACCTGGTAGCAATCTGCTAAGTATTATATCTAGTAGCTAAATCGTCAGAGAGCTAGGACCACCCTTCTAACAGTAAGAAGCAAGACTGGACTCCTTTCATGTGGGGTTTTCTGGAATGCTGAAGAGTAGTGGTGTGAAGCAGAAGCCAATAACTTAAAGACTGAGGAAGACTATGGAGAAGAAATGGGAAGCCAGGATCACGAAAGGCACAGGAGAGTGGTGGTGGAGGTGTCTAAAATTCTTGTTCCTAGGGTAGTTGCAGGGGTTTGGGGGTGGGGGATGAGGGATAAGGGGTGGGGATGGGAGTGGGGCACTGGGGTAGGGGTAGGAAGTGGGGTGTCTGAATACTACTAGACACCCCACTAATAATACTAGATATAATACCAGCAACACAGATTCTTAGTAAAATAACGTGAGCCATATACAGTGCCTGAAACTTTGTAGTAGTCAAATTACAAAAAAGCAATGAGCTGTTTGGTTTACTCCAACACTAAAATATCATTTCAATGTGTAATCATTACAGATCACTAGGGAGCCAGACATTTATCCTCTTTGGACTTGAGTTAAATTCTTGGAATCCTGGGCTTAGGCTATCACCGACACATCATCCCCACTTGAGTGAACCATGTTGCCATGCTCGCGGCTAGTGAGCAGGTCAGCATAAGCTAAAGATGTTCTGATGGAGAAGGAGGACATGAGGCAGGTGACCCAAGAGGTCCTTCCTAGCTCTCTGACAATTTAGCTAATTGCTACCACGTATAATATCTATCTGATTGCCACCCAATATAAGAACTTCATGTGTCCCACTAGGCAGAGCCTATCTTTTAAAGGGGTCTGGGAGAGGAACAAAAACTCATTATAATATCTCCGTCCTACCCATACTTTGTCTGCAAAGACCAAGCATCGTTTTCTGGTTTTTTCTTGAAGTCTGAGGCGTTTTTCGTTTATTTGTTTCGAGACAAAGTCTCATTATGTGGTTCCTTCTGGCCTCCAACTCACAGCAATCCTTCTGTATCAGGCTCTCTGAGATGACAGACATGGGGTATGCATGCGTCTCGCATGCTTTGCATGATGGCTATATTTAGGAGGAAAAGAAACCTAGTCACAGTCTGTCTAAGGGTCTCAAGAGTCCCAGGAAGGAAACAAAAAGCTCAGAGGAAGAGCAGAGGTGTCATAAACCAACAGTGAGCTGGGGCAGGCTGCATGCACGCATACCTTTACAATTAAATTTGGGAACAACTTTTTAGTAAAAATGCATGAGGCTGACAAACTTCCTAGACTCCTGCTAGGCCACTTCCCTGTTTAGATATTCTGCCCTCACAAAAGGTCGGTCTTAAAAAAAAAGTCAGGACAAAAATAAAACATAAACAGGACTCAGAGTGCTAGTGAGACAGGTTATCTCCAGCAACTGCTTTCTGTCAAGGATTAACCCAGGACTCTGAGGGAAGAGGCACAGCAGAGATGGAGGATGAGAGGTCTCTGTCCCTGGTTCCTTCTAGGGCTGAAATGGCGTTATCCTCGGGAATAGCCCTTGAATGGTTTGAGGTTGTGGTGTGGCCAGGAAGTCAAGGTTTTTGCTTACCCCTCCTGGGAACTCGGCTATAAGGCTGCTTTCTGAGGCTAACCACACCCACTGGCTCAAACTTCTATTACTCTAGCTGTCACGCTGACAGCTAACAGTATTGAGTGGTTTTTGTGGGCCAGGCTCTCTTGTAAGCCCTGTGCATTTAATTACTCATTGAATGCTCTCAAGGAGCTTAGCGAGGAGGCGGGGTGGCGGATCTTATAACTAGCCTTATTTCGCTGATGAGAGAGACAGAGACGTAGGTGGAACAACTAAGTTGCCATCGGTCCCTTGACTACTGAAGAGGCAGAATGGAGGCAGACAAATTAGCTTTAGCTACAGATGGTTATCACAGTAGAGTGGCCATAAGCTAGATATTTTACTATTTGTGGTATATAGTCGTTACATCAACTGTGTATAAATGTGTAGCTATAGTTACGAAGCTGTGGAAGTGTAGCAAAAGGAGCTTCAGAGACAATGGAGATGGCACTTTTTGTGGTCTTAGGGTGCTGGTAATTTCTTTTGACACTTTTCTCTGAAAGGGAACCTCATGCTCTTCCCTGACGTCTAGTCGGGCTGTGTTTAGTGAGTTTCCCGAAGCAGTGTTGTGGAGATAGCAGTGTGCAACTTAAGGGTTCAGGATATAAAGGACACAGCTCCTGCCTTGCTCTCTGCCCTTGGATAGCTCACTCTGAGGGAAGTCAGCAGTCCTACTGAGCGGTCACTCTTCACCCAGGAAGCAACCCAATAAGCTTGTTCTGGTGAGGAACTAAGAATGTCTCAGTTAAGGTTACTTTATTGCTATGATTAAAACATCATGAGCAGAAGCAACTTGGGGAGGAAATCAAGGCAGAAGCCTGGAGATGCAGAAGCTGCAGGGGTTGCTGCTTGCTTGTTTGCTTGTTTTTTTGTTTTAGACAGATTTTTTTTTTCTGTGTAGTCCTGACTGTTCCTGGAACTTGCTCTGTAGGCCAGGATGACCTCAAACTCAGAGATTCACCTGCCTCTGCCTCCTGAATGCTGGGATTAAAGGCTGAGTCCTCACCCATCAATCATGAATTAACTACAGAGGCATTTTCTCCTACGTTTGTCTGTCTGTTTCTTTGGTTGGTTGGTTGGTTGGTTGGGTTTTTGTTTTGTGTTGTTTTTGTTGTTGTTTAGGCTTGGTTTGGCCTTTTGAGACAAGGTTTCCCTATGTAGCTCTGGCTATCCTGGAACTTGCTCTATGGACCACGCAGACCTCAAACTCAGAGATCCACCTGTCTCTGCCTCCCCAGTGCTGGTATTAAAGGTGTGCACCACTGCCACCCAGCAGAGGCATTTTTTCAACCTAGGCTCCCTCCTCTCTGGTGACTCTATCTTGTAATTAAGATTGACATACAATTCACCAGGACAGAGGTCCTCTGCCAATCTCTACCTCAAAGGTGCCAAGGGTATCCCCTTGCAAAGGAAATCACAGCCTTGTTAAGAGTCTTCACATGACTAGAGCTCCAATCAGCATTCTGAGAGACCCTGAGCCACAACCACACATTTCAAGATCCACAGAAACAGTGTGTGATTACATACGTATTGTTCTAATCAGCAAAAAGCTTTGAGTAATTTGTTTCATGGCCAAAGAAAACTAATGTCTGTCCAAGTGCCTCTATGGAAAAAAGGACTCTTTAGCCACGTAGCTTTGAATGTTCGGTCCATCTGACATTGCTGTTCTTATTCTGAAACAGACCCAGGACACTAACTTGCTGCTACTAAACAGCTCCCTCACCTCCTTCACCTCCCTTGCCTCAATTTCCTGCTCACCAACAATGGCAGACTATGGGTTAGCTCCCTAGGTGCCTTCAGGGAAAGAATGCACTGATCATGGAGCCTGGAGCTATGCCCACATTAAGGGGTGAGATTTTTCGGGGCGACTTAGAAAATGGTTTCTGATTATAATTTGGTCTCCTGTGGTGGTCTGCCCGCAGGAAATTGTGCGCTGATTATCTGGATTTTCAGTACATCCTGTCAACCATGGCTCCCCAAGTCGAATTACCAAGCCGGCATTGCAGGTCTGCCTCCCTGCTTTCCAGACTGCACGAGTTAGCCTCTCAGCATGAGCATCTGTGACAATACTGCAGGAGCGAGCATCTCTTCCATCAAACAGAAGGCAGATCCTACAGGAGGAGGAACTAAAGTCCAATCCCCACGAGTTTTGATGATGCCAACCCATCTATCCGTCCTCTGAGTGCCTTTTCTGAGTAAGGAGCCAGATGTGCTGGGTATTTAATGTGAGGAAAAGTTAACAATTTACCATTTTTAATCCAGAGACATAAGAAGAGTAAAAGAAAAGTGGAAAGTTCTAGTTAAAGACCATGAGGATTAGAAAACTGTCCCACAATTCTTAGGGTGACAAGTTCAATATCGTTGCCACACAATCCAAGGCTGCAATTGTTAGTAAATCACCCTTAAATTGCTATCTTATTATACCCCTGTTTTCAGTTTAATAATGTTCACCATAAAGAGGCTTTCTCACAAGTGCATTTAGACAATTTGTTCATGCAAGAAATGGGCTGGGAATTAAGTGCATACTCGCATGAAGAACTGGCTAAATACATGTGCTTGCTACAAGGCAGTAACACCACTGGAAGTGATAGTTAAATAGTGTTAGCTAGAATATATATTACAAACTCAATCCTGGACACAGCAGAGACAAAAGCCTCCTAAATTTAGCACAACTCTAAATGCTTTAAAAAAACAGAAACTAAACAAACAAACAAACAAACAAACCAAATGATAACATCACATAGCAAGCATCTGGTGGAGCATGAGCTGACACGGCACCCCCAACACCAGGACAAAAGTAGCAAATGCAGCATGTGAGTGGTGAGCTCCTACGTAGGCACCTACTCTTGCCTCTTGTCTCCCAAGGTATCTTTCTGAGCTGGGAGAATAATCTGTGTAACTTGGTAGGGGTCTGCAAACTGCTGACATAGCAGTTATCATAAGAAATCCAAATGTCTGGAGTTCCTAAGGCCCTGTTGTAATCAGTAGTGCCTTGTAAGAGGAAGTCAGGTGGCCTAAAGCATCTCTCTCCTTTGTCAAATGGTCCCCACTGGCCCTCTACTCTGGCATTCACACCCTGTGCACTCTCCTACACTAATCGCACATCTGTGTGACTAACGTAATGTGGCAGAGATGTCTTGATAATCTTTGTAGTGCCTATCTTGCCCTCTCTGTTCCCTTGCTGTGGGGGAAGTCAGTGATACCAATTATGAAGAGACTTAGGCATCTCCAGAGAAGATGAAGGCTCAGGCCTTCTTCTAAGAGTTTGAGGCTTGGCAGACATGTCACTGAGCCACCTTGAAAGTATTGCTCCAGCTCCAGTTAATATGACAGTGATGTGGTTGGAGACATTGGACCTGACCTACCCAAGTAGGCTATTATGTTAAGCAGTTATGTTTGGGGGTCATTTTAAAAGTTTGTTTTAATTTTTAATATTTTGTTTTATGTGTATGAGTGTTTTGCTCACATGTATGTCTGTGTGCCACTGTGTCTGATGCCCCTGGAGGTCAGAAGAGGGTTTCTGATTCCCTGGAACAGGAATTATGGATGATGTGAGACACCATATGGTGCTGGGAATTGAACCCCAGTCCTTTAGAAGAGCAACAAAGTTCTTGACTGCTGAGGCATCCCTCCAACCACTGCCCCAGCCTCCTGGGGATAATTTCTTACACAGCAATGGTTAACTAATACAGGGGTTTTTGTATACTTAGTAAAAACAACAAAAATATCCCACCAAGGCTCAGAACATCTTGCAAGAGGAGGTGGGAAGAATGTAAGAGTTGAGAGATGGAGAGGTGTGCTGTAAAAGCTGCCTGTGGACATGACACTGCTCTTGGCCACTGTATAAGATGCAAGACTCCCACAAGATCAAGCCAAACAAAATCCCAGCATGGATTAGGGAACAGGTCATAAGACTCCATCCATCAATGAGAACTTATCGGCAGTTAACTGCTGGGAATAGGAGAGCCAGTCGTACTTGGAGGTGTGGTTACTGGTTGGATACCTACGCTCTACTGGATGACCCCATTTTGTCTGTTTGTTTTTAATGGAACAGGAAGTGGCGAGATGGATGTGACAGGGAGCTTCAAGGTGAGTTTGGAGTGGGGAAATGGTAGGAGAATGTGATCGTTTTTTCATTGTATACACACAGGCAATTCTCAAAGAATTTTTAAAAACCTTGCTTCTTGAGCTTGCCAAGAAAGTCAGGGATCTGTATGGTAGAACCATGAAACCTGATAGCTTTCTCTGACTGCAGGAAGCTACTAGGTGCTAGTCACCCATGGGCATCTGGTGATGTTCAAAGGGCAGCCATCAGTAAAGTCTCCAGCCCCAGTAAAGTCCTTCAATGGCTCAGCCACCCCTGAAGAGTGGTCTGGTGGTCCCTTCAACAAGGACCTTCCATCTGTAGCCACTCTCACCAAGGCTGTGGCATATCTGGGTGCCCCAGGAAGATTCCTTGGCTCCCAATGGAACCAGAGCAGCTGAGAATCCATCTTTAAGTCTCTTGGCCAAGAGTTCTGGTTAGGGTTGTGCTTCTCTTTCAGTTTCTGACCCCTGCTGCATCTGTTTGACTTTTGAAGGTGAGGCACCCATTTCCAGAAAGTATATAAAACAAGCCGGCTTCCCCAACCACCTGCCTGGGTTCTGACCTCTAAGCCATGAATATGCAGGGAAACTACCACATCTATGTATATAGCCCAGATCTCTCCGTTGAACTCTAGGCATGGATTCAACTGTACCCTCATCTCCATTTACAGAGTCTCAAGCTACATGTCCAAAGATATATGTCCCTCCCTCTTTCTCCCTCCAGATCTGTTGTCGTGTGCTTAATCTGTTAGTATATTCAGAATATGTCCAGAATCTGAACATAGGCATCTCACTCCCCCATCAGTAAAAGTCTAAGAATCATAACTATCATATTGCAAGAATGATCTTTTAAGACTAGTTGATTGCTCGCTCTCCTGATTAAGGATTGGAGTGTTACCCATCTCTTGTGGTTCAGGGATGCCCAAAGGTTCACACACCGGTAAGATTTGGTCCCATGTAGTAGTGCAGAGGTGATGTGACTTCTAAGGCTTTGTCAGAAGCTAATTAGATGATAAGTGACTGTCCTCAGAAGGAACTGAGTGGAGCCTTGCTAGGTGCCATGCCAGTGAACTGTAAAAAGAGCAAGCCTCATCTCCTGACTCTCTCTGGCCTTTTGTCTTATCAAAGCTTCTCTTTTGCACAGACACTTCCCACTGTGACGCCACTCACCAGAAGGTTCTCACCAGACACTCAAGCAACTGGGCTGATCTTAGCCTTTTAGCCTCCAAATCTAGGAGCTAAGTAAGCCTCCATTCCTTGTAGGGTACCCAAGTCTCTGATATTCTGCGAGGGTGGTAGGAAATGTTCCAGCACACAGTCCAATCATGAGGAAAAGGCAGCATCCTCCTGGGTCTATAATTCAGTCTCATTCTGCTACTGTCCCTCCTGCTTTGTTCCAGCCCGGGTCTCTCTAATGTGTCAGAGGCACACCTCTCTTGGAACCTTGGTACTTGGTGTTTTCTCTTCCTAGAACACCTCTCCCTGAGCCACGTGTTGCTCCTATCAGCTCACTGTTGTACAAATATCATTTTTCTAAGGCAACCTTGCTCATACTAAGTTGTTCACCCCGCCATCTCACCCTGACCTCACTCACCCCTGGCACTGCTTTACTTTCTCACTGCTTAGTCCCGTGCGGCCTGCTGGGTGTCTGACAGAAGACAAACCAGTTCAATTCCCAGGTCTTTACTGAACTTCCCTTCTTAACATTCTGTTTAGGGTGGAAAATTCTGCCGCAGAACAAAAGCATCCTGGGTGCTCTCTCTGATTGTCATGACATCAATTAAAGTAATCTTCACAAAAGAAAAAACAACCAAAAACCAGATTTGAGAGGCTGAGATAACAGAATTAAATGTATTTAATGCAACTCTTTTGCAAACATCTGTTGAAGAGTGAAAAAAAAAGCAATCCCAATGGCATTGTGTCAAGATGGCTCATGTCCAAATGGTGACAGTTTTAATAAAATGCCCTAGAACAGGGCTCCTAAAACTTATGGAAATTGGAGATGGAAACACCATTCCCTTGTTCTTGACAACCACATGATGCAATCTCATTTCACATAGCCGCTAGTATCGGAAGCCTTTCTGGAGATGGCACATTGTATACAGGCTTGAGTTTCTGCACTTGCCAATCTTCACCCCACCCCCACCAGAGCCCAACCCCCCTACACCACAAAATGATGCGCTGAGTCTTTAAAATGATGAGTCAGCAATCCTTGTGCTGACTTGCTAAAAAAAAAAAAAAGTAAAAAGAAAATAAAAGCTCATGCTTGGTAATACTACATGAGCATTGGGCATTGTCCCATAGGAAGACTAGAAATGAGAATTCCAACAAAGTCGCACAGTATTCATGCTCTACAGTGTTCACTGCAATGTAAGGTGGCCTTAGAGAATGCCAAGGCCTGAGTGCTTGGTACTGCCCAGAGAGGAGAGCTGGGGTGGGGGCGGGGGCGGGGGGAGTATCTTGGAGGACCAAGCAGTTCACAAAAGAGCTTTGATATTTCCTGCTTGATCACATGGGCCAACATGGACAGCAGCTAATTCACACAATAGGAATTAACCCTAGGAAGTGTGAGGATAATTACAGCCAACAGTTCCACCCTGCACTAGAAAGATGTTCTTTAAAATGAGCCCAGACTGTTCCCCCATGGGGTCCCACACTTCCTAAACTAAACGAAGTTTCTTACCAATGGATAGGCAAACAATTTCATCTGAAGATCTAGGAATCTAATGTACCAGTGTGAATGTGTGAGTTTATGCTGTGGGGTGTAGCTCTGTAAATACTGTCATCAAGAAAGAGCACACTGGGAGTCCCAAAGCAAGCACATTGAAGGTGCGGATGGTGAAGTTTATATGTAGTGCATTTTGTCAAATACAACAAACAAACAAACAAAACCTGAAGTATTACACATCCAAGCCATCCTATAGAGAAGAAATGAGTGATTTTTTATTGAGGTAAGCTATTTGAATCTCTGTTGCAAATTGGCTATGCATTGCCTTATGAAAGAAAGTCTGGATTAAAAACAAGAACAGAGTTAGGTGACCCTGGAAGGCATCCATTTGTGCTGCACCAGCACAGCCCTGTAGAGGGAGTTAGAGGCACACCTCCCTTCCTGGTCTACTCCCAAGCTACTACCTTGGGAATTTATGCAGAGGCGAGCAGTAAAGGCAATCACCCGCTAAGTGTGCTGCAGGCTCACAGGTTAGTCAGCTTGATGATGCGGTCAGGCTCAGGTTTCAGGTTTTTTGTTTTTGTTTTTTCAAATGAAAAAGGGAACTACCTCTAAAAGCCAAAGTCTTGGGGCCAGAGAGCAGCAAGGACAGCAGGGAAGGTGATGGTAAAGAATGAAATGGCTGTGGCCATGTCCCCTCCTTGGAGCCCAGGACTAAGCAGTGCTATAGGTCAATGGCTAGAGCAGAGGTAGTTGACTGACGAGGTGGGGACCTCTTGCTTTAGCTAACTTGGTGAGAAACTGCAGAAGACAAAAACTGAGGCAATACATAGGTAGAATCTGACTCGTGCTTCCTGAAGTCAAGGATGCTGTCTAGAATTCTACAAGAAAGGACAAGACCTAAGGGGGAAGGCAAAGTCATGAGGAGTGAGGAAGGACAGAGGGTGAAGGAAAGGCCTAGGGCAGCAGGGTCCAGACATGAGTGAGCTTTGTCCATTCACTTTCAATGGCCCGGATCTAGCAGACCTTCATGCTATGCTCCAAGCTGTCCCATCACACTGCTGAGAGGAGAGACCTGGGTGGGAGGAGCTCCTTCCAGGAGAAAATCTTCTGATGGTTATGGCAGGAGGTAGGAGGAAGGAAGGTGCGCTTCTATATCCAGGGGTTTTAAAACTCGCCAACTAGCCCTCATCTTAATCCTCCAGTTCTTGGGGACATGGCCCCATGAGGAGAAAGACTGTGCAAAGCTCTAGACTCACTGGTCCTGAGCTGAGGATGACACAGTAGTGTGTCACTTTGTTTTAATCGCTCTTGCACAGCCACCTTTAGACAAAGGTGTACCTGCTAATACACTACTTATCTTTAGTCTCCATCAAGGTATACAGCCTGGTACTGGGGCCTGCCCTTTTTGATACAATTGGTAGAGAGCCTTGAGAAGGTGCTGAAACCATAGAAACGTCTTCAATGAGAATGATTTGGGAGGAATCGGACTATAGGAGTAGAGAGATACTTGGAGACGGCCTCCATCTTTGGAACCAAAGGCACTGCTGTAAAAAGCAGTGAGTTTCTGCTGTAGAATACCCTCAGCTCCCGAGAAGACCCACAGTCAACATCCAACACACTCCTTGGCAAGAAGCAGAAGCCACTGTGATCTGAGTCTACTGTCTGTTCTAGTGGAGATGGCCATCAGCTGTTTAAATCCTATAAAAGGAGATCTCTGTTTTTGGCATTAGATACTCTCTGCTGGAGATGTACCTCATATATATCCAGATTCTTTCCCTCCTCTCTTCTGACCCTTACATCACCCGTGGTTATCAGCTGAAGATTCTGCCTCCATCCCCAATCTCTTTTTTTTTTCACTTTTGCCCTCACACCTTTGAACCCCATCACTGACCTGGCCACACCACTCTCTCTAGTCATAGCCCTGCCTCATGAGCAGTCCACTACTACCTTCCCGAAGTTGACCATACAGTCTTGCTGGACGCATGGGTTGAAAGATATGCATACAATTTTCTGTGATAGCTGACTGACAGCAGTCTGCTCTTTCTCCTCAGATACCCCCTCCTCATTAGACCGTAAAGCTCAATATCAACAGGAGAAAACAAGACGGAGTTGCCATGACAAGTGGGGCCCAGAAGACAGAACCAGCCTTTCCCTGCAAACTCACTCCCAGCAGCTCCACACCAGCTCCCCCTAAGCCAGACAGACACTCGACAGATATCTGTACCATGGATCATGATCAGTCCTGCCTCTCCTCACACAGAAACACGGGTGAGGTTGAGTCACCTGAAGATGACATTCAGGAGCCTAGCTGTAAGTGCCCAAGCTGCGCTCCAGGGACACCGTCCGGAGGCCTTCATTTCCAAGAACTAGGTAAGATGGCTGGTGATTCTAAATGACGTGGTGGGAGGTAGGGTGGGACAGAAGAAGATGGATCCCAAAGCACAGCACATCCGGGCTCAAATCCCTACTGAGCTGCATGAACTTGGAAGGAGTGGTCCAAAAGGTTTAAGAGCTGCTTGGGGGCAGGAGGCTGTGTGTCTGGGAACTGGTTAGAAATGCAGATTCCGCCCCCATATCCCACCCCAAGTATGGTACGCAGACCCTGTTTGACTAGCTTTCCAGATAACTGAGATCAAGGCTTGTTTATGTTTGAGAATCACTGACAGGGGAGCCAAGAGAAGCACAGCCTCCATGTTCTCACAGGATAATCCCCAGGCAAGGCTAGTGTGAAGCCAGGCGAGAAAGGGTGATTTAGGAGGGATTGCTTCGAGAGAGGTATGGACCTTTCTTTTCTCTTCTTTTCTTTTTCTTCTTTCTTTTAAAGAAGTCATGGAGTTTAAAACAATAAACAAGTCATAGAAATGTCACAATATTATTAAGGCAGGGCTGACCTCTCTGGTTTTCTATTCATCACCATCTATCCAGAGAAGAGAGGTACAAAGCCCTTCTAAGGATGGATGGGGGAGGGATGACTCCACTTATTTGGATTTTAGTGTGTTGTACAATAAGGTGTGATCCAGCCCGGGGTGGCCACAGACACAATGAAGCAAAAATGTTAGCGCTGTCATTTTTTTTTTAAACCCAGACTCCCACCCTCACAGCCTCTACCTCATCCACAGAGTACAGCTCCATTCCCAGGAGGAGGGCTGTGATGGGTCTGGCAGAAGCCATGGCAGCCAGAACATTACCTCTAAACAGCTGCTCTGGAGAGCCGTCTGGTGAAGACGTATTAACTCACTGGTCTGCCGGTGAACCAGGAGACATGCGGCGAGGGGAGCACAGTTCTCTTGATTAGAGGACCATAATACTGTGCTTCGTTTGAAGGGGAGGGCACAGACGCTGTACAGGTTACACGGAGCTGAAAACATTACACTTGAACCAGATGTTAGGTGAAAGCTGTGTGCGTGGATGGAATGATCACTTAAGGGATTGCTCCATCTCCTCCCTCTCCACTTCGTCCTCCTCCTTTTTCTCCCCTCCTTTGGTGTCTGCTGGGGAAAGTTCATCATTATTGAGTGGCCACCTGAGTATTGTGATGTCAGAGGCGTCAGCCATAGGGAGCAATGCTGAGAAGAGGCGGGCCATCCAGGCTTGCTCCAGCACCTGTGTGTCTGTGGCGTGCGTTCTCAGAACACTTCTACGTGCTTTCTGTTTACCTGATGACAATTCACTTCTCCAACACCTCCTGAACTTACCCTCCCCATTCCAAATTCACACAGGAAACCAAGGTACTGAGCAAGTTGCCTCAGATCACACACCAATACCCTGGCACTGCTGTGGATGGTGCCAGAGTCCCTGATCACTTGTCCGGGCCAGTCTGGAGGAACAGGCTGTTATTATAGAAAGTTTCCACACACCTTCTATTCCTAACGGTGATCACAAGTATTGCTGGCCCACATGCTTCGGTGGCACCAGCAGACTGTCACACTCTTAGTAAGGCACTCCATTTAGGACCATGCCCCATGTGTTTGCATTGGATATCAATTCACTGGTTCTAGATAGTCTTGAGCTGTTTACGTCTTATCTCGAATGCTGCTAACTGGGCCCAGATTAAGATATCTGGAAATCCAACTTGGGTTCAAGAAAAATCAGCAATTTAGTTCACACAACCCTGGTCTTACCCTGGATGCCAACAACATCAAAAATCAGCAGGTGGGAGTAAGTTATGAGGGCTCTGCTCATAACTCCACAGCAGGAATGGGATTTATCCTTTACTTTTTTTTTTTTTTTACATTCAATCTGGCATTTGCAGCATTAGTGCTGAGGAAACGGAAATGAAACTGAAAGGTGGTGTGGGTGTGCCCTCTGTCTGTCCATCTCCGTGTGTGTGTGTGTGTGTGTGTGTGTGTGTGTGTCTGTGTGTGTGTGTTGGTGTGTAAAATGCCTCGGGACTTCAGAGAAAAAGGAAGCAAGCCACTTGGAATGAGAGTGGACCGTGGGGAGCAGACACAGCCTTTAGCACATGGTCTGCTCAACTCATCAAGGAACAGAGTCCAGGTCCTAAATAAAGTCCCAGAAAGCACACACACACACGGGAAGTTCTGGCTTGGGTATAAAACAACTAATTGGCCAGAAGCTAGAGAGATCAACAACTGAGGTGATTTGGTTTCTGATTCTGCCATAAATTTCTTTCAACCATGTAGTAAATAAAATAAAACTTCATTGTAAATGAGCCTCGGCTGTCCCCCATGTGACGGCTTTGCTGCCTCCTCATGTGACTGGCCTCCCAATTTAGCGTGTACCCAACTCCCAATGACCTGTAATAACACTATTCCCAAATTAGAGCTCTCGATTTGACTTGGCTTTGGTTCCTCCCTCAAAGCAAAATAAAGCATCCGTTTTCTTATTTTCACATTCATAATACTCCCCCTCAGAGTTGCCAACTCAAACCCTGCTCCAGGCAAACTGCGCCCTCCCTACTTTTTTTTTTCCTCCTTCTTCTTCTGGTTAGCCAGGAGCCTGATGGAAAAACACCAAGAGACAAAAACAAAAACAAAATCGGACAAAAATTCCAAGTAAGTGACATTCAGCTGGAAAAGCTATGATTCACATGCAAATAAAACCTCCCCAATTCACGTCTTATGATGCAAGCCCCTGGCTTCAACATAAAAAGGACAGCATGAAATCACTCACAATTAAACTTACTCCGGAATACTGGAATTCTCTGGCAGAACCCTCTCAACTAAAGATAAGAACCAACACCCCACCCCCAACAGTAGCAGGATGAAACCAACTGGGAGGGAGCCCAGGGCATCCCCACCTAGGCTGACAAGCCATCCTGAAATCCCCAAGGGGGCTCTGTATCCACTTTTCCTCATTCACCCTTAGACTTCTCATAGCCTGGAAGGCAATCAGGTTAGGGATGAGTCTCCAGGGAAAGTGTTCTCTTCTCAGCAGACATAGACATGAAGAACTGTGCTAAGAACACCACACTCAGCATCCTACCCAGGATGCTACAGTCCAAGGAAACTGTTTGCCATGCCCTGGACAGAGCTCCTAAACTTCCCAGCATATCAGCCTGTGAGTTCAGTCTCAGCCTGGAGACAGTAGTAGATCCTGTTCCTCATACTGACATCCCAGCTCTTTCCCATCCTTCAGGGGATAAAAGTTTATCTGATACGGCTATTATTTTTCTCCATATGTGGCCTCTAGGGACTATTATCTCTGCCTTAAATCATGAGATTATAGATTTGGAAGAGGTCCCCTTTACTGGATGTGAATGTCTCTACCAAAGAGTCTCCTGGACCTAATACTCCAGGCTGTGAGAATGGCCTCCACTGTCGGAGAATTGGGTCTACAAAGCCATAGTTGGCCTCTGTAACATTTGCCCAGTTAACTGGAACCCATTTTCCTAAAACAGTGAAGAACAAATCTATGATACTCTCACGCCATTGTCCACAGTAGTCACATAACATGCAAGGAAAGACTCAAATGTCTAGCAGCTGATAAACAGAATGGATGATGCACATAGAATACTATTCACCCTTCCTAGGGAAGGAAGTTCTGACACACGAGCTTCTAAGACACGATGCCCAGTGGATGAAGCTGGTTAAAGGAGGTGGATAATGCACAATTCCACTTACATGAATCAGATTCTTAGAGATAGCAAAATGGAAGCTGCTGGTGGCTGGGGCAAGAAGAAGAGGGCTCACCATTTAATGGATACTGAGCTCTTGTTTAATTAAGATGGCAAAGGAATTTTAGAACAGAATAGCCCTGATGACCCCCTCAACTTTGTGAATGTGATTAATAGCGGAACAGTACTTAAAATGGTTAAAATGGGTGAATTTTATGTCAGGAATATTTTATGACAATAAAAATATAAAAAGATAAATCTATTCTCCTTTTCACAAAACAGAGCTATTCCCTCATATCTGTCTTACTAGCCTAAAGCTCACAGCACTTGAAAATTATTCTTGGAGATGTGATTTCTAGGCACCCCCGCCTTTTGGCCTCCCTCCTTTGAATATATTTAATATCTCTGAAAACCAGGTATCCAGAGCTGAGCCTTGCACTGGGTTCAGCTGCCCTCTCCTCAGGGTCCTGTTCTGAGGCACCCCTTAACCTCAACACTGAGAGTTGCACAGAGTGGGTCCCCTGACTCCCTGCTTCAGCTACCAGGACAAAGGTCTAGGAAATAAAAACAAGAAACCACATCACCATCCACTGTCTCAGACCTGACTCTCTTCCCCGATGGCTGTGGCACCAGGTGCAGATGAAGCTAATCCAGAGTGCTCAGCTCAGCACACACTGGCTTTCAAGAAAGCTTTCCATGGCTTCTAGGTGTTGGGCAAATGAAAATGGGCAGGGGTCTCGATGGTTGCTTCTCTGTACTCTACCATAAGCCAGAGGCATGATCAGGGTGTTCAGAAAAGTCTGCTACGCGAGTGTAGCCCCCTAGAGATGAGCAGATTGCATCCCACTGGGTGCAAAGATACACTCAGGACACCTCTGCCCATCTAGAAAAGGTTATAAAGTTTGAGGCAGGAAAGCTCCGTTTTGCATTTTGAAATCTGTTGGAATGAACAGCCTGGGTGTTGGTCTCGCTCCACAGGAGTCAGCCATTTCCTCAAAATGAAATGTTCACCCTTTGGAAGTGGACCCGTGATTTGAGGGTACCACGTGAAGAGTATTGACAAGCACAGCATGCAGCTTCTCCAAGGAGCACCACTTACTTGTCAAATGAATTTTTTAAGGTTACCCTTCATGGGGTAACCTTAAAAAATAATTACATGCATGCATGTGTAGGATGTGCGGGTGCTTGTACATGTATGTAGTGTGTGTATATGCATGCATGTATAAGGTGTGTGTGTTTTCATGTATGTGTGCCTCACCGCCTAGCTGGACTAAGCACATGTCAGTAGGGTTGACTAATTTCTCCACCTTCATCTTCTTGACTTCTGATTTTTCTGTTAATATCGGAGCCAATAATAGGTTGACTTTGGGAAACTTTTTCCAATGCCAGTATTTTGTCTGGAGTTTGAAAAGGCAGAGTTAAAAACTACCCTTTCTGGGAGTCTTTTGGTTTGGGGATTTGCCAGAGAGATTCTTAAGAACCTGTCATCTCCTGGGGTCTGTGCCCACAAGATGAGCCAGTGTTGGCCTCGCCTCTCTCCTGTGTTGACCACACCTGGATAAGCAGGAGATTTGCTCTTTTGTGTGCAACAGTTTAGACTTTGGTCACCTGGCTTGAGAAGGGGCCCTTTACTCTAAAAAATAAAAACTCAAAATTCAAAAAAAAAAAAAAAAAAAAAAAACAAAGTTGAGTTTTTATTTTTATTTTATTTTATTTTATTTTATTTTATTTTTTTAAAAAAGGCTCCTGTTCTCCCAATTCCTCCTCTGTGAAATAGGCCAGCTATAGGAATCTACATTTTCTTTAAAAAGTTAAAGAGACAGATGAAAGTCTGGAGCACTCTATGGGGGAAGAAATTAAGTCTGTGTGTGGTGGGCTCGCAGGTAGGAATAAAGTAAACCAAAGTGTTCTGGGTAAAGAATCCCAAAAGATTGACAAAAGGTCACCCAGGACCCCAGCCCCTCCATCATCATGGCCATTTTGACCTGATGGAAGTAAAGAGCATAGGAGTCTCGAAGTGTTAGCTCCAGGATCTCCCTGTCATCTCCCTGTCATCTCCTGAGACAGGAGGAGGGATTGCATTGGTCTCCCTGAACCTGGACCTGAACCTGGGCCTCAGACTTATTTACACATCTGTTTTCAGCCTTTCTCACAAGGATTACCCTGGAGGAAATTCCATTTGCCTTCCATTCCAACCCCTTTGGAGGTGTCCTGTAGAGAAGATTTTGTGGGGGAAAAGCCTGTCCTTCCTAGTCTTCGGTAGATAGAACAGAACCTATACTCTGGAGGGCCAGAGCACCAGCAGCCCCTTTTGTTCCTCCAGACCAGGGCTTCCATGTGACATCTAACAACGGAGTAAGTCAGCATGCAGGCTACAGAGAAAAGTCGGTTGATTATCCATGCCCCAGCAATATTTCTTTTGAAGATTTTTTTTTTATCTGTATAGGAGTTCTGCCTGCATGTGTGCCTGTGCACTGTGTCTGTTCAGATGGCATCAATGCACTGTGTTTGTTCAGAGCCCAAGAGGCTAGGATATGGCATCAGAGGACTAGAAACTGGAGTTAAAGAGTGTTATAAATCATCACATGGGCACTGGGAATCGAACCTGGGTCTTCTGAAAGAGCAACCAGGGCTGTGGGCCACTGAGCCATCACTAGCTCTAGGTACCAGCAATCTTACAGCCAGTGGGAAGCGGTCATTTTTCTCTATGTCCAGCAGGCCTCTTACATACAAGGCAGCATTGGTCAAATATAAGCCACGAACCCTTGCTGACCTGTGTTGCTGGTAAAGTGGAGCTTTGGTCTCGGCGTATCTCCTTTTATGCTTTAATTTAATGTGTGTTTATTTTCTCCACTGCATCATTTTTTTTAAAAAAAAAATATTGTTTGAAAGGATGAAGCCATTGAACACATACCAAGAGCAGAACATCATGGAGACCTGACCCTGTAGAACCAGGGTCTGTACCAGCAGATGCTTAGAATACAGCCAGTGAGCAGTGGGCACTATCAGTAAGGTCACTGGGATCGGGGACATATCTGAGAGTCACAAAAAGAGACTTGAGTGGCTATGTGCAAGCCGAGTTAGGTTCTGTGTTTGTTACATGGCTACGATTGGCCCAAGGGAAGACTCTGCAACTTTCTTGTATGCAGGCATGACCTGGGAAGACACAAAGGCCATGCAGGAGAGAAAAACAGAATGAATATCAAGAGCAAGAAGCTGATAGGGAACTGAGCAAGGTCCAGCTATTTCTGCTGCCTCTCGAGCCATGGGTTTTGGCACAGGTAAGGATTTTCCCTCTGTTGATACATTTCCCCAGACCCTTCCACGAACACAGCAGAACCCTACATCCCTAAGCATTAAAGGTGATATTGCAATCTGTCACAAGGGCCCTTATTTCATGAGAGATTTGTGAAACCACAGACCCCTTCCATCTCTGCGAATGTTTGAGCTACTCACCCCAACAGTTCCCATCAGGCTAGCCCTGTAACCATAGATTGCATGTTACGACAACATAACGATTTTGTGGTCTCTCTTCAATAACTACACACTTCCTATTGAAGAGGGATATTGCATCCATCATAAATCCTTCCCCACTCAAGAGCAGTGTTTGTGTTCCAGCTCATTCCTACAGCTTTGCTTCTGGGAGATTCCCAGCGCTCGCTCCCTCTTTCTCTCTCTCTCTCCCTCTCCCCTGCCCTCCCCCTTTCTCTCTCCTCCGAGAAGCTCTGCTAAACTGGCTTCTCGTACATTTTTTATTTGGTACTCCATTCACATTGAACAAAGTCAAACTTTTCTAAAATTTCAGGCAACACACACACACACACACACACACAACCAAGTGATGTGTACACACAGCTCGTGTTTGCTTGCTGGATCCCCGATTCGTGTCTGATGGGCTAGTACCATTTACTAAGTGGATAGTAGTGTTTTTCAAAAGTTGCAAAATCTGTTCCCAAGCGTAATTTCCAAAATGAGAGTGCCTGGCAGCTGGCGGGGAAACTAAGGCTCACCCTTGTTCCCAGCAGCCCTGGTGTCCACTGCCTGTCCCTGAGGCGGCTAAGCTGTCACTGGGTGAAGGCAAGGCCTCATAGTTTCTTTTATGCTTTCTTGGTTTTTCCTTGGTAGGAAATCCAAACCTCGACAGACATTAGAAATTTAATCACAGGTGAAAAGCATATCCCAGCATGCCTCCACAGATATACAGAATCAAATTCCGAAAGCAAACAAACCATTGCTTTATTCCTCTCTCTCTGCTCTGCTGGCGGCTGTGAGGGAACTGGGTGTGTCGGGTGGGAAGGACTTTAGAACATACCATTATGATTATCTAATAACAATAGCACTCTTCCTGGCAGTGCCCTTTGAAAAGACTAAAATAAGGTTTCCTTTACATCCTAGCAAGTTTCTGGGATGAAATATTAAAGCTAAAATACAAATGACTTTATTATGTATCAGTGACCCTGGTTGCTTTAAGCTTTCTTAAAACCATCAAACTGGAAGCCAGTAAAAATGCTGAGTGGAGACTTCCGGATCTTGTCTCAACTGTCATTTTTCACTCTTCTGGAGAAAGATGCTTAACAAATTTGGATAGATATACATTAGGTAAGCTGATTTCCCCCTTAAAATAATTACATCAAAGAGTAGTCTCTCTCTCTCTCTCTCACACACACACACACACACACACACACACACACACACAACAACAATGACTCCAATAAATTACAAGCATAAATATCACCTTAGCAAACAGTCCAGAAATATATCCAGCTGGAGTGCCAGAGGCAGACCTCAGCCTCACACGGCATCAGCGGTAAGCCATTTTGCAATGAAATCTATGTTTAGAAAGCAAGCATTTGCTGGTAAGGCTTCATTTACTGTGCACTCACATCTTACTGCTTTTTTATTTTTTTGAGAAGTTGTGTCTTTTTCTTTCAGATAGAAAATCTGGTTGTTTTTATTAAAATCGATACTACTTCTGCCTTTTATAGTTCTGTGTCTACAACTTTACAACGCTTAAGAAAAGACAGAATGACTTGAGGCAAGCCAGGGAGATTTCCTAGCAGATACAGAATAGGAAGGAACGGGGAGAGGGGCACACTGGGATGAGCAAGCAACTGAAGACACGAGGTGCGGAGGTGCGAGGTGGGGCGCTGGGAAACTGTACACCTACCATTCCTTTGTTTGGACACACACAATTTGTTCCTTAATTGTTTTGTTTCCATATCCTCTAGGTCACTTCAGGTCCCCTCTGAGACCTTGTTGGCAAACCTTGAAGACTGTCAAGTGGAAGGCAATACTGCCCTTCAGATGTACTGAGGCTTTGACTGGATGAGGCTCAGGGGATGGAAGGTGACTGGGCAGGAGCCAATGAGAAAGAGATGTCAGATATTTGGTTCTGCTTTGTCTCTTGATTTCAAACGGGACCTCAGGGACATAGCACAAGGTTCTAGACCTGCAACACACACACAATCTTCCTCCCTCCCTCCTTCATGTATGTAAGTATGTTTGTGTACATTTCTGTGTAGATGTGGAAACCAGAAGTCAATTTTAAATTTTTCCAATCACTCTCCACATTATTTTTTGAGATAAGGTTTCTCACTGAACCTAGAGTCCACAGATCTGGAAAGACTAATTGGCCAAGGGGCTCTAGTCATCCTCCTGTCTCCGCCTCGTCAGTGCTATGATGACAGCACAAGTCACTGTGTGCAGATACATGCCACCACCTCCGGTTTTATACATGGGTGTTGAAGAGCTGATTACAAATCTAAGGACCCTGGTGAATGAGCCATCTCCCTCAACTCTGAGAATGTAATTGCTTATTTCTCAGCTTCCTTGGGAGAGAAAAAAAGAGGTTCTTCTACCACAAGTTACTTTCAAGGAATGTCCTGGAAAAGAATGGTTTGTGTACCTAACAATTCAGCCCTGGTGTAATGGCTGGCGTTTGTTCTGAACATCCTTATCTGGGGTTCTTGATTATTCTATAAGCTAAGCTTCTACTCCTGCCCAGACTTCATGGTGTCCACTGATGTGTGGCTTTGCCTGACATCCCACGGCATCTGGAAGTGGGAGAGCCTGCTTAAGCATTCTTGGTGGCAGATGGGTATTTTTAGCACTTTTAGAAGAGATTAGGCTGTTTCTCATACAATCCATTCCTCACAATATTAGCACGTGTGTCTTAAGAGCACACAGCAGGGAGCTATTGTTTAAGAGAAGACAGCAGCAGAATGAAGTGGCTGAGTTAGAAGGGATGTATGCATTCTCTGCTGCTGAAAATACCGTCTACACATTGATTTCCAGTGAGCTACTCCAGAACAGCCTTGCTCCGAAGGGCTACAAATTCATGAGGATCCCCCAAACCCAACTTTAAATATTTGACCTTTTGTTTCAAAGACTAATGGGGAAATCTTATCTGTGAGTTTCATCAGAGTTCTGCTGGACCGTCACATCCAAGTTCAAATGCAGCTTTAAAAAAGACACATGTCAGAACAGTCTGCTCTTGATAGCCTCATTTCTTTCTGCGGTCTACCTCTTGGCTATTTACACCATATCTCACATAGCACATTTAAAGGATGGCCTTTGAAAGAGGTTTGTGGTCAATGTTAGGCAAAGAACAAGGGTTGTTATTGTCCAGGACTTCACATTTTCCACAGTATCCCCACAGCAAATGGCTGAGGCAGGAAGGTCACTCTCATTTGCCAGTCCTCCCCTGAGGCAGGTCTTAGAACTTCATTCCAAAGGAGCTGCTGTGGAGCAAAGAAACATGACCATCCTTGAAGATGCAGACATGCCTGGAAGAATCTAGACAGATAGGACTTGGGAAGTCCCCATCCCACGTGACATCGCCAAACCATGCCCATTTTCTCGCAGGTTTGCTCAAACACCGTCCTCTCTTCAACAGAAAACATCTAAACACAGCAGTTCCTCTTCCTCTATGTATCTTCATTCCATGTCATCTGAAATGTAGGTACATCTATTTCTATCCTATCCTCTTATTAAATTCTTTTGTATAAAAGATTTTATTTGCATGACTGCCTGAAGATAGACATGTGTATCATGTGCATACCTGATGCCCTGGCAGGTCAGAATGCATTGGATTCCCTGGGATAGGGGTTACAGATGCTTGTGAGATACCATGCAGGTGTTGGGAACTGAATCAGGTCTGTCTGTAGGAGCAATAAGTGCTCTCAACCCCTGAGTCGTCTCTCCAGCCCAAATACGATCTTCTGTAATTGGAGCTTCAACCCTGAGCCCACTGATGGTAAAAAAAAAAAAAGATGTTTCTTTGTCCCTATATTAGATAAATGTGTATAGGCAATATCTGAAGATAGATGATTGATAGCTAGTTAGATAGGCGATAGCTAGAGTGATAGAATGTGAATTGGCTGCAGAACATTAAAGACTACTTTTAAAAAGCATTTAAATACTAGCGTAAACCCCAACAAATTAGCTCAATAGACACATTCTTTAAACAAAACATTCCAACCTTCCAGAGAATTTCCTTCTTCTACCAAGGACAAATATTTGACTGTGCTTTATAAACCTAATAAAGACAATATTGTGGTATTTCAGCATGTGGGGGTGGGGTACGGAAGCCTGATTAAGACAATATTGTGGTAATCCAGCATGTGTGGGTCACGGGAAGGAACAGTCCACCCACAGAAGTCTGCCTTCCATCACATTGACATGGAATCTTTGGTGAGAATTATGCAGGACCCTCAGAGGCTTCTGCCTTGTTTCATTAATATTCATATATTCACTTGGTACAAACCATGGCCCAGCACCACAATTTCCATTACAAAGCCTCTGAAATGCCAGGAATGAGTCACAGCATTGTGTAGTCTGGGCAGTGCACTGATTTTCTCCATTAACCAGGCATACATCCTGACAACTTCCAGGAGAAAAACTGAATGAGTCAGGGTCAGGAATAAACCACAGCAGCATACTATGTGTGTGAAGGAGTTGGGTCACAGGGGCTGGACAGTGTACTATGTGCATAGAGGACCCGAGGTCACAGGGGCTGGACAGTGTACTATGTGCATAGAGGACCCGAGGTCACAGGGGCTGGACAGTGTACTATGTGTATAGAGGACCTGGGGTCACAGGAGCTGGACAGTGTGCTATGTGCATAGAGGACCTGGGGTAACAGGGATTGGGCTTTTTGTTAATGTTTTGCAGTCTTTAAATAGAAACACTGCCAAAATTCATTTTATCACAGATAGCAAAGGAAAATTTCAAGCCAGTTACTACTAACGTCACTCACATATGGTGCTGGGGATGGAACGGGGTCTTGTGTGTGCTGGGTAAGCACTGACTACTGAGCTACAGTCTCAGACATCCTTTTTAAAACAAACAAACAAACAAACAACAACAAAAAATCTTTTTATTTTAAAACAAGACCTCACGAAGTTGCCCAGTTTAGCCTTTGACCTTACTCTGTAGGGAAGGTGGGACCTGAACTTGGGGTCCTCCTGTCTCAGTCTCCCAAACGGGGTTACAGGATTCTCATGTTCTTACATTATTGCCTAGTCAGAATAAAAGCATAGGTAAGAAATAAATTTAAAGCTACAGGTGTAAGACAGGGTTCTGGCTTACGGTGATCTCTTTGACACCCTGTCTGGCTCCTTTTTGCATTTTAGTTCTGGTAAATTGGATGCAGATCTCCTTAGCTCAATACTGTCTTGAGAATTTGCTCAACTCTGCATGAGATATGAAGGCTTAGAGCATTATAATCCAGGACCATAGATTAAAGAATTTAGCATATTTTATACACCTAGAAATTTTCTGATATTTTGAAATATTGGGATGCCTTTAATCCCAGCATTTATGAGGCAAAGACATGTAGATCTTTTGAGTTCAAAGCCATCCTGGTCAACAAAGAAAGTTTCATGGTAGTCAGAGCTATAAAATGAGATCCTGCATCAGAAGAAATGAAACAAAGTGTTAGCATGTCTTCAGAACCTGTGAGTGCATCTACTGAAGGGAAGAAAGAAAAAAAAAGGACAGGATAGGACAGGACCACTCTGAAGCATGGTAGGGGAGAAGGGTTACTATAAATATGTGGATACATATACGTACACACACACACACACACACACACACACACACACACACACACACAAAACAGAGCATAGCCAGAGGCAGACACATCTGGGAAAGACACATTTGGGAGTGTCTAGAATGGACATGACCCTGAGCCATGTGGGGATACGGGGTAGGGAAACAGAGCAGAGAAATGGGGGAGCCAGTTGCAGCAGCCAGGAGACCAAAGGTACAAAAAGGGACAAAAATGTCTGAATTAGACAGGGGAGAGCCTCCTGGGTAAGGGCAGGATAGGAGGTGAGGGTGGGCCAGCCATACCCTGTAAAAGGTGGGAACTGGAGGATACTGGGAGAACTTGGAGGCCAGGTCCATTTTGATACATTAAATAAGGACCTCCATCATTTGTCCTGGGTTTGAAACTTAACAACTGCTATTTGAAACTAGCATGTTAAGATGATTTTGAAACTAAGCACCATCATGAAAAATGGAGAAATACAAGTATACTCAGATTTTTAAAGCCATCAGGAGTGGGTTATTACTGAGATGACTGACAGGAGCCTATTGTAGCTCTCTTCCAACAATACCTATTGTGGCTGGGAGCAACATCTCAGGGTAGACTCAGTGGCCTCGTCTTTCCCACTGTCGAGACACTCAGTTTGCTTTTTCTTCCTTCCTTCCTCCCTTCCTTCTTTCTTCCTGAAGGGATGGAGAGGCCTCCAATGCTTAGGCTTGACTTAGCATACACAGATGAATAGATCACATGGCCTAATTTAAGGGAGCATCTCCCAATTCTTTTCTAGCTTTTTCCATATTGAGATGAAGGTAAAAACCTGACTTTTCTGAACCTTGTAAGCAAGGACTCTATCCTGAGGTTTCTGAACAGCCATTCATATGTTCACTGGATTCTGATGTCCCCAAAGACCCAGAACATCAAAACAGGTCCATTAAGACCTCCTTTGCTCCAAAGTGTGACGGTAGCCTCGTTTTCGTGAGCACGGGGAGTACAGGCTGTGTTGGTGTCCTTACTGCGAATCTCTATCTAGTGAAACTTGAGAAAACTTAATTCGACATGACACCTCTACTAAATTGCTACCAGAAGCAATCATTTTGATTAAATCACAGCACTCCTAGAATTCACATGTAGTAACAAACTAAAAGACCCGAAGCTCTCGGCTGCTGAAACATGGGTCCCTGTGTGCTCATATTATTGTGTAGTCAGAACATGGCTAAGGAAAAGACTGAAAAGGTTGCCCTCCAGCAAAAAGGTTCACAAGCTTTGTATGGCTTTGGGGGGCGGGTTATAAAATACATTGCTGGTCATGGTAGTGGGGTGTCTGAATGTCTTCCAAAGTCTCTCTGTCCCATGTATTTAAGAACCACTTTGAGCACAGCTACGCAGATGCTCCTGGAGTCACTGCACATGCAGCCGGTGGGTCAGCTGAGTTCCTTCTCATTTTCTTGACATCTAAAGATATCTGCAGAAGATCAGACTCTGCATTGTGTTGGCAGAAGCCACGTCCCTGTGTAAGAACTCTGCTAGCCTCAGCGTGCAAGGGGCTTTAGAGAGAAGAACCTGTGGTTTTCTTTCTCTTTTGATGTACAAACTTCTGGGTACACAGTGAGGTCAGGTCTTAAGAAAGCTGAATGTGCAGTGTGACTTTTAAAGGGAAACCATGCAGGCCTGGAGAGACAGCTCAGTGGTTAAGAGCACTGGCTGCTGTTACAGAGGACTTGGGCTTGATTCTCAGCATCCACACGGTAGTTCACAATCATCTGTGATTCCAGTTGTAGGGGATCCAGTGCTCTCTTCTGACCTTTGTGGGCACTAGGCATTCATGTGGCACACAGACATACACATAGGTAAAACACCCATATGTGTAAAATAAAAATAAATACATTTAGAATGTGGAAGACAGGCAGACAAAACTACAGAGACAGAGAGGAAGAAAGAAGAAAGAAAGGAAGGAAGGAAGGAAGGAAGGAAGGAAGGAAGGAAGGAAGGAAGGAAGGAAGAAGGAAAGAAAGGAAGAAAGAAAGAAAGAAAGAAAGAAAGGAAAAGAAAGAAAAAAAGGAACGCAGAAAATCCACAGCAAAAGAGCAACTAAAGTAGCAGCAAAAGTCTGTCCTTTTCTTCCTAAAAATGGGATAAACTTCCATGGCAGCTTGCTCGCTGACACTGAATATTTTTACTGCCCAAAGGAGATAAGCGCCCTGCCAGGCTTCCTGCCTGCCATGGAAGAGACCTGGCCTTCCTTTGTATAAACTCTTCCCAAGGAAAAGGGGGCACCACAGTTTCATCCTGGCTGTTTTGGCTGGATTTAAGTAGGATGTTAAAATGGATTTAGGTCGCAGCAGGGAGGGGTGAACGAATTCTTAGCGCTCCTCTCACTTAACTGAATGTCCCCAAGCCTTGCCTCTTATGACTGAGGCATCAGGTGCTTCAAAAGTAAGAGAGAGCAGCCTTCTGAGCTTAGATCCTCAAAGGAATCTGATCCAGACTCGTGAACTAAGGGTTAATGTCTGCTAATATTTACATAGACTGAAGACCGACATTTGATCTACCTTCAGCCAATGTGATGGAGGAGACTTGAGCTAATTCTCCGTAGACTCAGCTGGCCAAGGGTGGTTTGGAGTGGCAGTGCTGATAGGAGAAGACTTCACTCAGAAAGGTTGCAGAGGCTTTTGCCTCACATCATGGGGCCTTGACAGAGGGCCCCACCCATGTGACGCCTGGGCATCCGGGTAAAGGTGAAGACTGACTGTATTTCCAGTGGTCTTTTTAGCAGCTGAGAGGTTAATGAAGTGAGTCCAAGTTTCAAGTGCTAAACACAGCAGGAGGCCTACTTTGCCGACACTGCCTCCAAACCCATGGTCAAGTACAAGGCAGCCATTATTTCTTCAGTGACCCCGAGAATGTTTCTCGTGCCTGTATTGTTTTCTAACTTTGGAAGAAGCACCAAATAAGGACGGCTTTTGGTTCAAGGTAGGAGCCGTGACTATTTATATGACCTCACTCTTTCTTACATAATATAACAAACAGACCTCTTAGGTCTGAAACAGAAAGAGCCAAATTCTGCCTTTAGACAAACATGTGCTGATCCATTGAAGTCAGGGTGACTTGGCTCTCAAGTAGCTGAGGGCAAACGTCCCCCTTGAGCAAGGATGCAATGGGTAAGTCAGGGTTTCCCAGCCCAGAAAACAGAGCTCTGAAAATGAGCCACCGGAGGAGTATGAAGAAAATGTTTTTAAAGCCCTAACCAGCAAATATTTTCCATCCTGGGAGAAGTAGCCTCTCTCCCTTCCGAGCTGACAGCATGTAGCCTTTGGGAAGCACAGCAGACAGACGCCTCTTCAGAAACCATTCGAGATGTCTTTCTGTAGGCCTCGGATGCAGGATGCAGGTGTGAACCAAGAGCTCACCCTCCCGTGAATGCAGCCACTTCCCTCCCCTTCATCTCCTGGGAAGATGCAGATCTGGCTTCAGAGCAACAGATGAGTTTAAACTCTCACTAGTAGGCTCATTGCTCCCATGCTACATAGACATTTTATAGTAATTGTTCTTGATTTGGTTTGTACGTAGATTTATTGACTTTCTTGTTCCCAAAAGAATTTTAAATACATACATGGGGTCATGATGCTCACATTGCCCCATTTTATTACATATTATTGCCCCATTAATAGTAAATAAATATTACACACACAAGTGTGTGTGTGTGTGTGTGTGTGTGTGTGTGTGTGTGTTTTGTGACCTTGGGTAATTTTTAATAATTGATGGTAGCTGGAGTTTGAAAATGATCAAATCTATTGCTCAAACTATCCAATTTTAAATTTTCAAGTAAATCTCAAGGTTGACAGGGAATCTTCTTGGGGACACTGTGAGCTGGTCAGGCTTTTGTGATGTCCTCCTGAACCTTATCTACAGATGTTCAGGAAGGACTGAGAGGCATAGGTTTCCAGGTGCAGCGATGATAATAAAGTCTCCTTTGCCTTCACCTTTGTCCACCCCAGTGCACCCTCTACCTGCTCTGATGGAGAATAAAGGCAACTACATTTAAGGGGGATTTACACACACTAAGACTCAGAAAGTAAAACACCAAGCCAGCAAAGTTGAGTGTCTTCTGATGAAAAGCAAACACCATCACTGAGAAGCAACAGCAGCTGGTGGCAGCGGGGTGATGCTCTTTACGCCTCCCCCCCCCATCTTCCCACTCACCACTGGATCCCTAACCCACACCTTTTGCTCTGCAGCCTAATTTCTAACTTGGACTCTGCTTCCTTGAGGGATCCATTCCAGCCTGGGTTCTAAGCCCTGGTAGTCCAAGCTCCAATCTCATGCCTGCTGGCAACTGGCTCATTGTTATAGCCACCGTCACTAAGATGATGAGACTTGCCCTGAGATGGGTCTGGATTCTAGCTTCAATCACAGTGACTGCCAGGTTCCAGAGGACTAAGCTCAGATCACATGTTCAGTAAAGTCCAGGACTCCAGTGTTGACACTCAAGATCTTACAATCTTGTCGTGGCTTCCCAAGCAACTTCTTATTCTAGATGCTTTCCCCAACTCTGTACTTCATTGTAGGCTCTGCCTTGACTCACTCTGCCCTTCAATCTGGAAGGATACTGCCCATCTCCACTTCAAGAGCCATCTTGCACTTGGCATTTAACAAATTTAATGAACATTAAAAGAAGACTTAGGAAGTCTGCTCCACAAACTTTGCATGTCTCTCTTAATTCATTCAACTCTAGATATTGTTATTAGCCCCATACAGTTTTTATTGTTTCGCTTGTTTACTGTGTTATGCGTTTATATGTATGTGTCTGCACTCAAGTGCACATATGTGCCAAAGCACGTGCAGAACTCAGAGGACAACTTGCAGATGTCAGTTCTCTCCTTCTACCTCGTGGGCCTTGAAGATCAAACTTGGGTCGTCAGATTTCATAGCAAGTGTCTGTACATGCTGAGCAGACTTGCTAGCCCTCAGACCAGCTTGAAAGACAAGGAAGGAGAGGCACAGGGACACACTCTCATTTCCTCATTGATTTCTTCTTCTCCATGAGTTCCATGCCTTTTGTTGTGTCTCTTTTATGTCCTCAGTATTTTGGTCTTTGTGGGTTTTTTCATCTTTCGTAATAGACGTGAAGTTCCTAAGAAAGAGAATCCACACCAGATTCTACTTTGGTCCCAATGGTTCACTCTACCCTGGATCACTCTGGAGTACATGCCTGTCAATATTCATGGGTATAGAAAAGGAAACAAGGAAGGAAGAGAGTCATTCAGCTCAGGGACTTCAGCTGGCGTGAGGGGACACCCCATCCTTTGTTCCTACCCCTAAGTGCTTGCGGTTTTTTCAGCCACACTTGCAGGTAGCCTTGCTACACAAAGTGTGTCTTATGAGATGGGCAGGACTGTGGTCAGTCTTCCCTTTGTTCTTTCCACACACAGGAGGTAGTGGCAATGACAGAATGTCAGGGCTAAAAGCCATGACCATGACAACTGAAATTATTGTTCAGCACAGACTAGTCACTTTCATCCTGTATTGAAATCCTGCACATGTGATCTTACTGCTTTTACTTTACAGATGGGAACCGGGATTCAGCAAGGCTCAGTCATTTGGCCAAGGTTAAAAGCTGTTAGAACACAGCAAGGAGGCTTGAACGGAGTTCTGCCATGCCAGGATCAGTTGGCTGCATCCACTATAGAGCAATATCTCTTTTGGCTCCTGTGGTGCCCAAAAAAGGGCTAGTCAGCTGAAACCATTCATTCTGAACTTCCTGGATGCTCTTTGTGGTTTGGCCTTTTAAGTGAAAAGATACACACACACACACACACTTCTTTCAAGAAACCAGCAGAACAGCAACCTAGTCTCCCATAATTCAAAGAGTCTAGAAACACAGTGGATGGTGAACGTATAAAAATACTGAGAAAGGAGCAGGGAGGTGGCTTAGGTGGTAGAGTGCTTGCCTCAGGAGGATGAGGGCCTGAATTTGGATCCCTAACACACCTATAAAAAGCAGGGTGTAGCTGCATGGACCTGTAATCTTAGTGCTGGGTGTGAGCCGAGATAAGAGAATCCTGGGAGCTTGCTGGTCAGCTGGTCTAGCTGAATCAGTAAGTTCTGTGTTCAGTGAGAGACCTTGTCTTAAAAATGAGACAGAGAGTGACCAGGGAAAACATCAGACAACCTCTGCATGTATACACTCACAGACACATGTGCACCCTCACACACACATGTGACACACACACACACACACACACACATACACACACACATACAAGACAGTCATGAGATAATGGAGCATGCAGGGGTAGGAGATCCTTAGAGAGACTTGCATGGAGTCAAAAAAGCAGAGAGAAACTTATGTTTTGTTTAAAAGCGTGTACTTCATTAACCTGTAAAGATTTGTTGGGCCACAGCATTCAAGGCACACAGAACCTGGCCACAAAACCAAGTCTGTGGTCTGGCGTAAACTGCATATGTTTTTTGCACAGGGAAAGTGGTTTCCTTCTACCTAGGGAAGGGGACAGGCAGGGAATCCCTCAAACTGCAGCACACTTCACCATGATCCAGCTCTGACTCATCACGCCCGGAATGCAGTCTGTTCACTCTGGGATTCTCGGTGCAGTGTTCTGTATGCAGTAGCAAAGTCATCTTCCAGGCTAGTATGTGACAGACAGATCCTTTGCCTTGTTTCCATGGCTCTCATCAACACCCACAGAGGCTGAAACCCAGCATTGACAAAGGATTAAATGAAGACCAGGAGCCCCATTGGATGTTCTTTGTCAGCTGGTTTCAGCCCAGCCTGACACTGGGTACCCTGTTCTGGTCAGAGCGACCATTGGTTTGTACCATTCTTCCGTGAGAGTCTGGTATTCTGGATGACCCTTGGGGGACAGCAACAAAGTGACTTCTCTGAAGGACTCTGATTTGGGGACACACTGACTATTTAACAGTCCCTTTGCTGAGGCTCTTGGAATGAACGGAATGTGCAGGGGGAAAATGTAGGTGAAGGGTCCAGGGAGTGTCCTGTTTGTTCCGATCTAACAGAAACCCAGGTAGTTACCACAATCCGTGCAGCTTTGCCAGCTCCCACTTCCCCACAGAAGATTTACAGATACGTTTCTCTTCAAATTGACAGAGGCAAACCATGACCTAATCAAAATATACGCTCAAAGTCTGAGGAGGTAGCTCAAGTGGCAAAGCGTGTGACACACTAGCATGGAGACCTGAGTTCCAACCCCCAATCCCACATTAAAAGGTCCAGCTTGGCATAGCATATCTGTAATCTCAGTGCTCAGGAGGTAGAAGTGTTTAGATCCGGGGATTCACTGGCCGGCCAGCCAGCCTTGCTGAATATGCTACCTCCTAACGGTATTAGAAGGCACGAATTAAGAGCGGTGGTTCAGAGGATAAACAAAGTGCCCTAGAAATGTCAGCTAGTCTTAGAATTTCTTTTGTATCTTCTTTCACTTTCTTTCAAGAAACATTTATTTAAGGTTACATACAGGCTGCAGTTTGGTTATAGGAAAGAGGTAAAAGCTGGAAGAGAAAAACAATTACTGGTCTGAAATTTGGGGAAAACTTATACCCTGGTTCCATGCCTTCCCTAAACACAGTGGCCAGACTGGGCAGTAGGAGTGTCCAGATAACTAGGGTATCTGTTGGGGAATGAGGGAAGGGTCCCTCCACCATCTCCCTGTCTCCTAAGACTAATGCTTAAGAAAATGGCTCCTTTATACGCTTCTCTCTTGCTGTCACCTACTGTTGCAAGGTTGTCACCAACCTCTTTGGGGATTTTTGACGTTGGGCCATCTCAGAAGGCATGGTACCTCACCCCTGAAGACTGAGTGATGTGGGTGGCAGAGGCTGCTTTGGAAGGAGGAAGGAGCCTGTCCACAGGCACGAAGAGTGTTTGTTTATTGGCAAATGGGACATTTCAGTAGTGCTTGAGAGAAGGATTAGGAGAGTAGGCAGGTAAGACACATGAGGCATGCGTGCGGTGAAGTGATGGGCAGCTCCTGAGTTCCAAGTCATATCAGGGTGGCAACATAAAAGATGACTCTGTGGTGGTTGCCAGAAGGGAGGATGAGAGAAGACATCATCAGGGATGAGGGGCAGGGAGATGAGAGGCAAGAGCCAGGTAGGCCTTGTGAAGACTCCCAGAGCCTTCCCGATCTGACGTAGCTGTCTCCATTTTGAAAGAGGCACACTGAAGCTGCACAGACAGTGCCCACTCACCACATGCTACAGCTCGTGCCAAGTGACCCAGGAGACAAGGAAACAGTCATGAGACAACTGTGACAGAAGAGTCACTGTTTACCTGAAAGTCAGTCACTAACGAGATGGACAGTGAGTGACAGCAAGAGAGAGGGAGGGATGCCACAGAGCCTTAGGAGTCTTCACACACAGGCAACAGAACAAGTCTCTCCCTGCTCCTCAATCAGAAGTCCATCCTGGTCACTGTGTTTCAGGCATGGACAGGGGAGAGCATAAATCCAATGCCACTTTGTGTCTGGAACTTTGACCTACAAACATGAGTTCCCAGAGGAAGAGAAGCCTGGTTTCCAAGCTCTGGCCCCAGGCCAGAGAGTGATCTACCTACTGTTGGTATCAGAGCCTGGGTCTGTCACAGCAGCCTGCACACACCGCCATTTCCATTCTCAAGATAAAGAAACTGGGTCAAGGTCACTGGGTGAGTGAGCAACAGAGGAACTCATCGTGAAGAACTTCTTGGGTTTGAAGACCTGACCCTCACTCCCAAGTGTTCTCTGGGTTGGTTTGCCTCTATTGGTTTTAATAGATTGGGCTAAAATTTCACCTCAAAATAAAAAGCATGAAATGAGAAATAAAGCATGGATCTTCAATATCTGTTCAAATCTCATCTATTACTATAGTAGCAGTAATGCATGCACATGTTCGTGTGTGTGTGTGTGTGTGTGTGTGTGTGTGTGTGTGTGCAGGTGGCACCCATTCAAGAGTGTATAATGGCCAGAGGTAGCTGCTAGGTTTTATACTGTGTCTGGAGCTTGCTAAGAACTAGACTGACTGGCTAGTTCTGAGGACTGTACATCCTCCAGTCTCCAGCTCTCAGCTCTAGGATTATAGGCTCATGCCTCCACACCTGTTCTCCTGCCCCTCTTGGGTCCTGGAGATATGAACCAAGGTCACCAAGCTTATACGGTAAGTTCTCTCCCCACTCCGTCATCAACTCCAGCCCTAAATCCTATTATTCATTGTTAATGACTTCTGAAATTGGGCCTTGCATGAAAGGTGAAAAGTTGGCTTACGTGTCGATTTACTTCTCAGTTAACTAATAAAATGCCATTCTGCACAAGTTAAAAAAAAAAAAAAGACCATTGAAAAAAATGTCACATTTGCCAAGTGGTGGTGACACACGCTTTTAATCTCAGCACTTGGGAGGCAGAGGCAGGCAGATCTCTGAGTCTAAGGCCAGCCTAGTCTACAGATCAAGTTCTAGGACAGCCAGGGCTCTTACACAGAGAAATCTTGTCTTGCAGATGGATGGAGGGGCACAGGGAGCTTAAGTTACAGCACATTCACATGGCTTTTCTTATCAACTTCACTGTGAAATACTATTCTGTCTGAAAGTTCTCAAATACCCTGTTAACATGTTCCAGTATTAACAAACGTCTCTGTACACTAACCCCTGTAGCTGCTTATTGAAAAAATTGAAAGAGAAGAAAGAAGAAAAGAAGGAGGGAAGGGAGGAAGGAAGGAAGAAAGAAAGGAAAGAAGATGTCACACTAGTTTGTTTTTTCTTAAAACTAAGAGTCTACCTCTTGAGTACCTTCTCCCAGGTCTCAGGACTTGTCCCATTCCATCAACAGGGAGTATCCATACATTTGAAGAACAGTGGCAACTGAAGGGTTAATGCCCAGCGTCAATCACGCTGGAATCATTTGTCTCCTCAGTTAAGTGCCTCTGACAATGGGTACTATTTATATGCCAGCAGCATCTGGCTCAGAGTGGAGGCTAATACAATGATAATAAATACAATAGCCATGCAATTGGTTAGCAGAAGAGCATCCAGAACGATCAGGCTGCCAAGGCTGCCCTCAGTGGTAACTGAGGAGACGTGGTCACTGATCAAGAGGCTCAGGCAGGAAGCCCTGTCACAGAGAGCTGCTGCACATGGCATTACCCATAGCTCTCTCCTCGATAGGGCCCCACCAGCAGACAGAATGCTTCTGAGGTGCCCTCCAATCGTTTGCTATTTTATGCCGCGCTCTGTAATGAGCAAGGGGTCAGTCTTCCTCAGACATAGGTGGCTGAGTCTCCACCAGAGGACCTAACATCAAAGTCTCTTACTAAGTTTAACTGAATAAAACTGGAAGCAATTTGTCCCTTAGGTAACTCCCTGAATTTGGGGGTTCATACTCTGACCTCTGTTTCCTTATTAGCAGCATAGAGACAGTACAGTTACTCAAAGCAAGGAAAATGAGATTTCGGGTTAAATCAGACTCTTCCATCAGCCTGAAACATCGCCCAGCTGGTTCTTTCAGTCTGGTGTGAGATCGGTCAGCACGCCTTCATTCTTGTAGCCCCAGAAGATCCTCAGAAATCAAGGTGGATGGTGATCAGCCAAGAATCAGTAAAGACCAAGGAACTGGATGCAGCCAGCACCACCTGTAAATCTCCATGGCCACCCATCTTTTCTGCCCTCTGCTCCAAACTGAGACCAAGCCCTCAGGGTGGAAGACACAGCCATTAATCCTGAGAGCCGGGTCAGATGAAATGCCACTGAATTACAGTGTTGCAGAGAAATCCAGAGAGAAATCTTTTCTAGTTGGTCTGGTAGCCATCAGCTGTTCCCCCATTAATTGGAAAAAATCATCTGTTATGCTGTAGAATAAAAACGCCTCAGAAAATCCAAATTAAAGCCATAAGGAGTGCGCTAGGGGGCTGTCTTCTTGAGTGGAGGTAGTAAGCTTACGCTTTCCCACGGAGCTCATGTTCTGCCATATTTATCTTTGGGATCGGCATTCTCTGAGTAAACAGGGATCGAACAATCATACCTGCTTTGATTCCAAGCATGCCATGTTAGCATAGGTTACAGCACATTCCTATGGCTTTTATTGCGAAAGATAACAACCACCTCACTGTGAAATAGTATACTGCCTGAAAGTTCTCAAATACTTCTGTTAAAATGTTCCAGTATCTACAGGCATCCGTACATTTCTCCCTACCGTTGTTTGTGCTCAGATGCAGAGCTTAGACACAGAATAGATAAGGATCGCCATCTTTCCAGAGTGTTTTCATTCCAAAGAGACAAGAAACCAACCTAAAACACACTGAACTTTATTATACTTCCTATAAGATTTCTTTCCCTACATCCTAATCTCACACCAAGAAATACACATGTATAAGTAAAGCTTGGCTGGGGATGTGACTCAGTAGTAGAATGGCTTGCCAGGCAAGGACAAGGTCCTCAGTTCAATCCCCAGCACTGCCAAACAAACAAACAAATAAACAAACAAACTGAAGCGTGTTCCTTCCAGAGACAGTTTGCTTTTCCATTCATCTTTTCAACATCTCTGTAGCAGAGGGACTGCAAAACCGTGCTCTGCTGCTCCACTCCAAATGGTTCTCCTTTGTTTATTTCAGGGTCAGCTCGGAAGGGTATTTTAGTTCTTTGAACTCAGTTTCCTTGCTTGAGGGAAAAGGAGAAGAGAGGAAGCACAAGAGAGGAAGGGTTGGGAGAGAGGAAGTGTGCGTTTGTGAGAACCCGTGAAAACAGTTCCGCTCAGCTCTCTTCCATTAGCTCAGGCCCCATTGAAGATGATTAGGAGACTGGGGATCTACTCTCTCCTCTGCCTGGCTCAGTCCTCTATCACACACACAGTGTAAGCGTCCTGATATGGTGGCCAGCAGTTATGTGTGTCTTGTACAACATAGGTGGCTGTCACCGATATGAAAGCAATCCTTTAACTTCAGCATAATGAAGATGGCTTCAATGGCACTTAGTTAAACAATGTCTGAAGTATATAACCATCAAAAGTTTATTCTCATACCTGAAACATACACATACCTAAAACATACAGATATGTGAGTGCTTACTCCTCAACAACTTGGTATAGTGACAAAGCCTTGTCTTAGGAGAAGGGTCCACTGCCTGGAACTCTCAATCATCTTTCCTAAATAAAACCAAGAACCATGCAGAATCTGCCTTGATTTTTATGATTTTCTCCTCAATCTGTAAGTTGGTTCGTATTTAATTTGGCCCCGTGTTTTAAAGAAAACTCACTGTTAATTAACACGTCTTTCTGAGGTAACGATGGTTTTCATAAAAATGACTATTCATTCCACACTCACACGTCCTTTGATCAAACACTCTTCAGTTACGTGTGTTAAACAGAGCAAGAACAACTGGCATAAACAGGTTTAGGAGCACACAACTGTCCACAGTCCTCCCGTGCAGCTGGTGGGATAATACAGGTGTCCCTAGAGAGCAGTGAACTCAGTGGACCACAGACAGAGATTGGTGCACATGTCCCTTAGAGAGAAGAGAGAGCACAGGTGGATTGGTACACAGATTACATGAATTTATTCTGCACCTCATCTAAGTCTCAAAGGAATAGCTAATAATCTATTCTAACACTGGGAATAAAGACAGACAGAAAGACACACATGCAAAGGTAAGGGGGAGGGGAGGGGGAGGGGAAGGAAGAAGGAGGGGGAGGGGAAGAAGGAGGGGGAGGGGAAAAAGGAGAAGGAAGGGGAGAGAAAGAGGAAGGGGGAGGGGGAGGGAGAAACAAGAAACCTGACCAGAAGGCTTATAGCTTATAGGCTGGCCTCTAACCCGATGGCTTGCTATAAGCTTGCTGGGTGATTCTGTCAATTTTTATGTTATAGACTACCAACCTTCAAAGGCAGAAACCCTGCTTTCAACAGAGCAGAGGCTGAAAGGCGGAATACAAACTTCTCTCGTTGGCGTTGTATTACTAGCGCTTTCCGCAGAGTGGAGGTTCATGTTATATTCTGAGACTCTCTGACTAAAAACTTTAATCTCTGAAACTCTGGCTGAGTTGAAAAATGAGCTTTACTTGCTTTGGTTCAGTGGGTGTGACCTCAGACCATCGGACTACCTACTATTGCTATGACATGAGTCCAGAGAAAAACGTTTGGGTAAAACATACTGAGGCTAGATCTAGTGTCAACGTTGAGTACATAGTGGCCAGTTCTACCTCAGATTCCTTGTAGCTCTGAGGGATGGCATATTTAAAGAGCCTTCATTTAGCTCTTGAGTTTTACTTATTTATAGCTTATTATTTACATCCCGTCTCCTTCCATGAAGGATTTGAGGCAGCACAGCTCTTCAGTTAGACTCACCCTTCATCAGTTCCGTCATCGCTCTCTCATCCTGCTAGGTCCAACTTCAATTGAGACATTTTCCCAGTGTGATCAATTAAGTTGGACTCCTGTGGTCTGGACCTTCCGCTGACAACAAAGGCTGCACAGAGGCAGAGTCTGTGACCTTTGGTTAGCTTCCTGGCGTAAGGAAGCGCAGGAAACCCTGGTGGAACTTCGCAGGGCAATCCCCTTGGGTGTGCAAAGCCTCTCTGGAGGGCAGTTTACAGTATGAAGATTACCCACCAGTCAGAGTCATTAGCAGTGCCACACCTGTGCAGAGGGAGCCAAGGCCATGAGGCTTGGTTTCTCCTATGTATACACACTCCCGTCAAATCCAACTCAGGGGTGCAGAAAACACACAGGAATCATCTCAGTGTACTACTGATCCTTCTGGGTTTCATAGGTACCTAACTTAACTTTGCCACAGCTCACCACCTGCCAGGCGATGGTTTCAAAGAGCCTCAGGTGACAGCTGCCGCATGTGACTGACAATAAAAGACCTGGAGTATCCTAGTGCCCAGGAGTCACTTCTTTCTACCTTCTCTGGGTGCCCAAACCCCTGTTCTTGGTTCTTCCTCATGTGAATTGCCACTGCCAATCTCAGTTTGCACTTGATACCTCTCTTCTCCCCCCATAAGCACTGCATGCAATCATGTAACATGCTCAGGTAAGATGAGCATGCCTGGGAATCTTCTCTTTGAGAGAAAACGTGTTTGGTCCCTGATTCATGGTTGCTGAGGCAAAGAGCTGCCCTCAGAACAGAGATGCTTTGGGCCAGGTGGAGATGTTTTGCTATTATCAGGGACATATTTGAGACACACCATCCACACTCACCCACAAATCCTTCTGACACCAAGAACAGACATCTAGGAATAGCTGGCTGAATCTTTGTGTGTGAGATGCAGTCACAGAATAGCACGGAGCCGACTGGCATGCACAAAGAAAGAGTTCACAACTCATACAGGTTCAATAAAGACTGAAGCCAGTGCCAGGACGAGACCCAAGTGCCGCCATTGACTGGGGTGGGAATGACCTTCAGAAGTGAGAAAAATCAAGGATAGACTCTCAGAGGGTCTGTAATACTCTGTTTTTCTCTGCTAATTAGCACTCCATTCTAGCTAGCTAGCTAACCGAGTATAGACTTTTAAACACAGCAGATGCACCCAGGCACAGATCTCAATTCCACAGAAATAAAATGTCATCAGAGAAAAAAAAAACTCTGAAGATCTGAAATGTAAGTAGGAAAGAGATGGTTTTCTATAGTTTCCTAATATGACAATGTAAGTAAAATTGTATCTTTCTCCTCAATAAAAATGTCTATGTAGACCAAAAGGTAAGATTTTAATTGGCTATTTAGGAAACACCCCAGAACTGAAGATTGAGCTATGTTAGCATGTTCAAAGCCCTGGGTTTGATCACAAGCTCTGCCACAAACAAACAAACAAACAAATAATAAATGAATTTCCAAAAATTTAGAGATATCGGTATTATTATAACCTTCGTGGACAGACCAGGAAGTTAAGGCTCTGGGGGAGGGGTGGGAGCTGCTTTCCTGGGGATTAAATCTTGGATGTTTGGGCTAAAGTCCATGGTGCTTCTCACTTTCTTGTTCATAAGACAGAGGACTGACTAAATTTACAGACAGAAAGCCCTCGTGGAGCTCACGATAGATCTGAACGGCACACAATTGCTTGGCTTGCATGGCCTCTCCGTGTGTGCACACAGAAATTCAGGTTTTAACAGGCAAATGATTTTGTAACTAAAAGGACTGGAGACATCTGCCTGCATATCAAGTCTAGGATAAGCCATTCAAGGATGCAGGTAGAGAATCATATAGGAATCCTCCTTATAAGATGGCTGTACAAATGCTGTTCACGCGGACAGCTATTAGACAGAATGAGACTCTAAACAAGAAAACCGTAGCTCTGAACTGAGTGTTTTCTCCAGGCTTTCCATAAAAGCACATAAAGTGGGTATAAGCCAGCCGAGCAGAAAAATGGGTTGTAATGACTGGATTTTCCACAGGCAGATCAAGGTAGTCTCTCTCTGGCTGTAGTTTCTGCACTGTCATCATGGAGGACCAGTTAGTGGCAGTTTCCTAGATATATGTCCCTGACCCTTTCCTTCCTGAAACAAGTGACACAATTTCTCATAGGAGCCTGGTTTCCTCAATTAAAACATGAAGAAAATTAAAGTTGTGCCTCCACCCCATGATCATCCAAGGATGAAAGGAAAATAGGTGTTGATCTGTGAGTTTAGATACTAGCGAGGTCTCAGAAATGAGAACTGCCAAGTTCCATTGAGAGAGGAGGCTTTAGAACAAGGGCCCTTTTGGAATTCTTCTACAAGAGCCATTTCTTCATAAAGAAATTGGAGCTGTGACAGTGCTGAAGGGCTTTGAGAGAAACCAGGCAGTGAAACAGCCTGAGGACTTTGCATGCTAAATTTCCAGAGTTGAGTGCTTCTCGCACTAACCTCTGGGGCTCTTGACTTTGTTGAGAGAACCAAGTGCGATGTTCCAACCAATGTTTACGGGGGTTGGGTGGGGGAAAGAGGGTATGGGTTAAGTCACTGGGTGTCAATTAATAGTCCAGGCAAAGGAAGGGTTCTGAAGGAAGCAAATGCAAAGCACTCAACTCCCTTAGATTTAACAAGATGGCCCTGATAAGAATGCATGGAGACTTCCAGGAGGGAAGATGCTGGCTTCTAGGACCTGTGAGGCACACTGAATTGTGAGGCTCTGAGCAGCATCTTTGCCTGTGACTCACTTTGAACACAGTCCATCCCGGTGGTCCTGTCAGCCTTCAATCAGACAAGAAAGGCCAGGCATAGCCAGGTTACTCCATGATAAGGAACAAATGCTACCACGTACCTGAATAATGAAAAGGCTGGGGAAACTGCTGTCAGATACCAAGAGTCAGCCATGCAGAACTACAACCATGAAAGTCTTCTTTTTGCATCACAGTCAGATACAGGTTGTGGTCCTGGATACTAGGTACCACTGATCTTGCCTGGTTTTTTGCTCCTAATGTCAAACTCTCACAAGTGCCTCAGTAGACTAGCATCTCCAATTTAGAGATATGCAAACTGAGCCACAAAGAAGGCAAATTACTTGGCCAAAGTAACCCTGTTTTTGCACCAGTCTGTGTCAAGGTGCCCAGTCAGTCGTGATGGACCTGGAACTCACAGAGATCTGCTTGCCTCTGCTTTTGGAGTGCTGGAATTAAAGGTGTGCATCACACACCCAGCTCTCAGATGTGACTCTTGAGATGGTCACTTGCTTGGTACAGCTGACCTGTCTCACAAGAGCAGTTGCCCTTTAGGAAGGAGCCTGAAAGTCATTTTGTGTAAGCTGCAGCATTGCAGAAGACTACAGAGGGACCTAAGTCTTAGGAGGAAGCGAGCTCAACACCAGCAGTGGGCTGTGACATTACTAAGTAGCAAATACCAACTACAAAGCTAGACAGATCAGTAGTTCCAGCCACCTTGCTGCTCCTCATCAGAAACTACGCATCTGTCTGCCTCTTCTACTGGCAATGAACTAACAAGAGTGGCACACAGCCAATCAATCACATTGCTCTCTCCAGCTACCCAGAAAAGTGGAAGTGACTCAGTGGAGGAAGCCTGCATTTAAAGGGATGGGCAGTCAGCAGAGTTGTGAGCAAAAAGTCTTTAAGGTATGAATGACAGCAAGAGAGAAGGAAAGCTTTGACGGGCTAGCAACTGTAATTTCTCTTATACCACAGATAGGTGGTGGGTGGATTTGGTTGCTACGGTGGCTGACGTGCCTGGACTCTCTTAATGGTCAACATTAAATGCAGTTTGTCACTGTAAGATTAGGGAGGAAGTTGAAAAGTGATCACAGTGCAGGTACCAGAAGCATCTAAAGATGGGATGCACAGGTCACATTCCTCTAGAAGGCATCCTGAGTACCAGTCAAGTTGCCATTGTCCTCCACCAAAAAATCGTCTAAGTTGTTCCAGGGTAAGCAAGGGAAAGGCTGGTTACTTGCTGCTTTGCTCTTCAGGGGTGGGAGAATATGGGAAGGCACACAGAAGCCCACCCCCATCTCTCTTACTCTCGCCTATCTTAGAGATCAGCTGTGTATGTATCTCATCGTCTCTGCGTCCAGGAGAGGTCCATGCACAGTATGTTAGGACTGACAGGGCTTCTGCTACCACCACATAAGCCGAAGACCAAACTCAAGGAGCAAAGGCCAGAAAATGGTGACCTCTAGAATCCTGGCCAGGAGCACACACCACAGACTGCCTTTGTCTGAAGGTGTGACCTGGAAAGAGACGCTTTTGAAAGCTGCCCATCAATGTGTCCCTCTCCCATACGGAACCAGGAAAATGCAACCAAGTAAAAACGGTTGAGGAAAGATGCCGTCATCTTCTGAAAAGACAGAGGGTAACCATCAGAAACCAAAGGTTAGTGGAGAGCTGAGTTCAACAATGAGGAGAATTAAAAAGATAAGACTCACTCTCTTCTATTCTCTCTCTGCACTCGTGTCCTTTCTCTCTTTCTCCTCTTCCCCACCCTCCCAACCAATGGTGACTCTCCTGATCTTATTTGGGGCCAGTGAATTTGCCCGAGAGCAGCCTCCAAATAAACATGCCATATATATATGTTGATATATATTGATATGTGTGTATAGAGAGAAGATAGATAGATAGATAGATAGATAGATAGATAGATAGATAGATAGACAGATAGACAGATAGATGAGGTGGAGGCAGGATTAGGAATTTAAGGCCAGTCTTGAATACACAGTAAGCTCTAGGACAGCCTAGGATACAAGAGACCCTGCTTCTAAAAACAAACAAACCAGGACAAAATAAACAAAATTGAAGAATATGGCCCACTCTGCTGGTCTGAGTCTTAGTCATTCTCCATTTCCATCATAAATTAACTGGATCCTATTGTAGTTTTAGTCAGTATTGACCACTCAACGCCAAACACTCTTGAAAATACTTCATTTGTATTGACATCAAAACAAATCTGTGTACAAATGACCACGGGCTGGGAGTGGCTCAGCGCAAGCATAGGACCCTTGCTTTGATTGCCAATGCTAGGAAAAAAGTAAAAAACAATGAACGAAGAACGTTATGGAATAAAGGGTTCAGTACCACTGGGCTATGGAGGTGTGGAGGCAGGATTTACCCCCAGGCCCTGTGACTACCCAAGAGACACCGGCCCACTCAGCCGGCTCTGACTGCACATGTGCCAGCTACTGGAGCACCACCACACACAGGCCCTCCTCCAGTCATCTTCCGCTCGCTGGAAATTTCTGTGGCAGGGACTTCTGGAATCTTTCTCCTACTAATATTCAGGTATTTTCTCTTATATTTTCTCAAAATTTGCAATATGACCATGTTTTTAATATTTTAATATCTTTAATATCTTAATATTTCAAGATAAAAGCTAATATTGCGTTGAACCTACTCAATTAAAAATATGATTAAAATTGTTTTTAGATTTATTTTTTGTTTAATAATATTTTGCTTGCATAAGTATGTATGTGTACCACATGCATGCCTGGTCTGAGGCCAGAATAGGGCAATCAGACCCCCTGGACCTGGAGTTACAGATGGTTGTGAGCCACCATGTGGGTGCTGGGAATCAAACCCAGGTTCTCTATCAGAGCAACAAGAACTCTAAACTGCTGATCCATCTCTTGAGGGCCCCCAAACATATTTGTTTGTTTCTAGTTTGTGTTTGTTTTTTAGCAAACTCTGGTGGTGTTAGCATTCAATCTCAGTATTTGAAGACAGAGGCCAGCCTTTGATAGCTGGGAGCTAACCTGGTCTATACAGTGAGTTTCAAACCAGCCATGTATGGATAGTAAGATCCTGTCTCAAAAATTAAAAACATAAGACATAAAAACTGAAAACAGCAAATAAAAACTTTCCTCTAAAATGTGGCTTTGGTTTTGTTAGACTGTAAAATCCCACATATGCAAACTCTGGCCCAGGGATGCATTCCTTGGGTTTCATCTAGCTTCAACCAGGAAAGAGTCAGAAAACTGAAAGGCAGCCCCCAAAGGGGTCAAATGTGTCCTTCTTATGAAGATGGATCTGACCTCAAGTTACTCCCTGTTCCCCAAGGGCTACTACTACCAGTAGGAATTCCCTCTCCTTCCGAGCTGTGTTGTCATGCTGGGCAGAGTTCAGGACGCAGCTTTAAATGTGGTTTCCTGATTAGAAGGGAGACTCCGGGCAGGCAGGAAGGAACTCTAGCTTGAATAGTCTATGTCCTCATCACCCACCACTTCTTAGGAATGAAAACATCAACAGAAATGAACCAGAGCCAAGTAGCATCCCTGGGAAAATCTGCAGTGAGGGGCTGCAACAGCAAACAGAACATCATCCTTGTGTCTTCTTTACGCAGGAAAATGACATGCACATTTCCGTCATTTCACAGCACAGTTTCGTTTTTTTTTTTTGTATTGAGACAAGGCCTCACTCTGTAGCTTTGGCTGCCTTGGAACTCATTATAGTAGACCAGGTTGGCTTCCAACTCATAGAGACCTACGTCCCTCTGCCTCCTCGGGGCTGAGATTCACCAAGTTCCCACCAGGCTTCCAAACCCCTGTTTGACACAGTTAATGGTGCCTGAGAGAGGGGAACCCTACAAGAAGCCAGACACAGCATCTGCAACAATTCCTAGCTAAGAAGAACGGGGAGAACCCCAAGAGGTGTCAAGCTACCAGGTGGGGAACTCAATTCTGCCACTAACACACCTTAGGATCTTGGGAGGTGGGGGAATCAATTTCAGGGCTGCAAAACAAGATGCCATGTATACTGAACCCTAAAATTTTTAGACTCAATTCAGTGTCTGAGGAGCAAGCACAAGCTACCTTCCTGACTCAAGAAAGACAGGAGGAAACAATGTTAAAGTCAGCTGATGATGGTGCACACTTTTGCCAGCCTGGTCTGAGGAGCAAGTTCCAGGAGAGCTAACGTTAAACAGGAACACCCCCCATCCCATCTTGAAAAACCAAAGAGGGAGATGGAGAGGGAAAAGAGGAGAGAGGGAAGGGAGAGGGAGGGGGAGAGGGAGAGGGGAGAGGGGAGAGGGAGAAGGCGAGAGGGAGAGGGAGAAGGCAAGAGGGAGAGAGAGAAGGAGAAAATGAGAAGGAGAGGGGAGGAGTAGGGGGAGGGGAGAGGAAGGGGGAGGGGAGGGG